>LR738709.1:121966210-122033127 GCA_902687465.1 Secale cereale | reverse complement strand
GCAGTCGGTATCAATCCGGAGTCGGTAAAAATCCGCAGTCGGTATCAATCCGGAGTCGGTATCAAATCCGCAGTCGGTATCAATCCGGAGTCGGTATCAATCCGCAGTCGGTATCAATCCGCAGTCGGTATCAACACGTGTTAAAATGATGGCTTGGTTCTTTCGACAGTTTTTTTTGAGCCTGGCAGCTCTTTGAAAAAGCCTCGACTACATGGCCTTATTTGCAAAAATTGCATGTTTTTTGGTGTTTGTGTTTTATAACCTTTTAAACCGGAGTGGAACAGCTACTCAAGTTGACCACATATCTATCAAATTGAAAGTCTGGATCATGAAATACCAGCATGAGTAAATCGGTGTTCATCATAACCCGGATCATCTATCAGGCAACAAAGCCACAAATTTCTGAACAAAGTGAACCGGTGACTGTTATCAAGCCCGGAATTATTATTGGATCTATCAAAGACTCCCTCAGAAAATAGCAAGTTTCGCCGGATTAAGAATATCAAGCATATTTTGATCGCAGGTATGAAGTATTTTATTTTCAAATATATATATTTGGCAGTATATGATCAGTTATCATGACCGGTATTCCTTAAACCGGCCTGGTTTTGACTATAAGTCGCCAGTATGAGACAAAATAATGACCGGTGTTTATTAAACCCGACCCGATTATGATCAAACATCATTGGAACCAGTCTTCCAACCGGATTATATTATTCAATAGCCAAACATGGCTGGATTCCTATTATGGTTATCAATATTATGATTGAGGTCTTCAAAGTCGCTTTCAAGCGCAATGGATATTATTTCAACGATGGAAGTGATTTATTCTACAAAGGAATAGTCCCGAGTTGCAGCAGGCTTACAACCCGGCACTTGGGGGCTATATTATTCAGATTAAGATTACATCAAATGCACAAGTCTCAAGCACACAAGCAAGTTGTCTACTTGACACTTGGGGGCTAATGGGCAGTTGAAGCAGTAAACAGCAGCAATTCAAATACACAAGTCTCAAGCACACAAGCAAGTTGTCTACTTGACACTTGGGGGCTAATGGCAGTTGAAGCAATATAGCAAAGACAATTCAAAGACAAGTCTCAAGCACACAAGCAAGTTGTCTACTTGATACTTGGGGGCTAATGGAAAGATCATTTGCTTCATCTGGAAGTACCGGTTCACCTTCTAAATATAGCTAAACCGGAACTTGGGGGCTACCAATAGCTCCTGTCAACAATTCAAGGTACACAAGTATTCATCCATTATATTGAAAGGCCCGTCTAACTCAGTTGGTAAAGCACAAAGCTCTTAACCTTGTGGACGTGGATTCAAACCCCACGATGGAAGTTACATTATATAATGTTCATTTCAATAATTATATCTACAAAGTCCCTGCTCATTATTATATAATGACCCGGCACTTGGGGGCTACGTGATATGGAATATTCAGTTTCATAGTGATTGAGATGAACAATCTGGATTTCTTCAAGATTATACAAGGCTATTTTAATGGAATATATACAAAGTCCCTGCTCATTATTACATAATGACCCGGCACTTGGGGGCTATAGGTAATATGCATATAAAGGAGGAACATCTTCAAATTTTCAGTTCTGGCAATCAGACTAATTGTGTGACCCGGCAATTTTGGCAATCATAAACCGGCAAGTTCTACATCTTCAAGCCGGCTGGATATCAGTTGAATATTTCAAAGACCAATATTTTTGTCAAGTCAGAGCATTAAAGGCCGATTCAAATGGATTCTTCATTTACAATATTTCTTATGCAAGCAAGTTGATTATGAAGTTGGTCTGTTGACCCGCATTTTCTAGAAGGAGGAAAGGACAAGGATTTAAGGATGGTCAGATGCCGGTTTACAAGAATTCATAACCCGGAGCACAACCTATCAATTTGTTCTTGTGTTTATTTTGCAGCATAAAGTTTACCATGGACACATCCAAGCTAAACTTGGGGGCTAATGTCGGGGATATTACCCCGCAGTATGAACCGGCCGGAATTGTAACCCGGCCGGACTTGGCGGTTTACACTTGGAGATTCACTGGCGATCCGTTATCACCAGACGGTTTTACAAGCAACCTGCCTAAATAATATCACTCACTGGTAACCCGGCGTATGGATTATGGATGACAAGGCCCAAGGCCCAGAAGGCCGGTTCATATTAGTAGTGGGCCGGTTTAATAATAAAGCGCAAGGAATATTCTCCATAAAGGAAGAAAGACTAGGACTCCTTGTAATAGATCAATCCTAGTCCTACTAGGACTAGTCATGTAAAGCCTCCCCTTCAACATATATAAGGAGGGGCAGGGCTCCCCAAAGAGGAGAAGCTTTTAGACAAACCACAAGCAGACAAGTTTCTAGGGTTAGACACCAAGAGCCGGTTTACCGGCGACACCACGAGGATCATAATGAGACCTAGCCTCAAACAGCACGTAGGGTTATTACCGGATGATGTTTCCCGGGGCCCGAAGCTGTCTAAATCCGTGTCTTGCATCGCGTCTCTCGATTCCGCTCAACCCCTTCAAGCTACCACATAGATGCGCGCCTCAACATTAAGTCCGTTGAACCGGACATCTGCCGTGTTATTTCCACGACACTCTCCTCAGCGCACCTCCCTTAGCCTTCATGAGGCTCCCATGCCGGGCTCGTGATTGGCACCCCCCTCCTTATGTCTATGCCTCATGGGTACCGCGACAGGGAGCGTCCGACCATGCTCGGCCCACGTCAGGGACCTAGGGCGGTAAAGGATAATAATCACCTAACGAGTTTTTGCAGCCTCACGAAGGGTCAAGCGTCGCCAGGGCAATTCCAAGTGCGTCAAGATAAGTCTGCTCACCCAAAGAGCGCATAACACAGAGATCGTGCAATGATGAACAGGAATGCTAAACATGGTGCTAAGCATCATAAAAACACAGTTCATTACATGCCCTCCCAGCGCCCCATACTTGTTTGCTTAGATGATGCAGGAAGAAAGGAAGATCGATAACAGGAGGTGACGACCCTCGGGGCACGGCTGCTCACGAGGACCTGCTCCCGGAGCTCAGCCGAAGCCTCCCTCATGCTTCACCCGAGTGAGGCGAAGAGACGATCCAGCACCACCCTCAAGGCGGGTGCGGCAGGGTGGCAGCTGGTCATAGCCACCGCTGTTGGAGCTCCCACTGGAGGAGGAGCTGCCGTAGCTGGACAAGCTACGACCATCGCCCAGGCCAAGCACCTCGCCGCCGCCATTGTCCTCGGGGCAGCACTCGGCGCGGCGCCCATCTTCCCCGAACACCCTCACGAAGAGGGTCGAGTCGTCGTCGTACTTGAAATGAAGGGTGCATCGTCTGCCCAAGCCGCGCGCGCGGGCGAACGTCTGCCAGCCGCGGGCCAGAGTCACAGCGCCAGCGGCGGAGACCTCCGCTGCAACCTTCAAAGCCCTGCTGCAGCAACCATCCGCCTGCAGCAAAATCCGTCGGAGCTCGCGGCAAGGAGTTCACCGGCTAGGGAGCGCGGGAGCTGGAGCCGGGTACCGGCTAGGCTCTTTGACCATACGACGAACTCCAGCGTCACCTCCGCCAAGTTGGAGCGTGTCCGGGGAGGCCTGGAAACCTCGAAGCGCCTTCCCTCGTTCACAATACCACCAACGCAACGGCGATCCCCACCGCTCGAGGAACCGACGTCGCGGTTACTGAGGGCGGCTACGGGCGTTGTGGGGGTCCGCCCGTGCGCGCTAGCAGCCCCGACAGGAGTCGCGGCACACTTGCGGGGACGGCCTCGTCCCCTCTTAGCTAGTGGTGAGCCGGGCCCCTCTTGCCGGGTCTTCCCCTTCTTCGCGGACGAAATCTTCCTGGTCAGCGCCATGAGCAGTTCTGCCAGACAAGGAGGAAGAAGAAGCGAAAGGAACAAAGGGAGAAGATGGGCAGCTAGGACCCCGCCTACTGCCTTATTTATAGCTAGGAGAAGGCCAACCGCCGGCCTCCATAATCGCAGGTAATAATGGTCTTTTGTGCATGCAGGGACTTGTCAAGTCGCGCAGTCGCCGAGGCTACGTGGGGAAGTGGAGACGCCCATGCCTCATCAGTCGCCACACGTCAATCAAGGCCACAGGCTTTTTGGGCCCACGGCGCTCCGCACTTGGCCCTTGGCTTCGCCGCAAAGCCAAGCCCGAGCGCACCTTGGGCCCGGGGGCTACTATCGGCGTTCCGGGAACGGGGGTACCCAGACATGCCTGCCTGCGGCCCAGGGCGTGGCTCATTAGGCGGCCTGGTATAGCCCGACTTCTTCAGCAGCCACTCAAGACCCTCGCGAGGGGCCGAGCCTCACGAGGCGGACGATGCAAGACATCCCCTGGGGCGGCCTCACTAGGCCAGCTCATGAGGATTGGAGATATCAAGGCCAGGGGTACCTCGCGAGGTCCTCATGACGTGAGCAGTGACGGCCAAGGCCAGGCGGGCGCCAGCGGGAGTAGAGTGCCAGTTTCCTATTTGGTGCTAAAGGAGCAGGTGCAGGCGAGGAGTCCCGAGGCGTCAGGCAAAGGTTTCCATATCGGTGCAACGAGACCAAGACCGGTAGGACGGCAGAGCGGAGGTCATCGCGGAGCCCACGGCGGCGTCACCACAAGAGCCTTTGGCAGGCGAAGACCACCTTTTGTTAAGACAGGTTGTACTAGCTCTCCCCCTTCAAATTTGGCCATTGTGGGATCCCTTCCCGCTCAATATTTGGGAAGAGGACTCGGGCCACTATAAATAGGACTAGCCACTACCATTGGGATCATCTCATCTTGAGTTGATCAGATAGAAGGCCACACACCGCAAGCTCACTCGAGCACCAGAACCCCTCTCCTTAGGAGGCAGTTCGTCCATGTACTAGTTCTTCCTCAGCCTACAAGGCAATCCACCACACGACACTAGATTAGGGTATTACACCCCAACGATGGCCCGAACCAGTATAAACCTTATGTCCCTTGTTCTTCGGATCTGACGAGCTAGGCCCAGGGAATGACGAGTAGACGAGCTAGGGCGGAAGGAGAGATCTTCGTGCGCACCCCAGAGTTCGAACCACAAGGGTTTTGTCGGAACCCTAGATCTGACATAATAGCACTTTCGCTGTCCCAAAGCAATGGAACATGTTTCACTTATATCCCATAATCTTTAAGATTTTGGGTCATCCAAAGTAATTGAGCACAATATGATCCAGCGGCAATGTATTCCGCTTTGGCGGTGGATAAGGATAGTGAGTTTTGTTTCTTGGAGGACCAAGACACAAGAGACCTACCAAGAAATTGACAAGTACCCGAAGTGGACTTTCTATCAACCTTCTCTCCGACGTAGTCCGAATCGGAGTAGCCAACAAGATCAAAAGAGGACCTCTTAGGATACCAAATGCCAAAGTTTGGTGTATGTATTAAGTATCTCACTATCATTTTCACAGCCTTAAGATGACATTCCATAGGGGCCGCTTGATATTGTGCACACATGCACACACTTAGCATGATATCAGGACGGGATGAACATAGATACAGTAAGGAACCAATCATAGAGCGGTAAACCTTTTGATCAACCGGTTCACCGTCCTTAGCCAAATCAAGATGTCCAGTAGTAGGCATGGGTGTATTCATACCTTTGCATTCTTGCATATTGAACTTCTTGAATAAGTCATTGGTGTACTTTGTTTGAGAGACAAAGGTACCTTCCTTAGTTTGCTTGATTTGCAAACCAAGAAAGAATTTGAGTTCACTCATCATAGACATCTCAAACTTCTTCGACATAAGTTTTCCAAACTTCTCACTAAAATGAGGATTAGTCGAACCAAATATTATATCATCAACATAAATTTGGCACACAAATAATTCACCATTAACCCTTTTAGTAAAAATAGTAGAATCTATTTTTCCAATCTCAAAGCCTTTTTCAATAAGGAACTTGGTCAAGCATTTATACCACGCTCTAGGAGCTTGTTTAAGACCATAAAGAGCTTTGTGAAGTTTGTAAACATGATCGGATTTCTTAGGATTGACAAAGCCGGGAGGTTGTTTAACATAAACTTCCTCCTCAATTTCACCATTTAGAAAAGCACTTTTAATGTCCATTTTGTACAAGGTGATATCATGGTGATTAGCATAAGCAAGTAAGATGCGAATGGACTCAAGTCTAGCAACAGGGGCATATGTCTCACCGTAGTCCATACCTTCGACTTGAGTGTAGCCTTGGGCGACGAGACGTGCTTTGTTGCGGAAGACTTGACCATCTTCGTCTTGCTTGTTGCGAAACACCCATTTGGTACCAACGATGTTGTGGTTGTTGTCGGGCTTCTTGACCAATGTCCACACTTGATTTCTCTCAAAGTTGGGTAGCTCTTCGTGCATGGCATTTATCCGGATCTTCCAATGCTTCTTCAACCTTCATAGATTCAGTGCTAGAGATGAATTAATAATGTTCGCAAAACTTAGCCAAACATGTTTTAGAGCAAGTGATTCTCCCGGTTTGGATATCATTGTAGATTTGTTCGACGGTATGGTCTATGGCGACTCTTGCTTGAACTCGTGAGAGCTTTTGTTTCGGTCGGGGTGGAACATCTTCTTCATCCTCTTATTCTTCTTCTTGGCCTTCTTCATTGTTGACGTTGTCATTCCCTTGTCGTGGTGGAGAAGGAGGTTGATGAAGTTCATCTTGGTGTACTTCCTCATTTTCTTCAACTTGGTATGTCCCACTCATGGATGCTCCCGTATCAAGTCTTGGTTCACCTTGTCGTGAGGTAGAAGCTTCCACGTGGATGGACGAAGTACTCTCTTTCGCCTCCGTTGGACGGATCTTGCCAATAGACAAGTCTTGAATTGCTTCTGAAGGATCTTTATCTCCTACATCAATTGGCGATTGCTCTACCTGTGAGCCGTTAGATTCATCAAACTTCACATCTACCGTCTCTTCAACCTTTCGGGTGAAATTGTTGTAGACATGGTAAGTGTGAGAGTTTGAGCCATAACCAAGTAGGAAACCTTCATGAGATTTAGGAGCAAATTTAGAATGATGATGCTTATCAAGAATGTAGCACTTTGAGCCGAATACTCAAAAGTATCAAACTTGGGGTTTGTTACCAGTGAGATGCTCGTATGTCGCCTTGCCGAGAAGCTTGTGAAGATACAAGCGATTGGTTGCATGACAAGCTGTCTCAACCGCTTCCGCCCAAAAGTGTTTTGGAGTCTTGTACTCGTCAAGCATCATTCTTCCCATCTCGATAAGAGTCCGGTTCTTCCTCTCAACAACTCCATTTTGTTGAGGCATGTACGTAGCCGAGAACTCGTGTGAAATCCCTTCTTCATCAAGAAAGGTATCCACATTTGCATTCTTGAACTCCGTTCTGTTGTCACTGCGAACCTTTTTTATCTTCACTTCAAATTGATTTTGGGCCTTCCTAGCGAAGTTCTTGAAGATCTTTTGGACCTGCGATTTATCATCAAGAAAAAACACCCATGTAAATCTTGAAAAATCATCAACTATGACCAGGACAAATGAGTTACCACCGAGACTCTTGTAGGCATTGGGACCAAAGAGATCCATGTGAAGTAGCTCGAGCGGTCTTCTCGTGGTCATAATGTTCTTCATGGGGTGGCTTCCTCCAACTTGTTTTTCTGCTTGACAAGCACTACAAAGTCTTTCCTTTTCAATTATAACATCTTTTACTCAAAGGATATGATCACCTTTAATAAGCTTATCAAGATTTTGCATGCCGACGTGACCTAACCTTCTATGCCACAACCAGCCTTTTGAAGATTTAGCAATTAAGCAAGTTCTAGGTTGAGCCTTTTTAGTGAAATCAACAATGTAAAGATCACCTCTACGAATACCGGTAAAGACCATTTTATGATTATCTCTGCGAAACACTTGGCAATCTATTTCAATAAATAGGACATTGAAGCCGAAGTCAGCAAGTCTAGATATGGAAAGTAAATTGTAGCCAAGAGATTCAACGAGCATGACATTTTGTATGGAGATATCATGTGAGATGGCCACCTTACCGAGGCCAACCACCTTACCCTTTGAGTTATCACCAAAAGTGACGTACTTTCGAGGGCTGTCGTTTTCAGCAAGCTCACGAAACATAGCCTTGTCTCCGGTCATATGATCGGTACATCCACTATCAAGGACCCATTCCTTTCCTCCGGCCATGTAGCCACAAAGATTAGCCATAAGACCAAAGTGTCTCATCGCACCATCAAGATCATAGTCACTATCATCGTCCTCATCATAGTATCCATGTTCCACATCGTCATGTGATGGATCAACTCCTAGAGAGAGTGATTCATTAGAGGTATGACCGTAAAAATGTTCATCTCTATGAATTCTAATGACTTCAGAAATGATATTGCTAATAATTCCAACATCTCCTTTGGCACGCATGAGATCACGAAGCTCAAATAGGCAATCATCAAACTTAGGGTCACAAGTACTCATCCTATTCAAGGCAATAGACTTATGGAGAATCTCATCCAGATTTTTCAAAGAATAATTTGGGAATCATTCCTCTAGGAATCTCCATATGGTGTAAGCACAATCTAGAGTAGGTAAGCTAGCGATCAATTTTTTGGGCAATCCTCGAACAATAAGATTGATAGTTATAAGATTGCGAATCATGTCAAGATCCTCATCGGGTGTGGGATGCAAAGGATTAACAAGGCAAGCACAAGGAGTAGTAATGTACTTGTTCAAATGATATTCATTGAAAATCTCAAGCATCTCATTTTTTTCACTCATGGAAGTACTTTCCATCAAGTATAGGCACTCTATGTCTAAGACTCCCCAACAGAAACTCGTCCATCTTCCTCCAATTGTGATTAAACCAAAGCAATGGAGACCAATGCTCTGATACCAATTGAAAGGATCGAGAAGAGGTGTCTAGAGGGGGGGTGAATAGAATCTTAGCAAGAAAAGTGGCAGTTTTTAATTTCTTCAAGTTGAGGTGGAGTTTTGGCACATGTTTAAACATTCACAATACATGTCAAGCAAGCATGACAAGAGTATATGGGCAGCGGAAAGTAAAGCATGCAATTTTGCAAGAATGTAAAGGGATGGGATTGGGGTGTGCAAATGCAATTAGAGACAGGGAGATTTTTGTCGTGGTTCCGATAGGTGGTGCTATCGTACATACACGTTGATGGAGACTTCAACCCACGAAGGGTAACGGTTGCACGAGTCCACGGAGGGCTCCACCCACGAAGGGTCCACGAAGAAACAACCTTGTCTATCCCACCATCACCATTGCCCACAAAGGACTTGCCTCACTAGGGTAGATCTTCACGAAGTAGGCGATCAACTTGCCAGTACAAAGTCCTTGGTTCAACTCCACAATCTTGATGGAGGCTCCCAAGTGACACCTAACCAATCTAGGAGACACCACTCTCCAAAAGGTAATAGACGGTGTGTTGATGATGAACTCCTTGCTCTTGTGCTTCAAATGATAGTCTTCCCAACACTCAACTCTCTTTCATAGGATTGGATTTGGTGGAAAGATGATTTGAGTGGAAAGCAACTTGGAGAAGGCTAGAGATCAAGATTTATGTGGTTGGAATGGAATATCTTGACCTCAACACAAGTGTAGGTGGTTCTCTCTCAGAAAATGTATGTTGGAAGTGTAGGCATGTTCTGATGGCTCTTTTCATGAATCAAGAGTGGGTGGAGGGGTATATATAGTGATGCGGAGCATCCGAAGGTCATCCCCATGGACCTACCGTGGACTCACCAAGTGCCCAAAGGACCAATGACACGTGCCCGTGCAAGAGCTCTCGAAGCCGAGGTGAACTCGCTCCTTTATCAATTTCCTCTCGAGTCACATGGGACATGGCTTCTACCCTCATCAGAAACTCTATGCATACTCACGTACTTGGATGAAGGACACAGGACAGCTCTACACAGTGGACAAGGCGGCGGGATCGACAAGTGCTTGGAACAAGAAGAAGCACGGTTGAAGATGCTACAGACACCGGACGTCCGACCTCTTCCGGATGACCGGTCATCTCCAGGCACCGGACGTCCGACGATCACCGGACGACCGGCGACTCCCAGACGACCGGACGACTGGAGGCCACCGGACGTCCGTGACACCGACTACAGAACGTAATTAGCGGAAATCCGAGGATTACCGGACGTTCGGTCCATCCCGAGCCACCGGACGTCCGGTCCCTCCCGAGCCACCGGACGTCCGGTGACCCAGCAGACGTCCGACCCGATGGCGTCATCCCATGTAATATATATTCGTTGACTCCCTTCGTCCTAGGTAGCTTTGTGATAGCTCATCTAGACCTTAGTGGTTCCTCTCCTACAAGACCGCGCCCTCTTCGGAGAAGATCCACCAGATTCGAGACCTCCTTCACGGAGAAGAACATCAAGACCTCCTCACGGAGATGACTACCGCCACTTGTATCATCCTTAGTTGATCGTGTATCATGTATTGCACTTTGTGTACCTGGATCTAGCATTTGTGTGACCTAAACGTGTTGATTTGAGTGTTTTCTTCTTGTCCCTCTTGTGTTTTCCCTCGTGCCTCACGTGTTCATCCTTGGGATCCCTCCTTTTCGTGAAAGATCGGCCACTTAGGGTTCCACCCTACATCATCATGGTATCAAGAGCCACGGTTTCTCACGAAATTGGAGCCCCTACCCGTGTTTTCTAGCTTGTTTTTGTTGTGTTCTTCCCAATTTCGAAAATTCCCCACCAAAAATAGCCCCAATTTTTTTGTGATCTGTTGATTTGACAAGATTTTGTTGAATTTGTTCCATGGATTTGCTGTGTCACGAGTGGATCTAGCTTTTCCCCACCTTTTCACCAATTTTATTCCACAAATTTGGACAAGTTTGACCAATTTTTCCACGGTTACCTCGAACCCTAGCCCAGACACACCGGACGACCGGCGTTTTACCGGACGTCCGGAACTCCGCGAACCACCGGACGTCCATCACCCACCGGATGACCGGCACATCCTATACAGAAGCTTTTACCGGATTTCCGAGACTTACCGAACGTCCAGCGACCGGACGACCGGCGACCCACCGGACGTCCGACTAACCCTGACGAAACTGAACTTACTCAGTTTTGTTCCACCTTCCGCAACCACCTACCCTTTCATACACCCACATCTACCATACCACCACCACCATTGCTTAACCAACATCTCTACGGTCTTACCTCTTGTGTCTTGGATCATTTGAGTTGTGGTTTTCCCATTTCCTTGTGTGTTTCGGCTATCTCGGAACGGAGCGACATCGACGAGACCACCTCTCAACCTCGACAAGGACGGTAACATCGACGACACTTTGTCATTCTACCTTGCAATTGCTTTGTCACCCTATAGACCATTTTTGCGTAGCTTTCCCATTGAGGCTAGCCATTTGAGTATTGTCGGGCCACGACACTTGTGCACATTAGTGATAGTCATAGATATTGCATACTATATCATCATATCTCTGAGTGACACAAGAGTGCTCCGCATACACAATAGCTACCTTGATCCAAGAAGCATGCATAAGTGGCCAAAGAAAGAGCTCACAAGCTTTTAAGCAAAAGAGCCACCCAAAGCTTATAAGCAAAAGGAAAATAGCATCATACGCCTTGCATCAAAAGAGATCATATGAGATAGCAATACATAATCTTGTGCTCAAGCATCGGCACATCATACACTCATAGCATACTTGTGATAGGAAGTCGTTACGTTTGCCTCTTATAGGTCGTGCACAAGTGCGTATCCGCCTATTAAGCAATCGGTTAGCGTCTCTCTAGTGTTGTGCAACACGAGCATTTTCCATGGTTTCCACATTTTCGCTCACCCTTGGTTGCACAACCACATTTATCTATCCGTGTGTGTGTTCAGCGTGCTACTTATTCCTTGTGATCTACTTGTTGCATGAGCAAATTGTGAATCATTTTCAACATCATTGAGTCACTTTGACAATTGCATTGAATTTGTGCCACCATCCTCTCAAAGCTTTACTTGTATAGGTGTGATAATCGACACGAAGTGGTACCAATAGTGCTATTTCCGGGTTACATTATTGAGTGATCATTGGTCCATTGTCAACTTCGGTCAAGGTAGAATTGGTATTGTCTTCTCCTTTCTCCCACTCACACTCTTGCTTGCAATGATGGATAGGCCAAGTACATCTTCAAACCCGCTCTTCCATGATCCTCAAGAATCAAACAACTACGTCACCAAAATACATCTCTTCGGCGTCCAATGAGCTCTACATCAAGAAAGTGAAGCTATGCGCGAGAACATTGAGCAAGTCACCGCCGATGCACGAAAATTTGAAGCAAGAACGAGAGAGCAATTCGACATCATCAACACCAACATTCTACTCAATTCGACGAGCTACGGACTTTGATAGTCAACTAAAATTCGTCTTCCACATCTTCTCAAAGACGAAGCCGCTCAAGTCGACATACCGACTCCACGGAAGGATCAAGTACACCTACATCAAACACTCTTCGTCAAGCCGCACGTCAAGCTCGACATGACAACCGGAATCCACTTCATGACCAGAGCTCCCAAGAGCTATTTGAAGAGCAAGAAAGTCGACATCGTCAAAACCAAGCTACACTTGAACAAGCGCAAGAACGGCAACGACTACGCCAACAACAACAAGGGCGAGCACGTTGACACCAAGAAGAACAAGATGCCGAGGCTAATCGTCAAGCACAACAACGCCGAGAAGCTTAAGCTCTTGAGGCGCAACGAGCATTACGTGATTCACATCGCAATGTGGCAACTCGCAATCGACATACTCGTCAAGAAGAGGATTTCCTTCGTGATGAGATACAAGAGAGGTGCCACCAAGCACGCATGCAAGAAGAAGTTCCTCCTCAAGCGTGACAAGAGCAACAACATCAACAAGAACCACAAGCTCGGCAAGTACACCATGACAATGGACATCTACTCCGACAAGAGCAACATGAGATTGACAATCGTCCAAATCAAGAACGCCATCTCAATAGGCAAGCAAACAATGAAGATCATCGCTATGGCAAGCTTAAGTTCACCATGCCAAAGTTTTCCGGAAGCATTGATCCCGAAGGCTACCTCTCATGGGCATTGAAAGTTGATAAGATCTTCCGCTTACACAACTTCGATGAAGTGAAGAAAATTGCTATGGCCTACCTTGAGTTCCAAGACTATGTTCTCATTTGGTGGGAGCAAATCATAGAGAGAAGAGAAGCAAAAGGCGAACCTCCTATCACTACTTGGGCTCAAATGAAGGAAGTCACGAGAGCACGTTTCGTGCCCACACATTACAATCGTGACTTGTTCAAGAAGCTACAACTCCTAAAGCAAGGCACCAAGTCCGTTGAAGAGTACTACAAGGAGATGGAGATTGCCATGATAAGAGCAAACATCATGGAAGATGAAGAACAAACGATGGCGAGATTCTTGAATGGACTCAACTACCCTATCAAGAAGATTGCGGCCTTTCAACCATACACCAATCTCCTCGAGCTAGTACATCAAGCAACCAAAGCGGAGCGACAAGTTCAAGAGGACTACAAGTACTCCAAGTTCACCTCCAAGAACTTCGGCTCCTACAAGCAAGCTTCAATGACTTTGGCTCCTCCTACCTCTACCAAGCCATCTACAAACCTCGGTGACAAGTCAAGCTACAAGAATACGACTACATCAAGTCGTCCACCTTCTACAAATAACTTCAAGCCAAGAACTTCATCAACTCCAATCGAGGACAACTCCAAGACGAGTTCCATAAAGTGTTTCAAGTGCCAAGGGCGAATCCACAAGTCATTTTAGTGCAAGACCGTTCGTACCATGATCATCAATGACGACGGATCATATGACTCAATGAGCGACGATGAGATGGAAGCCCTTGAACATGTAGCTATGCATCGCCAAGTGAATGAAGATGAACACCATCAAGTGTTTTGCGACAATGACTCGAGTCTCAATCTTGTTGTCTCCAAGGTCTTGACACTCCAACATCAACAAGATGACGACCAACGATGTCACATTTTCCATACCAAGGCCAGCATCAATGGACGCTCCATCAAGGTTATCATCGATGGAGGAAGTTGTCATAACTTTGCAAGCGAAGAGCTATTTGACAAGCTACAATTGGTCAAGACGAAGCACCCTCATCCCTACAAGGTCCAATGGCTAAACGACGCCGGAATTCTTCGAGTCGAGCATACCGTGCAAGTCTCCTTCAAGATAGGCGCCTGCGAGGACACACTTGAGTGTGATGTGGTCCCTATGTTCGTGTGCCACCTTCTTCTTGGACGACCATGGCAATACGATCGTGGAGTCACACACAATGGACGGACCAACCACTATAGCTTCAAGATGAAGGGCAAGGAATTCGTGCTACGTCCAATGTCACCAAGTCAAGTTGCCACCGACAAACACTTACCTACCAACCCTCATGGAGAGAATGGTGAGAGAGTGAGCCACCAAAAGGAGAGTGAGAGCCACAAGCCAAATATGAGCGACTCCACGATGAGCGACAAGAAACAACTAGTGCTATTTGCCACCAAAAGTGAGATGAGAGAAGTGTGTGAGAACCCCTCGAGTGTCTTTCACCTTGTGCTTTTATGCAAAGGGGAGGCCAAACCTACTAACACTTCACCACCTCTACCTTTAGTGTTGTCTCAATTGTTGGAGGAATTCTCGGACGTCTTTCCCGATGAGCTACCTCCGGGTCTACCTCCACTTTGCGGAATCGAACACTCCATCGACCTCATACCCGGCGCACCACTTTCGAACAAGGCTCCTTACCGCGTCAACCCCGAGGAAACCAAGGAGATACAACGGCAAGTACAACAACTCATCGACAAAGGTCATGTACGTGAAACCTTGACCCTTATGCCGTTCCTGTTATTCTCGTGCCTAAGAAAGATGGAAGTTTTCGCATGTGATCTGATTGTCGCCTGATAAATGCTATCACCGTTAGATATCGTCACCCTATCCCACGCTTAGACGACATGCTTGATAAATTGTGTGGTGCCACCATCTTTTCAAAAATTGACCTTAAAAGCGGTTATTACCAAATTCGCATTCAAGAGGGTGATGAGTGGAAACGGCTTTCAAAACCAAATTTGGGTTATATGAGTGGCTTGTCATGCCAATGGGTTTATCGGAAGCACCCGGTTCATTTATGTGTCTTATGCATTTCGTTCTCCGACCATACATAGGCGTCTTTGTAGTGGTTTATTTTGATGACATCCTCGTTTTTCGCAAGTCGCTTGAGGACCATGTGACACACATCCGTATGGTTTTACAAACCCTTCGGAAAGAGCGCTTATATGCTAACATGGATAAATGCACTTTTGGCGTTGACAAGGTCGTTTTCTTAGGACTTGTCGTTTCTTCACAAGGTGTTCACGTTGATGAAACTAAAATTGAAGCAATTAAAACTTGGCCACAACCAACAAATCTCCAACAAGTGCGTAGCTTTCTTGGTTTAGCCGGTTTCTATCAACGTTTTGTGAAGGACTTTAGCACCATTGCTATGCCTCTACACGCCTTGAGCAAGAAGAATGCACCCTTCATTTGGGGTCCTTCGCAAGACACCGCGTTCAATGAGCAAAAAAGTTTGCTTACACACGCACCACTTCTTGCCCTACCAAACTTTGACAAACCTTTTGAGATTCATTGTGGCGCTAGTGGTACCGGCATCGGTGGCGTGCTAATGCAAGAGAAACGCCCAATTGCATACTTTAGCAAGAAGCTATCCGGAGCGCAACTTAACTACACCATTTATGATAAAGAGCTCTATGCCTTGGTGAGAGTTTTGCGTGTTTGGGAGCATTACCTTAGACCTCATGAATTCATTCTTCATACGGACCATGAGACTCTCAAGTATCTCAAGGGTCAAACTAAGCTAAACAAGCGTCATGCTATGTGGAGTGAGTTCATTGAGTCTTTTCCCTATGTCATCAAATACATCAAAGGCAAAGAGAATGTTGTGGCGGATGCGCTTTCCCGCAAATGCATGCTTGTTTCACAACTTGAGTTGAATGTTCTTGGCTTTGAGCACATAAAAGATTTATATGAGCATGACCCTTTCTTTGCACATCCTTATGCTAAGTGTTTGACTCACACTTCTTGGGAACGCTACTACATAAAGGATGGATATCTTATGAGAGCTAACAAACTTTGCATTCCCGAGTCTTCGCTTCGTTTGCTCCTTTTCCAGGAATCTCATGGAGGAGGACTCATGGGACACTTTGGACACGACAAGACATTTGCTACGCTCTCCAAGAACTACTTTTGGCCCAAGATGCTTCGTGACGTCTCATGCCTCACCAACCGATGTTCTACATGTCGCAAAGCTAAGTCAAAAGCTCACTCTCATGGTCTTTACATGCCACTTCCTATTTCATACCTTCCATGGGAAGACATAAGCATGGACTTTATACTTGGATTGCCTAGGACTCAAAATGGCAAAGATTCCGTGTTTGTTGTCGTGGATAGATTCTCTAAAATGGCTCATTTCATTCCTTGTAACAAGATCGACGATGCTTCACATGTTGAAAATCTCTTTTGTAGGGAAATCATTCGTCTCCATGGAGTACCCAAGACTATTGTGTCGGACCGGGACGTCAAGTTCTTGAGCTACTTTTGGAAGACTCTATGCGCCAAACTCGGCATCAAGCTCCTCTTCTCTTCGGCATATCATCCACAAACTGACGGCCAAACGGAGGTGACGAACCGCACGCTTTCGACGCTTCTTCGCGTGTTGATCAAGAAGAACATCAAAGAATGGGAGCAATGCTTACCCATCGCCGAGTATGCCTACAACCGCGCAAGACATTCGACTACCGGCAAGTCCCCCTTCGAGGTCGTCTATGGCTTCAACCCGTTGTCCCCATTGGACATCCTACCTTTACCCCTACAAGAACGCATCAACATGGACGCAAGTGCACAAGCAAGCTATCTCAAGAAGGTGCATGAAGATACAAGGGCAACGATCGAGCGACAAGTCCATCGCCTCGCCACCAAGCTCAACGTCAACAAGGCACCAATGGTGTTCCAACCGGGCGATCTCGTATGGCTTCATCTTTGAAACGACCGCTTCCCCAACGAACGCAAGTCCAAACTACTACCTCGAGCCGACGGACCTTTTAAGGTGCTAGCACGCTACAACAACAATGCCTACAAGATCGACATTCCCAAAGACAAGTACAACGTGAGCAATACCTTCAACATCAAGAACCTATCTCCTTTCCATGGTGATGAAGATTTCAATCCGAGGTCGGATCTTTCCCAAGGGAGGGGAGATTATGCGGAGCATCCCAAGGTCATCCCCATGGACCTACTGTCGACTCACCAAGTGCCCAAAGGACCAATGACACAAGCCCGTGCAAGAGCTCTCGAAGCCGAGGTGAACTCGCTCCTTTATCAATTTCCTCTCGAGTCACATGGGACATGGCTTCTACCCTCATCAGAAACTCTATGCATACTCAGGTACTTGGATGAAGGACACGGAATAGCTCTGCACAATGGACACGACGGCGGGATCAACAAGTGCTTGGAACAAGAAGAAGCGCGGCTGAAGATGCTACAAGCACCGGACGTCCGACCTCTTCCGGACAACCAGTCATCTCCACGCACCGGACGTCCGACGATCACCGGACGACGGGCGACACCCAGACGACCGGACGACCGGAGGCCACCGGACGTCTGTGACACCGACTACAGAACGTAATTAGCGGAAATCCGAGGATTACCGGACGTCCTTTCCCTCCCGAGCCACCGGATGTCCGGTGACCCAGCGGAAGTCCGACCTGACGGCGTGACCCCATGTAATATATATTCGTTGACTCCCTTCGTCCTAGGTAGCTTTGTGATAGCCCATCTAGACCTTAGTGGTTCCTCTTCTACGAGACCGCGGCCTCTTCGGAGAAGATCCACCGGATTCAAGACCTCCTTCATGGAGAAGAACATCAAGACCTCCTCACGGAGATGACTACCGCCACTTGTATCATCCTTAGTTGATTGTGTATCGTCTATCACACTTTGTGTACCCAGATCTAGCATTTGTGTGACCTAAACGTGTTGATTTGAGTGTTTTCTTCTTGTACATCTTGTGTTTTCCCTCGTGCCTCATGTGTTCATCCTTGGGATCCCTCCTTTTCGTGAAAGATTGGCCACTTAGGGTTCCACCCTACATCATATAGCCTCCACACAAAATCTAACTGTTACACACAATTTACCAAACTCGATGGGACCGAATCAGAAAACTAGGTCAGACCGATTTAGTTCATAATGTGATCGTTAAGCATTTCGGTGGGATCGATATGATCAACTCGGTAGGACCGATGTGTTAGGGTTAGGGTAAAGCCTCATCTTGGTTTGACCGATTACACAAACTCGGTGGGACCGATTTGGGTAATAAGCGAAACAGAGAGTTGGCCAAGCAAACTCGGTGAGACCGATTTCATATCTCGGTGGGACTGAAAATATTGCAACAGGCAACAAAGAGTTTGCAAGCCCATCTCGGTGAGACCGAGATCCCATCGGTGAGACCGAATTGATTAGGGTTTGTGGCAATGGCTATGTCAACTGAACTCGGTGGCGCCGGATAGAAAGTTTCGGTGGGGCCGTGTTTGACTTTTGGTTTGGGACATATGTGGATGTGTAAAAGTGGTTGAGGGTTTTGGAGCATATCACTAAGCACTTTGAGCAAGCAAGCCATTAAGCAACACCTCATCCCATGTTAATAGTATTGGCTTTCCTATGGACTCAATGTGATCTTGGATCACTAATATAGAAAATGTAGAATCCTGAGCTTTGAGCTTGAGCCAATCCTTTGTCCTTATCATCTTGAAGGGGTTCCACGTCCTCTAGTCCATGCCACTCCATTTGTTGAACCTGTCTGAAATATACTAGATGAAAACATTAGTCCAACAAGAGATATGTTGACATTAATTACCAAAATCACCCAGGGAGCACTTGTACTTTCAGTCCTCCCACGCCGCGGTGGTCTTGGAAGATTACTCGCGAGCAGGCGAGGACTCTCATATGTGCATGCATGCGATGCTCGATAACCTGATGGATCGAATCTTCGGCTGGGCGAGGTTGCAGGACGATTTGAATGCCTCATTTGAAAATTCTACCAGCATCATTTGACGACTAAGGGAGTACAATGCGAAGCTTCGCACCGAGCGCGACCTGCTGAGGGCGAAGATCGCTGGAAGTGCGGAGCAGCAGGATGAGACCATTGCCTTGTTGAAGAGGACGGGCGACATCGTCTAGAAACTTATGAACAAGAATGCCATGCTCTGAATCGAGCGCGAAAGGCTGGTGGAGGAATCTATGGCTGCTGACCAGCAACATGTTGAGGACATGAAAGAGATCATCGCCGCTCGTCGCCAGAACTAGTCTGCGTCATCCTTATTCTTCTTTTTTTGGCGGGGCTGTCTTCCTTATTCTTTTGCCCTTGTGTCTTTCAAGCGCTGCCGCATGTGGCATTTTTATTTTTCTTCCTAAATATGTAACACAATTATAAAATTATTATCCATTGCCATAGTCATTATATTGCCTCCATTGCCATCATCACTATATTTATATCAGTCTTGCTAAGTCTCAGTCAATGCTATATATGTCCGCCAGATCTTATATCAAGATTCGTGCCAAATTTTCTTGTCTGAATTTTTTTCTCTTAAATACCAGTCAAGTGAGACATAGCCACACCATTAAGCGGCTATAAATTAATCATGGGCTCGGGCACCATCAATGGAGAAGTTGGGAGAGAGGTGCACGGCGGATGATGTCAAAGGGCTCGCCTCTAGATAAGTGTAATGCCCCGGATGTAATACTTTCCCTTTTGGGCTTATAATAAATCTCCGGCTTCATCTATTTCCATTTCGGGTTCTTTGTCTTTCGGGCTTTCGTCGTTTTGTTGTGTGAGTGTGTGGCATTCATTCATATCATGTAGACATATGCATTGCATTGCATTTGTGTTGTGGGTTGCATCCGGTTCGTCGTGTTTCTTCCCGTTGTCCGTTTCGTGTTCCGGAGCTCCCTCACGTGTTCGTGACGTTCCGTAGGCCTACTTTGTTGTTCGGGCGTTTTTCGTTACCGGTGTGCCGCGAGGTTGTGTTGTGTGTTGTTGTTTTGTTGTGTGCAACCCGCCTCTCAAATCTCGTCTCGTTTGGACTCCGTTGACTTTTCCCTCCGTTGTCCGTGTGGGTCCGAAGTGCCCTTACTTTGTGTCCCGGAAACACCCCTGTTGCAGTCTCTTTTTCTCCGTCTGGGCCTTTTAAATCGTCCCCGCGATCGGATCCGTTGGATCACGATCGGAGGGCTCCTAAACATCCCTAGTCCCCAAACCCTAGTCTAATTCTGCTACTTATAGACCCCCCTAGTCTATTTTTTTGGGCCTCCCTATTCCTTCTTCTTCCTCCTCTAGATCCACTTTCTTTTTTTTTCTTTTTACCTCAGATCCACTCAACCTGCCCGGATCCCGAGGATCCCTCAGTTCCCCAGCCCGAGCCGCCGGGAACCCCTCGAGGAGCGAGGTCAACGCCTCGCCAGGCGCTCCCTCCGCTCGCTCCATCGGGCCGGTCGCCACTTGGCGCCAGGCTCCGCACCGCGTCGGCCAGGGCCCGGGGGGGACCAGTTCCCCGGCCCGCACCGCATCCTCCGTTCGCCTCACCGACCGCTCGAGCCAGACCAGCGAACGACCAGGCCGCGCCAGCCCGTCGTTTTCGTCGTCGCCGCAACGCGCCAGGCCGGCCGCGCGCGACCACCGCCCCGGCCCGTACACCTGTCGCCTGGGCCGGCCTGGTCCCCACATCATCGTCGATCCGCCGCCTGGGCTCGGCCCACTCGCCCAACCCCCCAGGCCGCGTCGCCGCCAGCCGCCCAGGCCTGCAACCGCGCGGGCCAGCGCGCCTCCGCGCCGCCGGGCCGCGGATTTTCCACCGGGCCGCGCCTCCAGGGTGGGCCGCCGCCGGGCCACTTCTCCCTCCCGCTCGCCGAGAGGCCCAGCCGGGCCGCGCCACTGTTCCGCCAGATCTGGGCCGGATCTGTAGCTTCCCCGAGGCCCATCCACTGTTCATCTCCGGATCCGTCACTGTAGCTGCAGATCTGGAGAGGTTGTTTTTTTTTCCCTAAGCCCCTGTTTTCCTGTTCTGAAGTGCCTACTTTGACCTGCTGTATCTTTTACTGTGGTGCTCCGTTTTGTGCGTGTGATATGTCCAGATGTTCGTGGAGATGCCCTCTACGTTTTACATGTTGTAGTCATGCATGTTAGAAGTCATCTAGGGCCTTGTTTTGCTGTTGCAAGAGTGTATGATGATATAAACTGCTGCTATGTGTTATTTTTGTGCCACCTTTGACATGTGATATCTTTTAGCTCGTTTGTCCAAACGAAGCAAATGACATGTCCACGTGTTCGTCTTGCCACGAACTACGTGTTGTGTGTGATAGGTTGCATGGTAGATGTATTGTTTCCTTGTTATCATCGTTGCAAGATGCCATGTTCATATGTTGTGTTTTCACTTGTTATGAAATGCCATGTTGTTAAGCTCGTTGTAATCGGTGTGTTCACCACATTGATGCATGCTTGTGTGTTTCGGGATCACCGTCATATGTATTTTGATGAGGTGCTTACCCTTTGCCATGTTTAGTTTAGATGTGTCTTAAACTTGCTCTTTTGTGTGCTATGATGATATTGCTGTTTTAGGACTTAGTGCAATTTCACTAAGTCTGAAATCTGTTATGTTCCGATGCCATGTTCGTGTGATGTTCTAGGAAAATGCATGATAGTTTTGGGGTGGATTTTAATTGTTCCATGAAGTATACATTGTTGTCTTTCCATCCATGTCCTCACATGTCCATTTGAGTGGCTGTAGCATGCTTATCTTTTGCTCCAAACTTTCAATAAAATTCTGCTGCCAGAATTTTATTTCAAAGTTCAATATGTCCAAGATCATTGCTATTGATCCGTGACTCCGTTTGGAGTGCACTTTGGACCTAGTTGCTGTACATTATATCTAGTTTATGTTCAAGTCCTTTGCCATGCTTTTTGGGTGCTGGAGCTTAATTATTTTGAGCTCCCAAGATGCTATGTTGCTGTAATTTGCAGTTTTCGCTCAAATCTTGTTTCGGGCATAACTTTTAGCCCGTAACTCCGATTTCAGCGAATCTTATATCAAACTTGGGTGTTTTTCTGTGTAGATTAATAATATCAGGTTGTTATCTTGTTTTGAGGTGTTTTGCTTGAGTGATGTTTTCCGTGCTCCATGTGCATCTCTAGTGCATCCATCATGCATACATGTTTTTCGAGTGCGCATTGCATCGTGTTGATTGGTGCTTGGTGTGTTTGTCTTGTTTAGACCCGGAAGTTGAGCACGAGTTTTCCAACGAGGTTGAGCACGAGGTTTCCAACGAGTTTGAGCACGAGGACCCTTCTTTCGATCCGAACTTCTTCTCTTCAGGCAAGATGACCGAACCCCGATACCATTACTATCTTTGTCTATTGCTAGTAGTCTCGATCTATAGTTTTGCCTCGATGCCCATGTTCTTCTTGTCAGCCTCCTACTTGTAACCAATTGCCATGTTTAACCACCCTACCTAGCAAACCGTTGCTTGGCTAAGTACGCTTCGCTCAGCCCTTCTTATAGCGTTGCTAGTTGCAGGTGAAGTGAAGATGCTTGCTCCATGTTGAAGTTTTGGTTGGGTTATATCACACTATATAAATGCTTTAATTGAAATCACCTATATATTGGCAAGGGTGGAAGGCTAAGCCTTTTGCTTGGTGTTTTGTTCCACTCATGCCGTTAGGATCCGTATAAGCCGGTTTTATGTTCCTTGATTATGCGTTCCTAACACGGTTGGGGTGTATGGGACCCCCTCGATAAACCGCTATGTGCTAAGTCTTTTCCAGCAAATCCCAACATTGGTACTATTTGCCTAATAACAAACTAAACATGCATAAGGGAGTAATTAACCCTCTTTCTTAATCAACAACCCCGGGCCAGTGCTCCACATGAGTGTTGGTCCGAAACGGGGGTTACGCGGGGCCACCTCGAGGAAACTCAAGGTTTGGTAAAAACCTATGGGATCACCCATCCGGTCGTGGCCTGAGACGAGATACGCGCGGCTACTATCAGGGTGTCGGCACGCCGGGAGGATTTGCTGGATTAGCCTTACCTTAGTTCGGTTTAACGTGAGCACGGGATTCCGAGGATACTCGGGTCTTCCCACTTTGGAGTTGCGACTCCGCGGATCGTGGGCTTGTAATGGGTCAAGTTGGAACACCCCTGCAGGGTTTGAACTTTCGAAAGCCGTGCCCGCGGTTATGTGGCAGATGGGAGCTTGTTAATTCCGGTTGTAGATAACTTGACACAATGATACTAATACACTACCAGCGTGTGTTCCGTGACTGTCAATTTCCGAATAGGGATTCGGGAGTTGAACACGGAGGGGTTATGGTTGTGAGCTTGTAGCTAGGATCACTTAGTGATCACTTCTCGCCGTAGGCCTTCTCTTCTCGCTCTCTCTTGCGTAAGTTAGTGCTAGTTGCTGCTGCAGACTCTTTGTTGTTCCTTCACCTCATTTCTTTCTTCAGCCTTTCCTCACCTAAAGGCTTTGATAGTTCTGTTACCCGGGAACGGGATTGCTGAGTCCTCTGTGGCTCACAGTTACTTCACACACCAGATGCAGGTCCAGCTGTGAGCTATCCAGGTGATGGCACCGAGCTGGATTGGGAGTACGACGAGGAGCGTAGTCGTTACTACGTGCGCTACCCGGACGATCAGTAGTGGAGACTCTTACTAGGATTCGATCCGCCTGTGGTTGTTTAATTTATCTGAGTTTGGTACTTTGACATTTGGCTTTTGCCCTTAGAGGGTTGTAGTGATCTTATTGTATGATGTTTGAGACTTGTACTGTTATTCTGTGACATGGCGATTGTAAGCCAACTATTTTCAGTTTACTATCCCCCTTTTACATGAGTTGTGCAAAGATTACCAAACTTGAGATCATTCTAGGATGGACTTATGCCTTTAAGTCGTGCCTCGACACGTAGGAGGTATAATTCCATCCTGGGCATTACAAGTTGGTATCAGAGCCTTCTCCGACCTAGGAGCCCCCACTGTTTGATCGAACCGTTGACGGTTGAGTCTAGGCACACACTGAAAACTTTTTGAGTCCTATATTATATCGGAGGGTAGGATTTCTTTGCTTCCCATCCCTTTTCTCTCTGGTGAGGACTCCTGACGTCTACTCTTGTCTCTCCTATCTTCAAAATTTGCACAAATTTTTTTTAGGAATCCCGCGAGTATTCTGGCATTGTTTCGATGTTCTTGTGACAAGGATATTGTTCCCGATGCCTCCTGTTACCGAGGAGTTGAGCTTCGGGGTATCATTGTAACAAGCATATCGCGGCAGTACTAAATACTTAAGACGGCCGACATCGAAAATCTCCCCTATACGGCCAGTGGCAAGATAACCCCGACATCACCCAGTACTGGGGAGGTAGTTCGGGAGTATTGCCATAGCTTGTTATAGTGGATGCTTTTCGAAGGTCCGAGGTACACAGTTTCCGAGAAAGACTGGTTATGTGTTGAAGGATGGATACACCTGGATGTAGGTTAGAGTTGATTGCGCGGTGCTTCCCGTGTATCCCCAACACCTGATTGCATAACTGGAATCTTTCGGAAAACTATAGGTGGGTTTTATCCAGTAGATCGTAGGCATTCTTCCAACGAATGCAGGTTAGTGAGTTCGGGGTTCGACATTGAGTGAAGGGATTATATGACCGATGTTACTATCAGGAGTTGCATCTTAAAGGGTCCTTGGCTATGCTGATCCGGGGATTGCAAAACCTTTTCGTAACGCGTTCATATGCTTTCAGCACAAAGATGTTAGAACGAAACTCCTCTCTTGTGTTTGTTCCTTTTCCGTACCTTGTTGTTTTATTATTTTATCCTTTTGATCCCTATGTGGCTTCTCGTGAAGACTGATGTTATCAATTAACTGAGAAATTCATTCGTTCCTCTTGTTCGGATGATTTCATTCGTTCTTATTGTTCGAATGATTATTGTGAAGACTTGTTGCAATTCATTCCATTGATTCAGCTTATTCCTTTTGTCAATCAATTGCTGATTCGTGGTCATCTCTTACAGGATGGCTCCGAAAAGGGTTCCGAACGCCAACCCAGAGGTGGAAGAGGTCCCAGAGCGTCCTCCTTCCCCTCCTCCTCCGCCTGAGGCTTGGAGAGCAATTATGCAGACTACAGCTCAGAACACTCAGTTGATGATGCAGATGATGCAGATGATGCAAGCTAATCAAGCTAATCAAGCTAATCAGGGTGTTCCAATGAACCAAGGCAACTTCTTCCAGCAGCACCATGCTACCCTCAACCAGTTCCTGGCTAACAATCCTAAAGCTTTCAGTTACTGTGTCGACCCTCTTGATGCTGAGGATTGGCTGACCGATATCAAGAAGCATTTTGAGTGCAGTAACGTGAAAGAAGATGACTATGTGAAGTTTGCAGCCTTCCAACTGAAAGATCAAGCAGCTGACTGGTGGCAGCAGTACAAAGACTCAAGGCCGGGTCAAGTGATCTCTTGGGAGAATTTCTGCAAGGATTTCCGCTCGCATCACATTCCTACAAGTGTTATCGAGGGTATGCGTGAGCAATTCCGCAACCTCAAGCAGGGCTCCATGTCAGTCTATCAGTATAATGTCAAGTTCCAAAACCTCGCTCGCTATGCAAAGCAAGACATTCCTGATGCAAAGAGTAAAATCTATCAGTTCCGTGGAGGTCTCAAAGATGAACTTCAGCTTGCTCTCACTTTGTTCGAGCCAGACGAATTCGATAAGTTCTATAACATGGCTTTGAAACAAGAAGCAGCTCAGCTTAAGATGGAGGCTTCTAAGAAGAGGATTCCGAGGACCCTTCTTACGATCCGAACGACTTCTCTTCAGGCAAGATGACCGAACCCCGATAACATTACTATCTTTGCCTATTGCTAGTAGTCTCGATCTATAGTTTTGCCTCGATGCCCATGTTCTTCTTGTCAGCCTCCTACTTGTAACCAATTGCCATGTTTAACCAACCCTACCTATGCAAACCGTTGCTTGGCTAAGTACGCTTCGCTCAGCCCTTCTTATAGCGTTGCTAGTTGCAGGTGAAGTGAAGATGCTTGCTCCATGTTGAAGTTTGGTTGGGTTATATCACACTATATAAATGCTTTAATTGAAATCACATATATATTGGCAAGGGTGGAAGGCTAAGCCTTTTGCTTGGTGATTTGTTCCACTCATGCCGTTAGGATCCGTATAAGCCGGTTTTATGTTCCTTGATTATGCGTTCCTAACACGGTTGGGGTGTATGGGACCCCCTCGATAAACCGCTATGTGCTAAGTCTTTTCCAGCAAATCCCAACATTGGTACTATTTGCCTAATAACAAACTAAACATGCATAAGGGAGTAATTAACCCTCTTTCTTAATCAACAACCCCGGGCCAGTGCTCCACATGAGTGTTGGTCCGAAACGGGGAGCCTGCGGGGCCACCTCGAGGAAACTCAAGGTTTGGTAAAAACCCGTAGCTTCGCCCATCCGGTCGTGTCCTGAGACCTAGATACGCGCGGCTACGATCAGGGTGTCGACACGCCGGGAGGATTTGCTGGATTAGCCTTACCTTAGTTCGGTTTAACGTGAGCACGGGATTCCGAGGATACTCGGGTCTTCCCACTTTGGAGTTGCGACTCCGCGGATCGTGGGCATTACAAGTTGGTATCAGAGCCTTCTCCGACCTAGGAGCCCCCACTGTTTGATCGAACCGTTGACGGTTGAGTCTAGGCACACACTGAAAACTTTTTGAGTCCTATATTATATCGGAGAGTAGGATTCTTTGCTTCTCATCCCCTTTCTCTCAGGTGAGGACTCCTGACGTCTACTCTTGTCTCTCCTATCTTCAAAATTTGCACAAAATTTTTTTTTTAGGATTCCCGCGAGTATTCTGGGATTGTTTCGATGTTCTTGTGACAAGGATATTGTTCCTGATGCCTCCTGTTACCGAGGAGTTGAGCTTCGGGGTATCACTGTAACAAGCATATCGCGACAGTACTAAATACTTAAGACGGCCGACATCGAAAATCTCCCCTATACGGCCAGTGGCACGATAACCCCGACATCACCCAGTACTGGGGAGGTAGTTCGGGAGTATTGCCATAGCTTGTTATAGTGGATGCTTTTCGAAGGTCCGAGGTACACAGTTTCCGAGAAAGACTGGTTATGTGTTGAAGGATGGATACACCTGGATGTAGGTTAGAGTTGATTGCGCGGTGCTTCCCGTGTATCCCCAACACCTGATTGCATAACTGGAATCTTTCGGAAAGCTATAGGTGGGTTTTATCCAGTAGATCGTAGACATTCTTCCAACGAATGCAGGTTAGTGAGTTCGGGGTTCGACATTGAGTGAAGAGGTTATATGACCGAGGTTACTATCAGGAGTTGCATCTTAAAGGGTCCTTGGCTATGCTGATCCGGGGATTGCAAAACCTTTTCGTAACGCGTTCATATGCTTTCAGCACAAAGATGTTAGAACGAAACTCCTCTCTTGTGTTTGTTCCTTTCCGTACCTTGTTGTTTTTATTATTTTATCCTTTTGATCCCTATGTGGCTTCTCGTGAAGACTGATGTTATCAATTAACTAAGAAATTCATTCGTTCCTCTTGTTCGGATGATTTCATTCGTTCTTATTGTTCGAATGATTATTGTGAAGACTTGTTGCAATTCATTCCTTTGATTCAGCTTATTACTTTTGTCAATCAATTGCTGATTCGTGGTCATCTCTTACAGGATGGCTCCGAAAAGGGTTCCGAATGCCAACCCAGAGGTGGAAGAGGTTCCAGAACGTCCTCCTTCCCCTCCTCCTCCGCCTGAGGCTTGGAGAGCAATTATGCAGACTACTGCTCAGAACACTCAGTTGATGATGCAGATGATGCAAGCTAATCAAGCTAATCAAGCTAATCAGGGCATTCCAATGAACCAAGGCAACTTCTTCCAGCAGCACCATGCTACCCTCAACCAGTTCTTGGCCAACAATCCTAAAGCTTTCAGTTACTGTGTCGACCCTCTTGATGCTGAAGATTGGCTGACCGATATCAAGAAGCATTTTGAGTGCAGTAACGTGAAAGAAGATGACTATGTGAAGTTTGCAGCCTTCCAACTGAAAGATCAAGCAGCTGATTGGTGGCAGCAGTACAAAGACTCAAGGCCGGGTCAAGTGATCTCGTGGGAGAATTTCTGCAGGGATTTCCGCTCGCATCACATTCCTACAAGTGTTATCGAGGGTATGCGTGAGCAATTCCGCAACCTCAAGCAGGGCTCCATGACAGTCTATCAGTATAATGTCAAGTTCCAAAACCTCGCTCGCTATGCAAAGCAAGACATACCTGATGCAAAGAGCAAAATCTATCAGTTCCGTGGAGGTCTCAAAGATGAACTTCAGCTTGCTCTCACTTTGTTCGAGCCAGACGAATTCGATAAGTTCTATAATATGGCTTTGAAACAAGAAGCAGCTCAGCTCAAGATGGAGGCTTCTAAGAAGAGAATTCGAGATGCTGTTCACTCTACCTCATCGTCTCAGTTGGCTGCGAAACAACAGAAATTCTGGCTTCCTCCTCCTCCAATGATTCGAGCTCCATACAACAACTCCAGCAATTTCAACAACTCCAACAACAAGAACTCTAGTGGTCGTGGTTTCTCCCACCCACCCAACCCAAGCAACCAGTCGAAGAAGCAGTTTCAGTCTCAAGGCTCCAAGTCAAGTGGCTCTCAGTTCCGTCCTCTCTCAGAAGTGACTTGCAACAAATGCACTCAGAAAGGTCACTATGCCAACAGATATCCGAATCCGAAGCGTCTTCCACCTCCTCCACCTATGAGTTCAGCTATTGTCAAGCATGATCCAAAGTCTGCAAGGGTTAATCTGATGAATGCAGCACAAGCAGAGGCTTCTTCTGATGTCATTCTGGGTAACCTTCCAGTGAACTCTTTTCCAGCTAAAGTGTTATTTGATTCGGGTGCATCATGCTCTTTCATGTCTCAACCTTTTGCATCCAAGTATGATGTGGGCATCAAAAGTTTGCCAAGGGAGTTATCAGTTGTTTCTCCGGGTAGATTGATGCATTCCAGTATATATGCTCCGGATGTGTCTATTCGCATGGGTGATTATCGATTTTTGGCTTCTCCGGTGGTTCTTGGTCATTCTGATATCGACCTCATTCTCGGAATGGATTGGCTTTCTCAGCATGATGCTCACATTGATTGTGCTCAAAAGGAAGTCAAATTGACGCATTCTGATGAAGATGTGATTATCTTCGCCTCCAGGGATAATACTATTCGGCTTTTCTCTCTTAATGATAAGGGTGAAATTAATGCCATAGAGCAAATTCCAGTGGTGAATGAATATCAAGACGTCTTTCCAGAAGAACTTCCAGGCATGCCTCCACACCGTCAGGTGGAGTTTGTCATTGAACTCGAGCCGGGCACCGAACCTGTTTGTCGGCGTCCATACAAGCTCTCTTCAGATGAATTGAAGGAATTGAAGAGACAGTTGGATGAACAGGAGCGTATGGGTCTCATCAGACCGAGTACATCTCCGTGGGGCTGTGGTGTCTTATTTGTCAAGAAGAAAGATGGCACGGAGCGTCTCTGTGTTGACTACCGGCCACTGAACAAGAAGACGATTAAGAACAAGTATCCGCTCCCCAACATCAATGAACTCTTTGAGCAGCTCAAAGGAGCTAAAGTATTCTCTAAGCTTGACCTCCGAATGGGTTACCATCAAATTCGCATTCGCGAGGAAGACATTCCCAAGACGGCCTTCAGAACGAGCTACGGTTCATATGAGTATACCGTCATGTCCTTCGGTCTCGCCAATGCTCCTCCTACCTTTTCAAGGATGATGCATTACATCTTCAACCCCTATACAGGCGAGTTTGTGCTAGTGTATCTGGATGATATTCTGGTGTTTTCGAAGAATGAAGAAGATCACGAAAAGCACTTGCGTCTGGTTCTTGATCGACTTCGAGAGCATAAATTCTATGCCAAGTTCTCAAAGTGCGAGTTTTGGCTCGATAAGGTTTTGTACCTGGGCCACATTATCTCAGCTGACGGTATTGCGGTTAATCCCGAGAAAGTTGAAGCAATTGTCAACTGGGAAGCTCCTCAGAACGTCAAGCAGCTCCGCAGTTTTCTGGGTCTTGCCAGCTATTGCAGAAGGTTTGTGGAGAACTTCTCCAAGATTGCCAAGCCTCTTTCCAACCTCCTTCAGAAGAATGTCAAATACTTTTGGTCTCCCGAGTGTGAAGTGGCTTTCAAAACCCTCAAAGAGAAGCTTGTCTCAGCTCCAGTTCTGATTCCTCCAGATGAATCCAAGCCCTATGAAGTGTTCTGTGACGCTTCTCTTCAAGGCCTTGGTGGTGTGCTTATGCAAGAGAAGAGAATTGTGGCATACACTTCACGTCAGCTAAAGCCAGCTGAGAAAAACTATCCCACACATGATCTCGAGCTAGCAGCTGTGGTACATGCTCTGATTACGTGGAGACATCTGTTGTTGGGCAGAAAGGTCGACATCTTCACTGATCACAAGAGCTTGAAGTACATCTTCACACAGCCGCATCTGAACCTCCGCCAGACTCGTTGGGTCGAGATGATCCAAGAGTACAACCCCAGCATTGAGTACACTCCACGCAAGGCGAATGTGATTGCAGATGCTTTGAGCAGAAAGGCATATTGCAACAGCCTTCTTATCAAGCCACACCAGCCTGAGCTTTGTGAAGCTTTCAGGAAGCTCAACCTTCAGGTTGTTCCGCAGGGTTTTCTTGCAAATCTCCAAATTGCTCCTACCTTGGAAGATCAAGTCCGTGAGGCCCAGCTCAGTGATACCATGGTGAAGAAGGTGAAACATGGGATTGCAAAGGGCACTCCAAAATATAAGTGCTTCCGTGTTGATGAGAGAGATACCTTGTTCTTCGAGGACAGACTCGTTGTTCCCAAAGGTGATCTCAGGAAGCTCATAATGGAAGAAGCTCATGACTCTCTCCTTTCCATTCATCCTGGCAGTTCCAAGATGTATCAAGACCTCAAGCAATCTTACTGGTGGACACGCATGAAAAGGGAGATTGCCCAATTCGTGAATGAATGTGATGTATGCAGAAGAGTGAAAGCAGAACATCAACGTCCAGCCGGTCTTCTCCAACCTCTTCCTATCCCTGAGTGGAAGTTCGACCACATTGAAATGGACTTCGTCACTGGTTTTCCTAAATCCAAGCGAGGCAATGATGCTATCTTTGTGGTGATTGACAAGCTTACCAAAGTTGCTCACTTTCTTCCAGTCAAAGAATCAATCAATGCAGCTCAACTTGCAGAGCTGTACACTTCCAGAATTGTGTCCCTTCATGGCATTCCTCAAGTGATATCCTCAGACTGTGGCAGCTTGTTCACATCAAAGTTCTGGGACTCCTTTCAGTCCGCCATGGGCACGAAGATCAGGTTCAGCACTGCCTTTCACCCTCAGACTAGTGGTCAAGTCGAGCGTGTGAATCAGATCCTTGAAGATATGCTCAGAGCCTGTGTCATCTCCTTCGGCATGAAATGGGAGGACTGTCTTCCATTTGCAGAATTCTCTTACAACAACAGCTTTCAAGCAAGTGCAGGCAAAGCACCGTTTGAAATTCTCTATGGCAGAAAGTGCCGTACCCCTCTCAACTGGTCTGAAACAGGTGAACGCCAACTTCTTGGCAATGATTTGATCTCTGAAGCCGAAGAAATGTGCAAAGTCATACGTGAGAATCTCAAGGCCGCTCAGTCGCGTCAGAAGAGTTACTATGACGGAAAGCATCGTGATTTGGCTTTCGACATCGGTGATCATGTCTATCTCCGAGTTTCTCCGATGAAAGGAACCCAGAGATTCGGTATCAAAGGAAAGCTTGCTCCTAGATACGTCGGGCCTTTCAAAATTCTGGGCAAAAGAGGCGATCTAGCCTATCAGCTCGAGCTCCCTTCCAACTTTGCAAATGTTCATGATGTCTTCCATGTGTCTCAGCTTCGCAAATGCTTCAAGGCACCTGAGCGCATGATTCCGTTTGAGGAGATTGATCTTCAACAAGACCTTTCCTACCGAGAGCATCCAGTTGCAATTCTCGAAGAAACCGAACGCAAGACTCGTAACAAGTCCATCAAGTTTCTGAAAGTCAAGTGGTCACATCACACAGACCGAGAAGCTACCTGGGAACGAGAAGATCATCTTCGTTCCGAGTACCCTTCCTTTTTCCAGTCCTAGATCTCGGGACGAGATCTTTTTGTAGTAGAGGAGAGTTTGTAATGCCCCGGATGTAATACTTTCCCTTTTGGGCTTATAATAAATCTCCGGCTTCATCTATTTCCATTTCGGGTTCTTTGTCTTTCGGGCTTTCGTCGTTTTGTTGTGTGAGTGTATGGCATTCATTCATATCATGTAGACATATGCATTGCATTGCATTTGTGTTGTGGGTTGCATCCGGTTCGTCGTGTTTCTTCCCGTTGTCCGTTTCGTGTTCCGGAGCTCCCTCACGTGTTCGTGACGTTCCGTAGGCCTACTTTGTTGTTCGGGCGTTTTTCGTTACCGGTGTGCCGCGAGGTTGTGTTGTGTGTTGTTGTTTTGTTGTGTGCAACCCGCCTCTCAAATCTCGTCTCGTTTGGACTCCGTTGACTTTTCCCTCCGTTGTCCGTGTGGGTCCGAAGTGCCCTTACTTTGTGTCCCGGAAACACCCCTGTTGCAGTCTCTTTTTCTCCGTCTGGGCCTTTTAAATCGTCCCCGCGATCGGATCCGTTGGATCACGATCGGAGGGCTCCTAAACATCCCTAGTCCCCAAACCCTAGTCTAATTCTGCTACTTATAGACCCCCCTAGTCTATTTTTTTGGGCCTCCCTATTCCTTCTTCTTCCTCCTCTAGATCCACTTTCTTTTTTTTTTTACCTCAGATCCACTCAACCTGCCCGGATCCCGAGGATCCCTCAGTTCCCCAGCCCGAGCCGCCGGGAACCCCTCGAGGAGCGAGGTCAACGCCTCGCCAGGCGCTCCCTCCGCTCGCTCCATCGGGCCGGTCGCCACTTGGCGCCAGGCTCCGCACCGCGTCGGCCAGGGCCCGGGGGGGACCAGTTCCCCGGCCCGCACCGCATCCTCCGTTCGCCTCACCGACCGCTCGAGCCAGACCAGCGAACGACCAGGCCGCGCCAGCCCGTCGTTTTCGTCGTCGCCGCAACGCGCCAGGCCGGCCGCGCGCGACCACCGCCCCGGCCCGTACACCTGTCGCCTGGGCCGGCCTGGTCCCCACATCACCGTCGATCCGCCGCCTGGGCTCGGCCCACTCGCCCAACCCCCCAGGCCGCGTCGCCGCCAGCCGCCCAGGCCTGCAACCGCGCGGGCCAGCGCGCCTCCGCGCCGCCGGGCCGCGGATTTTCCACCGGGCCGCGCCTCCAGGGTGGGCCGCCGCCGGGCCACTTCTCCCTCCCGCTCGCCGAGAGGCCCAGCCGGGCCGCGCCACTGTTCCGCCAGATCTGGGCCGGATCTGTAGCTTCCCCGAGGCCCATCCACTGTTCATCTCCGGATCCGTCACTGTAGCTGCAGATCTGGAGAGGTTGTTTTTTTTTTCCCTAAGCCCCTGTTTTCCTGTTCTGAAGTGCCTACTTTGACCTGCTGTATCTTTTACTGTGGTGCTCCGTTTTGTGCGTGTGATATGTCCAGATGTTCGTGGAGATGCCCTCTACGTTTTACATGTTGTAGTCATGCATGTTAGAAGTCATCTAGGGCCTTGTTTTGCTGTTGCAAGAGTGTATGATGATATAAACTGCTGCTATGTGTTATTTTTGTGCCACCTTTGACATGTGATATCTTTTAGCTCGTTTGTCCAAACGAAGCAAATGACATGTCCACGTGTTCGTCTTGCCACGAACTACGTGTTGTGTGTGATAGGTTGCATGGTAGATGTATTGTTTCCTTGTTATCATCGTTGCAAGATGCCATGTTCATATGTTGTGTTTTCACTTGTTATGAAATGCCATGTTGTTAAGCTCGTTGTAATCGGTGTGTTCACCACATTGATGCATGCTTGTGTGTTTCGGGATCACCGTCATATGTATTTTGATGAGGTGCTTACCCTTTGCCATGTTTAGTTTAGATGTGTCTTAAACTTGCTCTTTTGTGTGCTATGATGATATTGCTGTTTTAGGACTTAGTGCAATTTCACTAAGTCTGAAATCTGTTATGTTCCGATGCCATGTTCGTGTGATGTTCTAGGAAAATGCATGATAGTTTTGGGGTGGATTTTAATTGTTCCATGAAGTATACATTGTTGTCTTTCCATCCATGTCCTCACATGTCCATTTGAGTGGCTGTAGCATGCTTATCTTTTGCTCCAAACTTTCAATAAAATTCTGCTGCCAGAATTTTATTTCAAAGTTCAATATGTCCAAGATCATTGCTATTGATCCGTGACTCCGTTTGGAGTGCACTTTGGACCTAGTTGCTGTACATTATATCTAGTTTATGTTCAAGTCCTTTGCCATGCTTTTTGGGTGCTGGAGCTTAATTATTTTGAGCTCCCAAGATGCTATGTTGCTGTAATTTGCAGTTTTCGCTCAAATCTTGTTTCGGGCATAACTTTTAGCCCGTAACTCCGATTTCAGCGAATCTTATATCAAACTTGGGTGTTTTTCTGTGTAGATTAATAATATCAGGTTGTTATCTTGTTTTGAGGTGTTTTGCTTGAGTGATGTTTTCCGTGCTCCATGTGCATCTCTAGTGCATCCATCATGCATACATGTTTTTCGAGTGCGCATTGCATCGTGTTGATTGGTGCTTGGTGTGTTTGTCTTGTTTAGACCCGGAAGTTGAGCACGAGTTTTCCAACGAGGTTGAGCACGAGGTTTCCAACGAGTTTGAGCACGAGGACCCTTCTTTCGATCCGAACTTCTTCTCTTCAGGCAAGATGACCGAACCCCGATACCATTACTATCTTTGTCTATTGCTAGTAGTCTCGATCTATAGTTTTGCCTCGATGCCCATGTTCTTCTTGTCAGCCTCCTACTTGTAACCAATTGCCATGTTTAACCACCCTACCTAGCAAACCGTTGCTTGGCTAAGTACGCTTCGCTCAGCCCTTCTTATAGCGTTGCTAGTTGCAGGTGAAGTGAAGATGCTTGCTCCATGTTGAAGTTTTGGTTGGGTTATATCACACTATATAAATGCTTTAATTGAAATCACCTATATATTGGCAAGGGTGGAAGGCTAAGCCTTTTGCTTGGTGTTTTGTTCCACTCATGCCGTTAGGATCCGTATAAGCCGGTTTTATGTTCCTTGATTATGCGTTCCTAACACGGTTGGGGTGTATGGGACCCCCTCGATAAACCGCTATGTGCTAAGTCTTTTCCAGCAAATCCCAACATTGGTACTATTTGCCTAATAACAAACTAAACATGCATAAGGGAGTAATTAACCCTCTTTCTTAATCAACAACCCCGGGCCAGTGCTCCACATGAGTGTTGGTCCGAAACGGGGGTTACGCGGGGCCACCTCGAGGAAACTCAAGGTTTGGTAAAAACCTGTGGGATCACCCATCCGGTCGTGGCCTGAGACGAGATACGCGCGGCTACTATCAGGGTGTCGGCACGCCGGGAGGATTTGCTGGATTAGCCTTACCTTAGTTCGGTTTAACGTGAGCACGGGATTCCGAGGATACTCGGGTCTTCCCACTTTGGAGTTGCGACTCCGCGGATCGTGGGCTTGTAATGGGTCAAGTTGGAACACCCCTGCAGGGTTTGAACTTTCGAAAGCCGTGCCCGCGGTTATGTGGCAGATGGGAGCTTGTTAATTCCGGTTGTAGATAACTTGACACAATGATACTAATACACTACCAGCGTGTGTTCCGTGACTGTCAATTTCCGAATAGGGATTCGGGAGTTGAACACGGAGGGGTTATGGTTGTGAGCTTGTAGCTAGGATCACTTAGTGATCACTTCTCGCCGTAGGCCTTCTCTTCTCGCTCTCTCTTGCGTAAGTTAGTGCTAGTTGCTGCTGCAGACTCTTTGTTGTTCCTTCACCTCATTTCTTTCTTCAGCCTTTCCTCACCTAAAGGCTTTGATAGTTCTGTTACCCGGGAACGGGATTGCTGAGTCCTCTGTGGCTCACAGTTACTTCACACACCAGATGCAGGTCCAGCTGTGAGCTATCCAGGTGATGGCACCGAGCTGGATTGGGAGTACGACGAGGAGCGTAGTCGTTACTACGTGCGCTACCCGGACGATCAGTAGTGGAGACTCTTACTAGGATTCGATCCGCCTGTGGTTGTTTAATTTATCTGAGTTTGGTACTTTGACATTTGGCTTTTGCCCTTAGAGGGTTGTAGTGATCTTATTGTATGATGTTTGAGACTTGTACTGTTATTCTGTGACGTGGCGATTGTAAGCCAACTATTTTCAGTTTACTATCCCCCTTTTACATGAGTTGTGCAAAGATTACCAAACTTGAGATCATTCTAGGATGGACTTATGCCTTTAAGTCGTGCCTCGACACGTAGGAGGTATAATTCCATCCTGGGCATTACAATAAGCATGTGCAACGGTCTGTTTGCACGCCTCCCATACTAAAATAGCTACCCCACATGGCGCCTCATAGCCAATAAAAGGGGGATGCGTGGCAATACGTAAATTGTTAATACAACGCCCACGGTTTCAATAATACTTGGGTTTCCGATTGTAACGTGACAACTCTTATTCCAAAATGACTTTGTTGGTTGTTAATGTGTGCACCTTCTCAAATGGGCCAAAAATTACCACAACATGTTGGTGCCATGTAATGACAACATGCCAAGTTTCATGATTTTCGGACGAGTTTTGGATTTACAGGTATTTAAAAACCAAGCTTCTCAACGTTTTCGGCCAAGCCACGATGCCAGATGTTTGAATTTCATTCCCATTTCTTGCATGGGACCTATAAATTCACCCAAAGACACACATGTGATATCTCAACCAACTTTGGTGCACTGGAGCGTGTGCTCGTAGTTCAAATTTGAATTATGCACATTAAATGCCCAGAAACTCAATTAATGTATAAAAAGGCCAAATGAACCCGGAATAATTCCAAATTTTAACATCCAGAAACTCAATTAATGTATAAAAAGGCCAAATGAACCCGGAATAATTCCAAATTTTAACATGACAGTCATATAGTTCTCTGTTGTCTCTGTAAAAAATCAAGGGGGGGGCAGCGTATGTCGTTTCGCATACAAAGATGACACGTTCCCTCTCGGAATCACGAGCCTTCTTGAGAGAAGCTCTGATTTGGAAGAAGCTTATACCAAAACTTATCCCAATTCGGCCAAAAACTTACCACAGCATGAAGGTGCCATGTCGTGACACCATGCCAAGTTTCATGATTTTCAGACGAGTTTTGGATTTACATGAATTTAAAAACCAAGCTTCTCAATGTTTCCAACCGACACACGACTCCCAGATGTTTGAATTTCACTCCCATTTCTTGCATGGGACCTATAAATTCACCCAAAGACACAAATGTGATTTTTTTAAAGCAACTTTGGTGCACTGGAGCATGTGCTTGTAGTTCAAATTTAAATTATGCACATTAAATGCCCAGAAAATCAATTAATGTATAAAAAAGCTAGATGAACCCGGAATAATTCTGAATTTTAACATGACACTCATATAGTTCTATTTTGCCTCTGTACAAAAATCAAAGGGGGTAGGACAACATATGTCATTTCGCACACAAAGGTGACACGTTCCCTCTCGGAACCATGAGCCTTCTCGAGAGAAGCTCCGGTAAACAAGAAGCTTATACCAAAACTTTTTCCAATTTGTTGGAGATATAACTACTGGGTATGACCCGCCCAGGAGGGGCCGGGTCATGCCACGGGCGGCTTAAAACAAGGAAGCCCAAGATGACGTGAAGATGGTGGTTCATAGAGCAAGCTTATTGAAGGCCCAAGACCCGGGGATGATTTGAGGCCCAATGGTATGAACCGTCATATGTTAAACTTGTATTCTAAGGCAAGCTTAGTTGTTAACGAGCCGGACACGTTGTGTATGAGCCAGCCGGGACTCTGTAAGCTGTTGGGCATCAAGCTGTATATAAAGGGGTGACCCGGTGACGGGTTAACTCAAGAAACAATCGCTTGAGAGATAGGTCAAGCGTATTCGCTCCCTAGTTATTGAGACTCGAGCAATACAACCCTAGCTGGATTAAGCTTTTACCTCATGGAGGGGTTGAACCAGGATAAAAAAACTCCCCGTGTCTCTTCTCCCGTTTAACCCCTTCAAGCTAACCTATTTGCGATGGCTCCACACCTAAGTCCTAATCCTAGGGCATCTACTATGACAAATCTATGACAGTTGGCGCCCACCGTGGGGACAACGCACGGTGGTTTAGAGTTCTTGAAGGGGAGCTTCGCAGGGATAAAGGGATACGCCGTGGGCCGGATGACCAAGAGTCGCCGCGGCAAGCTCTACATCGACGATTTGGGCTGGGGCCCTGAAGCCAGCTCAATCGAGTACGGGTACCGGGTCCCCTTTGGTGGAATTCATGTCTTCATCGGCAAGATCGATGAGTCGGGGCCGGAGCCGAACATCTGCAACGACATCATCGAGATGGCTCAGCGCGCGCGACCCGCCAAGGTTCGAGCCGCTGTCAAGCGTGCCTTTGTTGGTTTCATCCATGGAGCACGATGAAGGATTCGTGTCTAGGGGAGATACGGAAATCTACTCTGATGGCAAATCTTCAAATGGTGAGACCAATTTGGTGTATCAACTACATGACGGCAGGCTTGGGGGCTGTTCCGATGGTGACAGTGTTCTGGACTCCTATGAGCCACCGAACAGGGTTGCGATCTTCATGGCCGGCACACAATTGGTGCTTGGTCTGATGACTGATGCGGCTATGACCTCCAGTTCAATGGCTGCGGCGACGGCTGGCGCTGGCGGCTCTGCACGCTCATCGGCTCAAGTGTTATCTGAGCTTTTCGAGGCTTAGAGAATCAAGCACAGCATAAGGTGGATATTGCAAAATTGCAAGATGAGATAGCTCAGGCTAAGGATGAATTCAACGCCGAGAACGCCAGGATGGCAACAGAACGGGTCGCGTTGGATGCTCAGGCGTAGCGGATTCAAGCGGAATCATTCCGGCTTACCTTGGATCAGAACGCTTTGAACACCGTCATGTGGAGGAGGCATCAGACCCGTCTACCCACAAAGTTTGAGGCTAGGAACTTGTTTAACACACCTGGGGCAGGAACTAGTTGCCCGCCCGTGGTAAACCGGGCGGCTGAGACACCCGCGACCGGGGCGCCGGTTCAGCCAGAGCCGTGGACCCGCCTCATTTAAATTTGACTCCACCTCAGCGCGTCCCGACGCCACTGGGTCATTATTCTAATCCTCTGGACAATATAGTTGTAGCAGCAACGCGATTGGCAGCTATCCCTGTTGAGGGCGAGTCTCCAGCTGCAATGGAGATACAGAGAGCCGCTGAGCTTCTCTAGACAACAATGACTCAACAGGCGGCTTATTCATACATCCGTGAATAGATTCATTCAATCCCTCGTCCAAGTCGGAGTTATAGCAGGCATATTGAGTCACCGGAAGTTTCAAGTAGTGAGCAGCACCACAACCAGCCTCGTAGGCATGACCCATCGCGCGCTGGTAATGATGCTCAGGCCTTAGTGGACCAGGGTAGGGCGCGGCATGAGGCTGAGCTGGCGGCTCAGTTGGCGGCTTGTCCACAGTCTCCGGCTTACCCGACGGTGTCTGTGGAGGCAGGAGTGACCTCTAAAACCCTTGGTGTGCCATGTTTAGTGTCGGCGCTGCGCAATGAGCATTTTCCTAAGGATTTCAAGGGCTCCCGCTGGGTTCCTAACTACACGATGGATCAACCCCCGGAGGCTTGGATTGAGAGTTATGAGTGTAGGGGATCGTAGCAGAAATTCAAAGAATTTCTACGCATCACCAAGATCTATCTATGGAGTTTACTAGCAACGAGAGGGGAGTGCATCTTCATACCTTTGAAGATCGCGATGCGGAAGCATTACAAGAACACGGTCGGCGGAGTCGTACACGAAGCGATTCAGATCGCGGCCGAATCCGATCTAAGCACCGAACAACGGAGCCTTCGTGTTTAACACACGTGCAACCCGGTGACGTCTCCCACGCCTTGATTCAGCAAGGAGAGAGGGAGAGGTTGGGAAGACTCCGTCCAGTAGCAGCACGACGGCGTGGTGGTGGTGGAGGAGCGTGGTACTCCAGCAGGGCTTCGCGAAGCACTGCGAGGGACGAGGAGGGAGAGGGGTAGGGATGCGCCAAGTGAGAGGGAGAGTCTCGTGTTGTGGCAGCCCAAAACCCCCACTATATATAGGGGGAGGGGAGGGGATGTGCCCCCATCTAGGGTTCCCCCCCTAGGGGTGGAGGCCAGCCCTAGATTGATCTAGGGGGGCGGCCAGAGGAAGAGAGAGGGGGACGCCCTAGGTGGGCCTTAGGCCCATCTGAGCCTAGGGTTTCCCTCCTCTCCCTTTCCCAGCGCCTTGGGCCTCTTATGGAAGGCGCACCAGCCCACCTTGGGGCTGCTCCCTTCCCACACTTGGCCCATGCAGGTCTCCGGGGCTGGTGGCCCCTCCCGATGGACCCCCGGAACCCTTCCGGTGGTCCTGGTACGTTACCGATAATGCCCAGAACATTTCCGGTGACCAAAACGGGACTTCCCATATATATATCTTTACCTCCGGATCATTCCTGAACTCCTCATGACGTCCGGGATCTCATCCGGGACTCCGAACAACATTCAGTAACCACGTACATGTATTCCCTATAACCCTAGCGTCATCGAACCTTAAGTGTGTAGACCCTACGGGTTCGGGAACTATGTAGACATGACCGAGACATCTCTCCGGCCAATAACCAACAGCGGGATCTAGATACCCATGTTGTCTCCCACATGTTCCACGATGATCTCATCGGATGAACCACGCTGTCAAGGATTCAATCAATCCCGTATACGATTCCCTTTGTTTATCGGTACAGTACTTGCCCGAGATTCGATCGTCGGTATCCCGGTACCTTGTTCAATCTCGTTACCGGCAAGTCTCTTTACTCGTTCCGTAACACATCATCCCGTGACCAACTCCTTAGTCACATAGAGCACATTATGATGATGTCTTACCGAGTGGGCCCAGAGATACCTCTCCATCATACGGAGTGACAAATCCCAGTCTCGATTCGTGCCAACCCGACAGATACTTTCAAGGATACCCGTAGTTAACCTTTATAGCCACCCAGTTACGTTGTGACGTTTGGCACACCCAAAGTACTCCTACGGTATCCGGGAGTTGCACAATCTCATGGTCTAAGTAAAGGATACTTGACATTGGAAAAGCTTTAGCATACGAACTACACGATCTTGTGCTAGGCTTAGGATTGGGTCTTGTCCATCACATCATTCTCTTCATGATGTGATCCCGTTATCAATGACATCCAATGTCCATGGTCAGGAAACCTTAACCATCTATTGATCAACAAGCTAGTTAACTAGAGGCTCACTAGGGGCGTATTGTGGTCTATGTATTCACACATGTATTACGATTTCTGGATAATACAATTATAGCATGAATACTAGACAATTATCATGAACAAGGAAATATAATAATAACCATTTTATTATTGCCTCTAGGGCATATTTCCAATAGTCTCCCACTTGCACTAGAGTGAATAATCTAGTTACATTGTGATGAATCGAACACCCATAGAGTTCTGGTGTTGATCAGGTTTTGCTCGTGGAAGAGGTTTAGTCAATGGATCTGCGACATTCAGATCCGTATGCACTTTATAAATATCTATGTCTCCATCTTGAGCATAATTACGAATGGAGTTGAAACAGCGCTTGATGTGCTTGGTCTTCTTGCGAAACCTGGGCTCCTTGGCAATGGCAATAGCTCCAGTGTTGTCACAGAAGATAGTCATTGGGTCCGACACACTTCGAATGACTCCTAGGTCGGTGATGAACTCCTTCATCCAGACTCCTTCCTGTGCTGCTTTGGAAGCAGCTATCTACTCCGCTTCACATGTAGATGCCGCCACAATGCTTTGCTTGCAACTGCACCAACTGACTTCCCCACCATTCAAAATATACACGTATCCGGTTTGTGACTTTGAGTCATCCGGATCTATGTCAAAGCTAGCATCGACGTAACCCTTTACGACGAGCTCTTCGTCACCTCCATAAACGAGAAACATATCCTTAGTCCTTTTCAGGTACTTCAGGATGTTCTTGACCGCTGTCCAGTGTTCCATTCCGGGATCACTTTGGTACCTCCCTACCAAACTTATGGCAAGGTTCACATCAGGTCTGGTACACAGCATGGCATACATAATAGAACCTAGGGCTGATGCATAGGGGATGACACTCATCTTTTCTCTATCTTCTGCCGAAGTCGGGCATTGAGCTGTGCTCAATCTCATACCTTGCAATACAGGCAAGAACCCTTTCTTGGACTGATCCATATTGAACTTCTTCAATATCTTGTCCAGGTATGTGCTTTGTGAAAGACCAATGAGGCGTCTTGATCTATCTCTATAGATCTTGATGCCTAATATGTAAGCAGCTTCTCCAAGGTCCTTCACTGAAAAACACTTATTCAAGTAGGCCTTTATGCTTTCCAAGAGTTCTACATCATTTCCCATCAACAATATGTCATCCACATATAATATGAGAAATGATACAAAGCTCCCACTCACTTTCTTGTAAATACAGGCTTCTCCATAAGTCTGTATGAACCCAAATGCTTTGATCACTTCATCAAAGCGAATGTTCCAACTCCGAGATGCTTGCACTAGGCCATAGATGGAGCACTGGAGCTTGCATACCATGTTAGCATTCTTAGGATCGACAAAACCTTCCGGCTGCATCATATTCAATTCTTCCTTAAAGAAGCCGTTAACGAATGCCGTTTTGACGTCCATTTGCTATATCTCATAATCATAGAATGCGGCAATTGCTAATATGATTCGGACGGACTTCAACATCGCTACGGGAGAGAAAGTCTCATCGTAGTCAATCCCTTGAACTTGTCGATAACCCTTAGCGACAAGCCAAACCTTATAGATGGTCACATTTCCATCCGCGTCAGTCTTCTTCTTAAAGATCCATTTATTTTCTATGGCTCGCCGATCATCGGGCAAGTCAACCAAAGTCCATACTTTGTTATCATACATGGATCCTATCTTGGATTTCATGGCTTCAAGCCATTTGTAGGAGTTCGGGCCCGCCATCGCTTCTTCATAGTTCGAAGGTTCACTGTTCTCTAACAACATGATTTACAGGACAGGGTTGGCGTACCACTCTGGTGTGGAACATGTCCTCATGGACCTACGAAGTTCAGCGGTGATACGTCTCAAACGTATCTACTTTTCCAAACACTTTTGATATTGTTTTGACCTCATTCTTGCATGATTTGGACTAAACTAACCCGGACTGACGTTGTTTTCAGCAGAGCTGCCTGTATGGTTTATTTGTGTGCAGGAAAACGGATTTTTAAGCATCTCAGAAAAATCCACGAAAAATCACGAAAAATCCACGCACCCGAAGAAACAAAATGCCAGAAGTGGGGCCAGAGGGGGGCCAGGGGGTGCCCAGGCGCCCTGTGGGCGCCCCCCCCCCTAGGCCACGCCGGGGGGGCGCCTGGGTGGGCCCCACACCCCCTGGTGCCCTACTTTAGCCCGTATTTTTCCTCCCGACGCAGAAATCCCAGATCGGAAGTCCTTTCGCTGTTTTTCGTCGCGGAGCCGCCGCCACCCTCTGTTCTTCTTCGGGAGGGCTAATCTGGAGGCTGATTTGGCCTCCGGAGAGGGGAGATCGTCGCCGTCGTCATCATCATCACCACTCCATCGTCCCTCCATGACTTCCCCCTTCATGTGTGAGTAATTCCCTTGCTGTAGGCGAAGGGGGTGGTAGGGATTGGATGAGTTAGATCATGTAATAGTTCGTCAGATTGTTGGGGGCATGTTGCCTATCATCTAGTATGGTGTTTATCATCTTTGCTACAACTTGTTATTCTTACTGCTTGACACTTAGGGCCCGAGTGCCATGATTTCAGATCTGAACCATATGTGTTTGCATGAATATATTTGTGTTCTTGATCCTATCTATGAGTTGTATGCACCTGTTACGGTTCGGAACCGGCGATCCCAAAAGTGATAGCTTGGGACACCAAAGGGGATGGTCCGTAGTTTGAGGATTACATTACATGTATCCATTGAGTTCATTGCTTTGTTCCGGTGCTCTTTGACAGGAGCACCTTAATATCCATTAGTTCCTTTGGCCCCGTTCGTAGCGGGATGGTAGGACAAAAGATGTTGTGCAAGTTCTTATTGCAAGCACGTACAACTACCTACGGGATACATGCCTAATGTTTGATATTTGCCTAGATGATCATTACTTTTCCGTGTGCCGTGCCCCGAGTTAGAAACTATCTCATCCATGCAACGCCCAACCATCCATCTCCCTAGCCTACAGTATTTTAAACCTTGCTTGTCACTAGTTGCTACTTCTGCCATTTACTACCGCTATTTACTTTTGCCGTTTACTTTTACTATTACTATCATCACTATCATATCACTGTTACCACTTATCTTTTGTTGCAAGTTAGTATATTTCAGGTGCGGTTGAATTGACAACTCAACTGTTAAAGCTTATAAATACTCTTTGGCTCCCCATGTGTCGAATCAATAAATTGGGTTATTCTTACCCGCGAAGACTATCTCGATCCCTTACGGTTGAGGGTTATCAAGTACCGTTTTCTGGCGCCGTTGCCCGGGAGCATAGCAATATTTACAAGTCTACTTGAGGTATCCTACCTGCTGCACTTTATTCACTATGGGTAAGAAAGGAGACCCCAAGGTTCCGATCTTACGATCCACTACAAGAAGAGGTACTGCTCTGAGCACTAGTGCTACACTTGATTCACCTTCTGTCATGAGTAAGTTCGCCTCACCACCACCACATGATGCTCCTACTGAATCCGTTACTATGTCTGATACACTTGATGATGCTTCTACTACTTTTGATGATGATATTAGTTCACTTGGTTATGCTCTTGAGAAACAAATTACTGTTGCTGCTGAAAAATATGGAATTGAACTTCCTGTTACTCGCTACCCTATTGGTGAGACTTATGATTTTCCCGAATTGAGTAAACTCCAGGAGAGGCTCCTTGATGATGATTACTATATACTTGATGAAGATTTATGCAGGGAACTGAAAGAGTTTGCCGGCTCTGACCCTGAAACTATTAAGAAAATATTTGAAAAACACTCTTTGAAAAACAAAGCCGTTCCTAATCCTGAGTTTGCTACATCTCCTATATGCATTGATGATCCTGATTTTGATTTCCCTGTTGATCTTTCACTTATACCTATGGTTGAAGCTGACCCCTTTTATGGCAGAGAAAATGATGATGCTATTGCACACCTAACTAAACTTGGTGAGCTAGGTAGCCTGTTTACCACAGATGAGAAGATACGCTACTTTTATGTGACCAAGCTTCTTCCTTTCTCCTTGAAGGAAGGTGCTAAAGCATGGTATGATTCACTCCCATGTGGTTCTATTAAGAGTCCTCAGGACTTAGCTCACTCTTTTGTTGATAAGTACTTTCCTGCTCATATGCAACATGCTGCTTTACAAAGAATTTATAACTTTAAACAGTTGCAGGGTGAGTCCCTCCCTAAAGCTTGGGGGAGGTACTGCAGTTTGATTCAGGCTAGACCAGGACATGGAGTTCCTAAGAATGAATTAATTGATATATTCTATGCTGGTTTAACTGATGAATCTAGGTCCTATTTGGACAGCTGTGCTGGTTGTGTTTTCAGGAAAAGAACACCGGACGACGCTGAAGATTTAATGGGCAGGATTGCCAAGAACCATGAAGATTGGTCCGTTCCTGAACCACCTCCACCAACAAAGAAGAGGGGCATGTTTGTTCTAAGCCCCGAGGATATGCAAGAAGCAAAGAAGTCTATTAAAGAGAAAGGTATTAAAGCTGAAGATGTGAAGAATCTACCCCCTATTGAGAAGCTGTGTGAGCCTACCACTCACCCTCCTATGGTAGAGGTACACTCTCTTTTAAATTTCAACGCAAGTGACATCCCTCATGGTAAGCCTCCTGATCAATGTTTAGATGAGTTTGATAATTTTATTATGAAACAGAATCATTTTAATGAGAGGATAGAAAGTCAGTTGCATGATAATTCCCTTGCTATCAAAAAGTTGCTTGGTGTTTTAGATAGAACAGTTAATGATGTTCAATGTCTTGTGAAGCATTTTCATATGGTTCAAACTCAGCTTGATCAAATTTCTAATGTTCAAAGAGATTTGCTTGCTAACAATGCCAAACAAGATAAATTGCAGGCTTTTGGGATTAAGACCCGAGGAGGAACTAGTACTCAAGATCCTCTTTATCCAGAAGGACATCTGAAGAGAATCGAGCAAGATTCTCAAATGCAGGAAGAAGAAATTGTTGTCTCTCCAAATAAGAAAAAGAAACATAAAGAGACTGACAATTCTAATGATCCTATTGCAGATAAAGAGCCAGCTATTGATCCCAACAATGTATCTATTTCCGATGCTGAGACTGAAGACGGTGCTGAACCTGAAGGTAATGATAATGAGAAGAATGATCCGCCTGAAGTTCGAGAAGAAGAAGCACCTGACAAACGTAAGAGGTACACTAAAGAAGACTTCATCGCAAGAAAACATGGGAAGGAGAAAGAACCATGGGTACAGAAACCCATGCCCTTTCCAGGTAAGTCCATCAAATCTAAAGAAGAAGAGCATTATAATAAGTTTTGTGAATGGATTAAACCTCTTTTTCTTCAAATTCCTTTGACTGATGCTATTAAGTTACTTCCTTGTTCAAAATATATGAAAGATATTGTCACTAACAAAAGAAAAGTTCCTAATGATGCAATATCTACTATGCTTGCTAACTATTCTTTCAGCGGAAAGATTCCTGAGAAGCTCGGTGATCCAGGTATACCCACCATTCCTTGCTCCATAAAGAATAATTATGTCAAAACTACTTTATGTGATCTTGGAGCAGGAGTGGGTGTTATGCCTCTCTCTCTTTACGAGAGGCCTTGTTTAGAGAAACTAATTCCTACAGATATCTCCCTTCAGATGGCTGACAAGTCAACCGCTGTTCCGATAGGTATTTGTGAGGATGTTCCAGTTGAAGTTGCTAATTGTTTAATTCTTACTGATTTTGTTGTGCTTGACATGCCCGAGGATGGGAGCATGTCCATTATTCTTGGTAGACCTTTCCTTAACACCGCAGGTGCTATTATTGATTGCAACAAAGGGAAGGTTACCTTTCATGTGAATGATAAAGAACACACGGTATATTTTCCGAAGAAGACCGACAGGAGGCATGCCCTCAACTCTATAGAGAATATCGAGACCGTGAAAATTGGAGAATGGGACTGTCCACTACATGTGCCTCACAAATACAAAACTATCATGGTAGGGACAATGTCCATCAAGGTAAAAGTTCAGTGATTACTTTGTAGGAGGTGATACTTTTTGCTCTATATATCGCTTGTTGGTTGGTAAGACTTGATCAACCTTACTAGTAAACGTGTTTTATATGGATAAAAAGTTGAGCTTTCTATGTTTTCATTTGTTTTTAGTATTGTCCTACTTGCTATACCAAGTATCTATGTTTTTGAAGCTTCACAATACTACTAACTACTTCAAGTTTTCAGGGAGTTTCGCAGCTTTTTGAAACTTTGAAAAAAATTCAACAGTGAAGTTTTCAGAAAAATTCCAGAAAAATTATATTAAAAATTTCCACAACAGGAGAGACCCGGAAAGTCCTGGGGCCAGCCAGGGGGGCCACCAGTAGCCCAGGCAGCCAGTTGGCGCGGCCCAGCCCCTGGCCGCGCCCACAGGGCGCCTGGGGCCCACGGGACCCCCCTCCAGGTACTTCTTCTTCCCCTCTCTCTCTCTTTTTCCAGAAACCCGAGTTTTGGTCTTGTTCTTGCTATTCTTGCTGTTCTTGGGGGCGATTCTTCGATCTCTCTCTACAGCCCATCATTTGAGCTGAAATTTTGAGCAAATACTCCCTGGTATGTGACTCCTCCACCCCTCCAATTAGATTTTTGATTGGTGGCCTCATTTGTGAGTATTTAGTAGTTCTTGGTGCTGTAGAGATGAGCTTGCATGCATGTGTAGAAAGTTGTTTTCCAAGTTTTGATGCAAGTCTATGCCTTGGGCAAGTGAGTTGAGTAGTTTGCCTTAGCTCACTTTGTTTTAATCCTCGTTTTTGTGAATTGTAAAAAAAATTCAGAAATGAGTTTATTAGGAAGGGCAAAAGGATGGCTTGAGAAGAGGAGGCCCGCACACTCCGATCGAGTCACTAGGTCCGCAGCTTCACCAACGACTGCCAGGGTGAGCTATAATGAAGATCATGTGCCCCTGGAGTTGTTGGAAGATACAAGTCCAGCACGTGCGATGACATATCCATGTGACGAATTCATGGAAGCTGCGGGAATCAAGGATGAGTTTTATAATCTTTGTGCTAATGCAGGTTTGACACGGCTCGTCACCAGCCGTGTTACTCAGTATCAAAAACTCACCTCCATTTTCATTAACAGTTTTAGATATAATCCTGAATTAGGTGCTATTGAGTTTAAAATTTATAATGATCTTATCACCATGACTTTGGGAAATTTTTGTGAAGTAATAGGTGTGCCGAACGTTGGGAGGACGGCAAGGATGGCCACTCAGCCCTCCGAGCTGAAAACCGTCATCAACTCTCTCTGCAGCATGGGTACGAGGGATATTCATCGGTCGAAGATCTCCAGTATCTTGTTTCCTCACCTCAGGTATTTTGCATATTATATTGCTAGAGGGGTGTTAGCTCGTGACAACACGAGCAACATTTCTGCTCCGGATATTGCTATCCTGGCAGCAGCCCTCTCAGGGAGGTCTGATTATAATATTGGTACCTTAATTGCTCGACGCCTTGCTATGACCGGTAACAAGGGGGACTTATATGGTGGCATTTATGCCACGCTTATCTTAGAGCATCTTGGAGGCACCCCACACCCTGATGATACTCCTTTTACTTATTTAAGCTTTGATCTTGCTGTTATGAAAAGGCATAAGTTTGTTACCATGGGTTCTAAGCTTGATAACCTTGTTTATATCTTGCGTTTCGGAACTACCGCGGAACGCGAGATCCGTCTACCTGCACCTCTTTTGTTTGATTTTTCTCGCAGGAACGGATGGTCCTTTGATGTTGTCCAGTTCGATGAGTTCATGGTCCAGCATCGGTTCCATAACCCCATGGAGGGGGTTGTGCCCGACGAGGAGAGGCACGGTGAGATACCACATTTTTAGGATGAGACCGCCACCGAGTTTGGTGAAGGGTCTTCCTCTGTTTGGCGCTCGGAACCTTCCTCGTGGGAGACTCCGAGGAGTTCGGTGTACGCGACATCATCCTTCTACGACCCTTGGTCTCACCACCATACCCCTGGAGCAGGAGGCTCCTGGGGGCAGTAGCTGCTACCAACTTAGGCCAAAAGCCTAAGCTTGGGGGAGTACGTGCCCTTCTCACTTTTTCATTGTATTATCCATTTTATTCACTTTGATCTTTTCGAAGTTTTTACCCGTTCTTCTTTATTCCCCTATTTGCAAAAACAACAAAAAGATTTTCTCTTTCTTTTGCTTTTATTCAACCTTTGAAAAACCCAAAAAGATTTCCTTTTTCTCTTTAGTTGCTTTGTTTTCAGAGATCAGCTCGAGTCCGTGATGGCATTTGGTTATATTTCCTACGTTCGATCGTGCAAGTGACAAGCAGTAATGACGAAGATCGACCGAAAGGAAGCAACAAGGAAGACCGGTATGAACTCTTATTGTTTCTACTTTTGTACATATGCATGTACTTATGATCTAGAGACCAGCTTGTAGCGACATAGTGCTATGTTTACAATGCTATTCCAGTGGTTCATGCTTTCCTTGTGGCTAGTCTCGAATAACTGGGGTATATAATGTGTTATTGAAATGATCTACATGCATCGCACTGTTCATAGTCTGGCATACTAGGGTGGTATTTCCCATTAGAGAATTTTAGGATTGACTTGGCACATGCTTACACATGTTTAAGACTAAAAAGTCTACTTTGCCTTGACGATCTTTGAGTTTTAGAATAGTTATATCACTTTCATGCCCGATTCAATGTTGCTTTGTCGCTCTGCATGATTATGACCGTTATTGCTCTCTAGTTGGTCGCTTCCCAGTCTCTTGCTAAACCTCCACCCGTACTAAGCGGAATGACTGCTTGTGCATCCAAAACCTTTAAACCTGTTATGCCATATGAGTCCACTATACCTTCCTATACATGGTATTTACCTGCCCTCCCTAACGAAGACTTGCATGTACCATCTCGAAATTAATCAAAAGCATTTCTCCTTTTTGTGCCTATGTTTTAGCTCATGAGGAAGTAGTAGTTAATTCATGATCTCTTTAAGTTGGACAAGTTTCACCCCTGGATTGCATGCATAATGTGCAAACCCCTAATATGAAAAGGAGCTTGCATTGAGTGCGCCCGGCTCAAAAAGATAATATAACAAACAAACCCTCCTTCACGCTTTGTTCATGAGAAATCAGAAAACTTTGGCAGTGATAAACAAAGGAGATTAAGAGGATGTGATCGTCCTCACGCGGGAGCCGTTCCTCGAGACTTGTCTAGCTTAAAAAGTGATTGAGTTATCTGCTAGCATTCGTTGACGAAATATGCACCTCTCAAAACATATTTACTTCTGTTTTTAAAACCAAGAGCTCTGGTACATGTTTAGTTTTTGTTTCCGATCACGGGTTTTCAACTTTGCCAATAAAAGCCACGGTTCGAGAGTCTCATCTTCTTTCTTCAAAGCACTGACTAGGAGAGCATAATTGTCATTCTGAGTGTAATGTGCATTGTCCCAAAGTATTACATTGTCTTCTGCATACTTGTGATATGATTTGTTCTGAAATTCTTAGTTCTAGTCTCCTTTAAAACTCTGGAGGAGTCTCTGCATTTATGTTTTGCTTCACTCATGGAGGCTAGCGAGATACCACCTTAATATGCTCAAGCTATATGCAATGTGATCTTGTCTTGATTTTCGGTAATATATTGTTTACTCTTAATTATTTGTGGCTGGTCACTTGGAAGGAGGATTGCTCCTTGCGTTGTTCTCATAGGTACTGTTTTAATACTTGTTGAACTCTTTTCGTAGTACATGCTTATATACATCTAATGAAGCAAAAGAGTTTGTCAAAGTTTTCTTTGTCGCGTTCAGTTCGTTGAACTGAATTGCTTGAGGACAAGCAATATGCTAAGCTTGGGGGAGTTGATACGTCTCAAACGTATCTACTTTTCCAAACACTTTTCATATTGTTTTGACCTCATTCTTGCATGATTTGGACTAAACTAACCCGGACTGACGCTGTTTTCAGCAGAGCTGCCTGTATGGTTTATTTGTGTGCAGGAAAACGGATTTTTAAGCATCTCAGAAAAATCCACGAAAAATCACGAAAAATCCACGCACCCGAAGAAACAAAATGCCAGAAGTGGGGCCAGAGGGGGGCCAGGGGGTGCCCAGGCGCCCTGTGGGCGCCCCCCCCCTGGGCCGCGCCGGGGGGGCGCCTAGGTGGGCCCCACACCCCCTGGTGCCCTACTTTAGCCCGTATTTTTCCTCCCGACGCAGAAATCCCAGATCGGAAGTCCTTTCGCTGTTTTTCGTCGCGGAGCCGCCGCCACCCTCTGTTCTTCTTCGGGAGGGCTAATCTGGAGGCTGATTTGGCCTCCGGAGAGGGGAGATCGTCGCCGTCGTCATCATCATCACCACTCCATCGTCCCTCCATGACTTCCCCCTTCATGTGTGAGTAATTCCCTTGCTGTAGGCGAAGGGGGTGGTAGGGATTGGATGAGTTAGATCATGTAATAGTTCGTCAGATTGTTGGGGGCATGTTGCCTATCATCTAGTATGGTGTTTATCATCTTTGCTACAACTTGTTATTCTTACTGCTTGACACTTAGGGCCCGAGTGCCATGATTTCAGATCTGAACCATATGTGTTTGCATGAATATATTTGTGTTCTTGATCCTATCTATGAGTTGTATGCACCTGTTACGGTTCGGAACCGGCGATCCCAAAAGTGACAGCTTGGGACACCAAAGGGGATGGTCCGTAGTTTGAGGATTACATGTATCCATTGAGTTCATTGCTTTGTTCCGGTGCTCTTTGATAGGAGCACCTTAATATCCATTAGTTCCTTTTGGCCCCGTTCGTAGCGGGATGGTAGGACAAAAGATGTTGTGCAAGTTCTTATTGCAAGAACGTACAACTACCTACGGGATACATGCCTAATGTTTGATATTTGCCTAGATGATCATTACTTTTCCGTGTGCCGTGCCCCGAGTTAGAAACTATCTCATCCATGCAACGCCCAACCATCCATCTCCCTAGCCTACAGTATTTTAAACCTTGCTTGTCACTAGTTGCTACTTCTGCCATTTACTACCGCTATTTACTTTTGCCGTTTACTTTTACTATTACTATCATCACTATCATATCACTGTTACCACTTATCTTTTGTTGCAAGTTAGTATATTTCAGGTGCGGTTGAATTGACAACTCAACTGTTAAAGCTTATAAATACTCTTTGGCTCCCCGTGTGTCGAATCAATAAATTGGGTTATTCTTACCCGCGAAGACTATCTCGATCCCTTACGGTTGAGGGTTATCAAGCGGTAACTTGATCCGAAGCTTCATGATCATCATCATTAACTTCCTCTCTAGTCGGTGCAGGCACCACAGAAACATCTTCCTGCGCTACGCTACTTTCCGGTTCGAGAGGGGTGACAATCACCTCATCAAGTTCCACTTTCCTCCCAGTTAATATTTTCGAGAGAAACTCTTTCTCCAGAAAGGATCCATTATTGGCAACAAAGACCTTGCCTTCGGATCTGAGGTAGAAGGTATACCCAATAGTTTCCTTAGGGTATCATATGAAGACGCATTTTTCCGATTTGGGTTCGAGCTTTTCAGGTTGAAGTTTCTTGACAAAAGCATGCATCCCCAAACTTTTAGAAACAACAACTTAGACTTCTTCACAAACCATAGTTCATACGGTGTCGTCTCAACGGATTTAGACGGTGCCCTATTTGAAGTGAATGCGGTAGTCTCTAAAGCATAACCCCAAAATGATAGCGGTAAGTCGGTAAGAGACATCATAGATCGCGCCATGTCCAACAGAGTACGATTACGACGTTCAGACACACCATTATGTTGAGGTGTTCCAGGCGGCGTCATTTGTGAAACAACTCCACATTTCCTTAGGTGCGTGCCAAATTCATGACTTAAATATTCTCCTCCATGATCTGATCGTAAGAAGTTTATTTTTTTGTCACGTTGATTCTCAACCTCATTCTGAAATTCCTTGAACTTCTCAAAGGTCTCGGACTTGTGTTTCATTAGGTAAACATACCCATATCTACTCAAGTCATCAGTGAGGGTGAGAACATAACGATAGCCACTGCGAGCTTTAACACTCATTGGACCGCACACATCAGTATGTATGATTTCCAACAAGTTCGTTGCTCGATGCATTGTTCCGGAGAATGGAGTCTTGGTCATCTTGCCCATGAGGCATGGTTCCCACGTGTCAAATGATTCATAATCAAGAGACTCCAAAAGTCCATCTGCATGGAGCTTCTTCATACGTTTGACACCAATATGACCAAGGCAGCAGTGCCACAAGTATGTGGGACTATCATTATCAACCTTACATCTTTTGGCATTCACACTATGGATATGTGTAACATCATGTTCGAGATTTAATAAGAATAAACCATTGACCAGCGGGGCATGACCATAAAACATTTCTCTCATATAAATAGAACAACCATTATTCTCAGATTTAAATGAGTAGCCATCTCGCATTAAACGAGATCCAGATATATTGTTCATGCTCAAAGCTGGTACTAAATAACAATTATTGAGGTTTAAAACTAATCATGAAGGTAGATGTAGAGGTAGTGTGCCGACGGCGATCACATCGGCCTTGGAACCATTCCCGACGCGCATCGTCACCTCGACCTTCGCCAGTCTTTGCTTATTTCGTAGCTCCTGCTTTGAGTTACAAATGTGAGCAACTGCACCGGTATCAAATACCCAGGAGCTACTACGAGCGTTGGTAAAGTACACATCAATAACATGTATATCACATATACCTTTGACGTTGCCAGCCTTCTTATCCCAAAGTATTTGGGGCAATTCCGCTTCCAGTGACACGTTCCCTTGCAATAAAAGCACTCAGTCTCAGGCTTTGGTCCATTCTTTGGCTTCTTCCTGGCAACTGGCTTACCGGGCGCGGCAACTCCTTTGTCGTCCTTCTTGAAGTTCTTCTTACCCTTGCCTTTCTTGAACTTAGTGGTTTTATTCACCATCAACACTTGATGTTCCTTTTTGATCTCCACCTCTGCTGATTTCAGCATTGAATATACCTCGGGAATGGACTTCTCCATCCCTTGCATATTGAAATTCATCACAAAGCTCTTGTAGCTAGGTGGGAGCGACTGAAGGATTCTATCAACGACTGCATCATCTGGGAGATTATCTCCCAGCTTAGACAAGCGATTGTGCAACCCAGACATTTTGAGTATATGCTCGCGGACAGAACTATTCTCCTCCATCTTACAACTGTAGAACTTGTCGAAGACTTCATATCTCTCGACTTGGGCATGAGCTTGGAAAACCATTTTAAACTCTTGGAACATCTCATATGCTCTGTGTTGCTGAAAACGCTTTTGGAGCCCCGATTCTAAGCTGTAAAGCATGCCACACTGAACCAGGGAGTAATCATCACTACGCGACTGCCAGGCGTTCATAACGTCTTGAGTTGCTGGGAAAATGGGTGCATCACCTAGCGGTGCTTCAAGGACATATGCTTTCTTGGCAGCTATGAGGATGATCCTCAAGTTACGGACCCAATCCGTATAGTTGCTACCATCGTCTTTCAGCTTGGTTTTCTCTAGGAACGCGTTGAAGTTGAGGGCAACATTAGCGTGGGCCATTTGATCTACAAGACATATTGCAAAGATTTTAGACTATGTTCATGATAATTAAGTTCATCTAATCAAATTTAATGAACTCCCACTCAGATAGACATCTCTCCAGTCATCTAAGTTATACATGATCCAAATCGACTAGGCCGTTTCCGATCATCACGTGAGACGGACTAGTCATCAACGGTGAACATCTTCACGTTGATCGTATCTTCTATACGACTCATGTTCGGCCTTTCGGCCTTCCGTGTTCCGAGGCCATGTTTCTACATGCTAGGCTCGTCAAGTCAACCCTAAGTGTATTGCGTATGTAAATCTGGCTTACACCCGTTGTATGCGAACGTTGGAACCTATCACACCCGATCATCACGTGGTGGTTCGGAACAACGAACCTTAGCAACGGTGCATAGTTAGGGGGAACACAATTCTTCAAATTTTAGTGAGAGATCATCTTATTTATGCTACCGTCGTTCTAAGCAATTAAGATGTAAAACATGATAAACATCACATGCAATCAAATAGTGACATTATATGGCCAATATCATTTTGCTCCTTTGATCTCTATCTTCGGGCTCCACGATCATCATTGTCACCAGCATGAGACCATGATCTCCATCATCGTGTCTTCACGAAGTTGTCTCGCCAAACCTTACTTCAACTACTATGGCTAACGGTTAGTAATAAAGTAAAGTAATTACATGGTGTTTTCAATGAGACGCAAGTCATACAATAAAATAAGACAACTCCTATGGCTCCTGCCGGTTGTCATACTCATCGACATGAAAGTCGTCATTCCTATTACAAGAACATGATCAATCTCATACATCACATATATATCATTCATCACATCCTTTTGGCCATATCACATCACACGGCACATGCTGCATGAACAGGTTAGACGTCCTCTAATTGTTGTTGCAAGTTTTTACGTGGCTGCTATAGGTTTCTAGCAAGAATGTTTCTTAACTACGCCAAAACCACAACGTGATATGCCAATTTCTATTCACCCTTCATAAGGACCCTTTTCATCGAATCCGATCCGACTAAATTGGGAGAGACAGACACCCGCTAGCCACCTTATGCAACTAGTGCATGTCAGTCGGTGGAACCTGTATCACATAAGCGTACGTGTAAGGTCGGTCTGGGCCGCTTCATCCCACGATGCCACCGAATCAAGATAAGACTAGTAACGGCAAGTAAATTGTCAAATCGACGCCCACAACAACTTGTGTTCTACTCGTGCATAGAAACTACGCATAGACCTAGCTCATGATGCCACTATAGGGGATCGTAGCAGAAATTCAAAAAGATTCTATGCATCACCAAGATCTATCTATGGAGTTTACTAGCAACGAGAGGGGAGTGCATCTTTATACCTTTGAAGATCGCGATGCGGAAGTGTTGCAAGAACGTGGTCGGTGGAGTCGTACACGAAGCGATTTAGATCGCGGCCGAATCATATCTAAGCACCGAACAACGGTGCCTCCGCGTTCAACACACGTGCAGCCCGGTGACGTCTCCCGCGCCTTGATCCAGCAAGGAGAGAGGGAGAGGTTGGGGAAGACTCCATCCAGCAGCAGCACGACGGCGTGGTGGTGGTGGAGGAGCGTGGTACTCCAGCAGGGCTTCGCCAAGCACTCCGAGAGACGAGGAGGGAGAGGGGTAGGGCTGCGCCAAGAGAGAGGGAGAGTCTTGTGTTGTGGCAGCCCAAAACCCCCACTATATATAGGGGGAGGGGAGGGGCTGCGCACCCATCTAGGGTTCCCCCCTAGGGGTGGCGGCCAGCCCTAGATTGATCTAGGGGGCGGCCAGAGGGGGAGAGAGGGGGGCACGCCCTAGGTGGGCCTTAGGCCCATCTGAGCCTAGGGTTTCCCCCCTCTCCCTTTCCCTGCGCCTTGGGCCACTTGTGGAAGGTGCACTAGCCCAACTTGGGGCTGGTCCCTTCGCACACTTGGCCCACGTAGGCCTCCGGGGCTGGTGGCCCCTCCCGGTGGACCCCCGGAACCCTTCCGGTGGTCCCGGTACGTTACCGATAATGCCCAGAACACTTCCGGTGAACAAAACGGGACTTCCCATATATAAATCTTTACCTCCGGACCATTCCGGAACTCCTCATGACGTTTGGGATCTCATCCGGGACTCCGAACAACATTCAGTAACCACGTACATGTATTCCCTATAACCCTAGCGTCATCGAACCTTAAGTGTGTAGACCCTACGGGTTCGGGAACTATGTAGACATGACCGAGACATCTCTCCGGCCAATAACCAATAGCGGGATATGGATTCCCATGTTGGCTCCCACATGTTCCACGATGATCTCATCAGATGAACCATGATGTCAAGGATTCAATCAATCACGTATACGATTCCCTTTGTCTACCGATATAGTACTTGCCCGAGATTCGATCGTGGGTATCCCGCTACCTTGTTCAATCTCGTTACTGGCAAGTCTCTTTACTCGTTCCGTAACACATCATCCCGTGACCAACTCCTTAGTCACATAGAGCTAATTATGATGATGTCTTACCGAGTGGGCCCAGAGATACCTCTCCGTCATACGGAGTTACAAATCCCAGTCTCGATTCGTGCCAACCCAACAGATACTTTCGGGGATACCCGTAGTAAACCTTTATAGCCACCCAGTTACGTTGAGACGTTTGGCACACCCAAAGTACTCCTACAGTATCCGGGAGTTGCACAATCTCATGGTCTAAGGAAAGGATACTTGACATTGGAAAAGCATTAGCATACGAACTACACGATCTTTTGCTAGGCTTAGGATTGGGTCTTGTCCATCACATCATTCTCTTAATGATGTGATCCCGTTATCAATGACATCCAATGTCCATGGTCAGGAAACCTTAACCATCTATTGATCAACGAGCTAGTCAACTAGAGGCTCACTAGGGACATATTGTGGTCTATGTATTCACACATGTATTACGATTTCCGTATATTACAATTATAGCATGAACACTAGACAATTATCATGAACAAGGAAATATAATAATAACCATTTTATTATTGCCTCTAGGGCATATTTCCAACAATGAGATGGCCATGGAGATGTTAGATGTTAGTGAAGCTGCATGTGCTAAGTACTTCACCATGATGTTGGATGGGCCGGCGCGCACTTGGCTGAAAGGATTGCCCTCTAATTCCATCAGGTCATGGGCTGAGTTGAACTCACGTTTTTTCAAAAATTTCAAAGATACGTGCAAGCAGCCTATGTCAATTCTTTATTTAGACTCTTGTGTCCAAAGTGAGGGCGAGTCAACAACCCATTGGGTACGCCAGATTTCAACTGTTATCCACTCATCGGACAGTATCAACACCGATTCAGCCATCTTGATGTTGGAAAAGAATTGTTGTTTCCTTCCTCTTAAGCAGAAGTTGGGGCGGCTTGAGCGCCACTATAATGACATGGGAGAACTCATGGCGGCTCTTGTCAAGTATGCTGACTCTGACGATGCTAAGGACCTGGAGTCTGATAAGGAGAAGGCCGGCAAGGGAAAGAAGAATGGCAACGCCAAAGGACAACAACATCATGTGTCGGGTCAAGGCAATAATGGTAACCATAAGCAGATGGATGCCGGCTCGGATTTTGTGGCTAATACCAATACGTAGAATAATAATCAGTGTCAAAAGGAAAAAGGGTCAAATCCCCGGTTCGGCGGGGCGAAGTTCAACCTTGAGGTGATGATGAATCAGCCTTGCCTAAAGCACGATACGGATGAGAAGCCGGCTAGTCATCTGTGGAAAGACTGCTTCATCATGAGAGAGTATAGAATTTCCGGTTTTTTCCAGAAAAATAATGGCCCATCTGGCGGGTTAGAGCCCGGCTCTCACGGGCCTGGCTTTGGAGATGGCGGTTCAAGCTCTGGCTTTCAAGGACAAGGCAACCCAGGCAGTTTTAATCAACAATCTAATCAAGGGAATCAGCGGTAGTAGTCCGGCTATCAGAGCAATCCAAATAAGTTGAATAGTGGTCAATATCATGTGTTTACCACAAGTTTGTGTAAACGAGATCAGAAGGTTCATAAGCGAGCAGTAAATTCGGTTGAGCCGGCGGTCCCTCGATACTTGCGGTGGTCTGAGCAGCCTATCATATGGAGCTGAGAGGATCACCCGCCCCGGGTTGACAATCTGGGTCAATTGGCTTTGGTGGTTGCTCCTCAGGTGGGAGGATACAAGGTTACAAAGGTGCTTATGGATGGAGGTAGTAGCATCAATATCCTTTACTATGATACTTTTCGCCGTATGAATTTGACTAACAAGGATCTTCAGACGTCCAATACTGTTTTTCATGGGGTGGTGCCTGGTAAGTCGGTGTATCCAGTGGGTAAGAAAACATTGGAAGTGGCCTTTGGTGATGATCAGGACTACAGAGCTGAAAATTGACCTTTGAGGTGGTCAAGATCAAGAGTCCTTACCATGCTTTGTTTGGATGGCCGGCTTATGCTAAATTTTTGGCCCGGCCTTGTTATGTTTGTTTGCAGCTTAAGATGTCAGGTCATAAGGGTAACATCACAGTGCACGGTAATAGGAATATAGCCTTGGAATGCGAAGAGGGTGATGATGCTTATGCTGAATCTGTTTGCGCAACGGAGGAGTTGAAATTCTACAAAGATAATGTTGACCCGGCAGATATGACCCCCTTGAAGAAGCCAACCACGGAGCATGATCCTTTGCTGAAGTTTAAGTTGGCAGACGACACTAAGCAGGTTGATTTTATTCCTCATGATTCATCCCAATAGTTCACTATCAGTGCTAACCTGGATCCGAAATAGGAAAGCGTGCTCATCGAGTTCATCCGTGAGAATAGGGACTTCCTTGCATGGAAGCCTTCAGACATGCCAGGTGTACCGAGGGAACTCGCTGAGCACACTCTCAATATTAATCCAAAGTTTAAACCGATCAAGCAATTTCTTCTCTATTTTAATAAGGAGATGTGCAAGGCCATTGGGGAAGAGGTGGCCCGCCTCTTGGCGGCTGGGTTCATTGTTGAAGTCTTTCACCCTGAGTGGTTGGCTTACCCGGTAGTGGTGCTTAAGAAAAACGGCACTAGTCGCATGTGTGTGGATTACACAGATCTTAATAAAGCTTGAGGGCTGATCCTTTTGCTCACCCTTGTATTCATCAAATCATTGATGCTACGACGGGTTGTGAGCGTTTGAGTTTTTTGGATGCTTACTCAGGTTATCATCAGATCAAAATGGCAGTTAAGGACCAAGAGAAGACGGCTTTCACCACTCCTTTTTGGAGCCTTTTGCTATGTATCTATGCCTTTTGGGCTCAAGAGTGCCCAGAACACTTATCAACGTTGTGTTCAGAATTGTCTCCACGATCAGATTGGGCGCAATGTTCATGCCTATGAGGATGACATAGTTGTAAAATCAAGGAAAAAAGAGACCTTGTTAGATGATCTAAAGGAGACCTTTGACAATCTCCGGGTCTACTAGATGATGCTTAACTCGGCCAATTGTGTTTTCGGTGTTCCGATTGGTAAACATTTGGGATTTTTGGTCTCTGAGAGAGGCATTGAAGCTAACCCATAAAAAATCAAGGCTATCACTTCCTTAGCTAAACCGCTGTGCATAAATGATGTCCAGCGTTTGGCGGGTCGTATTGCGGCTTCGAGCCAGTTTATCAACCGCCTCGGAGAGAAGGCTATCCCTTTGTACCAGATGATGAAGACAGATCACTTTGTCTGGAGTGAAGTTGCTAATCAGGCATTTGAGGCACTAAAAAACAATTGGTTGAGTTGCTGATCCTTGCAGCTCCTATTGATAAGGAGCCTTTACTTCTGTATGTGGCTGCCACCAGCAGAGCTGTCAATGTAGCAATGGTTGTGGAAAGAAAAGAGTCAGGCTAGGAGTATCCAGTTCAGCGGCCGGTTTACTACCAGTGAGGTACTCATTGAATCTAAACAGAGATACCCCCATTAGCAGAAGCTGGTTTATGGAGTGTTCATGGCTAGTCGCAAGTGGAAGCAATACTTCCTTGGTCATCCTATCACTGTGGTTAGTTTTGCTCCCCAAGGAGATATTATTCAAAATAGAGAAGCCACAGACCGGGTAGCTAAGTGGGCCATTAATCATGGACCCTGATACGTCTCCAACGTATCTATAATTTTTTATTGTTCCATGCTATTATTTAAGATGTTTTGGATGTTTAATGGGCTTTGTCATACACTTTTATATTATTTTTGGGACTAACCTACTAACCCAAAGGCCAAGTCCAGATTGCTGTTTCAGGGTTTTACAGAAAAGGGATATCAAACGGAGTCCAAACGGAATGAAACCTTCGGGACAGATATTTTTGGAGAAAATCATGCACGGGAGACTTGAGAACCACAGAGTAGGGTTTACGTGGTGCCCACGAGGGTGGGGGCGCGCCCCCTGCCTCGTGGGCCCCACGTATGGCCCCCGGTGCCCTCCTTCCTCCTATATATGCCTATGTACCCCGAAACCATCAAAACAACAAAGAAAACCCTAGTTCCACCGCCGTAACCTTCTGTTCCCGTGAGATCCCATATTGGGGCCTGTTCCGGCGCTCCGCCGGAGGGGGATCTTCCACGGAGTGCTTCTACATCATCATCATCGCCTCACCATGAGTTGTGAGTAGTTTACCACAGACCTTCGGGTCCATAGCTAGTATCCAGATGGCTTCTTCTCTCTCTTTGGATCTCAATACAATGTTCTCCTCGGTCTTCGAGGAGATCTATTCGATGTAATCTCTTTTTGCGGTGTGTTTGTTGAGATCCGATGAATTGTGGGTTTGTGATCAAGATTATCTATGAGAAATATTGGGTTCTTCTCTGAACTCTTTATGTATGATTATAATATCCTTGCAAGTATCTTCGAATTATTGGTTTGGTTTGGCCTACTAGATCTATAGTTCTTGCAATGTGAGAAGTGCTTGGCTTTGGGTTCGATCTTGCGGTGTCCTTTCCTAGTGACAGTAGGGGCAGCAAGGCACGTATTGTATTGTTTCCATCGAGGATAAAATGATAAGGTTTATATCATATTGCTTGAGTTTATCCCTCTACATCATGTCATCTTGCTTAAGGTGTTACTCTGTTCTTATGAACTCAATACACTAGATGCATGCTGGATAGCGGTCGATGTGTGGAGTAATAGTAGTAGATGCAGAATCGTTTCGGTCTACTTGTCTCGGACGTGATGCCTATATATAATGATCATGCCTATATAGTCTCATAATTATTTGCTTTTCTATCAATTGCTCGATAGTAATTTGTTTACCCGCCGTAGAATATCGCTATCATGAGAGAAGCCACTAGAGAACACTATGGCCCCCGGGTCTATTCTCAACATATCAATCTACACCTACTTTACTTTTTCTGCTTTTACTTTCTGTTCTTATAACCAAAAATACCAAAAATATCAAACTAGCATCTCTATCAGATCTCACTTCCGTAAGTGACTGTAAAGGGATTGACAACCCCTTATCGCGTTGGCTGCGAAGTTCTTATTTGTTTGTGTGGCTACAAGGGACATGCGCGTGGTCTCCTACTGGATTGATACCTTGGTTCTCATAAACTGAGGGAAATACTTACGCTACGGTGCTGCGTCTCCCTTTCCTCTTCGAGGGAATACAACGCAAGCTCAAGAAGTAGCAGACCCCATGGTCTGAAGTATGTGCCTCGGATAGCTATCAAGTCTCAAGCACTTGTGGATTTCATTAATGACTAGACAGAGCTGCAGATACCTAAAGAGAAGCCTGAGAACACCTATTTGACTATTCATTTTGATGGGTCCAAACAGTTGGAAGGCTCGGGGGCTGGAGTTATTTTAACCTCTCGGTGAGGTGAGAAGTTCTGTTATGTTTTAAGGTTAATGTTCCCTTGTACTAACAATGCAACTGAGTATGAGGCCTTGTTCCATGGTCTTCAGATGGATAAAGAGATGAATCTAAGCCGGGTGAGGTGTTTCAGCGACTCATATTTGGTGGCTCGGTAAGTCTCAGGAACTTGGGATTCCAATGACCCGCTCATGGTGGCTTATCGTCGGGCGGTTGATGCAATTGCTGGTCATTTCAAGGGTTATCAGGTGGAACATGTTGATCATAGAAAAAATGAAGCGGCTGATGCATTAAGCCGGCTTGGCTCTCAGCGTAAGCCGGTGCCACCCAATGTTTTCCTGGATATTTTGAATAATCCTTCGGTTAAATTGCCTACGGAGGAGGATCTTGCTATCCCTGACCCGGAGGCACAATTGGTAGCGGCTCTTCATGTTATTCCTGATTGGATGGTGCCATGTTTGATTTATATGACCTGGGGTGAGTTACCTGAGGATGAAACTCTACCCAGGCAGATAACCTGGCGATCTAAGTCGATGACTATTGTCAATGGTTGTGACGCCCCCGATTTGACCGTACACTAATCATGCATGCAAATGTGTACGACCAAGATCAGGGACTCACTGGAAGGTATCACAACACAACTGTAGACACAGATTAAAATAATACAAGCTTCATATTACAAGCCAGGGGCCTCGAGGGCTCGAATACATAAGCTCGAAACACACGAGTCATCGGAAGCATTAATATCTAAGTACAGACATAAGTTAAACAAGTTTGCCTTAAGAAGGCTAGCACAAATGTAGCAACGATCAAAGAGGCAAGGCCTCCTGCCTGGGACCTCCTAACTACTTCTCGAAGCCGAACTCCACGTAGAAACATCCTCAGGATCTTCTAGCTCCTGGACTCCATCAATCTGGTTGCATCATCTGAGAAGAGAGGAAAAAGGCGGAAAAGGGGGAGCAAAGCAACCGTGAGTACTCATCCAAAGTACTCGCAAGCAAGGATCTACACTACATATGCAATGGTATCTGTATAAAGGGGTAATATATGTGGACTAAACTGCAGAATGCCAGAGTAAGAGGGGGAGAACTAATCCAATCAAAGACTACGCTTCTCGCAACCTCCATCTTGCAGCAGTATGAGAGAGTAGCTGGAATGTAACAAGTATCCTCGCTTCTCGCAGCCTTCGTCTTGCAGCAGTAGAATAGAATAGATGGTAAGTTCACCGAGTAACATCGTATAGCATAAACCTACCTGGCGATCCTCCCATCGTCGCCCTGTGGGAAAGCGATCACCGGGTTGTATCTAGCACTGGTAAGGGTGTGTTTTATTAAGTATTCGGTTCTAGTTATCATGAGGTCGGAGTACAACTCCGGGTCGTCCTTTTACCGAGGGACACGGCTATTCGAATAGATTAACTTCCCTGCAGGGGTGTACCACATTACCCAGCACGCTCGATCCCATTTGGTCGGACACACTTTCCTGGGTCATGCCCGGCCTCGGAAGATCAACACGTCGCAGCCCTACCTAAGCATACCAGAGAGGTCAGCACGTCGGTCTAAGTCCTAAGCGCACACGGGTCTGGGCCCATCGCCCAATGCACACCTGCACATTGCGTGGGCGGCCGGTAAGCAGACCTAGCCGCTCCTAATACCAGAGCAGTGTTCCAGTCCAATCCGGCGTGCGCCTCTCAGTCGCTGACGTCAAGAAGGCTTTGGCTGATACCACGACATCGAGTGCCCATAACTATTCCCACGTAGTTGGTTAGTGCGTATAGGCCAATGGCCAGACTCAGATCAAATACCAAGATCTCGTTAAGCGTGTTATTATGAAATAACCATGGACAACGACCTAGGCCAGGCCCACCTGTCTCCTAGGTGGTCGTGACCTGCCATGCCGCTCTGCCACAAAGTAACCATCAAGGGGCTGCCGAGAACCCAGGCCCACCGCTACCTGTGTTGAACCACCTAACCCTACATCCCCCATCTCCGAATCATCATCATGAGTATGTAATAGTATAGTATATACCCGTGATCACCTCCCGAAGTGATCATGGCCCGATAGTATAGCATCGCAGACGGACAAGAATGTAGGGCCACTGATGGAATACTAGCATCCTATACTAAGCATTAGGATAGCAGGTAAAGGTATCAAAAGTTGTAGCAACAATGACAGGCTATGCAACAGAATAGGAGCTATCAAATCAACAATTGTAGCAAACCTAATGCAAGAATAAGAGAGAGGAGAATGGGCGATATCTGGTGATCAAGGGGGGCTTGCCTTGAAGATCTGTTACACAGGAAGAAGGGTCATCGGTGATGTAGTCGTACACAGTGGCATCAGCGCCGGTCTCGGGGTCTACCAGAGAAGAAGAGGGGGGAAGAAACAGTAAATACGGAGCAAACAAAGTATCACAAAATATAACAAGGCAAAACGCGGTGCTAGGGGTAACCTAGCGTAATACCGGGTGCTACTGGTGAAGGGGGGAAACATCCGAGAAAGTATTCTCGATGTTTGACGTTTTTAGACAAACGGACATGTCACATCCCTAGCTTTACTTTGCCCTAGGATAGTTTTGCATGTGCATCATGTTTAAAATTTTGTTAAACTTGAATTGGGGATGACTAAACCCTAGCACCAAATCAAAGCAATTAGGTTTAACCTAAAAATATTTTCAATAAACCCAAAAACTTCCTTCAGTAATGTTTGATAATTTTGGCAAGGGTTTTGGTCCAAACCAAAAATATTGAACATTTATGGGGAATTGTTTGGGCTTTGATTTAATTCACTAATGTATTTGAGTTGGAGCAAATAGATCCTATAATTATTTTTAATGCTCCAATTATTCTGAAAACATTTTGTGGAGTTTTGAAATAATCCATATTGCTTCCACAAATGATTTCAGAAGCAACAAAAATGGTTTAGTATTAGTACTAAATCAAAATAGAGCAAAACAAATAGAAAACAGTAACTAAAATTAGAAAACAGAAACTAACCTAGCCTTACCTGTGCAGCCCACTAGAAGCCTGTAGACAGCTGGCCTGCCAGGCCCAGCCGACCCCCTCGCGCGTCGTCTTCCTCGCGCCTACTGGCTCGGTGCGTGGTGCGCGCACAGCCGAGCCGCGGCCACCTCCTGCTTCGCGGTGGCAAGGCCCCGGTCCCTCTCCCCTCGCCAGCGTGACGCCCTAGCCACCCTGTTTCTCTCCTCTCTCACGCTGGACCTCTCCCTCTTCTCCTTTCCTCCCTCACGCGCGCGGCCGGACGCCACCATCGCCACCGTTCGCCGTTGTCGCGGCCACAACCTCCCCCTCGCCTCTCCGACACGCCCCCGGGCTCCGTCGTGTTTCCCTCATCCTCCCCGTCGTCCCACGCGACCGCGGGAGCCCTACAGCATCGACCCCGCCCCTTCTTCAACCTCCAGCCACCGGCGACCTCGCCATCGAATTCGCGACGTCCGCTGCCTCCCCGAGCCTTCTGCGACCTCCTTCGACTCCGCCGTGAGTTACTCACCCTAACCCCCCTCTCCTCCGTCTCGTTTGCGAGCTGTAGCCGCCGCCCCGCGAGCACCCGACGCTGTCGTCCGCCATGGCCGGCGAGCCCCGTGCTCTCGAGCCCCTCCGCTCGAACCCGTGGCACCAGCGTGCTCCTGGTGACCCGTAGACGCGACCTAGCCCCTCAGCCCCTCCCCTAGCGCACTGCAGCGCCGAAACCACCGAGGCCCGATTCCGACCGCCGTCGCGAGCTTGTTTCCGGCGAGGCGGGTCGACGTCAGCCCCTCCCGATGGCATAAATGGATGCGGGCGAGTCCCAGCTCCACGTAGAGCCTTTCCGCCGCTCGTTTGGTCGCCTGAGGGCGAAACCCGACGCCCTCCGCCGTCTCTGGCTCCGCCGGCGACGAGCCACGGGTCAACTCCGGCGAGTTTGACCTGGGCTGACCCAGTTG
>LR738709.1:121912207-121966155 GCA_902687465.1 Secale cereale | reverse complement strand
CCCGCCTCTAATTAGCTAAGATAATTAAGTTAATTCCTAATTAATCTAGTTAGTTAGGTTAGTCACTGACAGGTGGGTCCAGTGCCCTGTTAGTTTTAGGTTAGTGCTAATTTGTAAATTAGTTAACCCTGTGACTCACTGACATGTGGGCCCCGCCCGGCTAATTAAACTAGGTTAGTATTAATTAAGTTAGTTTAGTTAGTTGTGTCACTGACCAGTGGGCCCCACTGGTCAGGTTTGACTGGACCAGCCCCTGTTGACTTGCTGATGTCAGCATGACCTAGTGCTGATGCAATAAGTGTTTTCTGGAATTTTAAATAAATCAGAAATGATTTATATATTTCAGAAAATAGCCAAAACTTCTAAAAATCACGGAAAATAAACTATAACTAAGATGAAAATAATTTATATATGAAAAATGATCAGAAAAATTCAAGGAATCTGTTTATGGCATTTACATGCACGTTCGAAGAAGTTAAACCTGCTGATCAGGTCAAATCAATTAAATGGCATTTAAATAATCACATATGGAGTTTGAATTTGAATCTTGGGTTCAAACCAACTTCATTTAATTGTGTTGCTAGTTGCATTAGCTCAAATCATAACATAATGCCATGTCATGATCATGCATCATATTGTGCATTGCATTGATTGTGTTTCTTTCTCTGTTGCCGGTGTTTGTTCCCTTTCAGTAGACGTGTTCCGACGATGTGATCGATGACACCGATGAAGACCCAATGTTATCTTCAGAAGTGCCAGGCAAGCAAAACCCCATTGAGCATTCCGATACAATCCCACTCTCTCGCTCTTGCTCTCTTTTAATGCATTAGGACAACAACGCTTCAACTGTTACCTGCTGCGGTAGTTGAACCCCTTTCCACTGCATGACCTGTCATTGCCACAGTAAATAGTTGAAACCCACTAGTATGAGTAGGAGTTGTTTGAGCCATGTTGTGCCTACTCTTTCATACTTTCTGGTTATGCCTGCTATTGCTTAGAGTTGTGTCAGGTCTGATTCATCGGGGATGAATTGGAATGTGGTGAACATGTCTTACTATTGAGAGCTAAGTGTGTGAACACGATTTGGTAAAGGTAGCGATGAGAGGCCATGTAGGAGTACATGGTGGGTTGTCTCATTGCAGCCGTCCTCAGGAACTGAGTTCTGTGTTGGTTGGTCCATGAAACAGCTACTACCACACATTGGGATCCTTAATTGACTCTCTCGACTTATTAATCAACATGATCTCTGTCCAGGAGTTGCAACTAGTTTCTGGTGTTTGTAGTTTACTGGAGGTCGTGCGCAGCGCTGACCCTCGGGGTGGGCTGTGACGCGGCAGGTACGTGGCACGGTGTACCGATCGCCCGTTTGGTGATGCAGGAACCCTGTACACATCGTTTGGGGCCGTGAGCGACACCCCGGCCGGATCTCCCCACGGATGGAACCCAAATAGGCGATAAACCTGGACGAGAGACTTGTGTGGTTAGTCAGGTCGTGGCCGACACCCTCGCCAGGATTCCGCTTGAAGGTTGCCGAGATACATGACGTGTACATGGCGGTAAGTGGCGAGAGCGTGTGTGAAGAAGTACACCCCTGCAGGGTTATATATGATGTATTCGAATAGCCGTGTCCGCGGAAATGGACTTCTGGGTTACCTCTACAGTTCATAGACAAGTGAAAGTGGATACTCTAAAACACGCAAGATAAGCGTGAGTGCTATGGATGGCCTTCTCGTAGGGAGACGGGAGCGGATCCATAGTGGTGTATTGATTGGTGAATATGTGGACTCGTGTGCGCCACCTCAAAAGAGTTACTTGCAGTCGTAGTTTAGGATAGCCACCGAGTCAAAGCTGGCTTGCTGCAGTCAAACTCCACCACCCCTTTGTTGATACTAATGCATATGTAGCTAGTTCTGATGTAAGTCTTGCTGAGTACCTTTGTACTCACGTTTGCTTAATTTATGTTTTTGCAGAGAGACTTCAGTCTCGCTAGTGGTTCCGCGTGGACGTCGACGTTTAGCTTGTTACCTCAGCTACGATCTTGTACCCTTGTAGGGTCTTGTAGATAGTCAGGCTTTTTCAGCCTTCTTCATTTGTAGTTGTCTGTACTCAGACATGTTATGCTTCCGTTGCCTGTATGCTCTGTATGTTGGGTCATGTGACCTCTGATTGTAATAAATGCTATGATGGCTCTTCTGGGCCTTTATCTATATGAGTTGTTGAGTTATGTTCTGATGCCTTGTTGTACAGCACATACTTGCATGTTATGCGTATGTGTAATGTGTATTGCTATGTGTGGGATCCGACACCTAGTTGTTTACCTTTGGTAGCCTACCTTACACGGAAATGTCTCCTAGTGCTTCCACTGAGCCTTGGTAGCTTGCTACTGCTCCGGAACACTTAGGCTGGCCGGCATGTGTCCTTCTTCGTTCCTGTGTCTGTCCCTTAGGGGAAATGTCACGCGTTGTTCCTTTAAGTCCTTGTAGCTTGCTATGACTTGGGTTCATACGTTGATGACCGACACGTTCGTTGCTGGGTCATGTATGCCTGTCTCTGTAATTTAGTGCCACTTTTGGTTTATAACTAGTCATGTCGGCTCGGGTTCTCTGTCATATGGATGCTAGCGACACTATCATATACGTGTGCCAAAATGCGCAAACGGTCCCGGGCCAGGTAAGGTGGCACCCGTGGGGATACCATGCGTGAGGCCGCAAAGTGATATGATGTGTTACAAGCTAGACCTGTGTGACTTAGGATCGGGGTCCTGACAGGACCGAAGGGGGAAAGTTGCATGTTCGCTATGCTAGGGACGTGTGGGTGACAAACGGACCATGTATTCGGATTCGTCTCAAAATTCTGAGCAACTTTCATGTACAAAGTATTTTTCATCCGAGTTACGAATTATTTTATTTTAATTTTTACAGTTTTAAATCATTTTCTAAACTATTATTATAAAATTAATTCCAAATTTTCATTACTGCATCAGCATGACGTCAGTGGTCAACAGAGGTGTTGACTGGGTCAAACTGATGTGTGGGTCCCGCATGTCATTGACTAATTAATTTACTAGCAATTAATTAGGCTAAACAGTAATTAGGTTAATCTAATTAAGTTAATTAGAGTCATAGGGCCATAGGCCCTTAGCGGGCGTGGGCGTTGGGCACAGCCCGAACGGGCGCTGGCCCGAGGTGGCTCGCCCGACTGGGCGCGTGGGTGTGGGTGTTGGGCGCCCGGGCGCGGTGGCCCGGCGGGCGCCGACGGCCAGCGGGTGAAGGGGGCCGAGCGGGTAGGGACGGCGAGGTCGGCCGGCCCCGACGGCGGTGGCGAGGCCACAGCGGGGTGGCGCCGGAGCGAAGAAGTGGCGGGCTGCGGGCACAAAGGGTGTGGGCGCCGGGCGATGGAGCGAGGCGGACCCGAGGCGACGACGCGGCGCACGGGAATGAGCAACATGGGAGGGGAGCGTCGCGGGGCGACACGCATCGGGGTTGTGCAACACGCATGGCGGAGGGTGGTGCCTGCAACAGCGGGGAGGTGCGGGCGCGGCTGTTGTGAGCTGGTGTGTGTGCGCGGGCGAGGCTGCGGACGCGCTCGGGAGTCGGCGGCTGCCGGAGAGCACATGCAGCGTCGGTAGCAGGTACGGCGGCAGGCAGCAGTGCAATGGCAGCGGGCGGGGCCAGCAGAGGATGGCGTCGCGTGAGGGAGGAGAGACCAGGGCGCGGTGGGCGGTTGCTTGGCGCACGTACGGGGCAAAGGTCAGGTGCGCGCCGGTGCGGTGGCCGGACCGACGACAGAGGATAAGGGAAGTGGGGAAAGATGGGGTTCTCACCCCCGTTGCAGGGGTTCGGGGGTCGGCAAGGCTCGAGGAAGCCGAGTCGTGGAGGAGTCGGGGATGACTGGTCCGGCGGGGAGGTGGCGTCGGCGAACGACGTCGGGGCGCGGGGCGTGCGCTCGATCCAGATTGCGCAGGGGGAGAAGGGGATCGTGGGGAAAGGAGTGGAGCGAGAGGGGGGATGTTAGGTCACCGGGGATATAGGCCAGAGGGGTGGATGGGCCGGTTAGCTGGTCCAAGGCCTAGTTGGGCCAGGGGGGGGGGAGGTTAGCCCCATTTGTTTTTCTTTTCTGTTTTGTTTGTTTTCTATTTTATTTTCCTGTTTTCTTCTAACCTTTAATTGCTTTAGCTAAAAAACAAATACAATAATAGCCTCTCAATTAGTGTTCCTAAATATTCCACTTCCACAAATAACTGGGTACATTAATTAAAGTAGTTTGTATTTTTTTATAAATTTAAGAGCACTTAAATAATAGTTTTACCAATGTCTTATTTATTATAGTGCATTTAACTACTTTATAAAAGTGTGAATTCTCCACCATAGTTTCCTATGCAATAACTGGCACAATCCGAACATTTTAGTTTAGTATTTGAAAACCGTTACCGTCTGGCTTGATTTTTAAATTTTAAATTTGAACTGGGTTTTGAACCGATGCGAGTTTATCAACAGTAATCTGAGGTGACGTGGCATCATTTTCAGAGGTTTACTATAGCTTAATTACCCGGGTGTCACAATGGCGAGTTGCACCGACGCAGTGTCACATGGGGTGTTTCAATGTTGCATTTCTCCTGAGGAGGGCTGTGAAATACTACGAGAGATTCATGAAGGAGACTGTGGTCATCATGCCGGCTCTAAGTCTCTCGTGGCCAAGGCTTTTCGTCATGGGTTTTATTGGCTGACGGCTCATGCTGATGCAGAGGATCTGGTTAGCAAGTGTGATGCCTGTCAAAAAAATTCAGATGAGCTCATATGTCGGCTCAAGAATTGAGGATGATTCCAATTACTTGGCCATTTGCAGTTTGGGGGCTGGATATGGTTGGGCCTTTTAAAAGACCTAAAGATATAAAGACTCACCTCTTGGTGGCAGTTGACAAATTTACAAAGTGGATTGAGGCTGAGCCGGTCAGCAAGTGTGATGCAGCGACGGTGGTTCAATTCATCAAAAAGGTGATCTTTCATTTTGGATATCCTCATAGTATCATCACTGATAATGGTACAAATATGTCTAAGGGCGCTATGAAATAATTCTGTCAACAAGAGCATATTCGTCTCGATGTTTTATGTGTGGCTCACCCCGAGTCCAATGGACAAACTGAAAGGGTGAATCAAGAAATTTTAAGAGGCATCAAGCCCCGGCCTATGGTCCCTTCACAGAGGACGCCGAGTTGTTAGGTTGAGGAGCTACCCTCTGTGCTTTGGAGTATCAACACTACTCCCAACAGATCTACGGGTTGCACGCCTTTCTTCATGGTTTACGGAGCAGAGGCGGTTCTTCTCAGTGATATACGTCACGGCTCGCCACATGTGGCGGCTTATGTTGAAGCTAATAACAAGCAAGCACGTCAGGATGACCTTGACCTCTTGGATGAAGAGCATGACCATGCAGCGGCTCATTCGGCGATTTACCAGCAAGATCTGCATCGTTATCACAGCCGTCGGGTTAGAACTCGTACCTTTCAAGAAGGTGATTTGGTGCTCCAGCTCAGACAGACATGCACAAGTTATCCCCACCTTAGGAAGGACCTTTTGTGGTCAGCAAGAATCTGAACAATAGATCATACTACCTTATCGATGTTCGAGACCACATGGACTCACGCACGTCCGAGGAGGAGACCTTTCGGCCGTGGAATATTGATCATCTTCGGCCTTATTACACCTGAGCCACCAACTCTTGTGATGTACATATTTCAATCAGTGTATATATATTATGATTAATATAATAAAGCCAGTATCCCTGGTAATTCGGGACCTCTGTCGTTTCATTTCTGAGTATCTGAGCCTTTATTTGTTACGTCATAAGATCACTTGGGGGCTTCCTGCTCACTGAGCATAGCTATGATTACCCTCTTGATTCTACTTGCACGCCTTGTTACAAAATACATGGGGGCTTCCTGCTCACTGAGCATAGCTATGATTACCCTTTGATCTGGCTTATATGCTGGGTTGTAAAGCAACTGGGATGTTTTGCCCAAGTTGAATAATTACCAAAAAGAACTTGCTATAATGTGCAGTTCAAACATAGGTAACTTGCCTTGATGGATTGGTTAAGGTCACTTGGGGGCTTCATGTTCAATAAACATAGCCTTAAGTACCCTTTTGATCCGCTTGGGCGCCAGGTGTATTCACCAAAAATCCGTGTTATCCTGCCTTTGTATGTCTACCACTCCAACCAGGTAATCCTGGAACAACCCGCCGTACTCTTAAGGTCAATCTTATACATACCCTGAACTTGTCAAAGTTAAAACGGTGATTGGTCATGTGAGGCCTGGCTTACAGGTTTGAATAAAGGGTTAACTCAGTGGCTGTGCGGCCCTTTGAAAAGCACTTGATATTGAGGTTTGGCAGCCTATGAAAGCCCTTTATTTTCTAATTTCGCTTGACGCATTGTGTTGGTTTGTATTTTTGTGCCGTATTGCATATGGTTTAAAAAGATTCAGGCCATGTAGCCTTCATCTTTATGGCTCATATTTGAGCATATACAGAGTATGGATAACCCGGTCTGGCTTTGGACAATAAGTCACCAATATGATATGATTGTGCACTTGGAGTTTTGGGCTCCGAGGCTTTTTTGGGTGGTAACCATTTGCTGCATATGGCGTGGTAAGCCGGCATCATGAATATGTGAGGTTTTGATAACCAGCAATTGTTATATGGGACATTATGACCCGCCCTGGGGTAAACCGCCAGGGCACATGTTATCTGTTGGCATGCAGAAGATATAATAACATGATCTGTATGATAAACCAGATGATATTGTCAGCATGAGCAGCGGATCTTCAACATCAGATTGGCGATTCAAACTGTTGTGAAAATAAACATGCACGATGGCATGGCAGATCATTGTTTTCAACTAACCTATTACAAGGCATCATGTGGCCCAAAAAGAATTAAGTGTTTTTGGCACACAACATCCAAAGATGCGGATAATAAGCCGGCACTGTGATCAACTATCTTGGCCTTGGCATGCTGAAGATTCCGGGTTATCCTGCATCGGCTGTTCCACCTCTTCTTAACCCATGGGCTGGAAGTCAGACGTGGCCCAATTGATCCCAGTCAAAGCTTTGAAAATAGCTTCATCGTCTATAAGTGTGGACGGGTCAATGTCAGGAGCGAAGGTGTGCTTACGTATTGGCGGGATGAACCGGTGGTTTCACTTTTGCATTCTCAGCATCATAAGCCGGGTGATACTTGGATAGATCAGTCTCCTCAGCTAGTTTTTTGGCCACGGCCGCATTTCCCTCACTATCTGAGTAAAGTCATCAGCAATAAAGGGAGACTCGTCTTCCTTATAGCTTGGGCAGCTTGTGGCTAATTCTTCCGGGTCAAGTTCCGGTTGCCACACTTTTTCCCGGCTCAAAGCGGTGATGGCGCCGGCTCTGGCAGCGGATCGTTTTAAATCCTCTACTCTTTGGGGTAGCACGCATAGCTTCTCCAAAACTTCCTTGATGAGGGAAGGTGGTTGCTTTTTATGCAATGCAGCAGCAACAGCCCGCTGAGCGCCAGTGTACAGCTGCTCCACAAGAGTGTATACAACTTTCAGCCTTATGCACATCTCATCACCCAGCTTGGAGCTTATATAACCTGCGTTGCCAAATATATTCATGAGCCGGCCAAATGATGGAGAAACACTGATGATAAGGTTGAAAATGCTATATTACTTGCCAAAGATAGCAGTTGTCATAATTTTGATTTGTTGCTTTAAGCCGGACAATTCATCTATCACCGGCTTAGGAGCAGCTTCAGCATTGTCCGCTCTCTTCAATAGAGCTGCCTTCTCAGTGTCACAGCCGGCTCTTTCAGTGCTGAAATCCTTTTTCAGCTTTTCAATATTTTCCAAAGTGATTTTTAATTGTGATTTGGCCTTGGAAATCTCAGATTGCTGAGTCTGAAGGTTCTGCTGCAGATCTGTCACTTGGGTTTCTTTCAAACTCAACTCAGCCTGTGACATACAGAGATTATGCAGCAATATGAGGTTATGATAACCATTTTATTTGAAGTCCCAAGCACAATACAAGTATTATACTTGGCACTTGGGGACTAATGTACATTGCTCTTTTGAAGACAACTCTTCAGTGACCCACCTAAAGTTGATTCAACTACACACAGTTCATGGGGGATACACATTTGAATTCTATTCATGATTATTGTGATAAGTACCGGCTTAGCTTGGTAGCTTAAGCCGGCCCTTGGGAGCTACATGCGCAAAGTTGAAAACTACAATTTGAAGTCCCGGCTTAGCTTTGCAACTTAATCCAGCCCTTGGGGGCTACAGGTTTTGATTTTGAGACTACATACGCCATGGTATGAGTGTAAGATCAAAGAAGCTGTCTAAAGTCTATAACATATTCAATTCTATCATATCCAATAGACATGGTGGCTGGTGTAAATATGTTTATATGGAGAAGATTGCACGTCTTACCTCAAAGCGCTCCTTCATAAGGTTGACCAGACCGGCTTCAAAATCACGACTGGTGTGAAGGCGGTTTAAGTAACCTGAATAAATTTCTTGAGCATTGAACTGAGCATAACTTTCCAAGTCCAGTTTCCACTTGCCCTTATCAACAGCTGGAATTCCTTCTTTTGCGTTGTGCTTGGATAAGATGGTGGGGTTGCCTGGAGCTGTATAAGCCGTCCCAATAACTATTACATCTTCAGTTTCTTGAGCCGACTGAGCGGGACTGGGTGGTTTAGCAGTTTTCGGGTCAACATCCATGGAATGCACAGTGACATGGTACTCTTCTGGTGGCGGGTCATCCAAAGATGCTTTGGAAGTTTGAGGCAAAGGCTCCGAAATAATTGGTTCTTTCGGATCTGCAGGCTTGGGATCCTCGATCGATTTATTCACCTTGAGTTTCTTGCTGGGTTTGGCCATAGAACTAAAAACAAAACATATGATAAGATGGGTACGCAAGTTGAGCAAGGTATCAAAACAACAAGCTTAAGTATCCTTACCCAGGAATAGTCCTGAACACAGGAACATGAGTCCCAATGGAGTCACCAGAGGAAGAGTAAGAAGTTCCCTGATAGTTTGAGTCAGAAGGATTAAGAGGTTGTCGAATAAGACCTACTTTTGGAAAAGCTAAGCCAGAAATTTGTGAAGCCTCTGCTTGGTGCTTGCGATGAGGCGGCGTATTGGGCAAGCCGGAGGAGAGGACCCCGCCACCACTCCGGGTTGTGCGGCGAGCTTCATGCTGCTGCTTCTTTGAAATAAAGTTGGGATCCAAGTAAGCTAAAGGGTGAGAAAACCTTACTTTTGGCACACTTGACCAATTTTCTGTCGTGGCAAGGGTTTTGAGCCGGTGAAAAGGACAATTACCTCTTCACCATCTGCATGGCTGGCCTCCGCATCATCCTGATAATGATCTGTGTCAATAAGATGAATGAAAAGAGAGCCAAGGGAGTCAAGATCTGCCTCCGACTCGTTATCATCCAAGTCAAATAGCTCTGAAGCTTTTGATTTCTTCTTAGGCTTTTTGAGAGCCTTAGTCTTGGCCCCGGTCTTCTTGGCCGGTTTTTCTTGAAGTTTCTTATTCCATAATGAGGACTCATCCTGCAAAAAATCAAGTAATAATGAGAAGGCAGATTGACAAATGATGACTTAATGAAAGTTGTGTGAAAGTACTTACCATTGAAGGTTCATTGAGAGTATAGAAAGGGCTCAAGCCGGTTCTACTGCAAGTCTCCATGGTTTCATTCAGTAGTGTCTTGGTCATATTGTTGATGTCATCGTCAGTCAGTACTATTTGACAATGGCGTAAGGGATCCTTAATATTACAATTATAGTCACACATTAAGCCGGATCGGCGGCTTAAGGGCAAGATTCTCCAAGTGACCCAGCACCAGACTAGGTCAACTCCGTTCAGCCCATTGGCAATTAAGGCCCTGATCTTTGAAAAGATGGAAATATAGTTGGCCCGTTCTTTGGTGCTGATCCGTTCTGGCAAGTGATGTCTATTGCTAAGCCGGTTTTCACGATAACCCGGCAGAGGATTCTCACCTTCAGGAGAGGTGTCTTTGTAATAAAACCAAGTTTGATTCCACTCCTTCGGGTGACTGGGGAGTATGGCGGCAGGAAAAGTGGCTTCTTTGCGCCTCTGAATAGAAATACCCCCTAGCTCCAGGCTGGTCCCATCGGTAAACTCAGTTTGGCGGTTCAAGTAATAGAATTTCCTGAATAGCTCTATAGTGGGATCCTGTTGAAGATACACTTCACAGAAGACTTGGAAGTTGCAGATATTTGAAACGAAATTAGGCCTGTTATCTTGAGGATGGAGCTTGAAAAAATGCAGCACATCACGGAAAAACTTTGAGCCGGTGGGGTGAACCCCTGGAGCATATGATCAGTAAAAACAATGACCTCGCCTTCTTTGGGTTGAGGAGGGGTTTCTGTGCCTGGGACCAGCCAGTGGATATCCTCTTTCTTGGCTAAAATGTTGGTCTGAACATACTCATTCAATATTTCCTCGATAACCCGGGAAGAACCCCAATTGCAGGAGGTGACCGTCTTGGCCTTAGACGTTTGTGACTACAAGAGAGACGCATTGCCGGTTTAAGAATTACATTGTCAAGCCGGATAATGATTAGTGCTAGAAAATTTGATATGGTAAAACCAGAGGACAGTGCCAAGTCATATGGATTATGAGTAAGCACTCACTGGTACGCGTCGGTCCTAAACAAATGGTTTTAAACCCCTTTCCGCGACGGCATTCGAAACCGTTGCCAAGTGAGTGTCGGCAATAGGGGGGTCCTTCCCACACGACCCAGAAACCGTCGGAGATATTCCGTCCTGCCACACACGCTCGGCAAAATGAGGTCATGTGCGACCGGCAAGCACTCAAATACAGAAATACATACAGTAGTGCTCAAAAGTATACAATTATACAGGTGAAATCATTTCCGATCGTAAGTACATCCCACACAGTCAGTCACCGCTAAATGTTTCCGTTCATATATACATCCCACACAGTCACTCCAAGGAAAATGTTTTCTCAAGGTGGTGTAACGCAAACAGTTTTCAAGAGAATGTCGTGTGTGATTGTTCATTGATCCAACACGGTTTATTCATAGAAACTATGTGCGTTGCCTGAGGTCATCGCCCACGGTGTTTTCTCATTAACCGTTTGCAATAGGAAAACCCAATTAGCAAGCTAACTTGCCAATTAGCGGGCTAATTGCCCTATTATTAATAATCCATTTACTAATCTAATTGACATTCATATTAAGCACATAATATATTCCATTTCCATATTAAGGAAGCAAGATTGCATAATTGAAATACATCGTAGTACAACATGATATAGCTTCAGCACTCAACCACCCCATTACACAACTGCACCAGCAGCAAGTTTCACATGCAACATCTAGAACCTTTCGAAATTAGCATCATAGACGGTACATAGAGAGATGCATCTCATCTGGAAAACTGCTGAAGCGGAAGGCGAATATTGAGCCTTCATTCATGTTGAAGGTCTTTGCAACTTTAGGCCAGTGACTGTGGATGATTGACCGTCCATCCTTCGACCACTTCAGGAACACTTCAATATTGAACCGTGGGTGTTGTATGAAAACTTTCCTCGCCTCCTGACCACAGAGGTGGTTTGAGAGGTAATCATCAGTGAAGCCTGAAAACAAGGATGTGCATACTCTATACTGGAAATGGGGCAAAGGAATACAAAAAGGCAAGGTATAGTAGTTAGTACCATCTTGTAAACCTAAGTGCTTCCCATTGTTTCCCTGCAAAACATATAAGGTAGTTAGTCATCAGGTTAAGTAAGGGTTCGCATGCTATCAGTAAAATATGTTGATGAAAAATAAGCACATTGCAGATTCATCAGATTAATTCAAGCCACATGGAAAACCCATTTATCCAAACTAAGCATGATTAAGAACTAGGAAATATAGCACTTGTATATGTTTCTCATGTATTAAGTGCAGCCAAATTCGATTTATTCCTCACATGGTATATAGTAAGAGAATGCAGCCACAACAATTGAACATCGCATTGCAGAATTGAACCAAGCAGTTAACTAAACACCACAACAATTGAACCAAACGTTAACTGAGCACCACATTGCACAATATAACATATTCCTAATAGAAGATCGGACAGTTAACCAAACCAAGCATGCTTAACAACTTGGAAATATATGCATTGTATTTGTTCCTCATGTATTTAGTACAACCAAATTCGATTTATTCCTCACATGGTATACAATAACAGAATGCAGCCACAACAATTGAACATCGCATTGCAGAATTGAACCAAGAAGTTAACTAAACGCCACAACAAGTGAACCAAGCCACAACAAATGAACCAAGCAGTTAACTAAACACCAATTGAACAATATAACATACTCCTAATAGAAGATCAAATAGTTAACCAAACCAAGCATGCTTAACAACTTGGAAATATTGCACCGTGAAGAATTGAACATCACATTTGCAGAATTGAACCAAGCAGTTAATTGAACACCACATTGCGCGACATATAGAACATATACACTATAGTAGAAGATTGCATGGTAAAAGTAGATAGAACAATTCACTAGAATTTGTTAAGGAAAGGCAGTAGCTAGCAAACGAAACATGGGTCTTTATAGTGAGCTAATAAGACAAGCTACTCCTCATTGTCGGAGATATCGATGACGATTGGCTCCTTGGACATGGAAGAGGGCGAGGCCTCCGCATCGTGAGTGCCCTTGTTGTAGTAGTGAGTTGACTGAGCCGCTCTAGGCACGAACCTGCTGGCTCTCAAGATGAGGTAAGCACGTGCACGCTGAGAAAACACCTTGTAGTCTTCGTCGAAGGCACCGATGGTGGCCTCGAGAAAACACCACAAACTGTCGTATAAAGCAGCCAATCACATCGTGGCGTCGGCGCGCGAGGCGTCAACAGTGGCCTCGACGGCGAGGTGCTCCTCCAAGATTTGGGGGTCGGCAGGAATGGTAGCCATCGTGACCTCATCCGCGCGTGCGGCCGCGATTTGCTTCTCCGCTGCCAAATGCTCCTTGAGGTCCTGGCTATACTGCGTGCACCATGGCTTAGGCCGGCGCTTATTTGGTGGAGGGGTCGGTGATTTGGGTGGAAGGTGTCGCACTCGCGCCGACGGTTGGGGCATGTGGGATGTGGAAGGAGGAGGAGGATGGGGGTCGGGTGTGGATTACCTGCCTGGATAGGCGAGGCCGAGCAGCATGAAGGAGGGTCGCCGGCGAGGAGGCAGCGGCGCTGCAAGCAAGGAGTGAAGGTTTTAACTTGGAAAGGAAGGCAAAGTGAGGGGAAATGTGGCTTTTGATAAGGGAAAGGGGCGGGGAGGTATATATTTCCGTGGAAGCCGAAAATTTGGAACCGCTTCAGCCAAAAAACTGGCGTGCAAAGTGTCATCAGATACGGTCCCTTATTCAGAGCGTCTGTGGACTGTAGCTATCGCACCTTCTCGCGTAAGTCGTATGCGTACTATACTCTGATGGTGCTCCAAGATATTTTGTGATGCATCTCACACGGTTGGTTATAATAAACTGTGTGGGGTCTACTTGATTTTTCGTCTTGATTTGAATTACATAATGGGGTCACAGCGGCCATGGATGGTGTTTGAATTGCTAGACCTTTTATCTGCAGTGATCATAAAAGAACTGGAATTATTCAGGGTTCGTTTGCACATTTTTATGCATTAAGTGATTTTTCAATGCATTTATGTGCATAATTAAAATTTGAAATACATGCACATGCTCCCGTGCATATAAATTGGTTGAAAAATCAAATCTTTTTCCTTGGGTGCATGCTTAGGTCCCATGCAAGAAATGAGAATGAATGTCAAATACCCGGCCACCGTCACTCGGCCGCAAACATTAAGATACCTGGTTTTTAAATTCTAGTAAATCCAAAACTCGTCTGAAATTCATGAAACTTGGCACGCTATCTTGGAGCGGCATCAACATGCTGTGGTAAATTTTTTGTCCCATTTGGGGCAGGTTTGGGTATATGCTTCCCACAAACCAGAGCTTCTCACAACAAGCATGATGGTTTCGGTAGGGACCGCCACAACTTTGGGGGCGAAAAGATACCCATTGCCTCTTATTGCTTTCAATTTTTTTTCTCATGCCAACATAGAACAACAGGAGTGTTGTGTTATTTTTTGTGATTTTTCGAGGTTCGTTTGGACATTTGTATGCATTTAGTGAGTTTTGAATGCATTTATGTGCATAATTCAAATTCGAACTACATGCACATGCTCACGTGCATATAAATTGGTTGAAAAAATCAAATCTTTGTCCTTGGGTGTATGCTTAGGTCCCATGCAAGAAATGGGAATGAATGTCAAACACCCTACCACCGTCACTTGGCCGCAAACATTGAGATACCTGGTTTTTAAATTCTAATAAATCCAAAACTCGTCTAAAATTCATGAAACTTGGCATGCTATCATGGAGCGGAATCAACATGCCGTGGTATTTTTTTGTCCCATTTGGGGTAGGTTTGGGTATATGCTTCTCACAGACCAGAGCTTCTCACAATAAGCATGATGATTTCGGTAGGGACCGCCCCAACTTTGGGGGCGAAACGATATCCATTGCTTCTTATTGCTTTCAAAAAAATTCTCGTGTTAACATAGCACAACAGGAGTGTTGTGTTATTTATCGTGATTTTTTGGGGTTCGTTTGGACATTTTTATGCATTTAGTGAGTTTTGGATGCATTTATGTGCATAATTCAAATTTTCCTAAACACCATTCCAATGCATGTACCACATCGTACGCACCTAAGCATTTGCCTAAACACCTACACTAATAAGTGCAACAGTGCCCACTCCAGACCCATGGCGCCGATGCACACGAGTAGCCAGCGGCTGCGCCAGATGGTCCACGACGCCGGCCTGCGGCATGGCACCGTGGATCGTCTCCATACGGTGTTGGTGACCGGCTGGTGGATGGCCGTCGTCGACGCCAGCTACCACTCTCAGTTGGAACAGATGATCGTTTGCACCACCAACAGGTTCACCATCGTCAAGAAGCTCGCGGACGACATCGTCGTACTTCTCCAGCCCGCGTGCCCATGCTCCTCATTGCCTGCCACCCTAATCGGCATCCATGGTCGGAACCTCTTTCAAGCACCGGTGGCCCTGCGACTGCCCGCCGACGCCATGAAGAATGTCCACCTGGAGGTCGCACTCGCCGCGAGGCGCCTCGCCCTGCAAGAAACCGTCGACCTACACATCCATGTGTATGAGCAAATCGTGTACATAGTTATCTACAAGGCCAGTGAGGACGCTACAACGTTGGCCTTCTTGAGCCGGCTGGAAGCCTTGGATGCCTTTGTTGAGGAGCACCTTGACCTCGCCACAAAAGCCACCGCCCCTTAGCCGTCGGTTGGTGGCCCGACTAGCGCACTGAGTTGAAGAAGGGGAGGTCGTACATTGATGGATGCATCTTTCTTCTTGCCTCCTGTAACCACCACTGCGATCGCATCATCGTGACCTTAGTTCTTATTTTGCTATTGCATTCTCGTTCCAGTCAATACAGACATGTGCGATCCCTTTAATTTGCTCAATGTAGACATGTCTGTTCTAGTCTAATTTTGATTTGCTTGAATGAAGGTCTATCCCGCCGTTAGGCGCCGCAGCGCGCTGAGCTCGCCATTAGGCGCCGTGGCGCGCTCTGCTTGCGTTCATTGGCGCGCTCTGCTCGTGTCCGTTGATACGTCTCCAACGTATCTATATTTTTTTATTGTTCCATGCTATTATATATTCTGTTTTGGATGTTTAATGGGCTTTATTATACACTTTTATATTATTTTTGGGACTAACCTACTAACTCAAGGCCCAGTGCAAATTGATGTTTTTTGCCTATTTCGGTGTTTCGCAGAAAAGGAATATCAAACTGAGTCCAAACGGAATGAAACCTTCAGGAGAGTTATTTTTGGAACAATATCAACACGGAAGACTTGGTGTACACGCCAGGAAGCGAGAGAGGCGGCCACGAGGGCAGGGGCGCGCCCAGGTGGTAGGCACGCCCCCCACCCTTGTGGGCCCCCTATTGCTTCCCTGACACCCCTCTTCAGCCTATATATACCTACGTACCCTGAAACTATCGGGGAGCACCACGAAACCCTAATTCCATCGCCGCAATGTTCTGTACCCATGAGATCCCATCTTGGGGCCTATTCCGGAGCTCCACCGGAGGGGGCATCGATCACGGAGGGCTTCTACATCAACACCATAGCCTCTCCGATGAGTTAGCTAGATGGCTTCTTCTCTCTCTTTGGATCTCAATACAAAGTCCTCCTCGATCTTCGAGGAGATCTATTCGATGTAATCTTTTTGTGGTGTGTTTGTCGAGATCCGGTGAATTGTAGGTTTATGATCAAGATTATCTATGAACGATATTGGATTCTTTTCGGAAATCCTTTATGCATGATTTAAATATCCTTGCAAGTCTCTTCGAATTATCTGTTTGGTTTGGCCTACTAGATCTATAGTTCTTGCAATGGGAGAAGTGCTTGGCTTTGGGTTCAATCTTGTGGTGTCATTTCCCAGTGACAGCAGGGGCAGCAACGCACGTATTGTATTGTTGCCATCGAGGATAAAAATATGGGGTTTATATCATATTGCTTGAGTTTATCCCTCTACATCATGTCATCTTGCTTAAGGCGTTACTCTGTTCTTATGAACTTAATACTCTAGATGCATGCTGGATAGCGGTCGATGTGTGGAGTAATAGTAGTAGATGCAGAATCATTTCGGTCTACTTGTCACGGACGTGATGCCTATATACAATGATCATGCCTAGATATTCTCATAACTATGTGCTTTTCTATCAATTGCTCGACAGTAATTTGTTCACCCACCATAGAAATCTGCTATCATGAGAGAAGCCACTAATGAAACCTATGGCCCCCGGGTCTATCTTCATAATATTAATCTTCCATCAACTATTTGCTTTACTTTGCATTATTTACTTTCAATCTTAATACCAAAAATACCAAAAAAATTATCTTATCATATCTACCAGATCTCACTTTTGTAAGTGATCGAGAAGGGATTGACAACCCCTTTTATCGCGTTGGCTGCAAGGTCCTTGTTTTTTGTGCAGGTATGAGGGACTCGCACGTGGTCTCCTACTGGATTGGTACCTTGGTTCTCGAAAAATGAGGAAAATACTTACGCTACTTTGCTGCATCACCCTTTCCTCTTTGAGGGAATACAACGCAAGCTCGAGAACTAGCAAGAAGAATTTCTAGCATCGTTGTCGGGGAGATCTATGCAAAAGTCATATACCAAGTACCCATCACAAACACTTAACCCTCGCATTACATTATTTGCCATTTGCCTCTCGTTTTCCTCTCCCCCACTTCACATTTGCCGTTTTATTCGCCCTTTTTCCGTTTGCCTTTTTTGTTTTCTTGTGTTCCCTTGTGCCCTCTATTAGCTTGCATCTTCACTTGCTAAATTGTGGATACTCATCCACTTGCTAATCTTTTTAAGAGATCCTATTATGATGAACCAATTACTAGTGAGCTACGTGCACTAGATTATCTTTATGAGGTTTTGCTTGAAATTCGTGAGTCCAAAAATTGTGATAAAGTGTTGAAAGAAGATTATAAAGTGATTCATGATAGCTCTTTGAATGAAAAGCATGATTGCAATGATGTTATTATAAATTCTCTTAATGTCAATTGTGTTAATGATATGCAAAACCTCAAGCTTGGGGATGCTAGTTTTGCTATGACTACTATTTGTTGCAATGATCATGATTGGGGTGATTCTTCTTATGATCTTGAAAATTTATTTAATCCCCATGATGAATGTAAGATTGATAACAATGTTTGCAATAATATTGAAAGTGGGTTTGGAAGAATGTCAACTTTAGATCCCACATATTTGGAGAATGTTCAATCTTATGATATTTTTGATAAACGTGGGTTTGGAGAGGTCATGACTTTAGTTAATGTTAATCCCACTATTTTGGAAGAGTGTCAACTTCGCATGCATGGATCGTGGTGAGAATATGTTATGTGATAGCTATATTGTTGAATTTGCTTATGATCCTACATGCAATTATTACGAGAGAGGAAAATATGGTTGTAGGAATTTTCATGTTACTAAATTACCTCTCGTTATGTTGAGATTGCTATTGTTTCTTTCTTCTTCCTTGCATATGCTAGATCTTGCTTGTCTTGCTAATTTGTTTTCCTATAAAATGCCTATGCATAGGAAGTATGTTAGACTTAGATGTGATTTTCACATGCTATATGATGCTCTCTTTGTGCTTCAATTCTTATCTTTCTTGTGAGCATCATTGAATTATCAATGCTTAGCTAGGTTCGTTAAACGATAACGCTTGTTGGGAGGCAACCCAATTTTATTTTCCTTGTTTTTGCTTCTGTTTAGGAATAAATATTGCATCTAGCTTCTGTTTAGATGTGGTTTTGTGTTTTAACTAGTGTTTGTGCCAAGTACAACCTTTGGTAAGACTTGTCTGAAGTTTATGCGATCATGCTGTAAAAAACAGAAACTTTAGCGCTCACAAGATTAGCTACCATTTTTTACTGGAGAGTGCTTTTTAGTTGATTTTTTGCATATGATTAATATACAAATTCCTCACGTCCACCAATTTGTTTCAATTTTTTTTGAGTTACAGAAGTATTCGAAAGTTACAGATTGCTACAGATTGTTCTGTTTTTTGACAGATTCTGTTTTTCGTGTGTTGTTTGCTTATTTTGATGAATCTATGAGTAGTATCGGGGGTATAAATCATACAGAAGTTGGACTACAGTAGGTTTAACACCAATATAAACAAAGAATGAGTTCGTTGCAATACCTTTGACTGGTGGTTTGTTTTCTCATACTAACGGAGCTCACGAGATTTTTGGCTAAGTTTTGTGTTGTGGAGTTTTCGAGTTTTGGGTAAGGATTTGATGTACTATGGAACAAAGAGTGGCAAGAGCCTAAGCTTGGGGATTGGGAATACCCTGGGAAGGCATCCCCTCTTTCGTCTTCATCTATCGGTAACTTTACTTGAGACTATATTTTTATTCACCACATGATATGTGTTTTGCTTGGAGCGTCATGTATGATTTGAGTCTTTGCTTTTTAGTTTACCACAATCATCCGTGTTGGACACACCTTTTGAGAGAGATACACATGAATCGGAATTTATTAGAATACTCTATGTGCTTCACTTATATCTTATGACCTAGATAGTTTTGCTCTAGTGCTTCACTTATATCTTTTAGAGCACGGTGGTGGTTTTATTTTGTAGAAATTATAGATCTCCCATGCTTCACTTATATCTTTTTGAGAGTCTCTTAGAACATCATGGTAATGTGCTTTGGTTATAAAACTAATCCTAATATGATAGACATCCAAGATGGGTATAGTAAAATCTTTCATAAAAGTGCATTGAATACTATGAGAAGTTTGATACCTGATGATTGTTTTGAGATATGAGGATGGTGATATTAGATTCATGCTAGTAGAGTAGTTGTGAATTTGAGAAATACTTGTGTTGAGGTTTGCATGTCCCGTAGCATGCACGTATGGTAACCGTTGTGTGACAAATTTGAAGCATGAGATATTTCATTGAGTGTCATCCTTTGTGTGGAGGTCGGGATCGCGCGATGGTTAAATCCTACCAACCCTTCCCCTAGGAGCATGCGTGTAGTACTTCCTTTTGATGACTTGTAGATTTTTGCAATAAGTAGGTGAGTTCTTTATGACTAATGTTGAGTCCATGGATTATACGCACTCTCACCCTTCCACCATTGCTAGCCTCTCTTGTGCCGCGCAACTTTCGCCGGTATCATACACCCACCATATACCTTCCTCAAAACAACCACCATACTTACCTATCATGGCATTTCCATAGCCATTCCGAGATATATTGCCATGCAACTTTCCATCATTCCGTTTATTATGGCATGCTTCATCATTGTCATATTGCCATGCATGATCATGTAGTTGACACCGTATTTGTGGCTAGGACACCATGCATAATTTTTCATACATCTCACTCTTGATTCATTGCATATCCCGGTACATGATACGTCCAAAACGTATCTATAATTTCTGCTTGCTCCATGCCACTTTTGGGTGATATTGCTATGATATGCATACACTTCCATACACTTTTGATCATATTTGGACTAACTTACTAATCCAGTGCACCCCAGTGCCAGTTTCTGTTTTCGGCTGTTTTTGTATTTCAGGTCTTCACGTTTCGAGAACTGCCCAGAAAAATCCAGAAAAATTATATAAAAAATCAGCGATCCGGAAACAACACTGCGTCCGAAGGGCAGCCTGGGGGGGCACCAGGGCTCCAGGCGCCCTGGCGGCGCCCCCCCCCCCCCCCTGGGCCGCGCCGGGGGGGGCGTCTGGGCCCCCCGAAGCCCCTCCGGTTCCCCCCTTTGGCATATATTTAGAGGGACCTCCGAAACCCTCAGTGGAGGAACTCTTTTCGCGATCCCATCTCTGTTCCGCCGCCGCCGCCGCTTCCAAGATCGGGAGCACCAGGAGAACTCTTCCCGGCACCCTGCCGGAGGGGAGGACCACCACCGGGAGCTTCTCCACCACCATGGACGCCTCCCGGATGACTTGCGAGTAGTCTCCCTTGGACCATGAGTCCATGACCAGTAGCTATGTGATGTTCTCCTCCCGTTCTTGTGCTTCACTAATTAGTCCTCGTGAGCTGCCCTACATGATCGAGGCACCTATGTAATCCTTATGCTGTTGCTATGTTGAGTTTGCTGGGATCCGATGGATTATGAGATTATGTTCAGATTGATCTTGAGTAATATATTTGATTCACCTCTTTTATATTTTAGTTCATAAGTAATTCTTGCATGTTCTCCGTTGTTACTTATTGCTTTGTCCGAGTAGTAGGTTGTGACTCCAAGAGGGAACGTTATGCTCGATTGTGGGTTCATGCCCCTCGATGACTAGCTTGAGTGACAGAAACATGAGTCTAGGGGATGTGCTGTTGCCACAAGGGGGAAAACAATGGTGCTTGTGCTCGCGGGTGCAAGGATTGTTTACTTTACGCAAAGTTCTTTTAATGCAGTTGTCTGTTGCATTGAGTTTACACTATGGGTGGGACTCGCAACTTAATACCAGCGAGATGTTCTGGATAGATATCTCAAGGTGGATGATTAGTAGTAGATATTGATGGATTTCGGTCTACTTACTTTGGCGTACCGCCCATGCTTTGAACCTCAACCTTTCTTGCAATGTAGTCAGCATTGGTTTGCGTTCGTGGTCCTGTCAATTGCCCAGCTGTAATTTGTTTACCTCACATAGCTGTTTTATCGTCTTTTGGGAGAGAGACATCACTAGTGAACATCATGAGACTCCGGTCCATATTACCATCATTGATCACATCCACTATTTACTTTTCGTTATTTACCTACTATTGCAAAAACTATCTATCACTACTATCATTGCTTTTAATCCTTTGTGAACTACAAGGCCGGAGAGATTGACAACCTCTCTGTACTCGTTGGGAGCAAAGTTATTTGTATCTGTGTGCAGGTCCACGTTGGTTGCTACTAATCTGGCGCCGTAGCAATTGACACCTACTTGTTGAACCTAGGAGTCTCTGGGGAATCGATCCTTGGCATCTTTGCTAGGGGAAAACACTTCTACTTACTGCATCTTACACCTACCACTTAGGGTAACCAACGAGGGGTTCGAGGCCCATCAAGGAGTATTTTCTGGCGCCGTTGCCGGGGACTCCACTCTTCAGGATAGGGGAGTTGCATGCTATCTTTTACCTTTGCTTTTTAGTCTTGTTAGTTTACCTTTCAGTTTTCTTTATGTCTTTTCACCAGTTATGCTTATGGACAACCTTGTTATTGGATCGTTGCTTGCGGGAAGACGCCCCACACCTGTGGTGGTTGCTCCTCCCCCTACTGAAATTGTGCCCTATAAAATACCAGCTGGTATTATCAATTATATCTTGGCTAATCGTTATGCAGGAGATAGACATCCCGGTGAACACTTGCTATATCTGTCACAACTATGTTCATTATTTAAGCTTGCAGGTGTATCAAGGGAGTTTGTCATGAGGAAATTGTTCGCCGTATCACTTATAGATAAAGCTTCAGATTGGTATAAGCTTCTCGATAACTCGCACTTGCTTGATTGGCAAGAGCTTATGTCTCTCTTTTATAATAAGTTTTATCCTCTTCATGATGCTTATGTGGAGAGTAAGAGTACCTTTTTGCGTGTGGATCATGGTAACAATGCTTTATGTGATGCTTATATTGTTGAGTTCATCCATGATGCCACTGAAATTTATAATGAGAGAGGGAGACGTGGTTCTAAATATCTTAATAATATCAAGTTCCCTCTCTTTATGTTGAAGGTTTTAAAGCTACACTTGTTTTGTCTTCCTATGCTTATTGCTTTATGCTTCAATAATTTATTTCTTTACAAGATTCCAATGCATAGGAAGAGGGGTAGACTTAAATATGATTTATATGTGCTTCTTGATGCTCTCTTTTGTTCTTCAACTCTTATTCCTACGAGAGCATCATTTTTGCATTATGCCTAGCTTAAAGGCATAAAAGAAAGCGCTTTTGGGAGGCAGCCCACATGAATAAATTTTTATATTTTGCTTTTGTTGTGTCTTGATGTTGTTTACTGCTGTAGCATCATCATTGTATCTTTGCTTTTCATATTTGTGCCAAGTATAGCCTCTGATTGCTAGAAAGTTCAAAAGTTGTAAGGTGCTGTCCAGAAAACAGATTCTGTCCTTGGATAGAAAAATTCGTATAAAATCACCAGATCATCTTTTTGGTCTGAATTTTTTCTAAAGCGTTCTCTATATAATTGTCTTTCGTGCGTCAGTTCTGAGTTTTTTGATTTGAGTTGCGGAAGTATCCCGAACAGATCAATTACTGCCTGCTGTTCTGTTTTTCACAGATTCTGTCCTGTTTTGCCTTACCTTCACTTTGCAAATTAAGAACTTTCTTTTTCTTTGCAAAAACCTTTTGGAAATCTTGAGAAACAGTAGAACTTCAAGAATATCTTTATTTCCAGCAAGTTATAATTATTTTATTAAGGGTACTAACCTCGCTAATCAGATTATGATGAGTTATGTATGAAGGGAGTTTTCAAGTGTGCGAGGGAAGATGATAAAAAGATTCAGGAGTGTCAAGCGCTCAAGCTTGGGGATGCCCCCGTGCACCCCCAAGAAATATTCAAGGAGACTCAAGCATCTAAGCTTGGGGATGCCCCCGTGCATCCCCTTCTCCATCAACATTATCAGTTCGTCTTTCGTTTCGCTATATTTTTATCACTTCATGTGTTATGTTCTATGCTTGGAGCGTCTTGCTTTTAGTTTTCTTTTTAGTTTTTTATAACGAGTCGGAACTCAGCATTCCTTTATGTGGGAGAGAAACACGCTCCACCTCTACCTAGAACATTACATAGAATTTTTATGTCTATCTATGTTGTGTGTGTTCTTTGTCTTTTAATAGCTACTATCGTGCTCTGCTCTTAGTATTCATGTTTATCTTTTCAAGAGCTTTTATTTAGTTGGTTGCTTGAACTCTCTTTAATTACCATGCTCACCTTATTAAGAGAGTTTGCTTCCATTGCATTGGTCAATGTGTCTATGATAAATATGCTACTTGCATGATGGTGCTTAGTAGTTCAGGTTTTCTTATGGTTAATCTCAAATAGCTGGGGGGTTTCCAATGTGTTATTGGAGTACCAACTTGGTTTGTTTGCCTATGATGTGGTATGGTTTAGTAATATCTTCCTTCAAGAATTTATTTTGATTGACTTGGCGTATGCTCACGCATATTCAAGACTGTAAAGAAAGTCTGTCAAGCCTTGATGATCTTTTTTTTCTGAGTAGCGATATAACTACCATGCCTGATTCAATATTGCTTTGTCGCTCTGCATGATTATGACCGTCATTGCTCTCTTAGTTGGTCGCTCCCAGTCTTTTGCTAACCTCCACCTGCACTAAGCAAACTAACCATGCAATAAATAGCTCATGGGAAAGTAGCCTAAAAACTATTGTGGTAAAGAATATGTTTGTAGCGACCCGACCCAAATGGATCGAAGTCTCTGTGCTTAAGTGTCATCCCTGGATCGGTATGCTGACACACACAGTACTCGATGAATTATAACAGAGTTCAATCACACACTTTATTACATCGAGGTCATCAAAAGAGTATTTATTACAATAATATGGCCAAAGGCCATCTGGATAAAATAACTGCGGAAGCATCAAAAGTAAAATGAGTCCATCAACTCCACGGCAAACTGAGTGCAGAACAACGACCTATCGCAGCTTTACTCCTCGTCGGAAAACTCTGCAACATGAGACGTTGCAGCCGTGTAGGTCAGCACATGGAATATGCTGGCAATGTCACACCATAGAATAATAATAATGAAAAATACTATCTCTATATGCAAATTTAGCTGGTGGAGGCTCTAAGTTTAATTTTTGCATAAAGCCAATTTTTCCCTACAACAAAGGAATAAATTTTTATTTACTACAAAATTAAAATGCCATTATTGAGAAGGTTCCTCCAACTCAATCCCAAAATTCCCAAGTTATTAGTAACCCAATGATTTCATTAAAAGAGTGATGAGATCAACCAATAATTCACTTCCAGATACTCAAGTTGTCCATAACCGGGGGCACGGCTAATCACGATTAGTTTGTACACTCTGCAGAGGTTTGCGCACTTTTCCCCACAAGACTCGACCACCTCCATAATCGGAAGATCGAGACATAGTCTTTCTGAAGTATTTCCTCCAAACCCTGGGTAGACCGGTACACCTACTTTCCCCTACATCAGCTAGTCTACCACGGAAAGAGGTCACACAACTTACTCAACTATGCCAGAGCCCATAATGGCTTGTGGCTGCACACGGAAGTTTCTAGGCATGAAATATCTTATGATCCCTTTGAGCCTGGGTGGCGGACCTAGGGTAATCACACGGGTACTCCGGGATTCCCCTTGGGCAAGCACTGGTTTCTCCAGGTGCCCCAAACAATCCACCCAGATGTGTATTAGAGTTGCCACCTTATGTTGTCCCAATAAATTATTATCTCTCGCAACTTGCATGTATCACACATACCAATCCCCGTCTACGAGCATGGCTAAGCATTATATGACATAACGAATATTCCCGGGGTGATCAAAGGTCATAGGTTCCTACCACATAAACTACAAAGCATAACCACATGTTCCCAATCCTACTCATGCAATCTTTGAGGGTGAAACTAATGCATAGTAAAAACTGGGTATTGAAAATATGATCAAAGTGTGAACTTGCCTTGCTGACGTTCGTTGAACTCTAAAGATTCGTAGTAGCAAGCTTCGCACTCTGGATGATCTAGCGTAAGCAAGCAATAACATACATAAGCATACAAGCAAAGATCCAAAAAAGAAAACAAATAAAAGACTTCGAAAACTCCAAAAATACCAAAATAAAGTTTCTGTACAGAATATAATTTTCACAGCAACAAAAATAAATGGTTTTGGTTTTAAAAGAAAGTACATGTCACAAGCTTCAATTTGCAAAAAGAATCACCCAAAACGGAGTTACGAAACTCAAGTTATGGCCTAACGAAGTTTGAATTCATATCTGTTTGAATTCAAATTTTAAAATTTTCAAAAATATATTTCGTTTGGTTCTCTGGATAGAGGTTATTTTCATGAAACCGTAGGAAAAAGAATCAACTAAATCGGATCTATAGACTAAAAGATATACTAGAAACAAGATTCGGTAAAGAATCTGAATTGGAAAATATACTGATAAAAGAGAAAAAAAAATCGGACAGGGTGTTCACCGGACTTGTCGCCGGAGACGGGGAAGAAGGTGACTCCAGTGTGTTTCGGCGAAGGACGCGTACGGGGCGGTGTAGAGGACGATGTGGTGAACCACTTGATCAAGTTTTGGTTGAAGATAGCTTCATGTACACACTGTGAGAGGTCGCCGGAATTCACGAACTCCGGCGAGCAATTGGCGAGGTTTGGGAGGGGGAAAAGCTCCAGAAGGAGAGGGCTTCGGACGAGGGGTGAGAGGGGCTCGCGGGGATGCTTTATATAGGGCCTGGGGAGGTCAGAATCCGAGAAGACTATGGTATTTAATGGTGGCTGTTTCTCTGCCTCGTAATGGCCATTCAGGCGACTCCAAGGCGCACTAGGAAGAGGAAGGGGTAGAGGAAGGCGAGGGGAACTGATTCCGGGGGTTAGTGGGTGCGGGGGAAGGGAGTTGAGGGGAGAGAGAGGTGGAGGCGCCATGGATGTCCTTCCGTTCGTGTTCCTCTGTACGTACGTGTACGAGGAGGAAGAAGAAGATAGCGCTGGGCATGGGCCTGCTGGGCTGCGTTTTTCTTTAACAAAGAGAAAAAAAATATAGATAGAAAATAAAAATATTTTAATATAGGACATATATATATCAAAAAAATCAGAAAAATAAATCCTACATGATGAACTATTTTTCAGAGGCTAAATAAAAACTTTATAAAAAAACATTTTTCTTAAAATCCAAATGAAACTCAAATTTGAATTCAAAACTTTCGGCATTGTTTTCTTCTGACTTTTTGGAGTGTCATGTTTGCTCCTCTCATACTTTTGAACTAGTATTTGTCAGGGATTTTTGAAATAAATTTCAGATGCCAAGTTGAATCCAAAGTCAGATAAAACTCAAATGCCTCTAAAATTTCCAAATGACACTCAAATAAAAATGCATAGATGCTTAGTTAATAATTGTAAAACATTCCAAATTGGAAATTTGGGATGTTACAAACCTACCCCCCTTAAGATGAATCTCGCCCTTGAGATTCGGGTTGGCTAGCAAAAAGGTGTGGGTGATCCTGTCGAAGATCTTCTTCGCGTTCCCACGTGGCTTCTTCCTCAGTATGATGATTCCACTGAACCTTGCAAAACTTGATGACCTTGCTGCGGGTAACCCTGCTTGTTGTTTCGAGAATCTTGACGGGCTTCTCCTCATAGGTCAGATCACTATCCAACTGTATGGCCTCCAGTGGCACTGTATCTCTCAAAGGAATATCAGCCATCTCTGCATGGCACTTCTTCAACTGGGAAACGTGAAACACATCATGAACTCCTAACAAGGCTTCGGGTAATTCCAACTTGTAGGCAACTTCACCCATGCGTTCCAAAATTCTGTATGGCCCCACAAATCGTGGTGCTAGTTTGCCTTTAACTCCAAACCGTTTAACTCCTCGAAATGGAGACACACGAAGATATGCTCTATCTCCGACTTCATAAGTTACTTCCTTGTGTTTAGTATCGGCATAACTCTTTTGTCTGGATTGGGCTACCTTGAGTCTGTCATGGATCAACTTTACTTTCTCCTCCGAATCTTTAATTAAATCTGGTCCGAATAATTTACGGTCTCCAACTTCATCCCACATTAATGGTGTCATGCACCTCCTTCCGTACAAAGCTTCGAAAGGGGCCATCTTCAAACTAGCTTGATAGCTGTTGTTATATGAGAATTCTGCGTATGGCAAATTATCATCCCAACTAGATCCATAATCTAGCGCACAAGCTCTCAACATGTCCTCCAGAATCTGATTGACTCTCTCGGTCTGCCCATCTGTCTGCGGATGAAAGGCTGTACTGAACTCTAGCCTGGTACCCAAAGTTTCGTGTAACTGATGCCAAAACTTTGAGGTAAATTGTGTTCCTCTATCTGTACGATGGTCCTCGGAACTCCATGCAGACATACGATCCTGGTCATATATATCTTGGCCAACTTAGCACTTGTATATGTGGTTTTCACGGGGATGAAGTGAGCTACCTTGGTCAAGCGATCAACTACTACCCAAATAGAATCATAGCCTGATCGGGTCCTGGGTAATCCTGTAATGAAGTCCATGCCAAGCTTGTCCCACTTCCAATCCGGTATCGGCAAAGGCTGAAGTAATCCTGCTGGTTTCTGGTGCTCTGCCTTAACCCTTTGACATACATCACATACTGCGACATACTCGGCAATATCCTTTTTCATACCTGTCCACCAGAAACTTTCCTTCAAGTCCAAATACATCTTGGTGTTTCCTGGGTGTATCGAATAAGGCGAATCATGAGCCTCCTGAAGAATCAACTTTCTGATCTCTGTGTCATTGGGTACGTAAATACGCTGCTCAAACCATAAGGTTCCGTGTTCATCCTCACAAAATCCTTCTGCCTTTCCTTGGTTCATCCTTTCCTTTATTTCTGCAATACCTTTGTCTAACTTCTGGGCTTCTCGAATCTTTCCCAACAAGGTGGATTGAATTTCCATTGCGGTAACAAAACCTCGTGGTACTATCTCCAATCGGAGATCTCTGAGATCATCAATTAACTCTTGAGGTAATCCTCCTGCTGTGAGGGTATTGACATAACTCTTGCGGCTTAATGCATCTGCCACAACATTGGCCTTTCCTGGGTGATAGTGCAATTTCATGTCATAATCTTTTATGAGCTCCAACCATCTTCTCTGCCTGAGGTTCAACTCCTTTTGCGTGAAGATGTATTTCAAACTCTTGTGATCCGTGTAAACATCACAATGATTTCCAATAAGAAAATGCCTCCAGGTCTTGAGCGCATGCACTACGGCTGCTAACTCCAAATCATGCGTGGCATAATTCCGCTCATGGGGTCGAAGATGACGTGAGGCATATGAAACAACTCTTCCTTCTTGCATAAGAACACCTCCAAGTCCCTGACGAGAAGCGTCGCAATATACCTGAAAATCCTTGCGTATATTCGGAAGAATTAGTACTGGAGCTGTGACCAAACGTTTCTTCAACTCCTGAAAATTGGCCTCACATTCCTCGGTCCAATTAAATTTGGTGTCTTTCTTCAATAACTCTGTCATGGGCTTCGCGATCTTAGAGAAATTCTCAATAAACCTCCGATAATATCCTGCGAGTCCAAGGAAACTGCGAATCTCTCCGACTGAGGTGGGTGCCTTCCATTCGGTGACGGCTTCAACTTTCGAAGGATCCACTGCTATTCCTTCCCCTGATATAACATGTCCGAGAAATCTAACTTCCTTCAACCAGAATTCACACTTGCTGAACTTTGCATATAACTGATGTTCCCTGAGCTTCTCAAGAACCAAGCGCAAATGTTCCTTGTGTTCTTCTTCATTCTTTGAGTAAATCAATATATCATCAATGAATACCACAACAAACTTATCCAAGAACTCCATGAATACCTTATTCATCATATTCATAAAATAGGCAGGGGCATTAGTCAAACCAAAAGACATGAATGTATACTCATAAATCCCATATCTCGTGGTAAAGGTTGTCTTGGGTATATCCTGTTCTCGAATCTTCAGCTGGTGATATCCAGATCGAAGATCGATTTTTGAGAAAACTTTTGCTCCTTGTAGCTGGTCAAACAAATCATTGATCATCGGCAGAGGGTACTTGTTCTTAATCGTCACCTCATTCAACGCACGGTAATCCACAACCATTCTCAAGGATCCATCCTTCTTCTCAACTAGAAGCACTGGGGCTCCCCAAGGTGATGAACTCGGTCGAATATAACCTTTCTCCAATAATTCCTTAATCTGCTTCTTAATTTCCTCCAGGTCATTTGCGGGTATCCGATACGGTCTCTTGGATATTGGTCCGGTGCCTGGTAACAATTCAATCAAAAACTCTATGTCCCGATCCGGTGGCATGCCTGGTAGTTCCTCCGGAAAAACATCGGGATAATCCTTCACAACTGGTACTTCCTCCTGAACAACTCCCGAAAGAGAATTCACTTGAGTCCTCCTTGGCGTATGCCTCGACACATACTTGATCCGTTTCCCCTCTGGGGTGGTGAGGAGAATCGACTTACTAGCACAATCAATATTCCCTTCATACTTGGATAGCCAGTCCATGCCTAGAATTACGTCCAATCCTTGTGATTCTAGGATGATGAGGTCTATGGGAAAAACGTGTCTCCCTATGGTCAATGGCAACTGAAAACATCCCCGACTAGCCATGTTCTCTGCTCCTGGGGAACTCACTAACATTGGTGTTTTAAGGGCTACGGTCGGCAACTTAAACTTATCCACAAACCCCCTTGATATGAATGAATGCGATGCACCAGTGTCAAAAAGAACAAGGGCTGTAGATGAATTAATCAAGAACTTACCAACAACGGCGTCAGGCTAGTCATAAACTTCCTCCACATTGACATGGTTCACCTGACCTCTGGTAAAAGGATTTGGCTTCTTTCCAGAGCTTCCATTGCCATTCCCGTTCTTCGCCTCGGGACATTCGGTGGCGTAGTGTCCGGTCTTCCGCACTTGAAACAGGTAATGTGGCTCAGATCCTTCTTTGCTGGTGTAGCGGGGTTGGAGTGATGCTGATTGTTATTTCCTCCGTTTCCATTGCCATTCCTATGGCTATGGTTGTGTCCATTCCCTCCATGATGTGAATGTCCTCCATGGTTATGGTGAGTGTGTCCACCATAATTGCCAGATCCTGATCCATTATTTCCCAAGTACGGGGTATAGCGGGGCTTATGCTGAACTCCAGAGTTGTACTTTCCCTGTCCGTACTTCCTCTTGCGGTTTTCCACCTGCTGCTGCTTGCCTTCCAGAATAAGAGCCTTGTCAACCAACTCTTGATAATTGTTAAAGGTAGCCACAGTCAACTGAAGTCCCAGATCATCATTCAGTCCCTCAAGAAATTTCTCCTGCTTAGCGGCATCATCAGCCACGTCTCAGGGAGCATACCTGGATAACTTGCTGAATTCCTCCACATAATCACCAACAGAACGATTACCCTGGCGTAAGTTGCGGAACTCACGCTTCTTCAGACTCATAGCTCCGGCTGAAACATGTGCTGTACGAAACGCCTGCTGGAACTGATCCCAAGTCACATTTTCTATGGGGAATGTGGTGGTGTAATTCTCCCACCACGAAGCTGCTGGTCCATCCAGTTGATGTGCGGCAAAGCGCACCTTCTCTGCGTCATTACATCCTGCGGTGGTCAGCTCCCTTCCGATCTTGCGAAGCCAGTCATCTGCGACAATCGGCTCCGTACTGCTGGAGAACACGGGTGGGTTCAACCTCAGGAAACGGGTAAGGTTGTCGATCGGGGGTGGCGGCGGTGGGTTGTTGTTGTTCTGGTTCTGATTCTGGATGAGTAGCTGCATGAGGGCATTCTGGTTCTGGATCAACTGGGTAAGTTCCGGCGGAAATTCCGGGTCACGTCTCAGAGGCATCTGTTAGGTTTAGAGTGGATGAGAAATTAGAATAGAATAAGGGCCTAATGAGAGAAATCACTACCCATATGCTTATGATAGCAATAAAACTTCAAATCAAGCAATTCACACAAATCACACCACACAAGCAAAACCTACAGGTAAGGTCATATCCACAAGAGATATGATCTCTTCATACTACCGCAATCTATCGTTGGACTCCATTTGGTAGTGGTGGTCTGAACTAAATCTTCTCAAATCAAAGTCAACTCTACTTCTTCTTCTTCGTCAATGATGTCGTCATGGGTCTTGGTCTCATCAGCTGAGCAACTTGGTCATGGGGTTCAACAACTATCGAATTGAAGTAGAGAAGAGATAGAAATGGATAGAGAAGAGTACAGACCAACGGATATATAAGGAAGTGGTAAAATAGAGTTTCCTTCCTATGGTTTTCCATTTCCTAGTGGTCGCGTCCTACAGTCAGCGTGTGCTCTGATACCATCTTGTAGCGACCCGACCCAAACGGATCGAAGTCTCTGTGCTTAAGTGTCATCCCTGGATCGGTATGCTGACACACACAGTACTCGATGAATTATAACAGAGTTCAATCACACACTTTATTACATCGAGGTCATCAAAAGAGTATTTATTACAATAATATGGCCAAAGGCCATCTGGATAAAATAACTGCGGAAGCATCAAAAGTAAAATGAGTCCATCAACTCCACGGCAAACTGAGTGCAGAACAACGACCTATCGCACCTTTACTCCTCGTCGGAAAACTCTGCAACATGAGACGTTGCAGCCGTGTAGGTCAGCACATGGAATATGCTGGCAATGTCACACCATAGAATAATAATAATGAAAAATACTATCTCTATATGCAAATTTAGCTGGTGGAGGCTCTAAGTTTAATTTTTGCATAAAGCCAATTTTTCCCTACAACAAAGGAATAAATTTTTATTTACTACAAAATTAAAATGCCATTATTGAGAAGGTTCCTCCAACTCAATCCCAAAATTCCCAAGTTATTAGTAACCCAATGATTTCATTAAAAGAGTGATGAGATCAACCAATAATTCACTTCCAGATACTCAAGTTGTCCATAACCGGGGACACGGCTAATCACGATTAGTTTGTACACTCTGCAGAGGTTTGCGCACTTTTCCCCACAAGACTCGACCACCTCCATAATCGGAAGATCGAGACATAGTCTTTCTGAAGTATTTCCTCCAAACCCTGGGTAGACCGGTACACCTACTTTCCCCTACATCAGCTAGTCTACCACGGAAAGAGGTCACACAACTTACTCAACTATGCGAGAGCCCATAATGGCTTGTGGCTGCACACGGAAGTTTCTAGGCATGAAATATCTTATGATCCCTTTGAGCCTGGGTGGCGGACCTAGGGTAATCACACGGGTACTCCGGGATTCCCCTTGGGCAAGCACTGGTTTCTCCAGGTGCGCCAAACAATCCACCCAGATGTGTATTAGAGTTGCCACCTTATGTTGTCCCAATAAATTATTATCTCTCGCAACTTGCATGTATCACACATACCAATCCCCGTCTACGAGCATGGCTAAGCATTATATGACATAACGAATATTCCCGGGGTGATCAAAGGTCATAGGTTCCTACCACATAAACTACAAAGCATAACCACATGTTCCCAATCCTACTCATGCAATCTTTGAGGGTGAAACTAATGCATAGTAAAAACTGGGTATTGAAAATATGATCAAAGTGTGAACTTGCCTTGCTGACGTTCGTTGAACTCTAAAGATTCGTAGTAGCAAGCTTCGCACTCCGGATGATCTAGCGTAAGCAAGCAATAACATACATAAGCATACAAGCAAAGATCCAAAAAAGAAAACAAATAAAAGACTTCGAAAACTCCAAAAATACCAAAATAAAGTTTCTGTACAGAATATAATTTTCACAGCAACAAAAATAAATGGTTTTGGTTTTAACAGAAGGTACATGTCACAAGCTTCAATTTGCAAAAAGAATCACCCAAAACGGAGTTACGAAACTCAAGTTATGGCCTAACGAAGTTTGAATTCAGATCTGTTTGAATTCAAATTTTAAAATTTTCAGAAATATATTTCGTTTGGTTCTCTGGATAGAGGTTATTTTTATGAAACCGTAGGAAAAAGAATCAACTAAATCGGATCTATAGACTAAAAGATATACTAGAAACAAGATTCGGTAAAGAATCTGAATTGGAAAATATACTGATAAAAGAGAAAAAAAATCGGACAGGGTGTTCACCGGACTTGTCGCCGGAGACGGGGAAGAAGGTGACTCCGGTGTGTTTCGGCCAAGGACGCGTACGGGACGGTGTAGAGGACGATGTGGTGAACCACTTGATCAAGTTTTGGTTGAAGATAGCTTCATGTACACACTGTGAGAGGTCGCCGGAATTCACGAACTCCGACGAGCAATTGGCGAGGTTTGGGAGGGGGGAAAAGCTCCAGAAGGAGAGGGCTTCGGACGAGGGGTGAGAGGGGCTCGCGGGGATGCTTTATATAGGGCCTGGGGAGGTCAGAATCCGAGAAGACTATGGTATTTAATGGTGGCTGTTTCTCTGCCTCGTAATGGCCATTACAGGCGACTCCAAGGCGCACTAGGAAGGGGAAGGGGTAGAGGAAGGCGAGGGGAACCGATTCCGGGGGTTAGTGGGTGCGGGGGAAGGGAGTTGAGGGGAGAGAGAGGTGGAGGCGCCATGGATGTCCTTCTGTTCGTGTTCCTCTGTACGTGTACGAGGAGGAAGAAGAAGATAGCTTTATAAAAAAACATTTTTCTTAAAATCCAAATGAAACTCAAATTTGAATTCAAAACTTTCGGCATTGTTTTCTTCTGACTTTTTGGAGTGTCATGTTTGCTCCTCTCATACTTTTGAACTAGTATTTGTCAGGGATTTTTGAAATAAATTTCAGATGCCAAGTTGAATCCAAAGTCAGATAAAACTCAAATGCCTCTAAAATTTCCAAATGACACTCAAATAAAAAATGCATAGATGCTTAGTTAATAATTGTAAAACATTCCAAATTGGAAATTTGGGATGTTACAATGTTGCTTATGTATCTTATTTCTTATGAGTTGCTTGCTGAGCGGTAACCATGTTTCTGGGGACGCCATCAATTGTCACACTTTTGTAGAATATCATGTGAGTTGCTATGCATGTTCGTCTTGTCTGAAGTAAGGGTGATTTACCGTGGGTTGAATTAATATGCATATTGTTAGAGAAGAACATTGGGCCGCCAACCAAAGCCATGCATCATGGTGGAATTTTTAGCTTGGACCTTAATCCTCAATCTCTTATGAGAACATGCTTATGCATTAAAGAGGAGTCCATCATCTATTTTCTATGTTGTCCCGGTATGGATGTCCTAAAGTTGAGATCTATCAAAAACGAGAAATCAAATGCGATTTATCTCCTTGGACCTTTGTACAGGTGGCATAGAGGTACCCCTTTGTGACACTTGGTTGAAACATATGCAATGCAATGATAACCCATGGGAATCCGAGCTAATTAGGACAAGGAGCGAGCACTATTGGTTTTCGATGCATGAGGCTTGCAACTTATAGGATGTTTTATGCATGACACATATGAAGTACAACTACCGTTGACACAATTGCTTCCGTATTTTCAAAATAAAAAGCTCTAGCACATAACCATTCTTTTACTTTTATGTTAAAGCACCAACTACTGAGAGCATGATTGTCATTCTGAGTGTAATGTGCATTGTCCCAAAGTAGCATTGTCTTTTGCATGATTGTGATATCGTTTATTCTGAAATGATTGTATCTAGTCATCACTTAAACCTTGAAGGTGCCCTTGCATTTATGTTTTGCATCACTAAAGGGGGCAAGCTAGATATCACTTTATCATATTTGCACATCATGTTCATTGCAAATCTTTTTGATGTTTCAGTTTCATGTTGTAAAACTTTCAGTCATTTGTAATTTTCTCTTGAGGCAACTTAATTACTTTAGAATCATTGTCTCAGTAAGCTTTTGTCATATGACTATGAGAAAGTGCTATATGGTTAATAGCATGTCACCACAGAAATTATTCTTGTTATCATTTACCTACTCGAGGACGAGCAGGAATTAAGCTTGGGGATGTTGATACGTCCAAAACGTATCTATAATTTCTGCTTGCTCCATGCCACTTTTGGGTGATATTGCTATGATATTCATACACTTCCATACACTTTTGATCATATTTGGACTAACTTACTAATCCAGTGCACCCCAGTGCCAGTTTCTGTTTTCGGCTGTTTTTGTATTTCAGGTTTTCACGTTTCGAGAACTGCCCAGAAAAATCCAGAAAAATTATATAAAAAATCAGCGATCCGGAAACAACACTGCGTCTGAAGGGCAACCTGGGGGGGGCACCAGGGCTCCAGGCGCCCTGGAGGCGCCCCCCCCCCCTCCCGGGCCGCGCCGGGGGGGGCGCCTGGGCCCCCCGAAGCCCGTCCGGTGCCCCCCTTTGGCATATATTTAGAGGGACCTCCGAAACCCTCAGTGGAGGAACTCTTTTCGCGATCCCATCTCTGTTCCACCACCGCCGCCGCTTCCAAGATCGGGAGCACCAGGAGAACTCTTCCCGGCACCCCGCCGGAGGGGAGGACCACCACCGGGAGCTTCTCCACCACCATGGACGCCTCCCGGATGACTCGTGAGTAGTCTCCCTTGGACCATGAGTCCATGACCAGTAGCTATGTGATGTTCTCCTCCCGTTCTTGTGCTTCACTAATTAGTCCTCGTGAGCTGCCCTACATGATCGAGGCACCTATGTAATCCTTATGCTGTTGCTATGTTGAGTTTGCTGGGATCCGATGGATTATGAGATTATGTTCAGATTGATCTTGAGTAATATATTTGATTCACCTCTTTTATATTTTAGTTCATAAGTAATTCTTGCATGTTCTCCGTTGTTACTTACTGTTTTGGCCGAGTAGTAGGTAGTGACTCCAAGAGGGAACGTTATGCTCGATTGTGGGTTCATGCCCCTCGATGACTAGCTTGAGTGACAGAAACATGAGTCTAGGGGATGTGATGTTGCCACAAGGGGGAAAACAACGGTGCTTGTGCCCGCGGGTGCAAGGATTGTTTACTTTACGCAAAGTTCTTTTAATGCAGTTGTCTGTTGCATTGAGTTTACACTATGGGTGGGACTCGCAACTTAATACCAGCGAGATGTTCTAGATAGATATCTCAAGGTGGATGATTAGTAGTAGATATTGATGGATTTCGGTCTACTTACTTTGGCGTACCGCCCATGCTTTGAACCTCAACCTTTCTTGCAATGTAGTCAGCATTGGTTTGCGTTCGTGGTCCTGTCAATTGCCCAGCTGTAATTTGTTTACCTCACATAGCTGTTTTATCGTCTTTTGGGAGAGAGACATCACTAGTGAACATCATGAGACTCCGGTCCATATTACCATCATTGATCACATCCACTATTTACTTTTCGTTATTTACCTACTATTGCAAAAACTATCTATCACTACTATTATTTCTTTTAATCCTTTGTGAACTACAAGGCCGGAGAGATTGACAACCTCTCTGTACTCGTTGGGAGCAAAGTTATTTGTATCTGTGTGCAGGTCCACGTTGGTTGCTACTAATCTGTCGCCGTAGCAATTGACACCTACTTGTTGAACCTAGGAGTCTCTGGGGAATCGATCCTTGGCATCTTTGCTAGGGGAAAACACTTCTACTTACTGCATCTTACACCTTCCACTTGGGGTAACCAACGAGGGGTTCGAGGCCCATCAGTACACCGCCGGAGGCATTCATATAGAATCATACTTTGTTCTACTATCGAGTTGTAATATCAAGTTGTAAATCAATATAAGTGTGATGCTCATCATTATTAGATCATTGTCCCAAAAGAAAAGAAAAAAGGAAAGGCCGAAGAAAAAAAGAAAGGCCCAAAAAAGAAAAAAAGAAAAGAAAGAAAAGAAAAGGAAAAGAAAGGAAAAGAAAAAAGGGACAATGCTACTATCTTTTTCCACACTTGTGCTTCAAAGTACCACCATGATCTTCATGATAGAGAGTCTCTTGTTTTGTCACTTTCATATACGAGTGGGAACTTTCATTATAGAACTTGGCTTGTATATTCCGACGATGGGCTTCCTCAAATGCCCTAGGTCTTCGTGAGCAAGCAAGTTGGATGCACACCCACTTAGGTTCTTTCGTTGAGCTTTCATACATTTATAGCTCTAGTGCATTCGTTGCATGGCAATCCCTACTCACACACATTGATATCTATTGATGGGCATCTCCATAGACCATTAATACGCCTAGTCTATGTGAGACCATCGTCCTCTTTTGTCTTCTCCACAACCACCACTCTATTCCACATATAGTGTTATATCCATGGCTCACGCTCATGTATTGCGTGAAAGTTGAAGAAGTTTGAAAAAAATTAAGTATGAAACAATTGCTTGGCTGAAACCGGGGTTGTGCATGATTTGAGTATTTTGTGTGACGAAGATGGAGCATAGCCAAACTATATGATTTTGTAGGGATGAACTTTCTTTGGCCATGTTATTTTGAGAAGACATGATTGATTTGTTTGTATGCTTGAAGTATTATTATTCTTATGTCAATATAAACTTTTGTCTTGAATCTTTCGGATCTGAACATTCCTGCCACAATAAATAAAATTACATTGAGAATTATGTTGGGTAACATTCCACATCAAAAATTCTGTTTTTATCATTTCCCTACTCGAGGACGAGCAGGAATTAAGCTTGGGGATGCTTGATATGTCTCCAACGTATCTATAATTTTTTATTGTACCATGCTATTATATATTCTGTTTTGGATGTTTAATGGGATTTATTATGCACTTTTATATTATTTTTGGGACTAACCTACTAACCCAAGGTCCAGTGCAAATTGTTGGTTTTTGCCTATTTCAGTGTCACGCAGAAAAGGAATATCAAACGGAGTCCAAACGAAATGAAACCTTCGGGAGAGTTATTTTTGGAACAATATCAACATAGAAGACTTGCAGTACACGCCAGGAAGCGAGAGAGGCGGTCACGAGGGCAGGGGCACGCCCAGCGGGGTAGGCGCGCCCCCCACCCTCATGGGCCCCCTGTTGCTTCCCTGACGCCTCTTCAGCCTATATATACCTACGTACCCTGAAACTATTGGGGAGCACCACGAAATCTTAATTCCACCGCCGCAACCTTATTTAGCCGTGAGATCCCATCTTGGGGCCTGTTCCGGAGCTCCACCGGAGGGGGCATCGATCACCGAGGGCTTCTACATCAACACCATAGCCTCTCCGATGAGTTGTGAGTAGTTTACCACAGACCTTCGGGGCCATAGTTATTAGCTAGATGGCTTCTTCTCTCTCTTTGGATCTCAACACAAAGTTCTCCTCGATCTTCGAGGAGATCTATTTGATGTAATCTTTTTGCGGTGTGTTTGTCGAGATCCGGTGAATTGTGGGTTTATGATCAAGATTATCTATGAACGATATTGGATTCTTTTCTGAAATCTTTTATGCATGATTTAAATATCTTTGCAAGTTTCTTCGAATTATCTATTTGGTTTGTCCTACTAGATCTATAGTTCTTGCAATCGGAGAAGTACTTGGCTTTGGGTTCAACCTTGCGGTGTCCTTTCCCAGTGACAGCAGGGGCGGCAAGGCACGTATTGTGTTGTTGCCATCGAGGGTAAAAAGATGGGGTTTATATCATATTGCTTGAGTTTATCCCTCTACATCATGTCATCTTGCTTAAGGCGTTACTCTGTTCTTATGAACATAATACTCTAGATGCATGCTGGATAGCGGTCGATGTGTGGAGTAATAGTAGTAGATGCAGAATCGTTTTGGTCTACTTGTCACAGATGTGATCCCTATATACAATGATCATGTCTAGATATTCTCATAACTATGCGCTTTTCTATCAATTGCTCGACGGTAATTTGTTCACCCACTGTAGAAATCTGCTATCATGAGAGAAGCCACTAGTGAAACCTATGGCCCCCGGATCTATCTTCATCATATTAAGCTTCCATCAACTGTTTGCTTTACTTTGCATTATTTACTTTCAATCTTTATACCAAAAATACCAAAAATATTATCTTATCATATCTATCAGATCTCACTTTTGTAAGTGACCGAGAAGGGATTGACAACCCCTTTTATCTCATTGGCTGCAAGGTTCTTATTTGTTTGTGCAGGTTCGAGGGACTCGCGCGTGGTCTCCTACTCGATTGATACCTTGGTTCTCAAAAACTGAGGGAAATACTTACGCTATTGTGTTGCATCACCCTTTCCTCTTCGAGGGAATACAACGCAAGCTCGAGAAGTAACATCCCTCTGCGCGCGCTCTGCCAATGGTTGGGCGTGCGCACAATCACGCCGGGGGCCTCGTATGCATGCGATTGCGCCGCGTGCGTTGCCACGCGATGTGGTTACGTGCGGCATGATGGAGTTACGCGCTGCAAATTAGAACTGCCATCAAGGGCCTACCGATATTCCTGGCCGTCCGGCTTCCCCTTTAATTTCAGTGGCCATTATAACCTTAGTCTCTTCAACCTTTCGATCACGCCCCTCAACACAACAAGCACACCCACGACGACACATAGAGAGGGGATGTCCAGCGGTGCTCCAATGGAGTTCGGCGAGCATAGAGTGGAGACCCACGCAAGGGAGACGGATCTCTTGGTGGTGTACACCATCGACCCGGCCGTGGTGGACGACTACATCAACACCGTTGAGTAGTTGCTTGCTGGAGACAAGTACAAGGTGGTTAGCATCGACCTCTAGTGCACCGCCGGTCGTCCCGACATAGATTAGAAGGTTGTCGTCGCCTAGTTGTGCGTGCGCCATCATGTCCTCGTCTACCACTACTTCATGGCCGCGGAGCCTTGCGATCGTTTCAATAGGTTTGTCAACAGCACCAACTACAAGTTCGCCACGGTGGAAACCACCGACTATGTAAAAGCGCTCAGGGTTACGGTCTTGGCCTGCCAGAACCTTGTCGAAATCCGTGAGCACTTTACGGTCTGGGGTGGCACGAAGAAGGACTCCCTGGTTGAACTCGCCTCGGCCATCATCGACCCCTACTACGAAAAGATGAAGCAGGATGCCAAGAGAACAAGTCTCGTATCCTGGCATAGGGCCTGGATGCGGCAACTGGATGAACCTCACCTCAGGCTCGCAGCCAAGAGCGTGTAAACATGCTACGATATGCACAGGCGGATCGTTGACATGAGGAAGTGCCTCGTTACCCAAATCGACGAGCCCAGATCGAGCCACAAGGAGAGCAAGCGTCCCAAGAAGTAGATGATGATCAGATGATCGTTTATGCTAGTTGATCATGTATGTAATATATAGTTACTTTATTGGTGTGTGGAAATGTCATGTGTGTAGTAGCCACCTATGTAATTATGCATGTAATATTTTACTTTGGTGTGTGCAAATGCCATGGTTGTATAGTAGCCACCTATGTAAGTGGATTTTTAATTTGGTTATGCAACCATGTCCTTATAAGTGTGTATATATATATATACTGTGTTGTTCTGTATGCATGCGATCCCATCGCACAACACACACATCTTATTAGTAGCAACCGTCTGTGTTATTATCGGTCTTAGCACACATTTTTCATTATAGACCTGTTTGCCGCGTATCACACACATCTTCTTATATTGAACCATTTTTGTTCTCTTGTCTAAACACAAATAGTTCATCCGAGTGAACCGCATACCGTATATCGCACACACCTTGATCTGCCTGACCGTTTCTTTGGTGTTGCCTAATCACAAACAGTTCATCCGACTGAATCGTATGCTCTACATCGCACACGCCTTTATCTGGCAGCCCGTTTCTTTTGTTCCTCCTCATCGCAAACAGTCAATTGAATTGAAATGTATGCCAACCATCGCACACGCAACCAAAATCTGAACCGTGTTTGATGCATCCTCCATCGCAAATGTTTTGCACCTTTTTGGACGGGTTTTTTACACCCCTGTTTGCGATTATGGCATAGCACACAGTTTCGTCGAAGGGTCTCTGATCGTAGTGTCGCGTTAGCAACAACCTGCAGTAGTGACTGTCAGCTTGATAAGGGGACTAATGCTATATGGCGAGTTACGGTTGTCTTATAAGCCGCCCGAATGTTTGTCGTACAACAGATTGGAAAGAAAAAAAATTCCTAAGTGAAGGACAAACAAGTTCTGCAGAATGATGCTATTATTTTAGATCTGCAGCAGTTTGAAAAATACAAATAAATCTAAACCTAAGGTGGCAGTGGCAGAAGTGCTTGCATGTTCAGATGATGTCTTCAAACAAAGGGGTATCTTTTGCTATCGGATATGAATGCGGAGACTATTGTGGTGTATTTTTTACGTTGAATTCAGATCTAACTAAGCAGTCTAAGAAGGCCAGACGAAGAACGGCGGAAGAACTGATATGAATCAAAACGAGTACCAGGAGATGCTGATGAACAGTGAAGGAACGCCGCTCTCCTCTGGTCAAGATCAGGTTGATGCAACGGCCAAGGTTGATGCAGTCGACGGGGGCGGCGGAGCTCTAGAGGCGTTGGTCGTCACTGTTCGAAATATGCCCTAGAGGCAATAATAAAATGATTATTATTATATTTCCTTGTTCATGATAATTGTCTATTATTCATGATATAATTGTATTAACCGGAAACTCTAATACATGTGTAAATACATAGACCACAACATGTCCCTAGTGAGCCTCTAGTTGACTAGCTCGTTGATCAATAGATGGTTACGGTTTCCTGACCATGGACATTGGATGTCGTTGATAACAGGATCACATCATTGGGAGAATAATGTGATGGACAAGACCCAATCCTAAGGATATCACAAGATCGTGTCGTTTGTTTGCTAAGAGCTTTTCTAATGTCAAGTATCATTTCCTTAGACCATGAGATTGTGCAACTCCCGGATACCGTACAAATGCTTTGGGTGCATCAAACCTCACAACGTAACTGGGTGGCGATAAAGGTGCACTAAAGGTATCTCCGAAAGTGTCTGTTGGGTTGGCATGAAACGAGATAGGGATTTGTCACTCCGTATGACAGAGAGGTATCTCTGGGCCCACTCGGTAATGCACCATCATAATGAGCTCAATGTGACTAAGGAGTTAGCCACGGGATCATGCGTTACGGAACGAGTAAAGAGACTTGCCGGTAACGAGATTGAACGAGGTACGGGGATACCGATGATCGAATCTCGGGCAAGTAATATACCGATGGACAAAGGGAATTGTATACGGGATCGATTGAATCCCTGACATCGTGGTTCATCCGATGAGATCATCGTGGAGCATTTCGGAGCCAATATGGGTATCCAGATCCCGCTATTGGTTATTGACAGGAGAGGTGTCTCGGTCATGTCTGCATGGTTCCCGAACCCGTAGGATCTACACACTTACGGTTTGGTGACGCTAGAGTTGTTATGGGAATAGTATGTGGTTACCGAAGGTTGTTTGGAGTCTCGGATGAGATCCCGGACATGACGGGGAACTCTGGAATGGTCCGGAGGCGAAGATTGATATATTGGACGAAGGATATTGGAGTCCAGAATTGTTCTGGGCGTACCGGGTGACGACCGGCGTGTCCGAAAGAGGTTTCGGAGGCCTCGGCAAGCGTTGGGGGGCTTATGGGCCAAGAGGAGGGGGCACACCAGCCCACTAAGGGGTTGTGCGCCCCTCTCACCCCATCTCACGTAATCTAGAGAGGTGGGGGCGCCTCCCCTAGGGCAGCCGCCCCTCCCGGCTTGGGGGGCAAGTTTCCTAGGGGTGGGGCGCCCAAACCCATCTAGGGTTTCCCCTGTGGCCGCCGCCCCTCCCCTAGGGAAACCCTAGGGCGCCTCCTCCTACCCCTTCCCCCTATATATAGTGAGGGAGAGAGAGGGCAGCCGCACCCCTTCCCCTGGCGCAGCCCTCTCTCCTCCAACTACTCCTCCTCCTCTGTAGTGCTTGGCAAAGCCCTGCCGGAGAACCGCAAGCTCCACCACCACGCCGTCGTGCTATCGGAGCTCTCCCTCAGCTTCTCTTCCCCCCTTGCTGGATCAAGAAGGAGAAGACGTCCTTGGGCTGTACATGTGTTGAACATGGAGGCGCCGTTGTTCGGCGCTTATATCGGAATCGACCGCGATCTGAATCGCTGCGTGTACGACTCCACCAACTGTGTTCTTGTAACGCTTCCGCGTTGTGATCTTCAAGGGTATGAAGATGCACTCCCCCTTCTTGTTGCTGGTTTCTCCTTAGATTGATCTTCGTGATGCGTAGAATTTTTTTGATTTCTGCAACGATCCCCAACAGTGGTATCAGAGCTAGGTCTATGCGTAGATATTATACACGAGTAGAACACAAAGTAGTTGTGGGCGATGATTTGTTCAATTTGCTTACCGTTACTAGTCTTCTCTTGATTCGGCGGCATTGTGGGATGAAGCGGCCCAGACCGACCTTACATGTACTCTTACGTGAGACTGGTTGCACCAAGAGACATGCACTCGATGCATAAGGTGGCTAGCGGGTGTCTGTCTCTCCCACTTTAGTCGGATCAGATTTGATGAAGAGGGTCCTTATGAAGGGTACATAGCAATTGGCATATCACCGTTGTGGCTTTTGCGTAGGTAAGAAACATTCTTGCTAGAATCCCATAGCAGCCACGTAAAACATGCAACAACAATTAGAGGACGTCTAACTTGTTTTTGCAGGTTATGCTATGTGATGTGATATGGCCAAAAGGATGTGATGAATGATATATGTGATGTATGAGATTGATCATGTTCTTGTAATAGGAATCACGACTTGCATGTCGATGAGTATGACAACCGGCAGGAGCCATAGGAGTTGTCTTAATTTATTTTATGCTCTGCGAGTCGATGTGAAGGCCATGTAATTACTTTACTTTATTGCTAACTGTTAGCCATAGTAGTAGAAGTAACAGTTGGTGAGATAACTTCATGAAGACACGATGATGGAGATCATGGTGTCATGACGGTGACGATGATGATCATGGCGCCCCGAAGATGGAGATCGAAAGGAGCAAAATGATATTGGCCATATCTTGTCACTATTTGATTGCATGTGATGTTTATCATGTTCTACATCTTATTTGCTTAGAACGACGGTAGCTTAAATAAGATGATCTCTCACTAAAATTTCAAGAATTCTGTTCCCCCTAACTGTGCACCGTTGCTAAGGTTCGTTGTTTTGAAGCACCACGTAATGATTGGGTGTGATAGGCTCTAACGTTCGCATACAACGGGTGTAAGCCAGATTTACACACGCAATACACTTAGGTTGACTTGACGAGCCTAGCATGTATAGACATGGCCTCGGAACATGAGAGACCGAAGGTCGAACATGAGTTGTATAGTAGATGCGATCAACATGGAGATGTTCACCCATGATGACTAGTCTATCTCATGTGATGATCGGACACGGCCTAGTCGGTTCGGATCATGTATCACTTAGATGACTAGAGGGATGTCTATCTGAGTGGGAGTTCATTAAATAATTTGACTATATGAACTTAATTATCATGAACTTAGTCTAAATTGTCTTTGCAAATTATGTTGTAGATCAATGGCTCATGCTTTAGCTCCCTTTTTTAATATGTTCCTAGAGAAAGACTAACTTGAAAGATATTGTGAGCAATTGTGCGGACTAGGGCCGTAGTCTGAGCATTGTCCTCGCTGCTACACAGAAGGCTTCTGTCTTTGATGCACCGCTCGATGTGCGAACCCCTCTAGCATCGTCTGTGGATGTTGTGAACATCTGACAGACACGTTCTGATGACTACTTGATATTTTAGTGCACCATGTTTTACGGCTTAGAATCGGGGCTCCAAAGGCGTTTTGAACAGCATGGAACATATGAGATGTTCTAAGAGCTGAAATTGGTATTTCAGGCTCATGCCCGTGTTGAGAGGTTTAAGACCTCTGATAAGATCTTTGCCTACAAGATGGAGGAGAATAGCTCAGCCAGTGAGCATGTGCTCAGAATGTCTGGGTGCCTCAATCACTTGAATCAAGTGGGAGTTAATCTTCCAGATAAGAGAGTGATTGAAAGAGTTCTCTAGTCACTATCACCAAGCTGCTAGAGCTTCCTGATGAACTATAACATGCAATGAAAGATGATCTCGGAGCTGTTTGTCATGCTTAAGGCCGTGAAGGTAGAAACGAGAAGGAGCGTCAAGTGTTGATGGTTAACAAGACCACTGGTTTCAAGAAGGGCAAGGGCAAGAAGGGAAACTTCATGAATGGCAAGCCAGTTGCTGCTCCAGTGAAGAAACCCAAGAACCCAAACCCGAGACGAAGTGCTTCTCTTAGGGGAACGGTCACTGGTAGCAGAACTGCCTCAAATACTTGGTAGATAAGAAGGCTGGCAACTTCAACAAAAGTATATTTGATATATGTGTTATTGATGTGTACCTTACTAGTACTCCTAGTAGCACCTGGGTATTAGATACCGGTTCAGTTGCTAAGATTGGTAACTCGAAACAAAAGCTGCGGAATAAACGGAGACTAGCTGAGGGCAAGGTGACGATGTATGTTGGAAGTGTTTCCAAGGTTGATGTAATCACCATCGCAAACTCCCTCTACTTTCGGGATTAGTGTTGAACCTAGATAAATGTTGTTTGCATTGGTGTCTGTGTTGAGCGTGAACATGATTAGATCATGTTTATTGCAATACGATTATTCATTTAAGTTAGAGAATAATGGTTATTCTGTTTACATGAATAACACCTTCTATGGTCATGCACCCAATGTAAATGGTTTATTGAATCTCGGTCATAGTGATACACATGTTCATAACATTGATGCCAAAAGATGTAGAGTTGATAATGATAGTACTACTTTCTTGTGGCACTGCCGCTTAGGTTATATTGGTGTAAAGCGCATGAAGAACCTCCATGTCGATGGACTTTTGAAGTCACTTGATTTTGAATCACTTGACATATGCGAACCATGCCTCATCGGAAAGATGACTAAAACCCTGTTCTTTGGAACAATGGAACGGGCAAGTGACTTGTTGGAAATCATACATGCTGATGTATGCGATCCTATGAGTGTTGACGCGTGCGATGGATATCATTATTTTCTCACATTCACCGATGAATTGAGTAGATATGGGCATGTTTACTTAATGAAGCATAAGTCTGAAACATTTGAAAAGTTCAAGCAATTTCAGAGTGAAGTTCAGAATCATCGTAATAAGAAGATCAAGTTCCTACGATATGATCAAGGGAAGAGTATCTGAGTTATGAGTTTGGCAATCACTTAAGACAAAGTGGAATCGTTTCACAGTTGACGCCACCTGGAATACCATAGCGTAATGGTGTGTCCGAACGTCGTAATCGCACTACTGGATATGGTGCGATCTATGTTGTCCCTTACCGATCTACCGCTGTCATTTTGAGGTTATGCATTAGAGACAACCACATTCACTTTAAATAGGGCACCATCTAAGTCCGTGGAGATGACACCGTATGAACTATGGTTTGGCAGGAAACCTAAGTTGTTGTTTCTTAAGGTTTGGGGCTACGATGCTTATGTTGATAGGCTTCGGCCAGAAAACCTCAAACCCAAAGAGGAAAATTGTGTCTTCATAGAATACCCAAAGAATATGATTGGGTATAGCTTTTATCTCAGATCTGAGAACAAAGTGTTTGTCGCTAAGAACAGGTCCTTTCTCGAGAAAGAGTTTCTCACAGAAGAATTGAGTGGTAGGAAGATAGAAATTGATGAGGTTGTTGAACCTTTACTTCAACCAAGAGTAGCGCAACACAGAAAGAGTTTCTGTGGCACCTACCTCAGTTGAAAGAGAAAGCTAATGATGATGGTCATAGAGATTCAGATCAAGTTACTATCGAACCTCGTAGATCGGCAAGGGTGTGTACAACTTCTGAGTGGTAACCCTATCTTAAAGGTCACGTTGTTGGACAACGATGAACCTATGAGCTATGAAGAAACGATGGTGGGCCCGAATTACAACAAGTGGCTAGGAGCCATGAAATACGTGATAGGATCCATGTATAAGAACAAAGTATGAACTTTGGTGGACTTGCCGGATGATCGGCAAGCCATAAATGGATCTGTAAGAAGAAGACAGACGCTAATGGTAATGTCGCCATTTATGAAGCTCAACTTGTCTCAAAGAAGTTTCCGACAAGTTCACGGAGTTGATTTTGATGGGACTTTCTCAATCATAGCGATGTTAAAACCTGTTAGAATTATGTTAGCAGTTGCTGCATTTTTCATTTACGAAATCTGGCAGATGGATGTCAAAACAAAGTTTCCTTGACGGTTTCTGTGAGGAAAGGTTGTATGTGATACAACTAGGGGGTTTTGTCGATCCTAAGGATGCTAACAGGTATGCAAACTCCAGTGATCATTCTATGGACTGGAGCAAGCATCTCAGAGTTGGAACATACGCTTTCATGAGGTGATCAAAGCATTTGGGTTTATAAAAATGTTTGCAAGAAACTTGTATTTGCAAGAAAGTGAGTGGGAGCACTACAACATTTTGATAAGTATATGTGGATGACATATTGTTGATCAGAAATGATGTAGAATTTCTGGAAAGCATAAAGGGTTGTTTGAATGGAGTTTCTCAAAGGAAGGCCTGTATAAAACTGCTTACATGTTGGGTATCAAGATCTATAGAGATCGATCAATATGCCTGATAAGACTTTCATAGAGCACATACCTTGACATGATCTTGAAGGAGTTCAAAATGGATCAGTCAAATAATGAGTTCTTGCCTGAGTTGTAAGGTGTGAAGTTAAGACTTGAAGCTCGACCACGGCAGAAGAAAGAGAAAGGACGAAAGTCATCCCCGATGCCTTAGCCATAGGTACTATACGATATGCCATGTCGTGTACCACGATATGCCTTGCCACGTGTCTGGCAAGGGGGTATAAGAGTGACCCAGGAATGGATCATTGGGCAGCGGTCAAAAATTTCCTTGAGAATAAGGAAATGTTTCTCGATTATGGAGGTGATGAAGAGTTTGGCATAAAGGATTACGTCGATGCAAGCTTTAACACCTATCCGGATGACTCTCAGTAGCAAATCAGATGTGTATAGTGGAGCAACCATTTGGAATAGCTCCAAGTGGAGCATAGTAGTAACATCTACAATATGAAATAGAGATTTGCGAAGAACACACAGATCTGAATGTTGCAGACCCGTTGACTAAAACCTCTCTCGTAAGCATAACATGATCAAACCCTAGAACTCATTAAGTGTTAATCACATGGTGATGTGAACTAGATTATTGACTCTAGTGAACTCTTGGGTGTTAGTCACATGGCGATGTGAACTATGAGTGTTGATCACATGGAGATGTGAACTAGATTATTGACTCTAGTGCAAGTGGGAGACTGTTGGAAATATGCCCTAGAGGCAATAATAAAATGGTTATTATTATATTTCCTTCTTCATGATAATTGTCTATTATTCATGCTATAATTGTATTAACCGAAAATTGTAATACATGTATCAATACATATACCACAACATGTCCCTAGTGAGCCTCTAGTTGACTAGCTCGTTGATCGATAGATGGTTATAGTTTCCTGACCATGGACATTGGATGTCGTTGATGACAGGATCACGTCATTGGGAGAATGATGTGATGGACAAGACCCAATCCTAAGCAAAGCACAAGATTGTGTAGTTAGTTTGCTAAGAGCTTTTCTAATGTCAAGTATCATTTCCTTCGACCATGAGATTGTGCAACTCCCGGATACCGTATGAATGCTTTGGATGTATCAAACGTCACAACGTAACTGGGTGGCTATAAAGGTGCACTACAGGTATCTCCGAAAGTATCTGTTGGGTTGGCACGAATCGAGACTGGGATTTGTCACTCCGTATGACGGAGAGGTGTCTCTGGGCCCACTCAGTAATGCATCGTCATAATGAGCTCAATGTGACTAAGGAGTTAGCCATGGGATCATGTGTTATGGAATGAGTAAAGAGACTTGCCGGTAACGAGACTGAACAAGGTATGGGGATACCGACGTTCGAATCTCGGGCAAGTAACATACCGATGGACAAAGGGAATTGTATATGGGATTGATGGAATCCCCGACATTGTGGTTCATCCGATGAGATCATCGTGGAACATGTGCGAGCTAATATGGGTATCCAGATACCGCTATTGGTTATTGTCCGGAGAGGTATCTCGGTCATGTCTCCATGGTTCCCAAACCCGTAGGGTCTACACACTTAAGGTTCGGTGACGCTAGAGTTGTTATGGGAATAGTATGTGGTTATCGAAGGTTGTTCGGAGTCCCGGATGAGATCCTGGACATCACGAGGAGTTCCGGAATGGTCCGAAGGTGAAGATCGATATATTGGATGAAGGGTATTGGAGTCCGGATTTGTTTTGGGCGTATCGGGTGACGACCAGCGTGTCCGAAAGAGGTTTCGGAGGCCCCAGCAAGCGTTGGGGGACCTTATGGACCAAGGGGAGGGGGCACACCATCCCACTATGGGGTTTTGCGCCCCTCCCACCACATCTCTTGTAACGTGGTAGGTGGGGGCACCTCCCCTAGGGCAGCCACCCCTCCCGGATTGGGCGGCGAGTTTCCTAGGGGTGGGGGCGCCCAAACCCATCTAGGGTTTCCCCTGTGGCCGCCGTCGCTCCCTTAGGGAAACCCTAGGGCGCCTCCTCCTCCCCCCTTCCCCCTATATATAGTGAGGAAGAGAGAGGGAAGCCGCACCCTTCCCCTGGCGCATCCCTCTCTCCTCCAACTCCTCCTCCTCCTGTGTAGTGCTTGGCGAAGCCCTGCCGGAGAACCGCAAGCTCCACCACCATGCAGTAGTGCTGCCGGAGCTCTCCCTCAACTTCTCCTCCCCCCTTGATGGATCCAGAAGGAGGAGACGTCCCCGGGCAGTACGTGTGTTGAACGTGGAGGCGCCGTTGTTCGGCGCTTAGATCGGAATCGACCGTGATCTGAATCGCTGCGTGTACGACTCCACCAACCGCATTCTTGTAACGCTTCCGCATTGTGTTCTTCAAGGGTATGAAGATGCACTCACCCTTCTCGTTGCTGGTTTCTCCTTAGATTGATCTTGATGATGCGTACAAATTTTTTGATTTCTGCAACGATCCCCAACGTTCACAAGGAAGGAGAAGAAGAGGCACAGGCAGGGGTAAAAGTGAAAATGAAGACCCCAAGTCCCTATTAAAAAGAATCTGCTGAGATGCGCTGAGCTGCTATGTGAAATTTAATTCAATATGATGTCATGGCGGGTCAACACAAGTCTGAGACGTGACGTCACAGCGGGTTACAATAGAATGGTAAGGAATTGTCTATGGAAGATTATGTTAAGACAAGTGTTGAAGATTGATGTGAACAAGTTCAAATCAACCTGGGGCCTAATGTTGGAGATATAACTACTGGGTATGACCCTCCCAGGAGGGGCCGGGTCATGCCACTGGCAGCTTAAGACAAGGAAGACCAAGATGACGTGAAGATGGTGGTTCATAGAGCAAGCTTATTGAAGGCCCAAGACCCGGGGACGATTTGAGGCCCAAGGGTATGAACCACCATATGTTAAACTTGTATTGTAAGGCAAGCTTAGTTGTTACCGAGCCAGACGTGTTGTGTATGAGCTGGTCAAGACTTTGTAAGCTGTCGGGCATCAACCTGTATATAAATGGGTGACCTAGCGGCGGGTTAACTCAAGTAATAATCGCTCGAGAGCTAGGTCAAGTGTATTCGCTCCCGGGTTATTGAGACTCGAGCAATACAACCCTAGCTGGATTAAGCTTTTACCTCATTGAGAGGCTGAACCAGGATAAAAAAAACTCTCCTTGTCTCTAGTCTCATTTAACCCCTTCAAGCTAAACTAGTTGCGATGGCTCCACACCTAAGTCCTAATCCTAGGGCTTCTGTCGTGACAAATCCACGACACAATTAATCCAAAAAAATACCACAGCATGTTGGTGTCAAGTCATGACACCATGCCAAGTTTCATGATTTTTAGGCAAGTTTTGGGTTTGGAGGAATTTAAAAACCAAGCTTCTCAATGTTTTCAGCCGAGCCACGACGCCCAGATGTTTGAATTTCATTCCCATTTCTTGCATGGGACCTATAAATTCACCCAAAGGCACACATGTGATTTTTCAACAAACTTTGGTGCACTAGAGCATGTGCTTGTAATTCAAATTTGACTTATGCACATTAAATTCCTAGAAACTCAGTTAATGTATAAAAAGGCCAAACGAAGCCGGAATAATTCCAAATTTTAACACGACACTCATATAATTGCATGTTCACTACATAATAATGCTCTAGCAATTCAAACACCGTCCTCTCCCTCCGTAACATCATTTTTTTTTAAATCAAAATGAAAAAATTAGGTACACCACAAATAGTTTACTAGCAAGAATCGTGTGGGATTCGATATAAAATATCTTGGTGCACCCTCTTGTCTGGCTTACGCGGGAAGCTTTGTCGTCTACAGTGCACCGCCCGCGCTTGGACCACACTTGAGTGCCAGTTTCTTGTGGCAACGAGCGAAATTTTTCTGCCACCGCAGAAACATCTAGCTCCCCGCCCCCTCCCTTCGATCAAAAGCCACAGTTCCACTGTTCCTCCTTGCTCCCCAAGTTTAAACATGCACTGCTGCTTACTACCAGCGTCGCCTCATCGCCGACAACCCTTCTTCTTGCAGCTTCGCCTCCTCGTCGGTGACCCTTCTTCTTGACGCGCGGCGTCATCGATAAGGTTGGGTAATAGACACCCCACCCCCATCATCCTCCTCCTCCATCCCACATGCCACGACTGACAGTGCAACACCTTCCGCCCAAATCACTGCCCCGTCCTCCAATTAAGCGTCGCCCACAACCATTTTGCACGCAGTATAGCGAGGAGCTCAGCAGCATCTGGCAGCGAAGAAGCAAATAGCGGTCGCACGCGTGGATGAGATTGCAATGCGTGCTGACCGTTAGATCTTGGAGGAGCACCTCGTCTTCGAGGCCACCATCGACACCGCCATGCTAGAGATTTGTTCTCTGTAATGTTAATATGCAATCTAATATTCTGAAATGTAATGTTCAATTAACAATTTGGTCCAACAATTACTACGTTTCCTAGCAGTTCTCAAGCATTCTTGGTTTCATGAACTGTCTTATCTTCAAGTATATGTTCTATTTTGCAATGTCGTGCTCTGTTAACTATTTTGGTTCATTTGTTCTGCTCTCCAGCTAACCGTTTGGTTCAGTTCTGTAATTTGATGTTCATTTGTTGTGGGTACAATTTTGTATTGTTATGCATGTGAGAAATAAATCAAATTTGGTTGTACTAAATACACGAGAAACATACATAATTGCTCTATTTCCATGTTGTTTAGCATGCTTGGTTAGGTTAACTGGCTTTTCCATGCGGCTTGAGTTAATCTGTTTGATCTACAATTTGTTTATTTTTCATTAACATATTCTACTGATAGTATGCCAACTCTCAGTTAACCTCATCAAGATCTTCCTTATATGTGTTGTAGGTAAACAATGGGTGGCACTGAGGTTTACCATCGAGGTTTGCTCATGCATGGTCCTTTCACAAATATCACATTATTGTGCAGTTGCAGGAATCATTTTAATATTTAGGTTTTTTACAATTTGGTCTTGCACATGTAGGTCCTGCTCTCGGAGGCTTAGACCCACTGTTCGACCCATTTTGCATATGGGGAAATGAGATATCCATGAATATCAGTCAAGTCAAGAAACTCCGAAAGATTGTTAGGATAAAGAAACTTGCGACGAATAACAGCAAGATCTTTGTTTGCACAATGAAGCAGACATCAGTCAACTATAGGATGGTACTAACTCTTTTACATTGTCTATCCCCATGTGCCATTTCAAATTTATAACAACTATTTAGGCATATCTTTGTTTTCAATATTTTCCAAAGCAGTTCACCGATGATTACATCTTAAACCACCTACAAGGTCAAGAGGCGACGAAGGTATTCATTCAACACCCACGATACAATATTGAAGTCTTCCTCAAGAGGACGAAGGTTGGGCGGGCAATTATCCATAGCCACTAACCTAAAGTTGCAAAGACATTCAACATCACTGAAGGCTCAATATTCACCTTCCGCTTCTGCAGTTTCCCAAATGAGGTTCATATGTCTATTTACCGTGTATGATGCTACTTTTGAAAGGGATTTCATGTTGCATGTGAAACTTGGTATTGTTGTGTAATTGTTGTGATGCCCAGATAATTAAGCAACAGTAACCCTCTACTAATGATGCATGGTCATCGCTTTTACTGTTCCCAAATCCCGCTTAGATTCAAACCAATTCAAATTCGAATTTAAGTTAAAGTCAAACAATAAAAGTTTTCAATTGTCAAAACTAATATGTTAGAAATGTGGTACATAATTCATAGGTAATTATGGTGGTGAACCAACATTTTTAGAAAGTGATTAAACACCCTAAAATAACTAAAATGGTGGCGTAAAAAATTAGTTAATTGCCTTTTATAAATTATAAAATTATAAAATATTTTATTTAGTAGTCAAACTTTTTATGGTAGAGGATTAAAATTACAACATTAATTTAGCTGCTAGTTTCATATTTTGTAAAATTAAAATAAGCTGAAACTAATAGGAGAAAATGGAAAAGAAAAAGAAACAAAAAAGGAAAATAGAAAGAAAAGGAGGAAAAGAAACACC
>LR738709.1:121888539-121911931 GCA_902687465.1 Secale cereale | reverse complement strand
ATCGGGAACGAACCCGTCCCCGCGGCCGCCGCCCGGAGCCCCCTCGCCGGATCGCCCCTCCCCCTGGTCTCTTCTCTCCCGGTCCGATCTGGATCAGGCCATCCACCCCGCTGCGCCCCGGCGACGCTATCACCCGAGGACGACGTCGCCCCGTCGCCCGCCTCATCGTCCCCTCCCCGACGGACTTCCCCGCACCTCGTCGGCGAACCCCTACATTGTGGGTATGCTCCCCGTCTTCCCTTCCTCTCCTGGCCTCGTCGTCGCTCGCTGCACTCGCACTCCGGACACGCTCGGGCGCGTCCCACGGGCGACCGTGCTCGCCCATCACCGGCCATGTCCGCTCGACCGCCGCACCACATGCGTCGCTGCTCGTCGCTCACCCTGCAGTCATTGCAGCCCGCGCCCGCGCCTTCGATGCCTTGCGCGCGGTGCTGCTTCGCTGCAGCAGTTGCCACTCGCGTTGTGCCCGGTCGCGGCCGTTCCACTGGTCGCGTCCCGATCCATGCGCCGCTTTAGCCTCACCCGTTGTGCGCCTCGCCGCGCCCTCGCGTCGTTCCACTCGCACCACTCCCCAACTGGCCGCCGACCGGGTCCAGCGCTCGGCTCCATCGCCCGATGTGTGTCGTGCCGGCGCCCGCACCCGTTAGCTCACTTCTGTTGGCCCCGTGACAATGACAGCCAGGGCCCAGCCCCCCCCCCCCTTAGAACGAAAATAAATAAATAAAAATAACTAAATAAATAAATAACTAATTAAATTAATTAAATTAACTTAATTAACCTATTCACCTATTAAGTTAATTAATCTGTTTAGTTTAAGTCAATGTGACATTAACAGTTGGACCCCACTAACTTTTTGACCCAGTCAACATTGACTTTGTTAATCTATTGACTATGCAGTTGACTCAGTCTACTGGGGTCCCTGGCCCCACCTGTCATCCACTGTGGCTAGCCCACAATGGGTTTAAACAGTATATTCAGTTTTTATTTTTGGATTTAAAATAATCCACAAATTTTAGAAATTGATTAAAACATTGAAAATTAATATAAAATAGTCCGTAACTCGGATTAAAGTAATTTGTATATGAAAGTTGCTCAGAAAAATACGACGAATCCGAATACGCACTCCGTTCGTATACCACACGTCCCTAGCATAGCAAACATGGAACCATCCCCTCTGTTTCATCAGTCTAAAATGCCTAACACAGGGAATACTTTCCCAGATGCTTTTCCCCTTTGTCGGTATCCTGTAGTACCACGTTAGGTCACACCTAGCACCACTTATTGTCATGTCATGCATTTGTGTTGCATCTGTGTGCTTTATATTTACTGTTTCTTCCCCCTCTTCTCTCCGGTAGACTCCGAGATTGATGTTGCCCCTGTGATCGACTACGTCGACGACGACCCTTCCTCCCTTTCAGCGGAGCTTCTAGGCAAGGCATGTTGGAAATATGCCCTAGAGGCAATAATAAAATGGTTATTAATATATTTCCTTCTTCATGATAATTGTCTATTGGTCATGCTATAATTGTATTAATAGGAAACAGTAATACATGTGTGAATACATAGACCACAATATTGAAGGAAATATGCCCTAGAGGCAATAATAAAGATGTTATTTGTATTTCCTTATATCATGATAAATGTCTTTTATTCATGCTAGAATTGTATTAACCGGAAACTTAGTACATGTGTGGATACATAGACAAAACAGTATGTCCCTAGTATGCCTCTACTAGACTAGCTCATTGATCAAAGATGGTTATGTTTCCTACCATAGACATGAGTTGTCATTTGATCAATGGGATCACATCATTAGGAGAATGATGTGATGGACAAGACCCATCCGTTAGCATAGCACTATGATCGTTTAGTTTTACTGCTATTGCTTTCTTCATGACTTATACATGTTCCTATGACTATGAGATTATGCAACTCCCGAATACCGTAGGAACACCTTGTGTGCTATCAAACGTCACAACGTAACTGGGTGATCATAAAGATGCTCTACAGGTGTCTCCGAAAGTATTCGTGGTGCTGGCATAGATCAAGATTAGGATTTGTCACTCCGAGTGTCGGAGAGGTATCTCTGGGCCCTCTCGGTAACACACATCACAAAAAGCCTTGCAAGCAAAAAGACTAATGAGTTAGTCATGAGATGATGTGTTACGGAAGAGTAAAGAGACTTGCCGGTAACGAGATTGAACTAGGTATAGAGAAACCGACGATCGAATCTCGGGCAAGTAACATACCGATGACAAAAGGAACAACGTATGTTGTTATGCGGTTTGACCGATAAAAGATCTTCGTAGAATATGTAGGAGCCAATATGAACATCCAGGTTCCGCAATTGGTTATTGACCAGAGATGAGTCTCGGTCATGTCTACATAGTTCTCGAACCCGTAGGGTCCGCACGCTTAACGTTTGATGACGATCGGTATTATGAGTTTATGAGTTTTGATGTACCGAAGGTAGTTCGGAGTCCCGGATGAGATCACGGACATGACGATTAGTCTCGGAATGTCCGAGACATAAAGATTGATATATTGGACGACTATATTCGGACACCGGAAGTGTTCCGGAAAAGTTTCGGATTTAACTGGATTGCCGGAGGGGGTTACCGGAACCCCCTACGAGGGGGGATGGTCCATAGTGGGCCTTGAGGAAAGGAGAGAGGCAGTCCATAGAGGCTGACCGGCGCCCCACCTAGGGATCCTAGTTGGACTAGGATTGGGGGGGCGCCACCTCTCCCTCTTTTCCTTTCCCTCTCTTCCTTCTTGATGGACTCCTACTAGGAATAGGATTGCAATCCTATTCCTAGTAGGATTGCCCTAGCCGCACCATAGGAGGCCGGCCGGCCCTCCCCTCTTGCTCCTTTATATACGGGGGCAGGGGGCACCCAAAGACACACAAGTTTAATTGTTCCAGCCGTGTGCGGTGCCCCCCTCCACAGAAACACACCTCGGTCATACCATCGCAGTACTTAGGAGAAGCCCTGCGCCGGTAGATACATCATATCCGTCACCACGCCGTCGTGCTGATGAAACTCTCCCGTGAAGCTCAACTGGATCAAGAGCTCGTGGGACGTCATCAAGCTGAACGTGTGCTGAACACGGAGGTGCCGTACGTTCGGTACTTGATCGGTTGAATCGCGAAGAAGTTCGACTACATCAACCGCGTCACTTGACGCTTCCGCTTCCGGTCTACGAGGGTACGTAGACACACTCTTCCCTCTCGTTGCTATGCATCTGGTAGATAGATCTTGCGTGATCATAGGAAAATTTTAAAATACTATGTTCCCCAACAGTGGCATCAGAGCCAGGTCTATGCGTAGATGATATGCACGAGTAGAACACAATGAGTTGTGGGCGATACTAGTCATACTGCTTACCAGCATGTCATATTTTGCTTCGGCGGTATTGTGAGATGAAGCGGCCCGGACCGACATTACGCGTACGCTTACGCGAGACTGGTTTCACCGTTAGGAGCACTCGTTGCTTAAAGGTGACTGTCGGGTGTCTGTCTCTCTCACTTTAGCTGAAACAAGTGTGGCTACGCCCGGTCCTTGTGAAGGTTAAAACAGCACATACTTGACGAAACATCGTTGTGGTTTTGTATGCGTAGGTAAGAACGGTTCTTGCTAAGCCCGTAGCAGCCACGTAAAACTTGCAACAACAAAGTAGAGGACGTCTAACTTGTTTTTGCAGGGCATGTTGTGATGTGGTATGGTCAGGACATGATGAGTTATACAGTTTTGTATGAGATGATCATGTTTTGTAATGTTATCGGCAACTGGCAGGAGCCATATGGTTGTCGCTTTATTGTATGAAATGCAATCGCCATGTAATTGCTTTACTTTATCACTAAGCGGTAGCGATAGTCGTAGAAGCAATAGTTGGCGAGACGACAACGATACTACGATGGAGATCAAGGTGTCGCACCGGTGACGAAGGTGATCATGACGGTGCTTTGGAGATGGAGAACAAAAGCACAAGATGATGATGGCCATATCATGTCACATATTTTGATTGCATGTGATGTTTATCTTATTATGCTTCTTATTTTGCTTAGTACGACGGTAGCATTATAAGATGATCCCTTACTAAATTTCAAGGTATAAGTGTTCTCCCTGAGTATGCACCGTTGCGAAGGTTCGTCGTGCCGAGACACCACGTGATGATCGGGTGTGATAAGCTCTACGTTCAAATACAACGGGTGTAAGCCAGTTTTGCACACGCAGAATACTCGGGTTAAACTTGACGAGCCTGGCATATGCAGATATGGCCTCGGAACACTGGAGACCGAAAGGTCGAGCGTGAATCATATAGTAGATATGATCAACATAAGATGTTCACCATTGAAACTACTCCATCTCACGTGATGATCGGACATGGTTTAGTTGATTTGGATAACGTGATCACTTGGATGACCGGAGGGATGTCTATCTAAGTGGGAGTTCTTTAATTAATATGATTAAATTGAACTTTAACTTATCATGAACTTAGTCCTGGTAGTTTTTGCATATCTATGTTGTTGTAGATCAATGGCCCGTGCTACCGTTCCTTTGAATTTTAATGCATTCCTAGAGAAAGCTAAGTTGAAAGATGATGGTAGCAATTACACGGACTGGGTCCGTAACTTGAGGATTATCCTCATTGCTGCACAGAAGAATTATGTCCTTGAAGCACCGCTAGGTGACAAGACCCCTCCCGCTAATGTAGAGGCTTTGAACGTCTGGCAGTCGCGGTCTGATGACTACACGATAGTTCAGTGTGCCATGCTTTACGGCTTAGAACCGGGACTTCAACGACGTTTTGAACGTCATGGACCATACGAGATGTTCCAGGAGTTGAAGTTAATATTTCAAGCAAATGCCCGGATTGAGAAATATGAGATTTCCAATAAGTTCTACAACTGCAAGATGGAGGAGAATAGTTCTATCAGTGAACACTTACTCAGAATGTCTGGGTACTACAATCATATGACTCAACTTGGTTGCAAAGTTGACGAGGATAGTGTTATTGATAGAGTTCTTCAATCACTGCCACCAAGCTATAAAATCTTCGTGATGAACTATAATATGCAAGGGATGCAAAAGACAATTCCTGAGCTCTTCGCTATGCTTAAGGCTGCGGAGGTAGAAATCAAAAAGGAGCATCAAGTGTTGATGGTCAACAAGACCACTAGTTTCAAGAAAAAGGGCAAGGGAAAGAAGGGGAACTTCAAGAAGAATAGCAAAACAGTTGCTACTCCCACGAAGAAACCCAAGTCTGGAGCCAAGCCTGAAACTGAGTGCTTCTACTGCAAGGGGACTGGACACTGGAAGCGGAACTGCCCCAAGTATTTGGCGGATAAGAAGGATGGCAAGGTGAACAAAGGTATATGTGATATACATGTTATTGATGTGTACCTTACTAATGCTCGAAGTAGTACCTGGGTATTTGATACCGGTTCGGTTGCTAATATTTGTAACTCGAAACAGGGACTATGGATTAAACGAAGATTGGCTAAGGACGAGGTGACGATACGTGTGGGAAATGGTTCCAAAGTCGATGTGATCGCCGTCGGCACGCTACCTCTACATCTACCTTCGGGGTTAGTTTTAGACCTAAATAATTGTTATTTGGTGCCAGCGTTGAGCATGAACATTATATCTGGATCTTGTTTGTTGCGAGATGGTTATTCATTTAAATCAGAGAATAATTGTTGTTCTATTTTTATGAATAATATCTTTTATGGTCATGCACCCTTGAAGAGTGGTCTATTCTTATTGGATCTCGATTGTAGTGATACACATATTCATAATATTGAAACCAAAAGATGCAAGGTTAATAATGATAGTGCAACTTATTTGTGGCACTGCCGTTTAGGTCATATTGGTGTAAAACGCATGAAGAAACTCCATAGTGATGGACTTTTAGAATCACTTGATTATGAATCACTTGGTGCTTGCGAACCATGCCTCATCGGCAAGATGACCAAAACTCTGTTCTCCGGAACTATGGAGCGAGCAACAGATTTATTGGAAATCATACATACTGATGTATGTGGGCCAATGAGTGTTGAAGCTCGCGGCGGGTATCGTTATTTTCTGACCTTCACTGATGATTTGAGCAGATATGGGTATATCTACTTAATGAAGCACAAGTCTGAAACATTTGAAAAGTTCAAAGAATTTCAGAGTGAAGTAGAGAATCATCGTAACAAGAAAATAAAGTTTCTACGATCTGATCGTGGAGGAGAATATTTGAGTTACGAGTTTGGTCTTCATTTGAAACAATGTGGAATAGTTTCACAACTCACGCCACCCGGAACACCGTAATGGTGTGTCCGAACGTCGTAACCGTACTTTATTGGATATGGTGCGATCTATGATGTCTCTTACCGATTTACCACTATCATTTTGGGGTTATGCTTTAGAGACAGCTGCATTCACGTTAAATAGGGCACCATCTAAATCCGTTGATATGACACCTTATGAACTATGGTTTGGCAAGAAACCAAAGTTGACGTTTCTTAAAGTTTGGGGTTGCGATGCTTATGTGAAAAAGCTTCAACCTGATAAGCTCGAACCCAAGTCGGAGAAATGTGTCTTCATAGGATACCCAAAAGAGACTGTTGGGTACACCTTCTATCACAGATCCGAAGGCAAGATATTCGTTGCTAAGAATGGATCCTTTCTAGAGAAGGAGTTTCTCTCGAAAGAAGTGAGTGGGAGGAAAGTAGAACTTGATGAGGTAATTGTACCTTCTCCCGAATTGGAAAGTAATACATCACAGAAAATTGTTCCAGTGATTCCTACACCAATCAGTGAGGAAGTTAATGATGATGGTCATGAAACTTCAGATCAAGTTTCTGCTGAACGTCGTAGATCAACCAGAGTACGTTATGCACCAGAGTGGTACGGCAACCCAGTTCTGGAAATCATGTTACTAGACCATGATGAACCTACGAACTATGAAGAAGCGATGATGAGCCCAGATTCCGCAAAGTGGCTTGAGGCCATGAAATCTGAGATGGGATCCATATATGAGAACAAAGTATGGACTTTGATTGACTTGCCCGATGATCGGCAGGCCATCGAAAATAAATGGATCTTCAAGAGGAAGACCGACGCAGACGGTAATGTTACTGTTTACAAAGCTCGACTTGTTGCGAAAGGGTTTCGACAAGTTCAAGGAGTTGACTACGATGAGACTTTCTCACCTGTAGCGATGCTTAAGTCTGTCCGAATCATGTTAGCAATTGCCGCATTTTATGATTATGAGATCTGGCAAATGGATGTCAAAACTGCATTCCTGAATGGATATCTCAAAAAAAGAGTTGTATATGATGCAACCAGAAGGTTTTGTCGATCCAAAAGGTGCTAACAAAGTGTGCAAGCTCCAGCGATCCATCTATGGACTGGTGCAAGCATCTCGGAGTTGGAATATGCGCTTTGATGAGGTGATCAAAGCTTATGGTTTTATACAGACTTTTGGAGAAGCCTGTATTTACAAGAAAGTGAGTGGGAGCTCTGTAGCATTTCTAATATTATATGTGGATGACATATTGCTGATTGGAAATGATATAGAATTTCTGGATAGCATAAAAGGATACTTGAATAAGAGTTTTTCAATTGAAGACCTCGGTGAAGCTGCTTATATATTAGGCATCAAGATCTATAGAGATAGATCAAGACGCTTAATTGGACTTTCACAAAGCACATACCTTGATAAGATTTTGAAGAAGTTCAAAATGGATCGGTCAAAGAAAGGGTTCTTGCCTGTATTACAAGGTATGAAGTTGAGTAAGACTCAATGACTGACCACTGCAGAAGATAGAGAGAAAATGAAAGTCATTCCCTATGCCTCAGCCATAGGATCTATCATGTATGCAATGCTGTGTACCAGACCTGATGTGTGCCTTGCTATAAGTTTAGCAGGGAGGTACCAAAGCAATCCAGGAGTGGATCACTGGACAGCGGTCAAGAACATCCTGAAATACCTGAAAAGGAATAAGGATATGTTTCTCGTGTATGGAGGTGACAAAGAGCTCGTCGTAAACGGTTACGTCGATTCTAGCTTTGACACTGATCCGGATGACTCTAAGTCACAAACCGGATATGTATTTTTATTGAACGGTGGAGCTGTCAGTTGGTGCAGTTCCAAGCAAAGCGTCGTGGCGGGATCTACGTGTGAAGCGGAATACATAGCTGCTTCGGAAGCAGCAAATGAAGGAGTCTAGATGAAGGAGTTCATATCTGATCTAGGTGTTATACCTAGTGCATCGGGTCCAATGAAAATCTTTTGTGACAACACTGGAGCAATAGCCTTGGCGAAGGAATCCAGGTTTCACAAGAGAACAAAGCACATCAAAAGACGCTTCAATTCCATCCGCGATCTAGTCAAGGAGGGAGACATAGAGATTTGCAAAATACATACGGATCTGAATGTTGCAGACTCGTTGACTAAACCTCTTCCACGGGAAAAACATGATCAGCACCAGGACTCCATGGGTGTGAGGATCATCACTTTGTAATCTAGATTATTGACTCTAGTTCAAGTGGGAGACTGAAGGAAATATGCCCTAGAGGCAATAATAAAGATGTTATTTGTATTTCCTTATATCATGATAAATGTCTTTTATTCATGCTAGAATTGTATTAACCGGAAACTTAGTACATGTGTGGATACATAGACAAAACAGTATGTCCCTAGTATGCCTCTACTAGACTAGCTCATTGATCAAAGACGGTTATGTTTCCTAGCCATAGACATGAGTTGTCATTTGATCAATGGGATCACATCATTAGGAGAATGATGTGATGGACAAGACCCATCTGTTAGCATAGCACTATGATCGTTTAGTTTTACTGCTATTGCTTTCTTCATGACTTATACATGTTCCTATGACTATGAGATTATGCAACTCCCGAATACCGTAGGAACACCTTGTGTGCTATCAAACGTCACAACGTAACTGGGTGATCGTAAAGATGCTCTACAGGTGTCTCCGAAAGTATTCGTGGTGCTGGCATAGATCAAGATTAGGATTTGTCACTCCGAGTGTCGGAGAGGTATCTCTGGGCCCTCTCGGTAACACACATCACAAAAAGCCTTGCAAGCAAAAAGACTAATGAGTTAGTCACGAGATGATGTGTTACGGAACGAGTAAAGAGACTTGCCGGTAACGAGATTGAACAAGATATAGAGATACCGACGATCGAATCTCGGGCAAGTAACATACCGATGACAAAAGGAACAACGTATGTTGTTATGCGGTTTGACCGATAAAAGATCTTCGTAGAATATGTAGGAGCCAATATGAACATCCAGGTTCCGCTATTGGTTATTGACCGGAGATGAGTCTCGGTCATGTCTACATAGTTCTCGAACCCGTAGGGTCCGCACGCTTAACGTTTGATGACGATCGGTATTATGAGTTTATGAGTTTTGATGTACTGAAGGTAGTTCGGAGTCCCGGATGAGATCACGGACATGACGAGGAGTCTCGGAATGTCCGAGACATAAAGATTGATATATTGGACGACTATATTCGGACACCGGAAGTGTTCCGGAAAAGTTTCGGATTTAACTGGATTGCCGGAGGGGGTTACCGGAACCCCCTACGAGGGGGGATGGTCCATAGTGGGCCTTGAGGAAAGGAGAGAGGCAGTCCATAGAGGCTGGCCGGCGCCCCACCTAGGGATCCTAATTGGACTAGGATTGGGGGGGCGCCACCTCTCCCTCTTTTCCTTTCCCTCTCTTCCTTCTTGATGGACTCCTACTAGGAATAGGATTGCAATCCTATTCCTAGTAGGATTGCCCTAGCCGCACCATAGGAGGCCGGCTGGCCCTCCCCTCTTGCTCCTTTATATACAGGGGAAGGGGGGCACCCAAAGACACACAAGTTGAATTGTTCCAGCCGTGTGCGGTGCCCCCCTCCACAGAAACACACCTCGGTCATACCATCGCAGTACTTAGGAGAAGCCCTGCGCCGGTAGATACATCATATCCGTCACCACGCCGTCGTGCTGACGAAACTCTCCCGTGAAGCTCAACTGGATCAAGAGCTCGTGGGACGTCATCAAGCTGAACGTGTGCTGAACACGGAGGTGCCGTACGTTCGGTACTTGATCGGTTGAATCGCGAAGAAGTTCGACTACATCAACCGCGTCACTTGACGCTTCCGCTTCCGGTCTACGAGGGTATGTAGACACACTCTTCCCTCTCGTTGCTATGCATCTGGTAGATAGATCTTGCGTGATCATAGGAAAATTTTAAAATACTACGTTCCCCAACAAATATGTCCCTAGTGAGCCTCTAGTTGACTAGCTCGTTGATCAATAGATGGTTGTGGTTTCCTGACCATGGACATTAGATGTCGTAGATAACGGGATCACATCATTAGGAGAATGTTGTGATGGACAAGACCCAATCCTAAGTATAGCACAAGATCATGTAGTTCGTTTGCTAGAGCTATTCTAATGTCAAGTATCTTTTCCTTAGACCATGAGATTGTGCAACTCCCGGATGCCGTAGGAATGCTTTGGGTGTATCAAACGTCACAACATAAATGGGTGACTATAAAGGTGCACTACAGGTATCTCCGAAATGTTTGTTGGGTTGGCACGAATCGAGACTGGGATTTGTCACTCCGTATGACGGAGAGGTATCTCTGGGCCCACTCGGTAATGCATCATCATAATGAGCTCAATGTGACTAAAGAGTTAGTCGCGGGATCATGTGTTATGGAACAAGTAAAGAGACTTGTCAGTAACGATATTGAACAAGGTATAGGGATACCAACGATCGAATCTCGGGCAAGTAACATACCGCTAGACAAAGGGAATTGTATATGGGATTGATTGAATCCCCGACATCGTGGTTCATTCGATGAGATCATCGTGGAACATGTGGGAGCCAATATGGGTATCCAGATACCCCTATTGGTTATTGGTCGGAGAGGTGTGTCGGTCATGTCTGCATGGTTCCCGAACCCATAGGGTCTACACACTTAAGGTTCGGTGACGCTAGAGTTGTAATGGGAATAGTATGTGGTTACTGATGGTTGTTCGGAATCCCGGATGAGATCCCGAACATCGCGATGAGTTCTGAAATGGTCCAGGGTTGAAGATCGATATATTGGACGAAGGGTATTGGAGTCGGAAGTGTTCCGGAGGTACCAGGCTATCGCCAGCATGATCGAAAGGTGTTTCCGGGGCCCCGAAAAGTATTGCAGGGCCTCATGGGTCAATGGGAGGGGGCAAACCATCCCAGTAAGGGGTTGTGCGCCCCCACACCCTTTCCCACATTGCTTTGTGAGGTGGGGCACCTCCACCTAACTTGGGAGGCAAGCCTCCACCTGGCTTGGCTTGGGGGCAAGTCTCCCTAGGGTTTCCCTAGGGAGATCCAATTTGCCTTGGCCGCCGCCCCCTAGGGGAAACCCTAGGGCGCCTCCCCCTCTCCCCTTCCCCCTATATATAGTGAGGGGTGGGAGGGCAGCTGCACCCCTTCCCCTCACGCAGCCCTCTCTCCTCCAACTCCTCTTCCTCCTGTGTAGTGCTTGGCGAAACCCTGCTGAATAACCGCAAGCTCCACCACCACGTCGTTGTGCTGCCGGAGCTCTCCCTCAACTTCTCCTCCCCCCTTGCTGAATCAAGAAGGAGGACACGTCCCCGGGCTGTACGTGTGTTGAACGCGGAGGCGCCGTCCGTTCGACGCTAGATCTGATCTTCCGTGATTTGAATCGCCGCGAGTACGACTCCATCGACCGCGTTCTTGTAATGCTTCCGCTTAGCGATCTTCCAGGGTATGAAGATGCTCTCCCTCTCTCTCGTTGCTAGCATCTCCTAGATTCATCTTGGTGACACGTAGGATTTCTTTGAATTTCTACAACGATCCCCATTAGTGGTATCAGAGCCAGGTTTATGCGTAGTTTCTATGCACGAGTAGAACACAAGTTGTTGTGGGCATCGATTTTGCCAATTTACTTGCCATTACTAGTATTATCTTGATACTACGACATCGTGGGATGAAGCGGCCCAGATCGACCTTACACGTACGCTTACGTGAGACAGGTTCCATCGACTGACATGCACTAGTTGCATAAGCTGGCTAGCGGGTGTCTGTCTCTCCCACTTTAGTCGGATCAGATTCGATGAAAAGGGTCCTTATGAAGGGTAAATAGAAATTGGCATATCACGTTGTGGTTTTGGCGTAGGTAAGAAACGTTCTTGCTAGAAACCTATAGCAGCCACGTAAAAACTTGCAACAACAATTATAGGATGTCTAACTTGTTTTTGCAGGGTATGCTATGTGATGTGATATGGCCAAAAGGACGTGATGAATTATATATGTGATGTATGAGATTGATCATGTTCTGGTAATAGGAATCATGACTTGCATGTCGATGAGTATGACAACCGGCAGGAGCCATAGTAGTTGTCTTAATTTATTGTATGACTTGCGTGTCAATGTAAACGCCATGTAATTACTTTACTTTATTGATAACCGTTAGCCATAGTAGTAGAAGTAACAATTGGCGAGACAACTTCATGAAGACACGGTGATGGAGATCATGGTGGCATGCCGGTGACAATGATGATCATGGTGTTGGAAGTATGCCCTAGAGGCAATAATAAAATGGTTATTATTTTATTTCCTTGTTCATGAAAATTGTCTATTGTTCATGCTTTAATTGTATTATCCGGAAACAGTAATACATGTGTGAATACATAGACCACAACATGTCCCTAGTGAGCCTCTAGTTGACTAGCTCGTTGATCAATAGATGGTTACGGTTTCCTGACCATGGACATTGGATGTCATTGATAATGGGATCACATCACTAGGAGAATGATGTGATGGACAAGACCCAATCCTAAGCCTAGCACAAGATCGTGTAGTTCGTATGCTAAAGCTTTTCCAATGTCAAGTATCATTTCCTTAGACCATGAGATTGTGCAACTCCCGGATACCGTAGGATTACTTTGGGTGTGCCAAACGTCACAACGTAACTGGGTGTCTATAAAGGTACACTACGGGTATCCCCGAAAGTATCTGTTGGGTTGGCACGAATCGAGACTCGGATTTGTCACTTTGTATGACGGAGAGGTATCTCTGGGCCCACTCGGTAAGACATCATCGTAATGAGCTCAATGTGACTAAGGGGTTGGTCACGGGATGATGTGTTACGGAACGAGTAAAGAGACTTGTTGTAACAAGATTGAACAAGGTATCAGTATACCGACGATCGAATCTCAGGCAAGTACTATACCGGTAGACAAAGGGAATCGTATATGGGATTGATTGAATCCATGACATCGTGGTTCATCCGATGAGATCATCATGGAACATGTGGGAGCCAATATGGGTATCCAGATCCCGCTATTGGTTATTGGCCGGAGAGGTATCTCGGTCATGTCTGCATGGTTCCCGAATCCGTAGGGTCTACACACTTAAGGTTCGGTGACGCTAGAGTTGTTATGGGAATAGTATGTGGTTACGGAAGGTTGTTCGGAGTCCCGGATGAGATCCCGAACGTGACGAGGAACTTCGGAATGGTCTGGAGGCGAAGATAGATATATTGGACGAAGGGTATTGGAGTCCGGAATTGTTCCGGGGGTACCGGGTGACGACCAGCGTGTCCGAAAATGGTTTCGGAGGCCCCGACAAGCGTTGGGGGCCTTATGGGCCAAGGGGAGGGGAACATCAGCCCACTAAGGGGTTGAGCGCCCCTCCCACCCCATCTCACGTAACCTGGAGAGGTGGGGGCGCCTCCCCTAGGGCAGCCGCCCCTCCCGGCTTGGGGGGCAAGTTTCCTAGGGGTGGGGGCGCCCAAACCCATCTAGGGTATCCCCTGTGGCCGCCGCCCCTCCCCTAGGGAAACCCTAGGGCGCCTCCTCCTCCCCCCTTCCCCCTATATATAGTGAGGGAGAGAGAGGGCAGCCGTACCCCTTCCCTGGCGCAGCCCTCTTCCCCTCCCAACTCCTCCTCTTCCTCCATAGAACTTGGCGAAGCCCTGCCGGAGAACTGCAAGCTCCACCACCACGCCGTCGTGCTGCCGGACCTCTTCCCCAACTTCTCCTCCCCCCTTGCTGGATCAAGAAGGAGGAGACGTCCCCGGGCTGTACGTGTGTTGAACGCAGAGGCGTCGTTATTCGGCGCTTAGATCGGAATCGACCGCGATCTGAATCGCTGTGTGTACGACTCCACCAACCACGTTCTTGTAATGCTTCCGCATCGCGATCTTCAAGGGTATGAAGATGCACTCCCTCCCTCTCATTGCTAGTAAACTCCATAGATGGATCTTGGTGATGCGTAGGATTTATTTTTTCTGCAACGCTCCCCAACAGTGGTATCAGAACCAAGTTTATGCATAGTTACTATGCACGAGTAGAACACAAGATTGTTGTGGGTGTAGATCATGTCAATTTACTTGCCGCTACTAGTCTTATCTTGATTCAGCAGCATCCCAGGATGAAGCTGCCCGGACTAACCTTACACGTACGCTTACGTGAGACAGGTTCCATCGACTAGCATGCACTAGTTGCATAAGGTGGCTAGCGGGTGTCTGTCTCTCCCACTTTAGTCGGATCGGATTCGATGAAAAGGGTCCTTATGAAGGGTAAATATAAATTGGCATATCATGTTGTGGTTTTGGCATAGGTAAGAAACGTTCTTGCTAGAAACCTATAGCAGCCACGTAAAAACTTGCAACAACAATTAGAGGACGTCTAACTTGTTCTTGCAGCATGTGCCGTGTGATGTGATATGGCCAAAAGGATGTGATGAATGATATATATGTGATGTATGAGATTGATCATGTTCTTGTAATAGGAATCACGACTTGCATATCGATGAGTATGACAACCGACAGGAGCCATAGGAGTTGTCTTTATTTTATTGTATGAAATATGCCCTAGAGGCAATAATAAAATGGTTATTATTATATTTCCTTGTTCATGATAATTGTCTATTGTTCATGCTTTAATTGTGTTATCCGGAACAGTAATACATGTGTGAATACATAGACCACAACATGTCCGGGGGTACCGGGTGACGACCAGCGTGTCCGAAAATGGTTCCGGAGGCCCCGGCAAGCGCTGGGGGGCCTTATGGGCCAAGGGGAGGGGGCATATCAGCCCACTGAGGGGCTGAGCGCCCCTCCCACCCCATCTCAGGTAACCTGGAGAGGTGGGGGCGCCTCCCCTAGGGCAGCCGCCCCTCCCGGCTTGGGAGGCAAGTTTCCTAGGGGTGGGGGCACCCAAACCCATCTAGGGTTTCCCCTGTGGTCGCCGCCCCTCCCCTAGGGAAACCCTAGGACGCCTCCTCCTCCCCCCTTCCCCCTATATATAGTGAGGGAGAGAGATGGCAGCCGTACCCCTTCCCTGGCACAGCCCTCTTCCCCTCCCAACTCCTCCTCTTCCTCTGTAGAGCTTGGCTAAGCCCTGCCGGAGAACTACAAGCTCCACCACCACGTCGTCGTGCTGCCAGAGCTCTTCCCCAACTTATCCTCCCCCCTTGCTGGATCAAGAAGGAGGAGACGTCCCTGGGCTGTACGTGTGTTGAACGAGGAGGCGCCGTTGTTCGGCGCTTAGATCGGAACGACCGCGATCTGAATCGTTGCGTGTACGACTCCACCAACCGCGTTATTGTAACGCTTCCGCATCGCAATCTTCAAGGGTATGAAGCTCCATAGACGGATCTTCGTGATGCGTAGGAATTTTTTTTTTGTTTTTTTGCAACGCTCCTCAACACATGGCACCCCAAAGATGGAGATCAAAAGGAGCAAAATGATATTGACCATATCATGTCACTATTTGATTGCATGTGATATTTATCATGTTTTACATCTTATTTGCTTAGAACGACGGTAGCTTAAATAAGATGATCTCTCACAAAAAAATTCAAGAAATGTGTTCCCCCTAATTATGCACTGTTGCTAAGGTTCGTTGTTCCGAAGCACCGCGTGATGATCGGTGTGATAGGCTCTAACGTTCGCATACAACGGGTGTAAGCCAGATTTACACACGCAATACACTTAGATTGACTTGAGGAGCCTAGCATGTACAGACATGGACTCGGAACACGGAAGACCAAAAGGTCGAACATGAGTCGTATAGAAGATACAATCAACATGGAGATGTTCATCGTTGATAACTAGTCCGTCTCACGTGATGATCGGACACGGCCTAGTCGATTCAGATCATGTATCAATTAGATGACTAGAGGAATGTCTATCTGAGTGGGAGTTCATTAAATAATTTGATTAGATGAACTTAATTATCATGAACTTAGTCTAAATTGTCTTTGCAAATTATGTTGTAGATCAATGGCTCGTGCTTTAGCTCCCTGTTTTAATATGTTCCTAGAGAAAGACTAAGTTGAAAGATATTGTGAGCAACTGTGTGGACTAGGGCTAGTCTGAGGATTGTCCTTGCTGCTACATAGAATTCTATCCTTGATTCACCACTCCGGTGTGCCAACCCCTCTAACATCGTGTGTGAATGTTGTGAACATCTGGCAGACACGTTCTGATGACTACATCATAGTTTAGTGCGCCATGCTTTACGGCTTAGAATCGGGGCTCCAAAGGCGTTTTGAACACCATGGAACATATGAGATGTTCCAAGAGCTGAAATTGGTATTTCAGGCTCATGCCCGTGTTGAGAGGTTTAAGAACTCTGACAAGATCTTTGCCTACAAGATGGAGGAGAATAGCTCAGCCAGTGAGCATGTGCTCAGAATGTCTGGGTGCATCAATCACTTGAATCAAGTGGGAGTTAATCTTCCAGATAAGAGAGTGATTGACAGAGTTATCTAGTCACTATCATCAAGCTGCTAGAGCTTCGTGATGAACTATAACATGCAAGGGAAGATGATCCCGGAGCTGTTCATCGTGCTTAAGGTCGTGAAGGTAGAAATCGAGAAGGAGCATCAAGTGTTGATGGTTAACAAGACCACTGGTTTCAAGAAGGGCAAGGGCAAGAAGGGAAACTTCATGAGTGGCAAGCTAGTTGTTGCTCCAGTGAAGAAACCCAAGAACCCAAACCCAAGACAAAGTGCTTCTATTAGGGGAACGGTCACTGGTAGCAGAACTGCCTCAAATACTTGGTAGATAAGAAGGCTGGCAACTTCAACAAAAGTATATTTGATATATGTGTTATTGATGTGTACCTTACTAGTACTCCTAGTAGCACCTGAGTATTACATACCGGTTCAGCTGCTAAGATTGGTAACTCGAAACAAAAGCTACGGAATAAACGGAGACTAGCTGAGGGCGAGGTGACGATGTAAGTTGGAAGTGTTTCCAAGGTTGATGTGATCACCATCGCACGCTCCCTCTACTTTCGGGATTAGTGTTGAACCCAGATAAATGTTGTTTGCATTGGTGTCTGCGTTGAGCATGAACATGATTAGATCATGTTTATTGCAATACGGTTATTCATTTAAGTCAGAGAATAATGGTTATTCTGTTTACATGAATAATACCGTCTATGGTCATGCACCCAATGTGAATGGTTTATTGAATCTCGGTCGTAGTGACACACATGTTCATAACATTGATGCAAAAAGATGTAGAGTTGATAATGATAGTACCACTTTCTTGTGGCACTGCCGCTTAGGTCATATTTGTGTAAAGCGCATGAAAAACCCCCATGCCGATGGACTTTTGACATCACTTGATTTTGAATCACTTGACACATGAGAACCATGCCTCATTAGCAAGATGACTAAGATCCCGTTTTCTGGAACAATGGAACGGGCAAGTGACTTGTTGGAAATCATACATGCTGATGTGTGCGGTCCGATGAGTGTTGACGCGTGCGGTGGATATTGTTATTTTCTCACCTTCAACGATGAATTGAGTAGATATAGGTATATTTGCTTAATGAAGCATAAGTCTAAAACATTTGAAAAGTTCAAGCAATTTCAGAGTTAAGTTGAGACTCACCGTAACAAGAAGATCAAGTTCCTACGATATGACCAAGGGGAGAATATCTGAGTTATGAGTTTGGCAATCACTTAAGACAAGGTGGAATCGTTTCACAGTTGACGCCACCTGGAACACCATAGCATAATGGTGTGTCCGAACGTCGTAATCGCACTCTATTGGATATGGTGCGATCTATGATGTCTCTTACCGATCTACCACTATCGTTTTGGGGTTATGCATTAGAGACAACTACATTCACTTTAAATAGGGCACCATCTAAGTCCGTGGAGATGACACCGTATGAACCATAGTTGTCGTTTCTTAAGGTTTGGGGCTGCGATGCTTATGTCAATAGGCTTCAGCCAGAAAAGCTCGAACCCAAAGCGGACAATTGTGTCTTCATAGAATACCCAAAGAAGATGATTGGGTATACCTTCTATCTTAGATATGAGGGCAAAGTGTTTGTCGCTAAGAACATGTCCTTTCTCGAGAAAGAGTTTCTCTCGAAAGAATTGAGTGGGAGGAAGATAGAACTTGATGAGGTTGTTGAACCTTTACTTCAACTAGAGAGTAGCGCAGCACAGAAAGTTGTTTCTGTGGCACCTACGTCAGTTGAAGAGAAAGCTAATGATGATGATCATGAAGCTTCAGATCAAGTTACTATCGAACCTTGTAGGTCGACAAGGGTGCGTACAACTTTTGAGTAGTAACCCTGCCTTAAAGGTCATGTTGTTGGACAATGGTGAACCTACGAGTTATGGAGAAGTGATGGTGGGCCAGGGTTCCAACAAATGGCTAGGAGCCATGAAATCCGAGATAGGATCCATATATGATAACAAAGTATGGACTTTGGTGGACTTGCCCGATGATCGGCAAGCCATTGAGAATAAATGGATCTTTAAGAAGAAGACAGACGCTGATGGTAATGTCACCATTTATGAAGCTAGACTTGTCTCAAAGAAGTTTTCGACAAGTTCAAGGAGTTGGCTGTGATGAGACTTTTTCAATCATAGCGATGCTAAAGTCTGTTAGAATTATGTTACCAGTTGCTGCATTTTTCATTTAAGAAATCTGGCATATGGATGACAAAACAAAGTTTCCTTGACAGTTTCCGTGAGGAAAGGCTGTATATGATACAACCAGAAGGTTTGTCAATCCTAAGGATGCTAAAAGATATGCAAACTCCAGCGATCCTTCTATGGACAGGAGCAAGCATCTCGGAGTTGGAACATACTCTTTGATGAGGTGATCAAAGCTTTTGGGTTTATACAAAGTTTGCAAGAGACTTGTATTTACAAGAAAGTGAGTGGGAGAACTACAACATTTCTGATAAGTATATGTGGATGACATATTGTTGGTCGAAAATGATGTAGAATTTCTGGAAAGCTTAAAGGGTTGTTTGAACGGAGTTTTTCAAAGGAAGATCTGGGTAAAACTGCTTACATATTGGGTATAAAGATCTATAGAGATAGATCAAGACGCCTGATAAGACTTTCATGGAGCACATACCTTGACATGATTTTGAAGGAGTTCAAAATGGATCAGTCAAAGAAGGAGTTCTTGCCTGAGTTGTAAGGTGTGAAGTTAAGACTTAAAGCTCGACCACGGCAGAAGAAAGAGAAAGGATGAAGGTCATCCCCTATGCCTTAGCCATAGGCTCCATACGATATACCATGCTATGTATCGCACCTGATATGTGCCTTGCCACATGTCTGGAAAGGTGGTACAAGAGTGATCTAGGAGTGGATCACTGGACAGCAGTCAAAATTGTCCTTAGAGGAATAAGGAAATGTTTCTCGGTTATGGAGGTGATAAAGAGTTTGGCGTAAAGGGTTACGTCGATGCAAGCTTTAATACCAATCCGGATGACTCTGAGTAGCAAACCGGATATGTATAGTGGAGCAACCATTTGGGATAGCTCCAAGTGGAGTGTGGAAGCAGCATCTACGATATGACATAGAGATTTGCGAAGTACATATAGATCTGAATGTTGCAGACCTGTTGACTAAAACCTCTCTCACAAGCATAACATGATCAAACCCCAGAACTCATTAATTCTTAATCACATGGTGATGTGAACTAGATTATTGACTCTATAAACTCTTGGGGTATTAGTCATATGGTGATGTGAACTATGAGTGTTAATCACATGGCGATGTGAACTAGATTATTGACTCTAGTGCAAGTGGGAGACTATTGGAAATATGCCCTAGAGGCAATAATAAAATGGTTATTATTATATTTCCTTGTTCATGATAATTGTCTATTGTTCATGCTATAATTGTATTAATAGGAAACCGTAATACATGTGTGAATGCATAGACCATAATATGTCCCTAGTGAGCCTCTAGTTGACTAGCTCGTTGATCAATAGATGGTTGTGGTTTCCTAACCATGGACATTAGATGTCGTTGATAACGGGATCACATCATTAGGAGAATGATGTGATGGACAAGACCCAATCCTAAGCATAGCACAAGATCGTGTAGTTCGTTTGCTAGAGCTATTCTAATGTCAAGTATCTTAACCTTAGACCATGAGATTGTGCAACTCCCGGATGCCGTAGGAATGCTTTGGGTGTATCAAACGTCACAACGTAACTGGGTGACTATAAAGGTGCACTACAGGTATCTCCGAAAGTGTCTATTGGGTTGGCACGAATCGAGACTGGTATTTGTCACTCCATATGACGGAGAGGTATCTTTGGGCCCACTCGGTAATGCATCATCATAATGAGCTCAATGTGACTAAGGAGTTAGTCGCGAGATCATGCGTTACGGAACGAGTAAAGAGACTTGTCAGTAACGAGATTGAACAAGGTATAGGGATACCGACGATCGAATCTCGGGCAAGTAACATACCGCTAGACAAAGGGAATTGTATACGGGATTGATTGAATCCCCGACATCGTGGTTCATCCGATGAGATCATCGTGGAACATGTGCGAGCCAATATGGGTATCTAGACCCCGCATTGGTTATTGGTCGGAGAGGTGTCTCGGTCATGTCTGCATGGTTCCCGAACCCGTAGAGTCTACACACTTAAGGTTCGGTGACGCAAGAGTTGTAATGGGAATAGTATGTGGTTACTGAAGGTTGTTAGGAGTCCCGAATGAGATCCCGGACATCACGAGGAGTTCCAGAATGGTCCAGGGGTGAAGATCGATATATTGGACGAAGGGTATTGGAGTCCAGAAGTGTTTCAGAGGTACCAGGCTATGGCCAGCATGACCGAAAGGTGTTTCGGGGGCCCCGGCAAGTGTTGCAGGGACTCATGGGCCAAGGGGAGGGGGCAAACCAGCCCACTAAGGGGCCGTGCGCCCCCACACCCTTTCCCACGTTGCTTTGGGAGGTGGGGCGCCTCCACCTGACTTGGGGGGCAAGTCTCCCTAGGGTTTCCCTAGGGAGATCCAATCTGCCTTGGCGGCCGCCCCTAGGGGAAACCCTAGGGCGCCTCCCCCTCTCCCCTTCCCCTTATATATAGTGAGGGGTGGGAGGGCAGCTGCACCCCTTCCCCTCGCGCAGCCCTCTCTCCTCCAACTCCTCCTCCTCCTATCTAGTGCTTGGCGAAGCCTTGTCGGAGAACCGCAAGCTCCACCACCATGCCGTTGTGCTACCGAAGCTCTCCCTCAACATCTCATCCCCACTTGCTGGATCAAGAAGGAGGATACGTCCCCGAGCTGTACGTGTGTTGAATGCGGAGGCGCCGTCCGTTCGGTGCTAGATCGGATCTTCCGTGATTTTAATCACCGCGAGTACGACTCCATCAACCGCGTTCTTGTAACGCTTCCGCTTAGCGATCTTCAAGGGTATAAAGATGCTCTCCCTCTCTCTCATTGCTAGCATCTCCTAGATTGATCTTGGTGACACGTAGGATTTTTTTGAATTTCTACAACGATCCCCAACAAGCTCCTCATTTGATCATCCTGATATCACCCATTCCATTCTCTCATGCTTGGATTAGATTTTGCTACTATAATTGATTGCTCCTATTCTGATGCATAGCATGCTTTTGTACCTACTATTGTATCTTACCTGCTTATCCTAAACTGCTTAGTATAGGATGGTTAGTGATCCATCAGTGACCCCACACCTTGTCCTTGTTGCCCCTACTTCATCATCAATGACTCGATCAACTTGATCGACGAGCAGAGCCCGACACCTCACATCACATCACGCCCCTTTTGTTGCTCGACTCTACACAGCTACTATCGAGTGCCCAGGGTGATACCCCATAACACACTCCTGATGATAATTTTGTAGTGTGGCTATTTGGTCGTGGACATCGAGGGTGATTTCTCCTTCACCACTCCTGATACGACTCTAACGTTCAACACCTCAAGTGTGAACCTCGAGGGTGATTCCTCCTAAGTTCAGCTTGACGATTTCATCGAGTGGAATCCCTCGAGGGTGATTCCTCGGGTTTCCCCCTTGATGTTTTGGACACGCGGTTACCTGGACTTTACTTGAGACCTTTATTAAAGTCGGGTCGGCCCCAAGGGGTACCCGCGAGTTGATGTGAAAGTCGGGCGGGTTCGGAGAGCACCCGAGAGATAATTACGAGGCACGGCCGGGCAGGCAGGCCGCCCCCGAGTGGGCTGGGCTAGCCCTTGCCGCATTTCCTCGAGATAGGGCGACGGGGTCACATTATCGTGAGTCTCTATTCGTCTTCGCGAGCTCCCAACGACTAATGGTTTGGGTATTTGTTCTGAGTTGGCCACTGGCCTATACGCACTAACCGCCACGTGAGAATAGTTATGGGCCTCGATGTCATGGTATCAGCCGAAGCTTTGTCAGACGTCTAGTTCAGCATTCCGGCATGGGTGGGTTGGCGCCATCTAGTAGAGGTGGTGCCTGGTATTCCCTGCTCGTAACGACCCGGAGTGCAAAGGGCGATGGGCCCAAGACCCCGGAGCCCTTAGGATGTAGACCGACGGGGACCTCTCTGCTGAGCCTAGGTAGGGCTACGACGTGTTGATCTTCCGAGGCCGGGCATTGACCCAGAAAAGTGTGTCAGGTCAGAGATGATCGAGCGTGTAGGCTAATGTGGTGCACCCCTACAGAGAACTTATCTATTCGAATAGTCGTGTCCACGGTAACACACGTTCAGACTTGTATCCTGATTTATTACAACTAGAAATGGATACTTGAGATATGTGATGGATATGTTTGCTCCGGGATTGCTTTCTCGCGGGGAGTCGAGGAAGGATCTCTGGGCATTAATGCTACAACATGCTTGCTAATTATAATATGTTATTCTGTACTCTCTTCTACTGCTGCAAGATGGTGGTTTCCATAAGATGCTTGAAGATGCTAGTCTTCGATAGGCTAGGCCTTCCCCTCTATTCTGGCATTCTGAAGTTCAGTCCGCAGATACAGCTCATTCCTTTGATACTAATGCATACATAGTCTAGATCTAATGCTTGCGAGTACTTTGGATCAGCACTCACGCTTGCTTTGCTCCCCCCCCCCC
>LR738709.1:121851803-121873350 GCA_902687465.1 Secale cereale | reverse complement strand
CCCCCCACCTTGTCCTTGTTGCCCCTGCTTCATCATCGATGACAAGATCAACGTGACCGATGACCATAGCCCGACACCTCACATCACATCACGCCCCTTTTGTTGCTCGACTCTGCAGAGCTACTATCGAGTGCCGAGGGTGATACCTCGTAATGCACTCCTGATGATAATTCTGTAGTGTAGATATTCGGTCGTGGTCATCCAGGGTGATTTCTCCTTCACCAATCCTGATGCGACTCTATCGTGCAACACCTCAAGTGTGAACCTCGAGGGTGATTCCTCCTAAGTTCAGCTTGACGATTACATCGAGTGGAATCCCTCGAGGGTGATTCCTCGGGTTTTCCCCCTTGATGTTTTGGGCACACGGTTACCTGGACTTTACTTGAGACCTTTGTTAAAGTCAGGTCAGCCCCGAGGGGTACCCGTAAATTGATGTGAAAGTTGGGCAGGCCTGGAGAGCACCTGCGAGGTAATTACGAGGCATGGTCGGGCAGGCAGGCCGCCCCGAGTGGGCTGAGCTAGCCCTTGCCGTATTTCCTCGAGACGGGGCTACGGGGTCACATTATCGTGAGTCTCTGCTCGTCTCCGCGAGCTCCCAATGCACTAATGATTTGGGTATTTGTTCTGAGTTGGCCACTAGCCTATACGCACTAACCTCCACGCGAGAATAGTTATGGGCCTTGGCGTCATGGTATCAGTCGAAGCTTTGTCAGACGTCTAGTTCAGCATTGCGGCACAGCTGGGCTGGCGCCATCCAGTACAGAGGTGGTGCCTGGTCTGCCCTGCTCGTAACGACCCGGAGTGCAAAGGGTGATGAGCCCAAAACCTCGGAGCACTTAGGATGTAGACCGACGGGGGCCTCTCTGCTGAGCCTAGGTAGGGTTGCGACCTGTTGATCTTCCGAGGCCGGGCATTGACACAGAAAAGTGTGTCTAGCCAGAGATGATCGAGCGTGTAGGGTAATGTGGTGCACCCGTGTAGGGAAGTTATCTATTCGAATTGTTGTGTCCATGGTAACAGATGTTCAGACTTGTATCCTGATCTATTACAACTAGAAATGGATACTTGAGATATGTGATGGATATGTTTGCTCCGGGATTGCTTTATCGCATGGAGCCGAGGAAGGATCTCTGGGCATTAATGCTACAACCTGCTTGCTAATTATAATATGTTATTCTGTACTCTCTTCTACTGCTACAAGATGGTGGTGCTTGAAGATGCTTGTCTTTGATAGGCTAGGCCTTCCCCTCTATTATGGCATTCTGCAGTTCAGTCCATAGATACAACTCATTCCTTTAATACTGATGCATACTTAGTCTAGATATGATGCTTGCGAGTACTTTGGATGAATACTCACAGTTGCTTTGCTACCCGCTTTTTCCCCTTCTTTCTTATTTCTGGTTGTTACAACCAGATGGCGGATCCCAGGAGCCAGAAGCGACTACCGACTACTGCTACTACCCTGATGGTGCCTACTATTACATGGATACCGCCGACGACCAGGAGTAGTTAGGAGGTCCCAGGCAGGATGCCTTGCCTCTTCGATCGTTGTTGCTTTTGTGTTTGCCTTCTTTAGGCAGTCTTGTTTAACTTATGTTTGTACTTAGATTTTGTTGCTTCCGCTGATTCGTTTGTATTCGAGCTTTTGTATTGGAGCCCTCGAGGCCCCTGGCTTGTAATATAAAGCTTGTATTATTTTAATTTGTGTCTAGAGTTGTGTTTTAACATCCTTCCGTGAGTCTCTGATCTTGGTCGTACACATTTGCGTGCATGATTAGTGCACGGTCAAATCGGGGGCTTCACAATGGCGTAGCTAGCTATATGCCTATACGGTGTAACTGAGTGTTGAAGCTATCTGATGTAACTCGATTATGAAATCCTGATTGTGGTTATATGAATATGAAATATATAGTGTGTTTTATAAAAAATGTCAAATTAATTACTACATGAATTTCAATAATAGGCCAATTAGCATGCTTATTGGGGGTTTTCTAGTGCAAACGGTTTCTCTTACAACACCATGGGCGATTAACTCAAACAACCCACGCGGCTTCTAGAAAGTACGCATGTTGGATCAATTAACAATCACACACGACTTCGGCCAGGGAACTGTTTACATTAAGCCACCTTGCGAACATTTCCACATAAAAAATTATGTGTGATATACATACGTGGTTGGCGGTTTCGATGTTGTGGACAACTTGGTTTGCTCTCTAGGCCTAACCACTCCTTGAAGGCTCGATAGTACATGGTAGAAAAAAATGGAGTTATCGGGGCTTTGGAAAATAGAGGAGTTGAGTGGCTTGAGTGGATTGTTTGAGGACTTCAGTTTAGGATATGTCTTGGAGTTCAAACCAAAGTGCCTTTTTGTGTGCCCTCGTGATAGTATGGATTTCGCATGATCAACGTGAATATTGGATTAACTAAAAACCTATAAATTACATTATAAGAGCTTCAGGTAGGCAACCCTAAAACAACCATGAATAAACATAAAAAAATAATTTTGAATTGATTTGCGAACAAAAGTCTCAAAGCTAACGCTAGATTATAGACAACAAAACACTTTTTTTAGGATCACTGGGTGGAGCTCCCCTACCTGAATATATTACTCAAAAGTGGCAAGCCACGAGTACCACATTACAGATTACATGGGCATCCAAATGCGTGAGGAGAGGAAGCACCGCCATGAGGAGACATCGTCCTTATCATACTGCTTACATAAGCGGTGTGACCATAAATCAATGTCTAATACAATAAGCCTAAGAGAGAGGGGAGAATGTAGGTCCAAGTTCTTGAAGGCCTTGGAGTTCCTAGCATCCCAAATACGCCATAAAGATTGCAAGAAGAATAAATGGCCTTGCATTATCATCAAGCCCAAGAGGCGTCGAGGCATCCCAGAGAGCTGAGGTGCCGGAGTGTTGGATGCAAATGCCCAGCCTTTGTCCAAATTATGTCCGCGAGTGGGCAAGTAATGAAAATATGATATGTGTCTTCCACTTGTGAGCATCTTGGGTAGTCCGGATTAGTTGTGATTGTCTTGTGCACCATGTTGGCCTTTGTATTTAGCCTGCCCTTGAAGACAAGCCAGACAAAGACCTTGATCTTATTTGGCACTCTGGATTGCCAAATGAACTTAGCATTCTGGTCTTCATCATCCTATTTTTGTCAGCAGCTCATAGGCATGTTTTGTCGAGAAGTCATGACCCTTAATGAGGAAGTGGGAGTCTGGTTTGGCAGATGGCATAAAGCATGCAGAAGAGACATAAGAGAGACCAATTCTATGGAGGCGGGAGAGGTTAGGCGAGGATGTAGTTTAGGCTCCAAACCAGAACGCATAATTTTTCCAACTCGTACAAATGCCCAACAAAATGTGAAAAATGCAAGGGGAAGTAAGGCAAGAGGTTGAGGAGCTATCCAAGTGTCTAGCCAAAAGTAAGTGGAAGAACCACTGTTTACAATAACAAAAGAAATCTTTTGCAGAGTTGGTAATTGTGAATTAATAGTTATGCAAAGAAAAGAGGAGTGAGTTGCACGGGCAAAAAATGCATCAGGGTGTTGGATGGAAAGCCAGTCAAGCCATGTTGTAGTAGTGGGAAGTAGAGCTTTGACTGCAAATTTCATTAGTAGATAGTTATTTTGAACATGCAATTTTTTAATGCCTAAACCACACAAAAAAAAGGTTTGCAAACGTTATCCCAAGCAATGAGGCATTGAGCCCCTGAGGAAGTATCCTCAACAGTCCAAAAGAGGGCACGTCTAAGAGCATCCAAGTTTTTAAAAACTTTCTTAGAAAACCAAAAGACGGACAGAAAGTAAACAAGCAAAGAGTCAAAAACAGCAGTTATGAGGACCAACCTATCTCTTTTGGCAAGTAATTTTGCGCGCCAACCAGATAGTAGTTGTTTACAACGTTCTAAAATGGGAAGGAAAAGGTTGGGAGAAGGGTGAAGAGGAGAGACTGCGAGGCCTAGGTAGGTTTGTGAGAAGGAAGAAACAAGGCAATCGAGGATGGCGGTGTTACCACAAAACACAATGACGCAACGCCATTTGCAAATACATTTTAGTACACCAAATAGACTATGAAAACAATACCATATACGAGACAACAAATATAAACACTCCTTGGATTCAAAGGAATATCATAGATTTTAGGAGGATCCGGATCTGTAGTAATACTATTTGATTCGTAATATTATGGTTCTTAGGAAATTTTCTAAGGATTGATATGGACTTTATTTAGGAGGAAGATTTCCATCCACTCAAACTTCTATACATTTTCTTGGTTTTTCATGTGGCGTCAAATAAATTTTAATACAATTTTTTGTGGGTTCATAATCCTGTAGGATTGGATTTGAGAGAACATTGCCATTTAATCAGACGTGGAGCATCAGATCCCGAGCACAAATGGACCCGATGAACAATAATTTCGTAAAAATGGTTAAAAAAACTATTTCTTTTGTGGCAAACATTGTTGAATGTTTTGAGTGCTAGCAAAGTTTGATGATGTAATGGCATTCGTGGAAGTCTTTTTAAAAGCATTCTGGAGCGATGATTTTGTTTTTCCGCCACGACTTCCATGAATGCCATTCAAAAATATTTTCCTAAAAAGGTTCATTTAAAAAATGCTTACTACTTTTAAAATTGAGTGAGGTGCACAGTAGGCCCTTGAACTATTTTAAGGGTGTCATGTAGGTCCCCGAACTATGAAAACCATCGTCCTAGTCCTCAAAATACAGTAAATGTGTCATGCTAGGTTTTTTTCTTCTCGAATATGCACGAGTGTGCATATTATATATTAAAGAAGAAAGGCAAGGACTGCCTCCACCATGAGTTTACATACACCTCATTACAACACTACTCATCCACCGCTCCAATCTAAGGAAGAAAGGGTCCATGTTGCCTTTAAACTTGCCCACGATGGACCAAACCTTTCCTTCCGACAAGATTCTACCGAGGAGTTCACTCATCGAGGGCGAGGCCCCGTCGAAAACAATAGCGTTTCGGTGCTTCCACAACTCCCACATGGTTAGTACGAAGATCGTATGGAGATCCTTCTTGCGTAAGTTACTTGGTGCTTGCTTGCCGACTAGCCACTCGCGGATGGAATCTTGTGTCGTTGGCGACCACTCCGGCTTGCCCAAAGCCTCGCAAATCACCGCCCATGTCGATCTAGCAAACACACACATTAGTAGGACATGAATTATAGTTTCATCCTCCTGGTCACATAGGGGGCAAGCGTTTTGGTGCGGCAGCCCTCTTCGTGCAAGACGATCCGACGTCCAACACCTATCCTTAAGCACGAGCCAAGTGAAGAATTTGCATGTAGTTGGTGCCCGACACTTCCAAGTTAACTCCGCATGGGTTCCACCATCCGTCCCCAAAACTTATTCGCATACGCTGACCGCACCGAGTAGTGGCCATTGGTCTCCCATGCCCAAGAAATCGAGTCCGGCATGTCCACAACCGGCTCCCACGTGCTGACTCTAATCTATAGTTCAGGAAACTCCTGCAGTGCTTCGCTCCCAAGATCAGGACCTACGTCTGTGGCCCAAGATCCATTATCGACGGCCGGAGCAACCTTCCGGGACGATCTTATCCGAGCTGGAATTTTTTCGTATATCCTGTTGGAAATATGAGCAATCTACCAAGTGATTTTATTAACAGAAATACTAGATAAAGCATGACTAATATAGCAGTAATAGAGCAAGTCATGCGATCTGACAAAGAGAAGGTAAATAGCATTATCATATGGAACAGACAGTAAAACTAGTTGCATATATGAAGTAGGACCTAACATATTTAGAGCTAACACTAGAACAAGGAACAGTGACAGTGTTTCTAACAGAAAGAGCAAGAATGCATACGGGCCAGAGAATAGAACAAGATAAACTAGAGAGATCATGGAGACATACGAAGCAGCAGCAGAAGCCCCGGTCTTGGGTGCGATGTCCTCGCCGGCCGTGTCGTTGAAGAGGTTGTCGATGTCGAGGAAGAAGTCATCATTGGGGAAGTAGTCGTCGGTGACCGGATCATCCGTGATGAAACAACCAGTAGTCGCGCCGAGCGCTCCCCAAAAACCTTATCACCCTTCTCCTGTACAGGACCCAAAGTGGTGCGGTTTCGGAGGCCTACTGTCCCGACCTGTGGTGCACGCCGCAAGCCGGGATGAGGAAGACAGCAGTAGCTCAGAGATGGAACTGGTGGCGAGAGGAAGGAGAGATTCTGGTGCGTCTCTCTAAGGAGGAGCGACCTTCCTTATATAGGTGCAAGAGAAGGAGGTGAGAAGCCAGCAACGGGAGCTGAAGGGAGTGAGGGAGACGAACCAAACAGGCAGCAGCCGAAGAGGCGCGCCGTTCGGATTCAGTGTCCGCTACAGAAAAACAATTCAGCTTTCGTGTGACCTTTCGTATACCCGTCGTGTGTGGCAAAAATAAGACATCGGCTCGGCTCATTCCTGCAACCCGCGGCGCGTTGTGACGAGGCATGGCGTGGCGAGGCGGGCGGAGGAGGAGGAGCGCGCGTGGATGTCCCTCTTGTTCTCATGCTCGTACAAGTGGAGAAAGAGCCTCCCTTATAAAGAGGTCCAACTCCCTGTAAACTAGCAATGTGGGACTAAACTTTAGTAGTGCCCCTTGCCTTGCACGAATGGGCTAAGTGGGCCTCTAGGATTTATTAGGAATTTCTGAAATTATTATTGGGCTGGCCCAAAGTAGATAAAATTCCAGCAATCCCCCACCCGATCCCAGAGGCACACAGAATTTGCCTTTGGTTCCAAAACATTGTTTTATATACCGGTACTGCAGTGGAGACTGTTAAGTTGAACTTCCACCTAGAACTCTATGTTACACTAGTAAGCAACTTGAACTATGGACTGGGCCTTGAACTGCAAGTTTTCTGTGAATCTAGCTTCACACAAAGCCTTGACCAATACTTGGCTACCGTGGGTCTTCCCCACGGGTGGAGCTTATGCGTCATACTCCGTGACCTTTCATGAGTTTACTAGAGAGAACCCTACTCTCATATATTGCGACGTTTGACAATCAGACTCATATAGGAGTGTTCTTCAAAAGATGTTCTGCAGGACAACATCTCTGCTTACATGAGCAACTTAGAACACATTAAGACATACATCAACCTGCCATGCAGATTTAGGAGAGTATTGCATCTTCATGGAGTGGTATTGATAGTAAGGATACTCTCCTCTCAGTTGACCAACAGCTTGTCTTCCATATCTAATTCACGGGATCTCCGATCACAAAGACTAGGTTACAATCAACTCATATTGTGGGTCTCATACCCATCTCCCTCGATGCATTATCTATCACATTTCGTGATAGACCCTTAGTAAACGGATCTGCCAGATTTTTAGACATTTGGATATAATCCAATGCAATTTCTCCAGAGTTTTTCTTTTTCCTCACAGACTTTAACCTTCTTTGAACGTGTCTTGATAACTTCATGTTATCCTTTGAGCTGCTCACTTTCGTGATCACAGTTTTATTATCGCAGTTCATAAGGATACCCGGTACAGGTTTCTCAACTATCGGCAAGTCATTCAAGAACCGACGAAGCCAATCTGCTTCGACCGTAGCTGTATCTAGTGTTGTGAGTTCTGCTTCCATAGTTGACCTCGTTAAGATGGTTTGCTTGCAAGACTTCCAAGAAACAACGCCACCTTCATGAGTGAATACATATCCGCTCGTGGTCTTTATCTCATCAGCATCTGAGATCCGGTTTGAGTCACTATACCCTTCAAGCACCTTGGGATGCCCCGGTGTAGCGAATTCCATAGTTTGCAGTGCCTTTCAAATAACGCAAAACTCTCTCTAGAGCTTTTCAATGCACATCTCCTGGTTTTGAGATAAACCGACTCAGTTTGCTAACAGCAAAAGAGATGTCGGGTCTTGTAGCACTGGCTAAGTACATAAGCGAGCCAACAATCTAAGAATATTTCAATTGATCTCTAGCAATTCTTCAATTCTTTCGAAGTAGCACGCTGGCATCATATGGTGTTGGAGTGGGCTTGCGGTCACTATAGCCAAAGCGACTCAAGATCTTTTCCACATAGTGAGATTGAAGCAAAGTAATCCCATCATCATCGTCTCTCAACAACTTGATGTTCAGAATGACATCAGCCACTCCTAAATCCTTCATCTCAAAACAATGAGATAGGAAATTCTTGACCTCCTTAATAACATTCAAATTTGTTCCGAAAATCAGTATGTCATCAACATACAAGCAAAGGATAACTCCCTCGCCCCCACCATGGCGATAGTACACACATTTGTCAGCTTCGTTCACAACAAAGCCTACAGCTGTTAAAGTTCTTTCAAACTTCTCATGCCACTGTTTGGGTGCTTGCTTGAGTCCATACAAAGACTTCAGCAACTTGCACACTTTTCCTTCCTGACCATCTATTACAAACCCATCTGGTTGTTCCATATAAATTTCCTCATCCAACTCTCCATTTAGGAAAGTAGTCTTAACATCCATTTGATGAACGAGAAGACCATGTGAGGCAACTAGTGAAAGTAGAACTCGAATAGTGGTCAACCGCGCCACAGGTGAGTAAGTATCAAAGAAGTCTTCACCTTCCTTTTGGGTATAACCCTTAGCCACGAGCCGTGCCTTGTACTTTTCGATAGTACCATCAGGCCTAATATTCTTCTTGAATACCCATTTGCACCCCATAGGTTTGTACCCATAAGGACGATCGGTTATCTCCCAAGTTTCATTCACTAAGATGGAATCCATCTCACTACGAACCACTTCCTTCCAGTAGTCAGCATCTTCAGACGCATAAGCCTCTGAAATATAATTGGGAGTGTCATCTATTAGATAGACAAGAAAATCATCACCAAAGGACTTTGCATTCCTCTGTCTCTTACTCCTAGTAGGAGCTTCATTGTTTTCCTCCACGGGTTTGTCAAAGTGTTCTATCGAAATGGTAGGTTCGGTAATTGTAACTGATTCTTGATTCGAAGAACTAGGCATCTCCTGAGTAGATGAGGTAGCCATATCCTTCATGGGAAAGATATCTTCAAAGAAAGTCGCATCATTCGACTCCATGATTGTACCGACATGCATGTCAGATACTTCGGATTTTACAACCAAGAATCTATATCCAATGCTTCGGAAAGCGTATCCCAGGAAAACACAATCCACAGTCTTTGGTCCAAGTTTGCGCTTCTTTGAGATTGGCACATTGACTTTCGCCAAACAACCCCAGGTTTGTAGATAAGAGAGTTTTAACCTTTTCTTCTCCCATTCCTCAAATGGAGTTATTTCTTTGTTCTTTGTGGGAACTCGGTTTAGGACATGACATGCAGTCAATATCGCCTCCCCCTACCATGCCTTGGATAGACCCGATGTATCTAACATGGCGTTAACCAAATCAGTTAGAGTACGGTTCTTTCTTTCGGCCACCCCATTTGACTGAGGTGAATAGGGAGGCGTCCTCTCATGGATTATACCATGTTCCACACAAAAAGCATCAAATTCATTGAAAAAATACTCTCCACCACGGTCGGACCTAAGCCTCTTGATCTTACGATCAAGTTGGTTTTCCACTTCAGCTTTATAGATCTTGAAAAAGTTTAAAGCCTCATCCTTAGATTTCAGAAGATACACATGACAGTATCTAGTGGAGTCATCAATTAACGTCATGAAATATTTCTTTCCACCTTTTGTCAAAACACAATTCATTTCACATAGATCTGAATGTATGAGCTCTAGTGGTGCAAGATTTCTCGTTTCCGCAGTCGTGTGAGACTTACGAGGTTGCTTAGCTTGCACACAAACTTGACACTTAGATCCCTTGACGGTGGTGAAACTAGGGATTAATTTTAATTTGGCTAGTCGTGACATGCAACCAAAGTTAACATGACACAGACGTGAGTGCCGCACATTTGATTCACTATTGTTGCAAACATGATTAACAACTTTATTGCAAACATTTGATAAGGATAAACGAAACAGGCCTCCTGACTCATAGCCTTTGCCAAAAAACATACCATACTTGGATATTACAAATTTATTCGACTCAAAGACAAGCTTGTAGCCATCTCTACATAACAGAGATCCGCTAACAAGATTCTTATTGACGGAGGGGGCATAATGCACGTTCTTCAGCCGCACGGTCTTCCCCGAAGTAAACTTCAGATCGATCGTGCCAACACCACGAACAGAAGCACTTAAACCGTTGCCCATCAGCACGGCTGAAGTCCCTGCGGTCTGATAAAATGAAAACATGAAAATATCACCGCATACATGCACATTAGCACCCGTGTCAATCAACCAATCAGGAGAATGACATACTGAAAGAATAGTGGGAAATATACCATACCCATCATCCTTCATGTCAGTGTCTCCAATGACAACATTGACGGTCTTGCCGCCTTTCCCAAGATGACGCTTGTCATAGCGATTAGGGCAACTAGGAGCCCAATGATCAGGATCTCCACACACATGACAGACACCTTTCTTCTTGTCATTCTTCTTCTTGAAGTTGGTGTGTTGCACAGCCTTGTTCTTCCCATCAAACTTTGCTTTACCATCAAACTTGCCCTTGTTCTTGAAATTGTGGGACTGGAAGTTTTTCTTCTGTATCAAATTGGCACTAGATCCCCCCTCAATAGATCGAGCACGTGTGTCCTTTGCTCTCGCCTTTTCTTCCACATCAAGAGTACCAATGAGATCCGGAACGGAAAACTCCTGTCTCTTATGCTTCAGTAAGGTAGCAAAGTTCCTCCACGAAGGAGGAAGTTTAGTGATGATACCCCCGGCAACAAACTTGTCCGGCAGCATGCAATTGAAGTGCTCAAGTTCTCTAGCAAATGACTGTATCTCATGAGCTTGCTCAACCACGGAGCGCTCTTCAGTCATCCTGTAATCATAGAATTGCTCCATGATGTACAGCTCAGTGCCGACATCCGAGACCCCAAACTTGGCCTCGAGTGCGCCCCACATATCTTTTCCATTATCAATTGACGCATAAGCATCTACAATGTTCTCACCAAGAACACTCAAGGGAGCAGCCCGAAAGAGGGTATCCATTTTCAGAAAAGCTTGTTCCTGTTGAGCATCATAATCTCCTTCAGGTTTGCCAAGAGTGGCGTCATAGCAGCTCATGGTTTGAAACCACAGAACGGCTCTCACGCGCCACCTCTTATAGTGGATACCCTCAAACACAGGAGGTCTCATGGAAGCAGCAAAATCACTTGGGGTAAATTGCCTACAATAAGGTTTTTGGATTGTTGGAAATATGAGCAATTTACCAAGTGATTTTATTAACAGAAATACTAGATAAAGCATGACTAATATAGCAGTAATAGATCAAGTCATGCGAACTGACAAAGAGAAAGTAAATAGCATCTTCATATATGGAACAGACAGTAAAACTAGTTGCATATATGAAGTAGGACCTAACATATTTAGAGCTAACACTAGAACAAGGAACAGTAACAGTGTTTCTAACAAAAAGAGCAAGAACGCATACGGGCCAGAGAATAGAACAAGATAAACTAGAGAGATCATGGAGACATACGAAGCAGCAGCAGAAGCCCCGGTCTTGGGTGCGATGTCCTCGCCGGCCATGTCATTGAAGAGGTTGTCGACGTCGGGGAAGAAGTCATCATTGGGGAAGTAGTCGTCGGTGACCGGATCGTCCGTGATGAAACAGCCAGTAGTCGCGCCGAGTGCTCCCCAAAAACCTTATCATCCTTCTCCCGTACAGGACCCAAAGTGGTGCGGTTTCAGAGGCCTATTGTCCCGACATGCGGTGCACGCCGCAAGCCGGGATGAGGAAGACAGCAGTAGCTCAGAGATGGAACCGGTGGCGAGAGGAAGGAGAGATTCTGGTGCGTCTCTCTGAGGAAGAGCGACCTCCCTTATATAGGCGCAAGAGAAGGAGGTGAGAAGCCAGCGACGGGAGCTAAGGCAGCAGCCGAAGAGGCGCGCCGTTCGGATTCAGTGTCCACTACAGAAAAACAATTCAACTTCCGCGTGACCTTTCGTATACCCGTCGTGTGTGGCAAAAATAAGACATTGGCTCGGCTCATTCGCGCAACCCGCGGCGAGGCGTGGCGAGGCGGGCGGCGGAGGAGGAGCGCGCGTGGATGTCCCTCTTATTCTCATGCTCGTACAAGTGGAGAAAGAGCCTCCCTTATAAAGAGGTCCAACTCCATGTAAACTAGCAATGTGGGACTAAACTTTAGTAGTACCCCTTGCCTTGCACGAATGGGCTAAGTGGACCTCTAGGATTTATTAGGAATTTCTGAAATTATTATTGGGCTGGCCCAAAGTAGATAAAATTCCAGCATATCCTGGGCGCGATCTCTTGCACCTTCATTCCGTCAATCCACTTGATGTGTCATGCTAGGTAAAATACAGGTCCTCGGGCTACTTTAGTGTTGAACTGGTTTTGGATTTGGATAACACACTTATTCAACTTGAGGACTTGGATGATGGCTTAAAAAATGAGACCAACCCGCTGAGGCTCGAACCCGGGTGGGCTGGCAGCTATCCCAGCTGCCCAGCCAACGGGTCGACGCCCATCCTCATAGTTTGAGGATATATGTGACACCTCTTCAAGGACCTACAATACACTGCACTCTTTAAAATTTACTGGTCACAGCAGGTGCATATGTGCTCATGTGCAGAAGAGGAATTTCGCACTAAATCTTTCTTTTTTTGATGGTTTTTGTAGGTCCTACTCCCTCCGTAGTCCCAATAATGGTCTTACATTTTGAAACGTTTGGGCCGGAATGAGTACGAACTAGAGAGGGCCGACAATACTGTTTGTGGTTTACTCCCTCCGTTTGGGAGTGGAAAGGGCCCATGATGAGCAGGTGCAAACCATCACACATCAGCAATGCCGTACATCCTACAGCAAAGCATCTCTCTCTGTGGCCAAGTCTGACTCCAAACGTCTGCCTCACATGTCCATGCATCCAGCCCAGCAGATGCAATGCATCCAGCCTCCCTTGTCGCTTTCACCATGGATTTTTTTTTCCCTTAAGAATTAGTAGTGGTAGTATTATGCAAATTAGTAGTGGTCTTCATTCTTCAGATGCACGGTTGGATTCCAGCGTTACTGAATTGAGAAAAGATTATAGGAACAAACACATGAAATTATTGGTGTGTTGATGCCTTAAGAGACATTGATCTTAGTATACTTTTGCTTGGAGGAGAACCCAATCACGCCACAAAAAGCATCATGTGCAACTTGGCTGCTAAAAAATGCATCAGAACGGCATGAAGGTCTTTCGCGGATTTTCTCCATGCCAAACAAAGAAAGCCAAACTACCTTGGACAAATGTGCAACTTGAAACAGAATTTATGCATAAATTCGTGATAATCCTGTACAGAATCATGGTATATGTTTTAAAACAGGCACAAAATCCTGCACAGATCGTGGATATTGCTAAACAAAGAACTCAAGAGAAAAGGCTCGATTAGTACTCCATTTTTTTACCTGCAAAAGCGTAGCGAAGTTCCAAGTTGCTGCCATTAACGGCGGGGTGTCGCGTCCTCGCTTTCACATCCAACCGAAACCAAAAGGGCGCTTTTTCTCTAGTCACTTGCAGCTCCGGGACATCCCCTCTAGCCCCTCTCTCTCCCCATTCCCAAGAATCCATCCATCCCGGCAATCGCGGGCGGCTGCGGCACGGGAGCGCCGAGCGGCAGATCGAGTCGCCGCCCGTCTCTCCTCCGCTGGCCCAGGTCAACACGCGAGCAGCTCCTGCTTCGATTTAGAGCGAGGAGACCTCGTCGTTTTCCACCGGCGGTTGTTTGGTGCGGTTCTTGGTTCCGGCGCGCGGCCGTGCTGAGGTCGGCGCGGTTTCCCTGGAGTTCCTTGTGCGGCTGGGGGAGTGGCTAGAAGAGCTGCCTCCGTTTTCTTGCATTTCCTGCTGCTGTTGCGGTGGGATTCTTCCTCTTACCTGCCGTGCTCGAGCTTGCCGCGTCGTCTTGGTCTGGTCAAGACAGGCGTGCGGCGGCAGAGGAGGGCAGGAGACAAGCTTAAGCTGAGGTAACTTGCTGAAGTAATTTCTCAGCCTATCTCAAGCAGTTTGATAATAACCTGTTGTAATACTGAATCGATCTAAATTTGGGTTGGGTCAAGGTAGGGTTTTGTGCCATGGACTGTCAATATAATTTCTCAGCTTCACAGACCTCAGTTTAGGTTCCAAGTAATTTGACCTTTATTTAGGTGTTCCACGAATGATGGTTCAGAGTTTGATTCAGGGTCAAAGTGTGGTGTTTAGTTTCACGGCGCCTTGGAGCTTGTGGCTTTTAATTCTGTAGGGACTGGTAATCTTTTTCACTAGTGTCTTTGTTGGGAGGTGTAAGTTAGTGTTATTCGTTTGATGGCCTTACTTGATGTTTCATGTTAGTGATGAACTTGATCCTTCTAAATTTTCTTCTGCCTAATGGGAGAAGATGGTTTTTAAATGGCGATCGCCGACTAGCACCAGCTAGAGTTTATCGGCGTAGCGCGTAGCACTGAGTTTTTATGTAAATGCGATTGCTGATCTTACAGATGCGTTCTGTCTTCTGCATGTCCTCTTGATCTTGACTGTACTTTTCATAGCTTAATCCAACTAGAGCCTGTCATATGCAAATTTGGCTGATGGATGTATGGTTTGGACCACCACTACCACTCCATGCTATTAACATATTATTATAGCTGCCCTATGGAAGTTGCTCTCTTTCATGGTTTTTCTGGAATTGTTTTTCAAATCAAGTCAAGTAAAAGTTTGATGTTATGTTTTCACAGGTCAAGTAGAAGTGAAGCTCTCTGGTAACACCTTTTGCTGTTAGCAGATGGATGGATGTGATTGCATCGAACCTCTTTGGCAGGCCGATGATCTCCTTGTGAAGTATCAGTACATATCTGACTTTTTCATCGCACTTGCATACTTCTCGATCCCTTTGGAGCTCATATACTTTGTCAAGAAGTCATCATTCTTCCCTTACCGATGGGTACTCATACAGTTTGGTGCCTTCATTGTGCTTTGTGGGGCAACTCACCTGATAAACTTGTGGACTTTCGCCACTTACAGCAAGACTATAGCAGTGGTAATGACGGTGGCGAAAGCTGCGACAGCAGTGGTTTCATGCATAACGGCATTGATGCTTGTGCACATAATTCCTGATTTGTTGAGTGTGAAGTTGCGAGAGAGGTATCTGAAGGATAAGGCTGAGGAGCTTGACAAAGAGATGGGGATTATAAGAACACAGGAGGAGACAGGCAGACATGTCCACATGCTCACACATGAGATAAGGAGCACACTTGACAGGCACACTATTTTGAGAACTACGCTTGTTGAGTTGGGAAGGACTCTTGGTTTAGCGGAATGTGCCCTGTGGATGCCATCCCGCTCTGGAACAGCCCTTCACCTGTCCCATACAATCCATAACAGCGCCTCTATTGGCTTAGTTGTTCCTATCAATCTTCCGGTTGTTTCGAAGGTTTTTAATAGTAATCGTGCAGAAAGCATTCCACATACTTCCCCATTGGCTTCAATAAAGTCAGACACAAGCAGGTATGTGCCACCAGAGGTCGTAGCTGTCCGAGTTCCGCTGCTGCACCTTACAAATTTCCAAATAAATGATTGGCCTGAGCTATCAGCAAAAAGCTTCGCAGTAATGGTTTTGATGCTGCCTCCAGACAGTGCAAGAAAATGGCGTACCCATGAACTGGAGCTTGTTGAAGTTGTTGCTGATCAGGTAGTTGTCGATTTCATGTCTGTTCATTCTTCTATATATGTATAATCTTTAATCACTGGTGTGGTTGTCTGGTAACCTATGTCTGGCATCTGATATTATCAGCTTTAGAATCCTATAGGGCTGCTTTTGTATATTTCTTTTGGCAAATTTTAAGATGCTCCCTCTTACCCCTTCTTTTTATATGTGAGGTAAGAAGGTAAGAGTTAATCAGACCACTAATTAGAGATCAATGGCTCAGATCTAATATACACTCTTACCTCTCATGTGAAAAGAGGGGGTAAGAGGGAGGGAGCATGCTAAAACTGCTCTTTCTTATTAGTCAATGGATAAATGTATATGCTTTGCGTGTGAATAAGAGTTTCGAAGAGAATTGGTTAACTGAAGTTGCAATTGAGTTAACCTATTAAATCATTTTATTATGGTTTGAAGTGTGAAACTATTTTTCTTGAAAATCGTATTTTTTTTAGTTTCCCTTATCGCTCTATCTATCTTCCTTTTCCCTAGTATGTTATTGCTTGTGAGTAATTGGTTTATATCCTGACAAGCTCTGTAAAAGCCATTCAGCACTTGTATGCATCCTTGATTTAGTTATTGAAAGTATGCATGTCGTCATCATTGATACTTTTGTTTCCTTGTTAAAGAAATTTTTCAGATTAACCAGCTAAGTGTTGTTCCTGAATGTGCATCACGCTACACTTCCTATATGCCCTCCTCCAAGTTTAGTTATTAGTTTCTTCCTGGCACTAATGATTTTTTTTTCTTCTGATTTCATTGTGTTTGTGACTTTGTGTGGTATGTCCTTGAGTTGTTCTCAGCGTTTTGTCAGTTCACTTGGGCTACAACTATTATAAAGTCTTATTGTCAATGCTTAATATTTAGCATTTGCTGTTAGCATTTAGCCTATAATGCTGCTCTTAGATGGATAACAATTATTCCTTTATGAAGTAGACTGCACTACACTCCATGCCTGCAGATATTGTAAAAAAACATGACCAGATTCGCTCATTTTTCTTATTTAGGTGGCAGTTGCACTTTCTCATGCTGCCATTTTGGAAGAGTCCATGAGGGCCCGTGATCTACTAATGGAGCAGAATATTGCCCTTGATGCAGCACGTCGAGAGGCGGAAATGGCTATATGTGCTCGTAATGATTTTCTTGCTGTGATGAACCATGAAATGCGTACTCCTATGAAAGCCATTGTTTCTTTATCCTCCCTCCTTCTGGAAACAACTCTTACGGCTGAACAACGCCTGATGATTGAGACTATACTAAAGAGTAGTGATTTTCTAGCAACTTTGACCAACGATGTTTTGGATGTTTCCAAGCTTGGGAATGGGAGTCTTGAGCTGGACATTGCACCTTTCAACCTGCATGCTGCCTTTACAGATGTAAGTGTCCTGACAGCAGTTTTAATATTTCGACATTCCTGCTATTTTGCCTAAAAGGAAGGAGGGGGAAATATACAGTTGGATTTGAGGTCAACTCACTAGTTCATCTTGTAGGTGGTTAATTTGATTAAGCCAGTGGCTGCATGCAAAAGGCTCTCGGTAATGGTTTCCTTGGCTCCAGAGTTGCCTGCCTGTGCAATTGGTGATCGCAAGCGATTGATGCAAATAATGCTGAATGTTGCTGGCAACTCCATTAAGTTCACAAAGGAGGGTCACATTTCAATTGCAGCTTCCATAGCCAGGCCAGATTCATTGAGGGACCCGTATGCTTCTAACTTGAATCCAGTTCCCTCTGATGGGTCTTTCTACTTGGTTGTTCAGGTTTGCCTATGAACATCCACTCACTCTTTTTCTCTTAATTCCTCGATATGCCAAAAGTTGCCACAAACGCGTAATACATAACACCATAACTTTCTAATGTTGCTTGCCAAGTTAATGCAGTGGTATACAAGTCATTGATTGGCTACGTTCGTAAATGTAGACATTGGCACTCCAAAGAGACCTCGGTTGAGGTCTTCAAGGTGATAGATAAACTGAAGAGAAAAAGAATGATCTGGATTTTGGACAGTAATTGATAGTTCTTTATTACTAAGAAAAAATGTTAATGTAAACATACCATAAATATCGTATTTGAGTAGAAATTCTTCTGGAGAAAAATGATTTTAGATCACTTGTGGCTGCCCATAGAAACTAAACAAACTAATTAAGGAGCAAAAACACCGGACAAGCGTAGGGTTAATAACTTAATGTTAGCAGAAGACCTGATGTCATATTCTCCTGTAGGTAAAAGACACCGGCTGTGGAATCAAACCAGAGGATATGGCTCACACCTTCAGAAAATTCGCACATGGTGAGAATGCAACAACGAAATTGCACAATGGCAACGGGTTGGGTCTGGCCCTCTCCAGAAGGTATATCAAGAGGGCATTTCTGCTCATTCCTTTTTCCCCCTGAAATTATCTGATCTCTGTGCTGACCGATGTCTCTGCACTCTCCGGTTCGATCAGATTTGTTGGCCTGATGCAAGGGGACATCTGGCTCGAAAGTGAAGGTGTAGGGAAGGGATGTGCCGCCACGTTCTTTGTGAAACTCGGCACGCCTAAGAAACCAAATGCAAATGCAAATCCCCGAAGAATGATGGCGCCTCTACAACCAAGCAAAGGTGCTGGAGGCCCCGGTGCTGATGCTCTCAGTATATCCATAAGAGATGGCGATTCACGGAACCCTAGGGCCCGCTACCAGTCGAACGCGTGAGAAGCAGAAGCGTCGTCGGACGCATGCAGGCGGGCAAAGCTCGACTGACGGGAGGCGGGTTGCAGGCCCGATTTTGTGATCGAAATCGGTACGCTCCATTTGGGGAGTGGGTGTTGTTAACTTGTTATGCTGGTGTAGGATAGTTTTCCTACTGAGTCTGAGATAGTGACCTGGCCATATTGGCGGCATGGTGGCGAGGAGAGCAGTGTTTGTGCTGTACATGAGGTATTGTTAGGGAGGCAAAAGCTGATACTACATACGGACATTAGGCACTGCGGCGAGATCCTGTGAAGAGACAGTGAGCTGCAGGTGTAATTCATGAACATGAACTTGAAGGCATTCATCGGATGAATGGCGTACTGGCGTATTTACACAGATGATTGCAGTTTGTGCCGGTTGCATTTTCACGGTTAATTCAACGGGGACGGTAGGGGTCGGTCGTGCAGAGGATGTGCCTAGCTTTTCCCCTAAATAGTTTTCACTGCCAGGAAGCTGCTTTTTTAGAGTAAAAACCACCCGGCCATTCTCCTAACTTTTTTAACTCCCTCTCTATAAAGAGATTTAAACTCCCTAAATTTTGAGTTCACTTATTTGTTAAAAAAAACACTAGTCCCTTCAATCCATATTAAGTCGTTGATTTAGTATGTACTAAATCAGTGAAAATTAATATGGATTGGAGGGAGGAGTATATTTTTAGGGAGTTAACATCACTTAGCCTTCTCATTTTGCACGTTGTTTCATAAAGCTCAAGGCAAAATGAGAAGTGGGCGAGAAAACATTATAAAACAACATCGAGGGTGAAAGAGGGAGAGAGAGAGAAGGTGGAGTGTGTGCATATAACATTTTATAAGACGTTTTTAGAGTCCATGGCAGTGTAAAAAAATGGTTTTATATTATGCCGCGGATGGGGTAATAAAGAACTCAATGCAATGATCGGACAAAGGAGAAATTACCAGCCGAGCACAAGCATGAGAAGATGGTGAGGTAGATGGAACTCAAAGAAATTGAGGGTGCAGTGAAGGTTGTGGCCAAGACACGCTCGGCTTGATGAAGGTTGAGGAGAGGAACGCTTGCCTCTGAATTGTCAATTCTCCCCATTTAACTTACCCGTTGAAATATGGCTTTCAAATTAAGTAGGCCACCCAACAGGAAACAGTGGCATGCAAATGTCTCCTCGTACCTGATAGACATTGGTCCTCGAGTGCAAAGGAAAGAGGATGCTAGACTCACCCTCTCAGAGTATCTCTATCAGACCCCGCAAAATCCTGACCGTGTAAGTCCTTTGCGATTCACGGAAAAGGGTATATGCGGGCCGGCGCGGGCGAGGTCAGACTCAGACCCCGCAAAACGGACCCGAACACAGTTCACACGCAAACAAAAGCTTAGTTTTGTAGGACAAACGCAAAAGAGGGTTTTGCAAAAGTGACGACCACGTCCGGCATCATCTTGGTCGATCTTCACTCCGCGCCATGAGTCCATGGAGGTCATTGGAACCATCGAATCCACCTCCGGCGCTTGTTCCGACTCCCGCACCGAAATCATCGGCTGGTGCACTGAACGCATCGGCGACGTTGGTTCCAAACCCCGCTGAGAAAACATCCCCGGCACTGTAACTCGCACCGGCAAGCATTCTCCTCTTCAAGATTTCTCTTCTTGCCATGTCATGCCATTATTTGGTGAGGTCGTCCATGTATTCGCGGTTCATTGTCATGATCTTGTTCTCCTCGGCGAGCAACTTGGACATGGCTTTGTTTTCAGCGGCACGTGCTCTTCTCTCCTCAATGGCCGCTTTGCACAACCCCTCTTCCTTGAGCAATTGTCATTTTTCTTGCTTCTCCCGTGCCTTCTTCTCGGCCAACTCTTTCTTTATCTCCAACGTCCTCGCCAACATTAACTCATTTGACTGCACCATGTCATCAATTTTGTCCCGTAAGCTCGATGCTTTGTGCTCTCTCTTCATCTGCTCCTTAGTCTTCTTGTCACCATCGGGTTTGTTCAAGTTTCTTGGGCCATCTTCATCCATGTTTGTAAGTGAACCTCTCTTCAGTGGGGTTTCTTTGTCAGTCAACTTCCACTTCTTGCACCCTTTCAGCAAATCCCAACAATGCTCTAGTTTGAAGAATTTGCCTTCCAAAGCTTCCATGTCTTTGTATCTTTTGTTGGGCAATTTTGTCCTACACAATTTGAACAAAGTCAAATGATGCAACCATTTCATATGATGCAATATGATGGGCACAACTTGGGACATGAAAATGAACTCACATAGTCGGATTCCACGGTTCCACTTGGAGATGCATTGCATACTTGTTCCAAGCAAGCTGCCCAACGGCTGCAAATAGACTTGATCACGTCCCAACGCCCTTGGAGTGACTGAAAGGTGCGTGGAGTCTTATTGGGATACTTTGCCATCATGCAAAAGTATTGATCTCCGATCCTTTGCCAATACATCTTGGCGGTTTGAGAAGTACCCGTGCATGCATCAAGAGACACCGCACTCCATGCCGTGATCAAGATTTGATATTCCAAGATCGTGTAGTTCTTCGATCTCTGGCTTTTTTCCACTTCTTGTTTGCGATTGCTCATACTCCCCTCATCGATCTCCTCCATTTCTTCACCACCATGATCATCTACGCCGCCCTCCGTTTCATTGTAATCGAATGCGGCGAACGGGGCTTGATCGATGTCAACGGCGTTGGTGTCCAGCAAGTTCGCGAACTTCTTTGTAGGAATCTTCTTCCGCTTTACGCCCGAAACCTTGCCGACCTTCTCCGCTGCCGGCCGGGATCGCGGTGCGGTGTTCGCGCCCGGAGCGCCGGCCTTCCCGACGGCGTTAGCCGGATTCCCGCCCTGCACGACCACGTTGTCCTGCCGCTTCCGGGCAGGCGCAGTGGTGCCTTTGGCGACGGCGGTGCCAACATGGCCGGCGACAAGATTCGCCCAAGGGGATTGAGCGTGCGCGACCTCGACGGTGACAGTAGGGAGTCATCCATGACGACGGCGAAGGACTGTCGAAAAAGATGCACCGGAGCGGGAGGTGGCGAGGGCAATGATGGGGAGAGCGGGAGGTGGCGAGGGCAATGATGGGGAGAGCGGGAGGTGGCGGGGGCAATGGTGGG
>LR738709.1:121776768-121851674 GCA_902687465.1 Secale cereale | reverse complement strand
GGGGGGGGGGGGGGAGCGGGAACGAGCGCGCAGAAATGTCTCTTCCGCCAAATCTCGTTGCGGATAGGGACCGAGCTCAGGTCGTTATCCCACCCCGTGAATTTAGAGAGATCCCCGCAAAAAAAATTACGAGTCAAACGCGTTTGCGGTGTCTGATCGGGCATGATTTACTCGTATTTTGACGGTTATTTTGCGGGTCGGAACGGGATGCTGCTAGAGATGCTGTGTGTACCCTGGTTGTAGTGGCGGTGAGGTACTTTAGATGAACCCCGTGATGCTCTAAGATGAACTGCTATGTGCTTTGAATTTGAAAGGTTGTTCAGTTTTGTGAATTTGAAATGACATTCCAATGATTTGTGTTGTCCAAAAGTTTGAGTTGTTTGTAAAATATTATCAGCACATGTTTTGATGAAAGGACTCTCTATATAGAAATTTAAATTCTCAAAAGTTTAAGAGGGTTACGTTAAATTTTAGTTTAAGAGGGTTTCGTTAAATTTTAGGAGGATTCACCACAGCATTTTTTACATCAGCAGCATTGTTTTCAAAGTTAATTATTTCATACATGCACATCATCAGTTCATTAACGTTTTTCTCATAATCAAGTTGAATTTCCAACAAAGAAGACAGATGGGGGCAAAGTTCACGCAATGATACTGCAATCTGGAGAGCACACAGATAACACATTCACCAGTGGAGATTGCCAACAGAAAATTCTAAGCAAGAACAAGCAACAAAACATGGTAGCTCAAAATTCAAAACAGTTGACAGCGATAAGAATCTTCCAAAATATCATTCGAACATTGGGACGATAGATTGTGCTACTCTCAGTACAAAGTACTTTACTAATTACTGTCAATTGCTCAAACAGAACAGCAGTCGCTCCACACAAACAGCGACTACACAGAAAGGGTAACTTAAACCTTGAAGCCACGGCTGTTCCTCCTACCACGAGCCTTCTCAAACTTCCTACCCTTGGAGCGGACGTAGGGCTTGGTGTGGCTGTGCGGCACACCAGGAGCCTTGCCAAAGTGCCTCACTGCCTCACGGGCATTCTTGGGTCCCCTCAAGAGGATCTGCAGATGCACATTTGCAAACATGAGACTGAATTCCCCACAACTGGAAGCACTAACAAGAAAAATAGCTAATCGGTTCCTCCAGTTATTTTAAATTTAGATGTACACTCAGACCACAACCACTACAATATTAAATACTACAGTAGTTGGTAATCATGTTCTCAGACTAATCTGCCCAGATGTAACTATAACGCTTGGTTCATATCACAAACAACCCACAGAGGGAAGTTTTCATAGAGCTGGGATTATAGTGTATCATCCCTGCAATAGTCACAACATAGCTGTGTTTATTTTGCCCAAAAAAACAAAAGAGCCTTCATAGGTTGTGATGAAATGTAACAAAGAAATCATAAGATAAATGTGAGTGGGCTCAGATACAAAAGAGAAGTTCATATCATGACTACCCACAAAGGAAAGTCTCATAATGAGCTGGGTAATAGTATCATCATTGCAAAAATAATCAAGACAAAATGCTACCACTAAGCATTTGCATAAGCAAAGAAACAAAAAACAATTCAATGCTCTTCCCAAGTAAAAAAGAGAATAGCAGATAGAATGCTCAGATAGAACTATAACGTTTAACTGAGATCAAACAACCCACAGAGGGAAGTATTCATAGAGCTGGGATTATAGTGTATCATCATTGCAAGTCAAACAATAACATAAAAATTGGCAATAATGAAATGCAAAAGAGATCATAAAGAAGAATGTTGAGAATGCTCAGATACAAAAGAGAAGTTCATATCACGACTACCCACAAAGGGAGGTTTCATAATGAGCTGGGTAATAGTATCATCATTGCAAAAATAATCAAGACAAAATGCTAGCACTAAAACATATACTATTTTGAAGTAAAAGGTAAAAAGCAGGTAGTTTGCTCAGATAGAACTATAACGTTTAGTTGAGATCAGACAACCCACAGAGGGAAGTACTCATAGAGCTGGGATTATAGTGTATCATCATTGCAAGTCACAAACATTTACAATGAGACTATTAATTTATGCCAACATGTCAAAATAGCAAACCAAACAATTATCAAGAGCTCAGATACAATGGAAAAAAGTACATATCACGACAACCCACAGAGGGAAGTCTCATAATGAGCTGGGTAAAGTGTATCATCATCGCTAAATTCAGAACAGGGTGCAAATGCACAAATTTCAACAGTGAACAAATAAAATAAAGAATTCAATACTTCTGGAAGTCAAAACAGCAGAACTGGTTAAATGGTTCCCTCAGTAAAAATATATTGCTCGTCAGATAATATCAGTATTAGCATGGTTAAAGCATCACTGGGAACCTCAAAAGGATCAAAACCAAAAGAAGACGCTCAAATACTATTGAAGTTCCAGGCAGGCACAAGTTAATCACACACACACTCCATCGTAAAACATCAGTGTAACAATTTAGCCTCTTCCTAAAAACATAATACAGTGGTACCACTTCCTAAAAATTTATAATACAGTCAAATGTGCTAACCATAGCAATGCCATGTGCATATACACATCAAAAGATCAGGGAGACTAAAAGCTTACCGTGTTCTCCCCAGTTGGAGCACGGAGTGCAAGCTGGTCAAAAGTGAGGCACTCCCCACCAGCATTGACAATCCTTGCCCTCGCTGTCTCTGTGAACCTCAGAGCGGTAACCTTCATTGCTGGGACCTCTTGGATACGCATGTCATCTGTGATTGTACCAACAACCACAGCAATGTTCTTCTCCTCCTGTCGAGATACGGTTTAAATATGAGCATCAGTAGGTTGGGTTACCAAAACCAGAACAGTATATAGACCTAGACTGATGGACATTAAGTTGGTTTTATAGACTAGATGGTTTGCATCATAACCACAACGTGACAAACAATAGTGCAATAAGTTGGAGAGGAAATGCACAAATTCAGAACAAGATATGCTCCAATTTCAACAGGGGAAAATAAATAAAGAATTCTATGTTTTTGGAAGTCAAAAAAGCAACACTAGGTAAATGGTTCCCTCAGTTATAATATATTGCTCATCAGATGGTATCAGTATTAGCATGGTTGATGCATCACTGGGAACCTTACAACTAGATTACGAGCAAACAGACGGTAATGTCTCTGGGCAAAGTATGATGTCTCCGGGCAAAGTATGGGGGCGCATACCTTTCCCTTCATGAAGTTGGAGAGGCGGCGCATAGAGAGCGGCGGCCGGTTGGTCTTGCTCATGAAGAGCCTCTTCAGGATGACGGCGTTGAACTTGCTCTTGGTCCTCCTGACCAGGAAACGGTAGAGCTGCACTCCAGAAAGGAACACAACAATCACAATCCAGACGCACACCACATATACAAAAAAGCCGATCTGGTCTATCCAACACTAGACTATACAGCGCCTGCATCCAACGAGAAATGGCGGCGTACCTAGGTAGATGGAAATACAGCTAAACTAACAATCACAGATGCGGCAAGAACTAATCGAATCACCAAACATTCCGTGCGGATGACATCCTAAACATAGAAGTGGATCATCGGACGACGATAGCGTGGGGGTCGCGCGTGAATACCTTGACGAGGAGCTTGAGGTAGACATCGTCGGACTTGGGCGCGACGCGCTTGGTCCTCTTGTTCCTCCCGCCGGCAACGAGGTCGATACCCTGAGCAGCACAGCAGCGTTAGCGCACGCGGCCTGGGGGAAATACGGAAGGATCTGGATGGGGAGCAGGGACTGGGAGGCTCACCATGGCTGCTTCTGCGGCGGCGGTAGGGTTTCCTTGCGGGGTCGCGCTGCGGCTGCGGCTGCTGCTTCTTACCTCGTCCGCCTCCGGCTCGGGAAGGAGAGTGGCGGCGCGGGGACGGGACGCTATATAGGGAGCGGAGGGAGAGGCGTGGAGAGGGTGTTTAGGGTTTTGATGACTCGTTTGGGCTTTTGGGCTAAGCTGTGGGCCTGGTGAGCCCGACGAATGAAGCACTGCTGCTAGGTGGGCTTTTTCTTGTTGGGCGGCTCATCGTGTCCGGGCCTTCTCGAAAAATAATGTACGTTCGTGCACGGGCTTTCCGGCGAATTCAATTCCTTTCTTGACTTTTTTTTACTACTCCCTCCGTCCGAAAATACTTGTCATCAAAATGGACAAAAATGGATGTATGTAGAACTAAAATACATCTAGATACATCCTCTTTTATTCATTTTGATGACAAGTATTTCCGGATGGAGGAACTATAATCTTCTCTACTCCTAATATCTTAGTTGGCAGTCTCGCCTCACATCCCACCACATCTCATCACTCCTATCTTTCGCCCACCTTTCACATCACGTCACAACAGGTACTTGGGCCGTCCCATTAACGCATACGTTCACGCAAGCCAGGACACGATCCCTCAGATGCCTGCCCTCCTCGCGAGCCTAGACGTGATCCCCTCGACCTACTTGTCCCAGTCCTCCCTCCCTGCCGCCGCCCATCGCGCTGGCCACCACCACCTCCCTCCCTAGCCAGCCGCCACCACCCGTCCCCTAGCAGCCATGTACAACGGAGGAGCGGCCATGCGTCTGGCCTGGGTGGGTCTTGGCATCCCTCCTCCCTTCGTCAAAGGCCAGGAGCTCCCCTCCCTGACCTGATCTGACGGAGCCATATCCGGCTGGGGGAGTTGCCGACGGCGAAGCAGCGGCAACCCGACAGAAAGTGGATGTGATGGATAAGACCCAATCCTAAGCATAGCACGAGATCGTGTAGTTCATCTGCTAAAGCTTTTCTAATGTCAAGTATCATTTTCTTAGACCATGAGATTGTGCAACTCCCGGATACCGTAGGATTACTTTGGGTGTGCCAAACGTCACAAGATAACTGGGTGGCTATAAAGGTACACTACGGGTATCCCCGAAAGTATCTGTTGGGTTGGCACAAATCGAGACTGGGATTTGTCACTCCGTGTGACGGAGAGGTATCTCTGGGCCCACTTGGTAAGACATCATCATAATGAGCTCAATGTTACTAAGGGGTTGGCCATGGGATGATGTGTTACGGAACGAGTAAAGAGACTTGTCGGTAACGAGATTGAACAAGGTATAGGGGTACCGATTATCGAATCTCAAGCAAGCATCATACCGATAGACAAAGGGAATTGTATACGGGATTGATTGAATCCCCAACATCGTGGTTCATCCGATGAGATCATCGTGGAACATGTGAGAGCCAACATGGGTATCCAGATCCTGCTATTGGTTATTGACCGGAGAGATGTCTCGGTCATGTCTACATGCCTCCCGAACCCGTAGGGTCTACACACTTAAGGTTCGATGGCGCTAGGGTTATAGGGGGAATATGTACGTGGTTACCGAATGTTGTTCGGAGTCCCAGATGAGATCATGGACGTCACGAGGAGTTCCGGAATGGTCCGGAGGTGAAGAATTATATATGGGAAGTCATGTTTCAGTCACCGGAATAATTTCGGGGTTATCGGTATTATGTCGGGACCACCGGAAGGTGTCCGGGGGTCCACCGGGCGGGGTCACCTGCCCCGGTGGGCCAAATGGGCTGAGTAAGGGAGGGAACCAGCCCCTGGTGGGCTGGTGCGCCCCCCCCCCCAAGGGGCCCTAGGCGTGTAATTGATGTCTACACACGCTTCTACTCTTGTAGACTATGTTGGGCCTCCAAGCGCAGAGGTTTGTAGGACAGCAGCAATTTCCCTCAAGTGGATGACCTAAGGTTTATCGAACTCACGGAAGTAGAGGTTGAAGATGGTCTCTATCAAGCAACCCTGCAACTAAGATACAAGAAGTCTCTTGTGTCCCCAACACACCTAATACAACTAGGAGTTGTATAGGTGCACTAGTTCGGCGAAGAGATGTTAAATGGCAAGTGATATGGATGATAGGAGTGGCAAAGCAAAGTAATATAAATCTATAATAAAAAGTGCAGCAAGCAAACAAGTGGTAAACGTGAGCACAAATGGTATTGCAATGGTGGAAACAAGGCCTAGGTATCATACTTTCACTAGTGGCAACTCCCAACAACATTAACATAATTGAATCACATGATATTTCCCATAAAACATGCAATGGAGACGCACCCGGAGGTCATTCCTTCGGGTCAAGAGAGGACGAGAATTATGTAGGGCTACAAAAGCACACCTCAAAGTTCGTAGTTCTCAATCTAAGGATTTCCCAATGTCACCGCGGCCATCCAAAGAGAGTCACACAATCACCACAACATATCTAAAGGATAGTCAAAGACAAGCACCAAGAGACTCTCAATCTTCAATCAACACACAAGAGAGGAAATCACTCATGAAAATATTTTTCTAATCCATCTCCAATAGACCGCTGTCACCTTGGTCTCGGGGATTATACTAGATAAAGACAAGTGAGTACATCAATCCAATACATAGATGAAGGGGAAATATCATGGGATCACCCTAGATTAACATAGCCTATGATCACAACGAAGATCACATCATGGGAGAGAGAGATAACCACATAGCTACACGTACGAGCCCTCGGCCCCGGAGAAGACTACTCACGCATGGACATGGTGAGGAGGAGGTTGATGATGGTGTTGATGGAGAGGTGCAGCCGCGCGAGGAGGAGATGGCCGGCGGCAGCCACGGAGGCGGCGGCGACGGCCCTTGGGGGCGCGGCGGCGGCGGCGGCCCTAGGGGGCAGCGGCTCCTTGGCCCCCCTTCTTCCTTGTGGATGGTGCTGCAATGGTGCTGGTCCTCCCCTCCAAGACGACGGCTCGGGAGGAGGAAAATTTGTGGCCCTTGGTGACCTAGGTTTCCTCTCTTTATATAGACTCTCGGATTCCCGTCATCAGATTTTGGGCCTCAGTAAAACGGGCTTTACTCGGCCGTCCGGACTCCGATTTGGATGAATTTTATATCCAGAAGCATCGCCTTGAAATTCCCCACAACTTTCGCAACTAGACTTTTTCCGTTTGACGTCGTCTTCGGGCCGGAACGTGACCATCTTTAAAAAACGTTCTCAGACAGATTTCAGGAAAGTCAGAGTCCTACTCCAATACGACTCCTTTTGCGTTTTTGTCAATTTCCAAGTAATTCCTACACAATAAAGTGTAAAACAAGAACATTGTGCACTTTTGCAACCATTAGTAGGTTAGTCCAAATATGATCAAAAGTGTATGGAAGTGCATAAATATCATAGCAATATCACACAAAAAAGGCATGGAGCAAGCAGAAATTATAGATACGTTTTGGACGTATCAACATCCCCAAGCTTAATTTCTGCTCGTCCTCGAGTAGGTAAATGATAACAAGCATAATTTCTTTGGTGACATGCTATTAACCATATAAGAACTTTTCACAGTCACATGACAAATGCTTACTGAGATAATGAATCTGTAGTAATTAAGTTGCCTCATGAGAAAATCACAAAGAACTGAAAGTTTTACAATATGATACTGAAACATCAAATAGATTTGTAGTGAGCATGGTGTGCAAATATGATAAAGTGGTACCTCGCTTGCCCCCTTTAGTGAAGCAAAACATAAATGCAGGGGCACCTCCAAGGTTTAAGTGACGACTATATACAATGATTTCAGAATAAACGATATCATAATCATGCAAAAGACAATGGTACTTTGGGACAATGCACATTACACTCAGAATGATAATCATGCTCTCAATAGTTGGTGCTTTAAAGAAGGTGGAGACTCTCGAACCGTGGCTTTTGTTGGCAAGGTTGAAAACCCGTGGTCGGAAACAAAAACTAAACATGTACCAGAGCTCTTGGTTTTAAAAACAGAGGTAATAATTATTTTTTTAGAATATGCATATTTCGTCAACGAATGCTAGCAGATAACTCAATTACTTCTTGAGCTGGACAAGTTTCGAGGAACAGCTCCCGCATGAGGACGATCACATCCTCTTAATCTCCTTTGTTTATCACTGCCAAAGTTTTCTGATTTCTCGTGAACAAAGCGTGAAGGAGGGTTTGTTTGTTGTATTATTTTTTAATGAGCCGGGCGCACTCTATGCCAGTTCCTTCTCGTATTATGGGTTTGCACATTAGACATGCAATCACGGGGTGAAGCTTGTCCAACTTAAAAAGATCATGAATTAACTACTACTTCCTCATGAGCTAAAACAGAGGCACAAAAGAGAAATGCTTTTTTTGAATAATTTCGAGATGGTACATGAAAGTCTTCGTTAGGGATGGCAGGTAAATACCATGTATAGGAAGGTATGGTGGACTCATATGGCATAACTGGTTTAAAGGATTTTGGATGCACAAGCAATCAGTCCGCTTAGTACAGGCGAAGGTTAGCAAAAGACTGGGAGCGACCAACTAAAAGAGCAATGACGGTCATAATCATGCAGAGCGACAAAGCAACATTGAATCGAGCATGGAAGTTATATCGCTACTCAGAAATTAAAGATCATCAAGGCTTGATAGACTTTCTTTACAGTCTTAAATATGCGTGAGCATACGCCAAGTCAATCAAAATAAATTCTTGAAGGAAGATATCACTAAACCATACCACATCATAGGCAAACAAATCATGTTGGTACTCCAATAACACATTGAGAACCCCCCAGCTATTTGAGACTAACCATAAGAAAACATGAACTACTAAGCACCATTATGCACATAGCATTTTTATCATAGACATATCAACCAGTGCAACAGAAGCCAACTCTCTTAACAAGATAAGCATGATACTAAAGAGAGTTCCAGCAACCAACTAAACAAAAACTTTTTAAAAAGATAAGCATGAAAACTAAGAGCTGAACATGATAGTAGCTATTGAAAGACAAAGAACACACACAGTAAAGATAGACATGAAAATTCTATGTTGTGTTCTAGGTTGAAGTGGAGCGTGTTTCTCTCCCACACAAAGAAAGCTGAGTTCCAACTCGTTATGAACAGCAAGCAAAGCTAAAGAAAACTAAAAAGGAAACTAAAAGCAAGACGCTCCAAGCATAGCACATAACACATGAAGTGATAAAAATATAGTGGAACGAAAGACGAACTGATAATTGTTGATGGAGAAGGGGATGCACGGGGGCATCCCCAAGCTTAGACGCTTGAGTCTTCTTGAATATTTCTTGGGGGTGCACGGGGGCATCCCCAAGCTTGAGCGTTTGACACTCCTGAATCTTTTTATCATCTTCCCTCGCACACTTGGAAACTCCCTTCATACATAACTCATCATAATCTGATTAGCGAGGTTAGTATCCATAATAAAATAATTGTTCCTTGCTGGAAATAAGGATATTCTTGAAGGTCTACTGTTTCTCAAGATTGCCAAAAGGTTTTTGCAAAGAAAAAGCAAGCTCAAGGTTTGCAAAATGAAGGAAAGGCAAAATAGGACAGAATCTGTGAAAAACAGACCAGCAGGTAGTAAATGATTTTTTCGGGGCACTTCTGCAACTCTAATAAAAAAACTCAGAACAGACGCCCGAAAGCCAATTGTATAGAGCACGCTGTCGAAAAAATTCAGACCAAAAAGATGATCTGGTTATTTTATACGAATTTTTCTATCCAAGGACATAATCTGTTTCCTGGACAGCACGTCACAACTTTTGAACTTTCTTGCAATCAGAGGCTACACTTGGCACAAAGCTGAAAAGTAAAGATACAATGATGATGCTACTGTAGTAACAACATCAAGACACAACAAAAGCAAAATAAAATTTTATTTATTGTGGGCTGCCTCCCAAAAGCGCTTTCTTTTATGCCTTTAAGCTAGGCATAAGACTTTAATGATGCTCTCGTAGGAATAAGAGTTGAAGAACAAAAAAGAGCATCAAGAAGCAAATACCAAACACATTTAAGCCTAACATGCTTCCTATGCATAAGAATATTGCAATAGAATAATTCATTGAAGCACAAAGCAATAAGCATAGGAAGGCAAAACAAGCATAACTTCAAAATATTCACCATAAAAAGAGGAAACTTCTTATTATTAAGATATTTAGAACCATGTCTCCCTCTCTCATTATAAATTTCAGTGGCATCATGGATGAACTCAACAATATAACTATCACATAAGGCATTATTTCCATGATCCAAAAGCATAAAAGTGTCATTACTCTTCATATAAGCAAAATCTTTCTTATTAGGAATAATGAGAGTAAGACTATCATAACCATCATGGTAATCATCGTATTTAGGAGGCATATCATAATCATAATAAATTTTATCCTCAATAGTAGGTGGACTGAAAATATCATATTCATCATAGTAATCATCATATATAGGAGGCATAGTATCATCAAAGTAAATTTTCTCCTCAAAAGTTGGGGGACTAAAAATATCATGTTCATCAAACGTGTCATCCCCAAGCTTAGAGCTTTCCATGTCATTAGCAATATTGATATTAAATAAAAATATACTAATAACATCACCACCATCATGATTATTATGCAAATAATAAAGTTCCAAAGGTTTTTTAATTTTCTCTTCGAACACATCATGTCCAAGTTCGAGGTAGAGCTTATAAAGCTCTCTCATATTTTTGTTGTTTTCCATTAAGCAAAACTAGTGAAAATAAAAACAAGAAACAAAAAGATTTAATTGCAAGATCTAAAGATATACCTTCAAGCACTCACCTCCCCGGCAACGGCGCCAGAAATAGCTTGATGTCTACACACGCTTCTACTCTTGTAGACTATGTTGGGCCTCCAAGCGCAGAGGTTTGTAGGACAGCAGCAATTTCCCTCAAGTGGATGACCTAAGGTTTATCGAACTCAGGGAAGTAGAGGTTGAAGATGGTCTCTCTCAAGCAACCCTGCAACTAAGATACAAGAAGTCTCTTGTGTCCCCAACACACCTAATACAATTAGGAGTTGTATAGGTGCACTAGTTCGGCGAAGAGATGTTAAATGGCAAGTGATATGGATGATAGGAGTGGCAAAGCAAAGTAATATAAATCTGTAATAAAAAGTGCAGCAAGCAAACAAGTGGTAAACGTGAGCACAAATGGTATTGCAACGGTGGAAACAAGGCCTAGGGATCATACTTTCACTAGTGGCAACTCCCAACAATATTAACATAATCGAATCACATGATATTTCCCATAAAACATGCAATGGAGACGCACCCGGAGGTCATTCGTTCGGGTCAAGAGAGGACGAGAATTATGTAGGGCTACAAAAGCACACCTCAAAGTTCGTAGTTCTCAATCTAAGGATTTCCCAATGTCACCGCGGCCATCCAAAGAGAGTCCCACAATCACCACAGCATATCTAAAGGATAGTCAAAGACAAGCACCAAGAGACTCTCGATCTTCAATCAACACACAAGAGAGGAAATCGCTCATGAAAATATTTTTCTAATCCATGTCCAATAGACCGCTGTCACCTTGGTCTCGGGGATTATACTAGATAAAGACAAGTGAGTACATCAATCCAATACATAGATGAAGGGGAAATATCATGGGATCACCCTAGATTAACATAGCCTATGATCACAACAAAGATCACATCATGGGAGAGAGAGATAACCACATAGCTACACGTACGAGCCCTCGGCCCCGGAGAAGACTACTCACGCATGAACATGGTGAGGAGGAGGTTGATGATGGTGTTGATGGAGAGGTGCAGCCCCGCGAGGAGGAGATGGCCGGCGGCAGCCACGGAGGCGGCGGCGGCGGCCCTATGGGGCAGCGGCTCCTTGGCCCCCCTTCTTCCTTGTGGATGGTGCTGCAATGGTGCTGGTCCTCCCCTCCAAGACGGCGGCTCGGGAGGAGGAAAATTCGTGGCCCTTGGTGACCTAGGTTTCCTCTCTTTATATAGACTCTCGGATTCTCGTCATCAGATTTTGGGCCTCAGTAAAACGGGCTTTACTCGGCCGTCCGGACTCCGATTTGGACGAGTTTTATATCCAGAAGCATCGCCTCAAAATTCCCCACAACTTTCGCAACTAGACTTTTTCCGTTTGACGTCTTCTTCGGGCCGGAACGTGACCATCTTTAAAAAACGTTCTCAGACAGATTTCAGGAAAGTCAGAGTCCTACTCCAATACGACTCCTTTTGCGTTTTTATCAATTTCCAAGTAATTCCTACACAATAAAGTGTAAAACAAGAACATTGTGCACTTTTGCAACCATTAGTAGGTTAGTCCAAATATGATCAAAAGTGTATGGAAGTGCATAAATATCATAGCAATATCACACAAAAAGGCATGGAGCAAGCAGAAATTATAGATACGTTTTGGACGTATCAGTAATGCCTAGTATGCGACTATGTCTCCCACGTGTCGAGACACGACTTAAAGACATAAGCGCATACTAGAATGATCTCAAGTATGGTTTCTTTGCACATCTCATGTAAAATTCAGGGATGAAATTGTAAATTGATAGTTGGCTTACACTCGCCACGTCACACAATGAATACAATAGCATACATCATCCAAAGAACATCAGGGTCCGACTACGGACGAAAATCCAAAAGAGAAAGATACCAAAACACAAGCCCGGATCCTCCTAGTAAGAACCACTACTGATCGTCGGGATAAAAAAGATAGTAACATCCACGCTCTTCATCGAACTCCCACTGAAGTTCTGGATCATCTCGTGCATTGTTCCCAACGGTACCTGCATCTGGTGTGTGTTGAATCTGTGAGCCACAGAGGACTCAGCAATCTTGTTCCCGGGTATCAAAACTACCAAAACCTTAGGTGTGGAAATGCTATAAACAAGGGTTGCAGCAAGCACTAAGCACTAGCTTACGAGTTTAGAGCGAGAAGAGAACAAGTGCCAACGATCGCCAAGTTGATCAAGAAATGATCCTAGCTACTCACGATCAAACATAACCCCACCGTGTTCACTTCCCGAAGCCCTTCGGAAAGAGACCATCACGGTTACTCACACATGTAGTGTATTCATGAATAAGGTGTCAAATTATTTACAACCGGATATTAACAAATTCCCATCTGCCACATAACCACAGGCATGGCTTTCGAAAGATCAAACCCTGCAGGGGTGTCCCAACTTAGCCCATCACAAGCTCATGATCTGCGGAGTCGCAACTCCAAAGTGGGAAGACCCGAGTATTCTCGGAATCCCGTGCTCAAGATATTTCGACAAAGTTAAAACTAATCCAGCAAGACCTCCCGGTGTGCTGACACCCTGATAGTAGCCGCGCGTATCTCGTCTCAGGCCACGACCCGATGGGACAAGCTACGGGTGTATACCAGATACCTCAGGTTTCCCCAAGGCGGCCCCGCAGTATGCCCAGTTTGGACCAACACTCATGAGGAGCACTGGCCCGGGTTGTTAATTAAGAACTCGGGTTTGCAACGCTCTATGCAAGTTTTAGTTATTAGGCAAATGTAAAACTAATGTTGGGCCTTGCTGGAAAAGCTTTAAACAGAGAGAATTATCAAGGGGGGGGGGCATAAACCCCAACTGTAAGGGCATATTTCTCCCTAAGTAGTTTTGGTGATTGATGACAATGCATTTGCGGACTAATCGTGTGCTCTAAGCTCTTTCAGTAATATCTCACCTAGGCACAAGACAATTATGTGCCCCTCGGAATCTATGGAAGGCGGTGTTTCCTTTTACTTATTTTTCGGTGGATTTGAGTAATAGGAAAGCCGTACTATTAAGAGGGGGTCCGCTTCGGAAAGGTTTGGGTGGAATCAACATGTACACGTCTATACTTTCGCACCACCTTTCCTTTGCTTCTCTGGAGCTCCGCCTGTTTTCCTCGTTAGTACAAAACAATGGCTTCCTACTAATACAACTGCCTGGCAGGCGATAGTACCGCTCATAGTAAGCGGTAGTACCGCACAACCACACGGTAGTACCGCCTTAGGGCACGGTAGTACCGCACCAAGCGGTAGTACCGTATTGAAAGAACATGCGGTGCCCCCATGTTTGGTTTTGGTAATTGATGACAATCTCTATGGACTAATGGTTGCTTTGAGTTATATTTGAAGGGTTTGTCCATAGGCTTTTCTTGGAGTTCATTTGTTGGTTTCAAGGAGAGTTTGTGATGACCAAGGTGCTATTAAGGAATTATCCAAAGATTGGTCTTGTGAGTGTTGAGCTTATTGCAAGCATGTCTTGAAGAAGAAGAGTGTGTTATCATTCATGTTTACCTTCAAGACATCATCCAAATGAAGAGAGTTGGAAAGATTCAAGGTTGATCAAGACTAAGTGAAGGAGTGAATCAAGTTGATCAACACACAAAGTGTAGAAGATGTACCGAGAGGGATCAAGCAATCCCATGGTATGGTAAGCATTGTCAATCACGCTTTGTGTACTAACCCATGTTCTTCGTGAGAGTTCTTTGTGGGGTTAGGTTGCGGTGTGCAAGTTCAAGTGGAGCATCACAAAGAAATCAAGTGCTTGAATCTTGCCGTCCATTGTCGTGACAATGAACTTGTGAAGATATGCCGAAGAGTGGCTCACCCATAGAGGAGTATGGGGGAGCAATCTACTAGTCTTCACCGAGACAACGCAATCAAGAAAGATGGTCCATCTTGAGGAAGTCAAGATCGTCTACATCTAGCTCAAGTGGACTTTGTGCAAAGCAAAGGTTTGCCCTTGATAGGTTTTCTATTTTACCGGTCTCGTGGTGGTAGTTGGGAGACCGGGTTATAGGATCGTTTGTCGTACTATCAAGGGGGGCTCTCAAGTTGGTAGCTTGATCGTATCGTTAGTAGAGAGCTCAAACCATTGCATCCTTGCATCATGTTTCTTGGTTCTTGTTTGGTTCTCTTTGTAGTCTTAGAGCTTATGGTCATCTTGATGACAAGCTTGAGTTCATCGAAAACGGAGTTCACATGTGTCTTCTAAGATGTTTTCGGTGTTGGAGGTTTTACCGGTCTTATCCGAGAAAGGGTTCTCACCATTTTCTTTTGGGACTTTTCTAACTTGCTTCTTATTGATATTTCTATCATGATTGTGTTAGCCCTTGTCGCTAGCTTTCCAACAAACTTGGTTTCATCGAATTCGGAGTCCGTATGCAAAAGTTATTGTCGTTTTGGTGTACTGAAAAGGCTGCAGCGGTACTACCGCGCGTAGGAGCGGAAGTAATTTTTTACTACCGCTTTCGGGAGCGGTACTACCGCTTTCGGGAGCGGTACTACCGCTTGGAGCAGTACTACCGCGGCTACTTCCGTGGCTACTTCCGCTCGGGACCAAAAACTCGTCACAAGTCCAGCGGTGGTAGGCACGGATGTAATTTTTTAGTACCGCTCGCAAGCAGTAGTACCGCTACCCTTAGCAGTACTACCGCTACCCCTAGCGGTAGTACCGTGAGGTCAAGCGGTACTACCGCTCCGACGGTTTTCCTGGCCTTTTTGCCTCCTCGCTGTTGTTTTTCAAAGGTGTTCTACTGCCCTAGCGGTAGTACCGCTCCTGGAGCGGTAGTACCGCTCTGTGCGGGCTGTGAGCATAACGGTTGGATTTTTTCCCCACCTATAAAAGGGGGTCTTCTTCCCCAATGAACCTTATCCTTTGAGCTCGTGTTCTTCCCCCATTGTTGACCTTCTTCGAGCTTGCTATCTCTCAATCCCTCCATGGATTCTTGCTAGTTTTTGGGGGAAAAGAGAGAGGAGATCTAGATCCACATTTCCACCAATCACTTTCTCCTCTAGGTGAGGGGAACCCTTTGGATCTTGATCTTGGAGTTCTTAGTGTTCTCCTTCTTGTTCTTCCTCTCATTTCCCTCCCTAGCATTAGTTGCTTCGGTGGGATTTGGGAGAGAAGGACTTGGGCACTCCGTGTGCCCTTGCCATTGCATTTGGTGCATTGGTTTGAGGTCTCCACGGTGATACGTGGAAGTGAAGTTGAGAAGCTTATTACTCTTGGGTGCTTGGTACCCTTGAGCTTGTTCCTCTTGGGTGCTTGGGCGCCCTAGACGGTTGTGGTCACCTCGTAGCCATATTCCATTGTGGTGAAGCTTCGTGGTGTCGTTGGGGAGATAGCCCCAACCTTGGTGTTCGGAGCTCAATCATTGTGGTGTAAAGCTCCGGGCAAGCGTCGGGGTCTCCAATTAGGTTGTGGAGATCGCCCCGAGCAATTTGACGGGTTCCGGTGACCGCCCCCAAGGGTTGCCAAAGTGTACGGGTTCGGTGACCGCCCCCAAGGGTTGCCATTTGTACGGGTTCGGTGACCGCCCTCAAGGGTCCCTTAGTGGAATCACGGCATCTTGCATTGTGCGAGGGCGTGAGGAGATTACGGTGGCCCTAGTGGCTTCTTGGGGAGCATTGTGCCTCCACACCGCTCCAAACGGAGATTAGCATCCGCAAGGGTGTGAACTTCGGGATACATCGTCGTCTCCGCGTGCCTCGGTTATCTCTTACCCGAGCCCTTTACTTATGCACTATACTTTGTGATAGATATATTGTTTCTTGTCATATATCTTGCTATCACCTAGTTGTTTATCTTGCTTAGCATAAGTTGTTGGTGCACATAGGTGAGCCTAGTTGTTGTAGGTTTTGTTCTTGACAAATTAACCTCTAGGTTTATTCCGCATTTGTTCAAGCCTAAACCGTAATTATTTTAAAGCGCCTATTCACCCCCCCTCTAGGCGACATCCACGATCTTTCAATTGGTATCAGAGCCTCGTCTCTCTTTATAGGGCTTAACCGCCTAGAGAGTAAGGATGTCTACTAGGGGTTTAGGATTCTCTGACACTCTTAGTTTCAATGGCACAAATTTTGATGTTTGGGTAATTCGCATGCTTAATCTCTTTAGGGTCATGGACCCAAATTTAGAGCGAATTGTAGATATGGGTTTTTCTCCTCCAAAGGATCCACAAAGATTATCTTTAGAGGATGAGAAAAACTCTTATCTCAATGCTCAAGCTTCTAATGTGCTTTTTGATGCTTTGAGCAATGTAGTTATATTTCAACTCATGCCGTTCCGGGATGCTCATGAGTTGTGGACAAAGCTTCAAGATAAATATGGTGTGTCCAAGAATTGTAGGAATGATTGTTCTCCCTCCACCTCCGGCTGTGTTGTGTTCTCAACCTCTTCTACTTCACCTACATGTGGTTTGCCACAAGGTAATGATCTGGTGAGTAGTGTTGGTCATTGCAATGATGATAGTATGCTTATTGTGGATGATCCTTCATCACTATCTTATTGCAATGCATCTTCTTTGGACTTTAACACTTCGAGCACCCTACATGTTTCACATGCTTGTGTTTATAGTCCTTGCATATCTTGTAGAAATTGCTTGACTAAAACTCATGATGATATGCTTGCTATGTCTTGTTGCCATGATAAAAATGCATCTATTCCCTCGAATTGTTGTGCTAACAATGTAGAGGAAACCCAACACCCCATGGAACAAGATGTAGTCTTGAATGGTGCTTCAAGGGACCCTACATCATCATCTACTGCATTTTGCCTTATGGCTAAGGCTTCAAAGGTATCTCCCACTTTGAACCCCAATATATCTTGTCATGATAGTGATGATAACAATGATGATGATGTAGAAAATGATGAAGAAAATGATAATGTTGCCTCCTTAAAAATTAAGGGGGAAATGATTTTTAAAGCTCTTCATAAGAATAAAATTGCTCGTTCCAACTTCATTGAAATCATGTCTATTGCCATTGAGGGCAAGAAATATATAGAGGAGTTGGAATCTCATCTAGAGGAGCATGAGGTCACCATTGAGAAAATGGAAGGTCATGAGCGTGATTACGCTAATGAGATCGCCGACCTCTCGCAAGCTCTTGAACTTGAACAAACCACCAAGGAATCTCTTGAGGAGACTTTTGCTCTAGAACTATCTAGAATAAAGGAATCCCGTGATAGAGCTCTCGAGGTGGCTAATGATTTTGAAACTAAAAATGAGAAGCTTGAAGTTGCACATGCTAAACTCCTTGAGGATTTTGATCACCTCAAAAATGGCTCAAGGGTCATTAAGAGTGAGCTCATCAAACTCACCGAGTCTCATGCTCAACTTGAAGCTTCATATTCTAAAGAGCTTGCCAAGTTGCCTTCTCCTCTTGCTATTATTGATAATGCTTGTGCTACTAACTCTATTTCTAGTGAAGCATCTATTTTGAAGGAGAATGTTGAGCTAAGGGCTCAACTTGAGTTGCTATCTAGCAATTATGGGAGATTGGAAGAAAGACATGTAAAGCTCACAAGCTCTCATGATGATCTTCTAGTATCCCATAATGTGCTAAAGATAGCTCATGAGGCTATGATCATCAAGGTAACATCTAGTGAGCCTCATGTGGATACTAGCACTACTTCAAGTCAAAATTCTATCTTGTCATGTGCTAGTCCTCGTAATTCATCTACTCACAATGTTAGTACATCTTGTGATGAATTGCTCTCCTTGCCTTGTTGCTCTAACAATGAAGATTATACTTCCTCTAGTACTTTTGTTGATACTAACCATGTAGAGGAAATCAAAGAGCTCAAGGCCCAAGTCACTTCTTTGAAGAAAGACTTGGAAAAGTGTCATGAAGGGAAGTCCACACTCAACAATATCTTGAGTGTGCAAAAATCCCCCAATGACAAAGGTGGACTTGGATTCAACTCCAACAAGAATAAAATGTCCAAGATCATTAACAAGAATAAGGGCCAAGAACAACTCAAGAATTCGGCCAAGATTATTTGCTTCAAGTGCAAAATTGAAGGGCATCATGTTAGATCTTGCCCATTGAAGAAGAAGGCCATTAGTGACAAGCAACAAGGGAAGAGGCCACAAGTTCATTCTCGTGCTCAACCGCAAGTTGGAGAAATGCCGCTTCCCAAGAAGACTCATGGTAATGCTTCTCATTTTGAGAAATCAAATGAGAAGAAAGTGAAGAGTAGATGTTGCTACCTATGCCGTGAGAAGGGTCACCTTGCTTCTTCATGCACTAGTGGTAACTTATCCATCCCAATTATTATTGATGATGTCTATTCTCTTGGGAAGGATAAGGTTGGCAATGTGTTTGCCAAGTTTCTTGGCACTCAAAGTGGTGTCAAGAAAAGAACCATTTGGGTAGCCAAGCCTATTGTGACTAACCTCTTAGGACCCAACTTGGTTGGGGACCAACTAGCTTAAACTTGATCAATAGGTGTTGTTGGAGGGCTTTGGAGACTTGGCTACATTATGAAGATTTGAGGGGCCTTCATCATTCATATTGTCTCAAGCCAAGTCATTCGGATTATCTTTCTATGGTATATCCAATGTTCCTCCTTGCGGTAACTCGTGCTTAAATTGTTTACATTGAAAGTTACTTGCCCCTTAGCATGTTGTGGTTTTGTACCTTGCATGTGCTTGTATATGTTGTGCTTCCAATTTGCTTATCTTGAGAAATCAAGTATGTGTATGTTGGTTTGTACATCATGTACGCGTGTGTCGTGTGTTGAGCCTTTTTGCATCTTGTTTATATCTTAGTTGGCTCTTGTGAGAGATTAATGGAACATCCCATTTTGGGGGAGTGATGTGCTTTGTGCACCTCACAATCCTAAAAATGTGTGTACATGAGGAATACCATCTAGTTTTGATATTACAAGATTATCTAGTCACTATGTGGTATATCTTCTCATGAGAAATTCAAATTCTAAAGTGTCCATTAATTATCTCTTGTTGGTTCCTCTTTTGCATCTTGGTAAGTTTTTCATTGGTATCACATTATGGGGGAGTAATATTCTATGTGCATATTACAAGCCTAGAAAATGTGTAAATTTGAGATTTTGTCACCTAGAATTGATAGTATAAATTATGTTGTTCCTAGGTGACATGTTAGCTCTACAAGTTCCAATTTGCTTGTGCTTGGTGTGAAGATGATGTTGGATATCATTGCTATCTATCACCGGAAATTATTCCCAAATACTTCTTGTCTCTTGACAATTGGTAATCATATATGTGGTAGAAATTGTTGATCATCTTTACATTGGCTTTTGCTTTTGTTCGGCCTATTTCTTTCCAAGATTGCATCAACTCCCATTCCCTTCCGTGCCACTTGTGGATCTTGTTGTTTTCTTGATCTTGTCTAGTGTTTTATGGATATAGCGAAAGTGGTGATCCCATCGTGTGCATTTCGTATTCAACTGCAAATTCTCTATAATGCACAATTCTTGGGGGAGCTATCCTATTTTCGATAGAACACTCTTATCGTGATTCATTTCAAGTGTGTGTTGATGGAAGGCAAGACGTTTCTTTTTGGTACTTTGTGCCATCATGAAACTTTGTAGATGGGTTGGTTTGTTTGGAACCATCCTCTCTTTTGGGAGTCCGATATCTTTCCTTTTGCGTGTATCAATGGATATCTCATTACTTGATGTATCTTCTAATAGATATCTTCCAAGTGATGATTTCTCCATTTGGTATCATATTTTCACTTGGTATTTCTTTTTCATTTTGTATCGTTTCTTGAAAGTCTTGAGCATGCATATTTTACTTCATGTATTTTCTTTGGCATGCTTTCTTTCTTTAACCCAATATATAGGGGAAACTCCACCTAGTCTCAATTTGGATGAGATGTGCATGAAATTCATTTTCATATATAAATGCACATGTGTTTGTGGAGTTTGTCCTATGTATTGGTGTTTCTAACTCTTTGGTCCCAATGAGTTTGGGTACCATTTTGTTTGCGTTGTTGTTCTAGGAATAATTGGAGATGCATTGGATGCTCGGCTCATTCAAAAGGAAGGTGGTGTCACCATGTGCTTATTGGAGTCAAGCTAGGATGATCAATGAACTACTATCTACCTTCAATTGGTATCTACTACATCCTTCCAATGGTATCTCGGTAACAAGTATCACCATCTACTTCATGCACACATTTCTTGCACCAACCTTGTGTAAGTTGTATCATGGCATGTTAGTCATTCCTTCTAATGATACTTGTTTCCTTTCTCAAAGCATCCCAACAATGATCTCTTGTTGCTAGTTGTGATGTCTTTGATGCTCGTGTGGTTGGAACTCATTTATATACAATAAGAACATATCTAGCCATGTGCTATGCCTTCAAGCAAATATCTTATTGGTATATTTATGACTTCCTTGGGGATATCTTATTCATTCCTTTTTGCAACAATTTTGTGTGTACATCCTTCTTTGTGGATTGATATCATCATGATCTTCATCTACCTAGAATCTTATACACTTTTGAGAAGTTGCATATCTATTTGATATCCCTTTCTTTCACGTCCACCTTTTTGTTCCTGTTTTATTTCTTTGGTGGCTCCGTGAAGGTGTGTGTCTCGAGTGCGGATCTTATATCGTTTCATCTAGATGCACTCTTTTGTGGTGAAGATCATTCTCTCTTGCTTGTCTTGATGAGGCTTTGCCATTTCTACTGGTATCCCTCCTCATGACAAAGCTATCCTTTTTATATCTTCACCACAGGTTGTCACAAGCATAGGTTATTTATATGATTATTAGTGAGCTTGTGAACCCATTTGCTGTTTTGTGTGGGAATGATAGGCCTTGCACTGTGTATCTCATTCATTCAAGAGTATACTGATGCTTAATGTTCATCCATACATTAATCTTCTCAAGTGCTTTGCCATGACTCACACACATCATTTTGGTTGAGCCTACTCTTAAGTTGACTCTTTTATATATTGCTCAACCAGTTTTTTGTTACAAGTGCTAGGCTTTGTTTTCTTCATGCTCACTTGCACTTGGTGTGAGTGTCTATTGATCTTGGGGGAGTGATGATCCTATTTTGTGCACTTGGTATCCTAATGAAAATATTCTAAGGAGTGCATAAATTATGGGGAGCTTCACTAATGTCTTTAGAACACTCCGTTGCTATGTCGTGAGGTTCTATTGATCTTGGGGGAGCGACGATCCTACTTTGTGCTCGTTGCATCCAAATACAAAACTAAATTGTGCACAAATCATGGGGAGCTTCCCTAGTTTCTATAGAACACTCCTTTGCTCCTATCATAATATCTTTTATTCTTTTGGCATGTAGGATCATTGGTCTAGTTGGGTCAATTGGTATCTTTTGATAGCTTGATTCAATTGGTATCCTTTGATTGCTTGATTACGTGTTTTTCTCCCTTTGTTATGCCTTTGTGGCATATCATTCTTTTGCAATCTTTGGGCCTCAATATAGTTTGTCTTCCTCCAAGTATTTACAGTTGGATATATGTATTGTCTTCCACTCTCTATTTTGAGGAATACATAATTTATGGAGGAACACAATTTATATTGAACTTCTAAGCTTTTCGCCCATTTTGGCAATCGATGCCAATGGGGGAGAAGTTTCAGAGAGTTGAGTTTTGTGAGGAAGTTTAGAGAGTTGTCTCTTCGCTCTTCTTGCTTTGGTTTTGTTCCTAAGCTTTTGCATCTCATGCACATACATTATTGTTGCATGGTATTGTGATGCATAATTCCTTATATAAACTCTCTTGAAAGTGATTGTCATCAATTACCAAAATGGGGGAGATTGAAAGAACATGCGGTGCCCCCATGTTTGGTTTTGGTAATTGATGACAATCTCTATGGACTAATGGTTGCTTTGAGTTATATTTGAAGGGTTTGTCCATAGGCTTTTCTTGGAGTTCATTTGTTGGTTTCAAGGAGAGTTTGTGATGACCAAGGTGCTATTAAGGAATTATCCAAAGATTGGTCTTGTGAGTGTTGAGCTTATTGCAAGCATGTCTTGAAGAAGAAGAGTGTGTTATCATTCATGTTTACCTTCAAGACATCATCCAAATGAAGAGAGTTGGAAAGATTCAAGGTTGATCAAGACTAAGTGAAGGAGTGAATCAAGTTGATCAACACACAAAGTGTAGAAGATGTACCGAGAGGGATCAAGCAATCCCATGGTATGGTAAGCATTGTCAATCACGCTTTGTGTACTAACCCATGTTCTTCGTGAGAGTTCTTTGTGGGGTTAGGTTGCGGTGTGCAAGTTCAAGTGGAGCATCACAAAGAAATCAAGTGCTTGAATCTTGCCGTCCATTGTCGTGACAATGAACTTGTGAAGATATGCCGAAGAGTGGCTCACCCATAGAGGAGTATGGGGGAGCAATCTACTAGTCTTCACCGAGACAACGCAATCAAGAAAGATGGTCCATCTTGAGGAAGTCAAGATCGTCTACATCTAGCTCAAGTGGACTTTGTGCAAAGCAAAGGTTTGCCCTTGATAGGTTTTCTATTTTACCGGTCTCGTGGTGGTAGTTGGGAGATCGGGTTATAGGATCGTTTGCCGTACTATCAAGGGGGGCTCTCAAGTTGGTAGCTTGATCGTATCGTTAGTAGAGAGCTCAAACCATTGCATCCTTGCATCATGTTTCTTGGTTCTTGTTTGGTTCTCTTTGTAGTCTTAGAGCTTATGGTCATCTTGATGACAAGCTTGAGTTCATCGAAAACGGAGTTCACATGTGTCTTCTAAGATGTTTTCGGTGTTGGAGGTTTTACCGGTCTTATCCGAGAAAGGGTTCTCACCATTTTCTTTTGGGACTTTTCTAACTTGCTTCTTATTGATATTTCTATCAAGATTGTGTTAGCCCTTGTCGCTAGCTTTCCAACAAACTTGGTTTCATCGAATTCGGAGTCCGTATGCAAAAGTTATTGTCGTTTTGGTGTACTGAAAAGGCTGCAGCGGTACTACCGCGCGTAGGAGCGGAAGTAATTTTTTACTACCGCTTTCGGGAGCGGTACTACCGCTTGGAGCAGTACTACCGCGGCTACTTCCGTGGCTACTTCCGCTCGGGACCAAAAACTCGTCACAAGTCCAGCGGTGGTAGGCACGGATGTAATTTTTTAGTACCGCTCGCAAGCAGTAGTACCGCTACCCTTAGCAGTACTACCGCTACCCCTAGCGGTAGTACCGTGAGGTCAAGCGGTACTACCGCTCCGATGGTTTTACTGGCCTTTTTGCCTCCTCGCTGTTGTTTTTCAAAGGTGTTCTACTGCCCTAGCGGTAGTACCGCTCCTGGAGCGGTAGTACCGCTCTGTGCGGGCTGTGAGCATAACGGTTGGATTTTTTCCCCACCTATAAAAGGGGGTCTTCTTCCCCAATGAACCTTATCCTTTGAGCTCGTGTTCTTCCCCCATTGTTGACCTTCTTCGAGCTTGCTATCTCTCAATCCCTCCATGGATTCTTGCTAGTTTTGGGGGGAAAAGAGAGAGGAGATCTAGATCCACATTTCCACCAATCACTTTCTCCTCTAGGTGAGGGGAACCCTTTGGATCTTGATCTTGGAGTTCTTGGTGTTCTCCTTCTTGTTCTTCCTCTCATTTCCCTCCCTAGCATTAGTTGCTTCGGTGGGATTTGGGAGAGAAGGACTTGGGCACTCCGTGTGCCCTTGCCATTGCATTTGGTGCATTGGTTTGAGGTCTCCACGGTGATACGTGGAAATGAAGTTGAGAAGCTTATTACTCTTGGGTGCTTGGTACCCTTGAGCTTGTTCCTCTTGGGTGCTTGGGCGCCCTAGACGGTTGTGGTCACCTCGTAGCCATATTCCATTGTGGTGAAGCTTCGTGGTGTCGTTGGGGAGATAGCCCCAACCTTGGTGTTCGGAGCTCAATCATTGTGGTGTAAAGCTCCGGGCAAGCGTCGGGGTCTCCAATTAGGTTGTGGAGATCGCCCCGAGCAATTTGACGGGTTCCGGTGACCGCCCCCAAGGGTTGCCAAAGTGTACGGGTTCGGTGACCGCCCCCAAGGGTTGCCATTTGTACGGGTTCGGTGACCGCCCTCAAGGGTCCCTTAGTGGAATCACGGCATCTTGCATTGTGCGAGGGCGTGAGGAGATTACGGTGGCCCTAGTGGCTTCTTGGGGAGCATTGTGCCTCCACACCGCTCCAAACGGAGATTAGCATCCGCAAGGGTGTGAACTTCGGGATACATCGTCGTCTCCGCGTGCCTCGGTTATCTCTTACCCGAGCCCTTTACATATGCACTATACTTTGTGATAGATATATTGTTTCTTGTCATATATCTTGCTATCACCTAGTTGTTTATCTTGCTTAGCATAAGTTGTTGGTGCACATAGGTGAGCCTAGTTGTTGTAGGTTTTGTTCTTGACAAATTAACCTCTAGGTTTATTCCGCATTTGTTCAAGCCTAAACCGTAATTATTTTAAAGCGCCTATTCACCCCCCCTCTAGGCGACATCCACGATCTTTCACGTATCATGAGCACGGTAGTACCATGTTGCTGGCCCGGTGTCGTAACTAGTACGGTAGTAGGTGCGGAAGTAATTTTTTTATTTCCGCATCCTACGCGGTAGTACCGCTTGGGTCAAGCGGTAGTACCGTGTCGTGTTTTGCTACTACCGTATTTCTGCGGATGTAGCTACGGATGTATTTTATTTCATCCGCACATGTCCTCGGCCTGCTTATCTCTGCCTAGCGGTAGTACCGCAGGGACGTGCGGTAGTACCGCTCAGGCAGTACTACCTCCCGTTGCTTCATCGCAACAGGGCTAAGTCTGGGCTAGTACCGCACCAGCGGTAGTACCGCATCCAGAGCGGTAGTACCGCTGGGCCGAGCGGCAGTACCGCAACTTACGTGCGGTAGTACCGCGCTCTGCGGCAGAAATGTGGGATAACAGTTGGATTTGTTCTCCCACTATATATAGGGAGTCTTCTTCTCCAAGAAGACATACATCTTCCTCCCCAAAGCTCCAAATTTTCCTACAAAGCTCCATTTCCGCCCGATCTCTCTCCCTAGCCAATCAAACTTGTTGATTTCCTCGGGATTGCTTGAGAATGCATCGATCTACACTTCCACCAAGAGATATTTGATTCCCCCAAACTAATCCTTGCAGATCTTGTTACTCTTGGGTGTTTGAGCACCCTAGATGGTTGAGGTCACCTCGAAGCCATATTCCATTGCGGTGAAGCTTCGTGGTGTCGTTGGGAGCCTCCAATTCGGTTGTGGAGATAGCCCCAACCTTGTTTGTAAAGGTTCGGTTGCCGCCTTCAAGGGCACCACTAGTGGAATCACGGCACCTTGCATTGTGTGAGGGCATGAGGAGAATACGGTGGCCCTAGTGGCTTCTTGGGGAGCATTGTGCCTCCACACCGCTCCAACGGAGACGCACTTCCCCTCAAAGGGAAGGAACTTCGGTAACACATCCTCGTCTTCACCGGTTCCACTTGTGGTTATTTCTTCCCTTTACTTGTGCAAGTTTTACTTGTTTATCTTATATAGCTTGCTTGTGAGGTTGTTGTCTTTACTTCCCATAAGTTGTCATCATAGTAGCATATCTAGACAACTTACTTTGTTGCTTAATTTAAATTGGTTAAGAAAAGCTAAAAATTGATAGTTGCCTATTCACCCTCCCCCTCTAGTCAACCATATCGATCCTTTCAATTGGTATCAGAGCCTCGTCTCCTTTTAAGGACTTTACCGTCCAAAGAGTATGGGTGACAACGTAGTCGAGACGGAGGAACATTCCGGTGGAACTCCGTCCTTGCCTACGTCCGATGGGGGAGCCTCGATCTCTCGTGAGAAGTTCAATGTGGCTATGACCACATTGAAAGAATCACTAGCGACCGAGGTCAAAGGCATGTTTAAAGATTTGCTTGAGGGGCTTAAATTATCCATCACACCGTTGGAAGTGGTTCGTCCCGCTACCATTGTGTCGGAGGCTACTCCCGACAAGGGAGAAGCTAGTAGTGAACAAGCCCCGGTTACTAAGAATGGGAATGGGATCTTTGCCCACTCCGCTCCTCCTACTCACTATGGAGGACCCATTCCCACACCGCAGTTAAATTCCGTTGGGCCTCCTCCTAAGTTTATAAAAAATTCTGATTTTGCTACTTGGATGTTTCGCTTCAAATGTCATTTAAATCATTGCTCTACTAATCTTTGGAGAATCATTGAGCAAGGTTTTTATCCACGTGACCCCGACAACTTAACTCCGAGAGAAGCTGCGGATCATCAATTCAATGAGTCCGTTCTTTGCATACTTCAAGATGATATCCCTCCCGAAGACATTGCACATCTTCGACCCTTCACCGTGGCCAAGGAAGCTTGGGAGCATGTTGGCACCATGTACAAGGGGAGCGCTAGCATTCAACGCTCAAACTATGAAGTTGTGCAAGATGAAGCCGATGAGTTTGCTATGATCGAAGAAGAAGATCCTCGTGAACTCTATCGGAGATTAACCACTCTTGCGGTCTCTCTTCGAGATCATGGGAGTAAGGACACGGATGACAATTGGATCAAGCGCAAGTTTCTCAAGGCCATGATGCCCTACCATAAGTCCATGTCATCTGTCATTCGCCAAAGACCGAACTTCCACCACTTGTCATCAAATGAAGTGTTGCTTGAGTTCGTTGCTATGAGGATCTTGGACAAGACCGCCGACAATGCGGTGTTAAGAGCTCAACGATCAAAGAAGCCTAACATTGCCTTGAAGGCCAAGGCTTGTGTGGAAGAAGAGGAGGAGGAGGATGATGATGAGTGTTGCCCCGAGGACACCAAATATGCCTATCATGAGCACATGGCTCTTGCTTCGCGGCAATTTTCCGGCAACAAGAAGAACTCAAGGCCCAACTTCAACAAGAACAACTCAAGTGGGAACAAGGGCAAGCAACGAGTGAGGGCATGCTTCAATTGTGGAAATGTAAGCCACTTTGTTGCGGATTGCCCATATGAGAAAAGAGAAGACTTTGGAGGCAGGCTTATCCGGAAGGACAAGGCCAAGTCTTATCCCAACAAGAACAACTTCAACAAGAAGACTCCTCCCAAAGGGTTGGTGGCCCAAGAAGAATATGTAGAGGATGATGATAATGATGAACATGATGAGATGGTCACCATGGCCACAATTGCTATTGCTACTACTCCACGCACATCTCTCTTCGACTCTCCAAATGAGAACATCACCGCCAAGTTGTTGGGGAACGTAGTATTTTAAAATTTTCCTACAATCACGCAAGATCTATCTACCAGATGCATAGCAACGAGAGGGGAGAGTGTGTCTACGTACCCTCGTAGACCGGGAGCGGAAGCGTCAAGTGACGCGGTTGATGTTGTCGAACTTCTTCGCGATCCAACCGATCAAGCACCGAACGTACGGCACCTCCGCGTTCAGCACACGTTCAGCTTGATGACGTCCCACGAGCTCTTGATCCAGTTGAGCTTCACGGGAGAGTTTCGTCAGCACGACGGCGTGGTGACGGATATGATGTGTTCACCGGCGCAGGGCTTCGCCTAAGCTCCGCGACGGTACGACCGAGGTGTGATTCTGTGGAGGGGGGCACCGCACACGGCTAAAACAATTCAACTTGTGTGTCTTTGGGTGCCCCCCTGCCCCCGTATATAAAGGAGCAAGGGAGGAGGGCCGGCCAACTCTCTATGGTGCGGCCAGGGAAGGGACTCCTACTAGGAATAGGATTGCAATCCTATTCCTAGTAGGATTCACCGAAAGGAAGAAGGGGGAAAGGAATAGGAGAGGTGGCGCCCCCCCAATCCTAGTCCAACTAGGATTCCTAGGTGGGGGCGCCGGCCAGCCCTATGGGCTGCCTCTCTCTTACCCTTTAGGCCCACTATGGACCATCCCCTCTCGTAGGGGGTTCTGGTAACCCCCTCCGGCATTCCCGATAAATCCGAAACTTTTCCGGTATACTTCCGGTGTCCGAATATAGCCGTCCAATATATCAATCTTTATGTCTCGGACATTCCGAGACTCCTCGTCATGTCCGTGATCTCATCCGGGACTCCGAACTACCTTCGGTACATCAATACTCAAAAACTCATAATACCGATTGTCATCAAACGTTAAGCGTGCGGACCCTACGGGTTCGAGAACTATGTAGACATGACCGAGACTCATCTCTGGTCAATAACCAATAGCGGAACCTGGATGTTCATATTGGCTCCTACATATTCTACGAAGATCTTTTATCGGTCAGAACCGCATAACAACATACGTTGTTCCTTTTGTCAAACGGCATGTTACTTGCCCGAGATTCGATCGTCGGTATCTTTATACCTAGTTCAATCTCGTTTACCGGCAAGACTCTTTACTCGTTCCGTAACACATCATCTCGTGACTAACTCACTAGTCTTTTGCTTGCAAGGCTTATTATGATGTGTGTTACCGAGAGGGCCCAGAGATACCTCTCCGACACTCGGAGTGACAAATCCTAATCTTGATCTATGCCAACACCACGAATACTTTCGGAGACACCTGTAGAGCATATTTATGATCACCCAGTTACGTTGTGACGTTTGATAGCACACAAGGTGTTCCTACGGTATTCGGGAGTTGCATAATCTCATAGTCATAGGAACATGTATAAGTCATGAAGAAAGCAATAGCAGTTAAACTAAACGATCATAGTGCTATGCTAACGGATGGGTCTTGTCCATCACATCATTCTCCTAATGATGTGATCCCGTTGATCAAATGACAACTCATGTCTATGGCTAGGAAACATAACCATCTTTGATCAATGAGCTAGTCTAGTAGAGGCATACTAGGGACATACTGTTTTGTCTATGTATCCACACATGTACTAAGTTTCCGGTTAATACAATTCTAGCATGAATAGAAGACATTTATCATGATATAAGGAAATACAAATAACATCTTTATTATTGCCTCTAGGGCATATTTCCTTCAGTCTCCCACTTGAACTAGAGTCAATAATCTAGATTACAAAGTGATGATCCTCACACCCATGGAGTCTTGGTGCTGATCATGTTTTGCCCGTGGAAGAGGCTTAGTCAACGGGTCTGCAACATTCAGATCCGTATGTATTTTGCAAATCTCTATGTCTCCCTCCTTGACTAGATCGCGGATGGAATTGAAGCGTCTTTTGATGTGCTTTGTTCTCTTGTGAAACCTGGATTCCTTCGCCAAGGCTATGGCTCCAGTGTTGTCACAAAAGATTTTCATTGGACCCGATGCACTAGGTACTACACCTAGATCGGATATGAACTCCTTCATCCAGACTCCTTCATTTGCTGCTTCTGAAGCAACTATGTATTCCGCTTCACACGTAGATCCTGCCACGACGCTCTGCTTGGAACTGCACCAGCTGACAGCTCCACCGTTCAATAAAAATACATATCCGGTTTGTGACTTTGAGTCATCCGGATCAGTGTCAAAGCTAGAATCCACGTAACCGTTTACGACGAGCTCTTTGTCACCTCCATATACGAGAAACATATCCTTTGTTCTTTTCAGATACTTTAGGATGTTTTTGACCGCTGTCCAGTGATCCACTCCTGGATTACTTTGGTACCTCCCTGCTAGACTTATAGCAAGGCACACATCAGGTCTGGTACACAACATTGCATACATGATAGATCCTATGGCTGAGGCATAGGGAATGACTTTCATTTTCTCTCTATCTTCTGCAGTGGTCAGGCATTGAGTCTTACTCAACTTCATACCTTGTAAAACAGGCAAGAATCCTTTCTTTGACTGATCCATTTTGAACCTTTTCAAAATCTTATCAAGGTATGTGCTTTGTGAAAGTCCAATTAAGCGTCTTGATCTATCTCTATGGATCTTGATGCCTAATATGTAAGCAGCTTCTCCGAGGTCTTTCATTGAAAAACTTTTATTCAAGTATCCTTTTATGCTATCCAGAAATTCTATATCATTTCCAATTAACAATATGTCATCTACATATAATATTAGAAATGCTACAGAGCTCCCACTCACTTTCTTGTAAATACAGGCTTCTCCAAAAGTCTGTATAAAACCATATGCTTTGATCACCTCATCAAAGCGTATATTCCAACTCCGAGATGCTTGCACCAGTCCATAGATGGATCGCTGGAGTTTGCATACTTTGTTAGCACCTTTTGGATCGACAAAACCTTCTGGTTGCATCATATACAACTCTTCTTTGAGATATCCATTTAGGAATGCAGTTTTGACATCCATTTGCCAGATTTCATAATCATAAAATGCAGCAATTGCTAACATGATTCGGACAGACTTAAGCATCGCTACAGGTGAGAAAGTCTCATCGTAGTCAACTCCTTGAACTTGTCGAAAACCTTTCGCAACAAGTCGAGCTTTGTAAATAGTAATATTACCGTCTGCGTCGGTCTTCCTCTTGAAGATCCATTTATTTTCGATGGCCTGCCGATCATCGGGCAAGTCAACCAAAGTCCACACTTTGTTCTCATACATGGATCCCATCTCAGATTTCATGGCTTCAAGCCATTTTGCGGAATCTGGGCTCATCATCGCTTCCTCATAGTTCGTAGGTTCATCATGGTCTAGTAACATGATTTCCAGAACTGGGTTGCCGTACCACTCTGGTGCGGAACGTACTCTGGTTGATCTACGACTTTCAGCAGAAACTTGATCCGAAGTTTCATGATCATTATCATCAACTTCCTCACTAATTGGTGTAGGAATCACTGGAACAATTTCCTGTGATGTACTACTTTCCAATATGGGAGAAGGTACAATTACCTCATCAAGTTCTACTTTCCTCCCACTCACTTCCTTCGAGAGAAACTCTTTTTCTAGAAAGGATCCGTTCTTAGCAACGAATATTTTGCCTTCGGATCTATGATAGAAGGTGTACCCAACAGTCTCTTTTGGGTATCCTATGAAGACACATTTTTCCGACTTGGGATCGAGCTTATCAGGTTGAAGTGTTTTCACATAAGCATCGCAGCCCCAAATTTTAAGAAACGACAACTTTGGTTTCTTGCCAAACCATAGTTCATAAGGCGTCGTATCAACGGATTTAGATGGTGCCCTATTTAACGTGAATGCAGCTGTCTCTAAAACATAACCCCAAAATGATAGTGGTAAATCGGTAAGAGACATCATAGATCGCACCATATCCAATAAAGTACGGTTACGACGTTCGGACACACCATTACGTTGTGGTGTTCCAGGTGGCGTGAGTTGTGAAACTATTCCACATTGTTTCAAATGAAGACCAAACTCGTAACTTAAATATTCTCCTCCACGATCAGATCATAGGAACTTTATTTTCTTGTTACGATGATTCTCTACTTCACTCTGAAATTCTTTGAACTTTTCAAATGTTTCAGACTTGTGTTTCATTAAGTAGATATACCCATATCTGCTCAAATCATCAGTGAAGGTCAGAAAATAACGATACCCGCCGCGAGCATCAACACTCAATGGTCCACATACATCAGTATGTATGATTTCCAACAAATCTGTTGCTCGCTCCATAGTTCCGGAGAACGGAGTTTTAGTCATCTTGCCCATGAGGCATGGTTCGCAAGCACCAAGTGATTCATAATCAAGTGATTCCAAAAGTCCATCTTTATGGAGTTTCTTCATGCGTTTTACACCAATATGACCTAAACGGCAGTGCCACAAATAAGTTGCACTATCATTATTAACCTTGCATCTTTTGGTTTCAATATTATGAATATGTGTATCACTACAATCAAGATCCAGTAAGAATAGACCACTCTTTAAGGGTGCATGACCATAAAAGATATTATTCATCAAAATGGAACAACCATTATTCTCTGATTTAAATGAATAACCGTCTCGCAATAAACAAGATCCAGATATAATGTTCATGCTCAACGCTGGCACCAAATAACAATTATTTAGGTCTAAAACTAATCCCGAAGGTAGATGTAGAGGTAGCGTGCCGACGGCGATCACATCGACTTTGGAACCGTTTCCCACGCGCATCGTCACCTCGTCCTTAGCTAATCTTCGTTTAATCCGTAGTCCCTGTTTCGAGTTACAAATATTAGCAACCGAACCGGTATCAAATACCCAGGTACTACTACGAGCATTAGTAAGGTACACATCATTAACATGTATATCACATATACCTTTGTTCATCTTGCCATCCTGATTATCCGCCAAATACTTGGGGCAGTTCCGCTTCCAGTGTCCAGTCCCCTCGCAGTAGAAGCACTTAGTTTCAGGCTTGGTTCCAGATTTGGGTTTCTTTGTTGAAGTAGCAACTGACTTGCTATTCTTTTTGAAGTTCCCTTTCTTTCCCTTGCCCTTTTTATTGAAACTAGTGGTCTTGTTAACCATCAACACTTGATGCTCCTTTTTGATTTCTACCTCCGCAGCTTTGAGCATAGCGAAGAGCTCGGGAATTGTCTTTTGCATCCCTTGCATGTTATAGTTCATCACGAAGCCTTTATAGCTTGGTGGCAGTGATTGAAGAACTCTATCAATAACACTATCCTCGTCAACTTTGCAACCAAGTTGAGTCATATGATTGTAGTACCCAGACATTCTGAGCAAGTGTTCACTGATAGAACTATTCTCCTCCATTTTGCAGCTGTAGAACTTATTGGAAATCTCATATTTCTCAATTCGGACATTTGCTTGAAATATTAACTTCAACTCCTGGAACATTTCATATGCTCCATGACGTTCAAAACGTCGTTGAAGTCCCGGTTCTAAGCCGTAAAGCATGGCACACTGAACTATCGTGTAGTCATCAGACCGTGACTGCCAGACGTTCAAAGCGTCTGCATCGGCGGAAGGGGGCTTGTCACCTAGCGGTGCTTCAAGGACATATTTCTTCTGTGCAGCAATGAGGATAATCCTCAGGTTACGGACCCAGTCCGTGTAATTGCTACCATCATCTTTCAACTTAGCTTTCTCTAGGAATGCATTAAAATTCAAAGGAACGGTAGCACGGGCCATTGATCTACAACGACATAGATGCAAAACTATCAGGACTAAGTTCATGATAAATTAAAGTTCAATTTAATCATATTAATTTAAAGAACTCCCACTTAGATAGACATCCCTCTGGTCATCTAAATGATCACGTGATCCAAATCAACTAAACCATGTCCGATCATCACGTGAGATGGAGTAGTTATCAATGGTGAACATCTTATGTTGATCATATCTACTATATGATTCACGCTCGACCTTTCGGTCTCCAGTGTTCCGAGGCCATATCTGTATATGCTAGGCTCGTCAAGTTTAACCCGAGTATTCTGCGTGTGCAAAACTGGCTTACACCCGTTGTATTTGAACGTAGAGCTTATCACACCCGATCATCACGTGGTGTCTCGGCACGACGAACTTTCGCAATGGTGCATACTCAGGGAGAACACTTATACCTTGAAATTTAGTAAGGGATCATCTTATAATGCTACCGTCGTTCTAAGCAAAATAAGAAGCATAATAAGATAAACATCACATGCAATCAAAATATGTGACATGATATGGCCATCATCATCTTGTGCTTTTGATCTCCATCTTCAAAGCACCGTCATGATCACCTTCGTCACCGGCTTGACACCTTGATCTTCATCGTAGTATCGTTGTCGTCTCGCCAACTATTGCTTCCACGACTATCGCTACCGCTTAGTGATAAAGTAAAGCAATTACATGGCGATTGCATTTCATACAATAAAGCGACAACCATATGGCTCCTGCCAGTTGCCGATAACTTTACAAAACATGATCATCTCATACAAAACCGTATAACTCATCATGTCTTGACCATATCACATCACAACATGCCCTGCAAAAACAAGTTAGACGTCCTCTACTTTGTTTGTTGCAAGTTTAACATGGCTGCTACGGGCTTAGCAAGAACCGTTCTTACCTACGCATACAAAACCACAACGATGTTTCGTCAAGTATGTGATGTTTTAACCTTCACAAGGACCGGCCGTAGCCACACTTGATTCAGCTAAAGTGAGAGAGACAGACACCCGCCAGTCACCTTTAAGCAACGAGTGCTCGTAACGGTGAAACCAGTCTCGCGTAAGCGTACGCGTAATGTCGGTCCGGGCCGCTTCATCTCACAATACCGCCGAAGCAAAGTATGACATGCTGGTAAGCAGTATGACTAGTATCGTCCACAATCTCATTGTGTTCTACTCGTGCATATCATCTACGCATAGACCTGGCTCATGATGCCACTGTTGGGGAACGTAGTATTTTAAAATTTTCCTACGATCACGCAAGATCTATCTACCAGATGCATAGCAACGAGAGGGGAGAGTGTGTCTACGTACCCTCGTAGACCGGGAGCGGAAGCGTCAAGTGACGCGGTTGATGTTGTCGAACTTCTTCGCGATCCAACCGATCAAGCACCGAACGTACGGCACCTCCGCGTTCAGCACACGTTCAGCTTGATGACGTCCCACGAGCTCTTGATCCAGTTGAGCTTCACGGGAGAGTTTCGTCAGCACGACGGCGTGGTGACGGATATGATGTGTTCACCGGCGCAGGGCTTCGCCTAAGCTCCGCGACGGTACGACCGAGGTGTGATTCTGTGGAGGGGGGCACCGCACACGGCTAAAACAATTCAACTTGTGTGTCTTTGGGTGCCCCCTGCCCCCGTATATAAAGGAGCAAGGGAGGAGGGCCGGCCAACTCTCTATGGTGCGGCCAGGGATGGGACTCCTACTAGGAATAGGATTGCAATCCTATTCCTAGTAGGATTCACCGAAAGGAAGAAGGGGGAAAGGAATAGGAGAGGTGGCGCCCCCCCAATCCTAGTCCAACTAGGATTCCTAGGTGGGGGCGCCGGCCAGCCCTATGGGCTGCCTCTCTCTTACCCTTTAGGCCCACTATGGACCATCCCCTCTCGTAGGGGGTTCCGGTAACCCCCTCCGGCATTCCCGATAAATCCGAAACTTTTCCGGTATACTTCCGGTGTCCGAATATAGCCGTCCAATATATCAATCTTTATGTCTCGGACATTCCGAGACTCCTCGTCATGTCCGTGATCTCATCCGGGACTCCGAACTACCTTCGGTACATCAATACTCAAAAACTCATAATACCGATTGTCATCAAACGTTAAGCGTGCGGACCCTACGAGTTCGAGAACTATGTAGACATGACCGAGACTCATCTCTGGTCAATAACCAATAGCGGAACCTGGATGTTCATATTGGCTCCTACATATTCTACGAAGATCTTTTATCGGTTAGAACCGCATAACAACATACGTTGTTCCTTTTGTCAAACGGTATGTTACTTGCCCGAGATTCGATCGTCGGTATCTTTATACCTAGTTCAATCTCGTTTACCGGCAAGTCTCTTTACTCGTTCCGTAACACATCATCTCGTGACTAACTCACTAGTCTTTTGCTTGCAAGGCTTATTATGATGTGTGTTACCGAGAGGGCCCAGAGATACCTCTCCGACACTCGGAGTGACAAATCCTAATCTTGATCTATGCCAACACCACGAATACTTTCGGAGACACCTATAGAGCATATTTATGATCACCCAGTTACGTTGTGACGTTTGATAGCACACAAGGTGTTCCTACGGTATTCGGGAGTTGCATAATCTCATAGTCATAGGAACATGTATAAGTCATGAAGAAAGCAATAGCAGTTAAACTAAACGATCATAGTGCTATGCTAACGGATGGGTCTTGTCCATCACATCATTCTCCTAATGATGTGATCCCGTTGATCAAATGACAACTCATGTCTATGGCTAGGAAACATAACCATCTTTGATCAATGAGCTAGTCTAGTAGAGGCATACTAGGGACATACTGTTTTGTCTATGTATCCACACATGTACTAAGTTTCCGGTTAATACAATTCTAGCATGAATAGAAGACATTTATCATGATATAAGGAAATGCAAATAACATATTTATTATTGCCTCTAGGGCATATTTCCTTCACAAGTGTCTCATGGCTAAGGCCACCAACAAGGTAACTCCAAACATCAACACTACCATCATCTCTAATCCTTCATTAACGGATTGTATTGATGAGAGTGAGGGAGCCAAGGAGGAATAGAATGAGTTTGAGTTGTTCATGAGAAAACTCAAGGGCAAACCCAAGAAGCATTTTGTTGCTCTCTTGGAACAACTCGGTGAGGCCAATGATATGATCGAGGCTCACGAGGAGACCATTGCTAAAATGGAAGGACATAGTCGAGACTATGCGATGAAATATCGGATCTCTCTAATGCTCTAGAGGAAGAGCGTGGTCTTCATTTGGCTCTTGAGGAGTCACACAACGATGATCATGCTAAATTAAAGAAAGATCTCGATCATGCTTTAGTTGTCTCTCGTATGCTTAACTCCGAGAAGGCAAAACTTGGGGTTGACCATGCTAGACTCAAGGAGGAGTTTGTTACACTTGACAAGGCTCACAAGGCCTTGAAAGCTATGCATGCTTCTCTCAAGGAGTCTCATGATCAACTCCAAGTTTTGCTAACCAAGGAAAAGGCTATCTTTCCTCGCATGGTGTTGATTGATAATGCAAATGCTACTAACCCATGTTGCGAGCATGTGCATCTTGTTGAAGAAAATACCAAGTTGAAGAAGCAACTTGAGAAAGGCCTTGTGACATGCATACAAGGTGAGAAGAACCTCAACAATCTTTTGAGCAATCAAAAAGAGGTTGTGGCAAAGGAAGGAATTGGGTTTGTTCCCAAACCCAAGAAGAAGAAGAATGACAAGACCAAGCTACCTCCCCCTCTCCGACAAACCTTTGTGAAAGAGGGAGAGGGCGCCTCTAAGAAGAAGAACAATGTGAAGGGTGGTGGGGTCAAGAAAACCCCCACTATACCATCAAACATGACCGGCGACTTTAATCCTTCATATGTTTTATGTCGTGCTAGTGATGGCCATGTCTTTGCTAAATTTGTTGGTTCTTCTTATGAGTACATTGAATGGTCTATTTTGGTTCCTAAGACCCTTGTTACTAACCTCAAAGGACCCATTACCAAATGGGTACCTAAATCCAAGCATTGATCTCTTGTAGGAGTTTGCTTCCGGTGGGGGATCATGGTTGCTCGATAGTGGAGCCACAAATCATATGACCGGAAGCAAAGACTTGGTGCTGGACGTGCATCTAGGTTCATCTATGGCCACCAACGTCGAATGGGGTGATGCTTCATCTTCTAATGTATTGGGGCTTGGCAAGGTTGTTGTCTCTCATGATCTCACGATCGAGAAAGTCATGCTTGTTGAGTCCCTTGCATATAATTTACTTTCTGTTCGCCAACTTGCACTCATGGGCTTTGCTACATTCTTTGATATTGATATCGTGGCCCTCTTGTGGAGCAAGACTCTTAAAGTAGCCTATGTTGGACATGTCGAGAATGGTCTTTATGTGGTTAACTTCTCGAAGCAACCCACTAAGACCGCGACATGCCTAATGGCTAAAGTTGATGTGGGATGGCTTTGGCATCGCCGGTTGGCCCACGTCAATATGAGATCTTTGCAAAGTCTTCTCAAGGGGGACCATGTCCGTGGACTAACAAATGTTAGTTTTGCCAAAGATCGTGCTTGTAGGGCTTGTATTGAAGGGAAGTTACATGGGACGGCTCACCCTCCCACTACTATCATCTACTCAAAAAGACCCCTAGAGCTCCTTCACATGGATCTCTTTGGGCCTCCATCTTTTGATAGTCTTGGGGGGTAGAAAGTATTGCTTGGTGATTGTGGATGACTATTCAATATACACATGGGTATACTTCTTCAAGAAGAAGAGTGAGACCCAACAAACCGTCATCAACTTTGCAAATGAAGCTCAACGACAACATGAAGCAAAGATTTTGATGATCCGAAGTGACAACGGCACCGAGTTCAAGAACTACACTTGGATGAGTTTCTTAGTGATGAGGGGATCAAACATCAATATGCAACACCCTATACCCCTCAACAAAACGGTGTAGCGGAGAGAAAGAACCGAACACTGATGGATGCGGCAAGGACCATGATGGCGGAATTCAAATCTCCATACAACTTTTGGGCCGAAGCCATCAACACCGCATGCCATGCATCCAGTCGGCTCTATCTCCGCAAAGGCTTGAACAAAACTCCATATGAGATTCTTACCGGTAACAAGCCCAACCTCAAGTACTTCCGGGTGTTCGGGTGTGAGTGTTTCATCCTCAAGAAAGGTGTTCGTTTGTCTAAATTTGAATCTAGAGCTCATGAAGGCATATTTGTTGGTTATGCTACAAACTCTCATGCTTACCATGTCCTCAACAAGTCCAATGGACTCATTGAGGAGACGAGTAACATAGGGTTTGATGAGAATAACGGCTCCCAAGTGGAGCAAAGTGGTACTTGTGATGTAGGTGATGAAATTCCTCCTCAAACCATAAGAAGAATGTGTGTTGGATATATCCTACCCATTAAGGAACCCCTTGTGGCCGAAGGAGAAGGACAATGTTCCACACATGTGGAACCATCACCAACCCAAGACCAACACGCTTCCGAAGAACAACGTGAAGGCCCTCAACCAAACGAATAAGGCCAAGTTGCCTCCAGGCTTGCTTCCAGAGAACATCACATGGAGAATATTCTTGGAAGCATCAAAAGGGGGGTAAGCACTCGTAGACAATTAGCAAACTATTTTGCTCATCAAGCTTTTGTCTCCTGTGTTGAACCTCAGAAGGTCTATGAGGCGCTCGAAGACCCTGATTGGCTTAATGCCATGCATGAAGAACTCCACAACTTCGAGCGCAACAAAGTGTGGCGTCTGGTGCCGAGGCCAAAGGAGAACCATAATGTCATTGGAACCAAGTGGATCTTTAAGAACAAGCAAGATGCTCACGACATTGTCATCCGCAACAAGGCGCGTCTGGTGGCTCAAGGCTACTCCCAAGTCGAGGGTATCGACTACGGTGAAACCTTTGCCCCCGTTGCTTGCCTTGAATCTATTCGTTTGTTGCTTGCCTATGCTTCTCATCATAATTTTAAGTTACAACAAATGGATGTGAAAAGTGCATTTCTTAATGGTCCTATTAATGAGTTGGTGTATGTCAAACAACCCCCGGGGTTTGAGGATCCCAAGTTCCCCAATCACGTGTATGAACTCGATAAGGCACTCTATGGCCTTAAACAAGCCCCACGTGCGTGGTATGAGCATCTTACCGAGTTGTTACAAGATCGTGGGTTTGAAATTGGGAAAATCGACCCCACTCTTTTTACTAATAAGGTCAAAGGGGAGTTGTTTGTCTGCCAACTATATGTTGATGATATTATCTTTGGTTCTCCTAACAAAGCTTTCAATGATGAGTTCGCCGCACTCATGACCACACATTTTGAGATGTCCATGATGGGAGAGTTGAAAGTACTTCCTTGGGTTTGAGATCAAGCAAAGAAGAGAAGGAATCTTCATCAAACAATCCAAGTATACTCAAGACATGCTCAAGAGGTTCAATCTAAGTGATGTCAAGCCGGCTACTACTCCAATGCCAACCAAGTTCCAACTTGACATTGATCCCAATGGTAAAGCGGTGGATCAAAAGATATATCGTTCTATGATTGGATCCTTGCTTTACCTTTGTGCATCTAGACCGGATATTATGTTGAGTGTGGGAATCTGTGCACGGTTTCAAGCCTCACCTAAGGAAAGTCACTTTGTGGCAGTCAAGTGAATCTTTCGATATTTGGCTCATACTCCAAACTTTTGCTTATGGTACCCAAGAGGAGCAAACTTCAACCTTGTAGGTTTCTCTGATTCGGATTGGGCAGGAGACAAAGTGGATAGGAAGTCAACTTCCGGAGGGTGCCAATTCCTTAGTTGCTCTCTGATACGTCCCAAACGTATCTATAATTTCTGCTTGCTCCATGCATGTTTTGGGTGATATTGCTATGCTTTTGATACACTTTCATACACTTTTGATCATATTTGGACTAACCTATTAACTCAGTGCACCCCAGTGCCAGTTTCTGTTTTCTGCTGTTTTTGTATTTCAGTTTTTCCCATTACTTAAATTGCCAGAAAAATTCCGGGAAAAATATATAAAAAATCAGCGCTCCAGAAGCTTCCATGCGCCAGAAGTGGGGCCAGAGGGGGGCCAGAGGGGCCCCAGGCGCCCTGATGGCGTGGCCCCACCCCTGGCCGCGCCGGGGGGCCGCCTGGGGGGCTCCCACCTCCTCTGGTGCCCTACTTGGCCTCCTATTTATTCTCTCGTCGCGAAAACCCTGATTCCAGAACCCTTTTCTCCAGAAGCAATTCCGATCTCCGCCGCCATCGCCACCAAGTTTCGGGGGACCAGAATTCCTGTGCCGGCATCCTGCCGGGACGGGGAAGTGCCCCCGGATTCATCTCCATCGACGTTGCTTCCTCCCTCCATGATGCGGGAGTAGTTCCTCCTCGGGGCTGAGGTTTCTACCAGTAGCTATGTGGTCAATTCTCTCTCCCATGATGTGATCTTCGTTGTGATCATAGGCTATGTTAATCTAGGGTGATCCCATGATATTTCCCCTTCCTCTATGTATTGAATTGATGTACTCACTTGTCTTTATCTAGTATAATCCCCGAGACCAAGGTGACAGCAGTCTATTGGACATGGATTAGAAGAATATTTTCATGAATGATTTCCTCTTTTGTGTGTTGATTGAAGATTGAGAGTCTCTTGGTGCTTGTCTTTGACTATCCTGGAGATATGTTGTGGTGATTGTGGTACTCTCTTTGGATGGTCGCGGTGACACTGGGAAATCCATAGATTGAGAACTACGAACTTTGAGGTGTGCTTTTGTAGCCCTACATAATTCTCGTCCTCTCTTGACCACAAAGGAATGACCTCCGAGTGCGTCTCCATTGCATGTTTTAAGGGAAATATCATGTGATTAGACTATGTTAATGTTGTTGGGAGTTGCCACTAGTGAAAGTATGAAGCCTAGGCCTTGTTTCCACCATTGCAATACCATTTGTGCTCACGTTTACCACTTGTTTGCTTGCTGCACTTTTTATTACAGATTTATATTACTTTGCTTTGCCACTCCTATCATCCATATTTTACCATCTCTTCGCCGAACTAGTGCACCTATACAACTCCTAGTTGTATTAGGTGTGTTGGGGACACAAGAGACTTCTTGTATCTTAGTTGCAGGGTTGCTTGAGAGAGACCATCTTCAACCTCTACTTCCCTGAGTTCGATAAACCTTAGGTCATCCACTTGAGGGAAATTGCTGCTGTCCTACAAACCTCTGCGCTTGGAGGCCCAACATAGTCTACAAGAATAGAAGCGTGTGTAGACATCAAGCTATTTCTGGCGCCGTTGCCTGGGAGGTAAGCGTTTGAAGGTATATCTTTAGATCTTGCAATTAAATCTTTTCACTTCTTGTTTTTAGTTTCACTAGTTATGTTTATGGAAAACCGCACTCTTAGTTCGCTGCTTGGGGAAGGCCGCTTTACCACACCCGTGGTAGAGAAGTTTCCTCCACCTACTGAATGTATCCCGTTCCAAATACCACTTGGGATAATTGAAATAATTAGGAATGATTGTTATGATGGGACAGTCAATCCTAGTATTCATTTGTTGAAACTTACAGAACTTTGTGAGTTGTTTAAGATTTCAGGTTTGACAAGAGATGGAGTCATGAGGAAATTATTTGCCTTGTCACTGAAAGGAAAAGCATTGGAATGGTATAGGCTACTAGATGACTCTCACCTGCTGGATTGGGAAGAGATCCAGTCTCTCTTTTACTCCAAGTTTTATCCTCTTCATGAAGTCCATGAGAATAGGAATTATGTTTATAATTTCTATCCTCATGACGGAGAGAGCATAGCTCAAGCTTGGGGGAGACTGAAAACGTTAATGCTAAAATGTCCTAACCATGGGCTCCCCAAAGATATGATTATTACTAATTTCTATGCGAGGCTCTCTTGACAGGATAAAGATTTGCTCGATGCTTCCTCTATGGGTTCTTTCACAAACGAAAAGATTGATGCTAAATGGGAACTCCTTGAAAGAATTCAACGCAACACTGAAGATTGGGAGATCGACAAAGGTAAAGAGTCAGGTATAATTTATGAGTATGATTGCATTAAGTCCTTTGTTGAAACTACAAGTTTTAATAAGTTTAGTGCTAAGTTTGGGCTTGATTCTCAACTCCTTGTTGATTTCCTCAAATCTTTTGCTTCACATCTTAATATGCCTAAGGAGGATTGGATCAAGCATCATGAACCTTTTAAAGAGATTTGCAAAGAAAATGAAATTGTTCATGATGATTGCAACATGCATGATCCAATTCCTAAAAATGAAGTTTTATAAGCATGTTAATTTTTGTGGAGTGGATAGACCTTGTGAGAGGCCTATGATTGAAGAAGAGAAGTATTGTAAGCAACATAAGCATGAAAGAACAATCACTTGGGTCAAAGATTTAAATGAAATTGCTAGAGAATTGTGTGACCTTTATCCTTTTACTTGTGAACTTTGTTGTATAGAGGGTCACTTTAATTTTCAATGCATGCACTTTCAAAACATAACTGTTAACCAGTTGTGTGATAACATGATCACCCCTGATCTTTATGATGAGCTTATGTTATTTTTGATGTGTGAAGAGTTATCAGAAAAGACTTCTTGGCTAGATGTTAATGCCATAGGAATAAAAAACACTTTGCAAAATTGCCATCTCTATTGTGTTGTTAATTGCCATAAAAATGATTACATAAGTAAGATTAGAAAGGTGGGAACTTTACCAAAGTATAAAAATGTCTCTTATATTTCTGCTAATAAAAAGGAGAGTTTCTCCCAAGTTTCCCCTATTGTTTCTAATGATAAACCAGGATATGTGGTGAAGCTTCATCTCCAACCACTCCCTCCTAAGGTGAAGAAGAAGAAAAGGAAGAGGAGGAGGAAGAGGAGCAAGAAGGAAGAAGAATGGGTATCAACCTGGCCTGAGCATATTCCTCCCATCAACTTTTATCCTAACGGTTGTAAGTTTAAAGAAGAAGGTGAAGTTTATTGCCTTAATTATCATCTTGATGATACGTCAGTAGGTACTATTGAAGATGATTTTGATTATGATATGCATGTTACTTATTGTGATTGGGAAAATGATGATAATGCTACTTATGATCTTGAAAATCTTTTTGGTACCAACTCTGAAAGTGATGATATGGAAAGCTCTAAGCTTGGGGATGATAGGATTGCAAATCCTTTACCCACTACTGATGTGATAATTGATAATTCTTTTGCTAGTAAGAATAAAGACAACATGTTTACAAATATAGTTGCTAGCAATGATAATGCTCTTCTCTACTATGATGATGTTATAACTCCAATCTATAGTGGTTATAAAGGTACCTATGACATAAGGAGAAATTATCCTTATGAAACTTGTCATAATCATGGAGGGAATTACTCCCTTGTTGAACACCATCTTCCTAATACACAATTAATCTATAGTGTTCAAGTTGTTTATGATAGTCCTACTCCCACTATTACCAATGAGAAAGACTATGCTTATGTGGAGAGTAAGAGTACCTTTTTGCATGTGGATCATGGTAACAATGCTTTATGTGATGCTTATATTGTTGAGTTTATTCGTGATCCCACTGAAAATTATTATGAGAAGGGAACATATGCTTATAGATATTTCAATAATATCAAGTTCCCTCTCTTTATGTTGAAGGTTTTGAAGCTGCACTTGTTTTGTCTTCCTATGCTTATTGCTTTGTGCTTCAATGAATTATTCTATTGCAATATTCCTATGCATAGGAAGCATGTTAGGCTTAAATGTGTTTGGTATTTGCTTCTTAATGCTCTCTTTTGTTCTTCAACTCTTATTCCTACGAGAGCATCATTAAAGTCTTAAGCCTATCTTTATGGCTATAAAGAAAGAGCTCTAGGGAGACAACCCTTGTTAACTTTGCTTTCATTTTGTTCTTTCAGTTTTTAGTGGTCTTGATGTTTGTTACTACTGTAGCAACATCATTGTATCTTTATTTTTCAGTTTGTGCCAATTTTAGCCTCTGATTGCAAGAAAGTTCAAAAGTTGTGACATGCTGTCCAGAAAACAGATTCTGTCCTTGGAAAGAAAAATTCGAATAAAATCACCAGATCATATTTTTGATCTGAATTTTTTTGACAGCATGCTCTATACAATTGGCTTTCGAGCGTCTGTTCTGAGTTTTTGATTTGAGTTGCAGAAGTACCCCAAAAAAATTATTTACTACCTGCTGGTCTGTTTTTCACAGATTCTGCCCTGTTTTGCCTTTTCTTCGTTTTGCAGACCTTAAGCTTGCTTTTTCTTTGCAAAAACTTTTTGGCGATCTTGAGAAACAGTAGACCTTCAAGAATATCTTTGTTTCCAGCAGAGAAAAATTATTTTATTGTGGGTACTAACCTCTCTAATCAGATTATGATGAGTTATGTATGAAGGGAGTTTTCAAGTGTGCGAGGGAAGATGATAAAAGAAGATTCAGGAGTGTCAAACGCTCAAGCTTGGGGATGCCCCCATGCACCCCCAAGAAATATCCAAGGAGACTCAAGCATCTAAGCTTGGGGATGCCCCCTTGCATCCCCTTCTCCATCAACAATTATCAGTTCGTCCTTCGTTCCACTATATTTTTATCACTTCATGCGTTATGTGCTATGCTTGGAGCGTCTTGCTCTTTTGTTTTTAGTTTATTTAGTTTTACTTGCTGTTCTTAACAAGTTGGATCCTAGCCTTCATTGTTTGGGAGAGAAACACGCTCCACTCCACTGTAGAACACAACATAGGCTTGCATGCGTATCTTCTTGTGTGTGTTCTTTATCTTTTCATAGCTGCTGTCATGCTTAGCTCTTAGTTTTCATGCTTATCTTTTTAAGAGCTTTTGTTTAGGTTGTTGCTTCTGGAACTCTCTTGAGTTATCATGCTTATCTTGTTAAGAGAGTTGGCTTCTGTGGCACTGGTTGATATGTCTATGATAAAAATGCTATGTGCATAATGGTGCTTAGTAGTTCATGTTTTCTTATGGTTAGTCTCAAATAGCTGGGGGTTCTTAATGTGTTATTGAAGTACCAACATGATTTGTTTGCCTATGATGTGGTATGGTTTAGTGATATCTTCCTCCAAGAATTTATTTTGATTGACTTGGCATATGCTCACGCATACTTAAGACTGTAAAGAAAGTCTATCAAGCCTTGATGATCTTTAATTTCTGAGTAGTGATATAACTTCCATGCCCGATTCAATGTTGCTTTGTCGCTCTGCATGATTACGGCCGCCATTGATCTCTTAGTTGGTCGCTCCCAGTCTTTTGCTAGCCTTTACCTATACTAAGCGGTCTGACTGCTTGTGCATCCAAAATCCTTGAAACCAGTTATGCCATATGAGTCGACCATACCTTCCTATATATGATATTTACTTGCCATTCCTAACGAAGACTTTCTTGTACCATCTCAAAATTATTCAAAAGCATTTCTCTTTTGTGCCTCTGTTTTAGCTCATGAGGAAGTAGTAGGTAATTCATGATCTTCTTATGTTGGACAAATTTTACCCCGGGATTGCATGTCTAATCTGCAAACCCCTAATACGAGGAGGGACTGGCATGAGTGCGCCCAGCTCACAAAAGATAATAGCAACAAACAAACCCTCCTTCACGCTTTGTTCATGAGAAATCAGGAAACTCTTGCAGTGATAAACAAAGGAGATTAAGGGGATGTGATCGTCCCCGCGTGGGAGCCGTTCCTCGAAACTTGTCCAACATAAGAAGTAATTGGGTTATATACTAGCATTCGTTGATGAATTATGCACCTCCCAAAAGCTTTTTATCTCTGTTTTTTAAAACCACGAGCTCTGGTACTTGTTTAGTCTTTGCTTCCAGCCACAGGTTTTCAACCTTGCCATCAAAATCCACGGTTCGAGAGTCTCCACCTTCTTTCTTCAAAGCACCAACTATTGAGAGCATGATTGTCATTCTGAGTGTAATGTGCATTGTCCCAAAGTACCATTGTCTTCTGCATGATTGTGGTATCGCTTATTCTGAAATCATTGTATCTAGTCGTCACTTAAACTTCGGAGGTGCTCCTGCATTTATGTTTTGCTTCACTAAAGGGGGCAAGCGAGGTATCACTTTGTCATGTTTGCACACCATGCTCACTACAAATCTATTGGGTGTTTCAGTATCATATTGTAAACTTTCAGTTATTTGTGATACTCTCATGAGGCAACTTAATTACTAAAGATTCATTATCTCAATAAGCATTTGTCATGTGATTGTGAAAGACTCTTTGGTAGTATGTCACCACAGAAATTGTGCTTGTTATTATTTACCTACTCCAGGACGAGCAGGAATTAAGCTTGGGGATGTTGATACGTCCCAAACGTATCTATAATTTCTGCTTGCCCCATGCATGTTTTGGGTGATATTGCTATGCTTTTGATACACTTTCATACACTTTTGATCATATTTGGACTAACCTATTAACTCAGTGCACCCCCTAGTTTCTGTTTTCTGCTGTTTTTGTATTTCACTTTTTCCCATTACTTAAATTGCCAGAAAAATTCCGGGAAAAATATATAAAAAATCAGCGCTCTAGAAGCTTCCATGCGCCAGAAGTGGGGCCAGAGGGGGGCCAGAGGGGCCCCAGGCGCCCTGATGGCGCGGCCCCACCCATGGCCGCGCCGGGGGGCCGCCTGGGGGGCTCCCACCTCCTTTGGTGCCCTACTTGGCCTCCTATTTATTCTCCCGTCGCGAAAACCCTGATTCCAGAACCCTTTTCTCCAGAAGCAATTCCGATCTCCGCCGCCATCGCCACCAAGTTTCGGGGGACCAGAATTCCTGTGCCGGCATCCTGCCGGGACGGGGAAGTGCCCCCGAATTCATCTCCATCGACGTTGCTTCCTCCCTCCATGATGCGGGAGTAGTTCCTCCTCGGGGCTGAGGTTTCTACCAATAGCTATGTGGTCAATTCTCTCTCCCATGATGTGATCTTCGTTGTGATCATAGGCTATGTTAATCTAGGGTGATCCCATGATATTTCCCCTTCCTCTATGTATTGAATTGATGTACTCACTTGTCTTTATCTAGTATAATCCCCGAGACCAAGGTGACAGCGGTCTATTGGACATGGATTAGAAGAATATTTTCATGAGTGATTTCCTCTTTTGTGTGTTGATTGAAGATTGAGAGTCTCTTGGTGCTTGTCTTTGACTATCCTGGAGATATGTGAAGGAAATATGCCCTAGAGGCAATAATAAAGATGTTATTTATATTTCCTTATATCATGATAAATGTCTTCTATTCATGCTAGAATTGTATTAACCGGAAACTTAGTACATGTGTGGATACATAGACAAAATAGTATGTCCCTAGTATGCCTCTACTAGACTAGCTCATTGATCAAAGATGGTTATGTTTCCTAGCCATAGACATGAGTTGTCATTTGATCAACGGGATCACATCATTAGGAGAATGATGTGATGGACAAGACCCATCCGTTAGCATAGCACTATGATCGTTTAGTTTAACTGTTATTGCTTTCTTCATGCCTTATACATGTTCCTATGACTATGAGATTATGCAACTCCCGAATACCGTAGGAACACCTTGTGTGCTATCAAACGTCACAACGTAACTGGGTGATCATAAAGATGCTCTACAGGTGTCTCCGAAAGTATTCGTGGTGTTGGCATAGATCAAGATTAGGATTTGTCACTCCGAGTGTCGGAGAGGTATCTCTGGGCCCTCTCGGTAACACACATCATAATAAGCCTTGCAAGCAAAAGACTAATGAGTTAGTCACGAGATGATGTGTTACGGAACGAGTAAAGAGACTTGCCGGTAAACGAGATTGAACTAGGTATAAAGATACCGACGATCAAATCTCGGGCAAGTAACATACCGTTTGACAAAAGGAACAACGTATGTTGTTATGCGGTTCTGACCGATAAAAGATCTTCGTAGAATATGTAGGAGCCAATATGAACATCCAGGTTCCGCTATTGGTTATTGACCAGAGATGAGTCTCGGTCATGTCTACATAGTTCTCGAACCCGTAGGGTCCGCGCGCTTAACGTTTGATGACGATCGGTATTATGAGTTTTTGAGTATTGATGTACCAAAGGTAGTTCGGAGTCCCGGATGAGATCACGGACATGACGAGGAGTCTCGGAATGTCTGAGACATAAAGATTGATATATTGGACGGCTATATTCAGACACCGGAAATATACCGGAAAAGTTTCGGATTTATCGGGAATGCCGGACGGGGTTACCGGAACCCCCTACGAGAGGGGATGGTCCATAGTGGGCCTAAAGGGTAAGAGAGAGGCAGCCCATAGGGCTGGCCGGCGCCCCCACCTAGGAATCCTAGTTGGACTAGGATTGGGGGGGCGCCACCTCTCCTATTCCTTTCCCCCTTCTTCCTTTCGGTGAATCCTACTAGGAATAGGATTGCAATCCTATTCCTAGTAGGAGTCCCTTCCCTGGCCGCACCATAGAGAGTTGGCCGGCCCTCCTCCCTTGCTCCTTTATATACGGGGGCAGGGGGGCACCCAAAGACACACAAGTTGAATTGTTTTAGCCGTGTGCGGTGCCCCCCTCCACAGAATCACACCTCGGTCGTACCGTCGCGGAGCTTAGGCGAAGCCCTGCGCCGATGAACACATCATATCCGTCACCACGCCGTCGTGCTGACGAAACTCTCCCGTGAAGCTCAACTGGATCAAAAGGTCGTGGGACGTCATCAAGCTGAACGTGTGCTGAACGCGGAGGTGCCGTACGTTCGGTGCTTGATCGGTTGGATCGCGAAGAAGTTCGACAACATCAACCGCGTCACTTGACGCTTCCGCTCCCGGTCTACGAGGGTACGTAGACACACTCTCCCCTCTCGTTGCTATGCATCTGGTAGATAGATCTTGCGTGATCGTAGGAAAATTTTAAAATACTACGTTCCCCAACAGTGGCATCATGAGCCAGGTCTATGCGTAGATGATATGCACGAGTAGAACACAATGAGATTGTGGACGATACTAGTCATACTGCTTACCAGCATGTCATACTTTGCTTCGGCGGTATTGTGAGATGAAGCGTCCCGGACCGACATTACGCGTACGCTTACGCGAGACTGGTTTCACCGTTACGAGCACTCGTTGCTTAAAGGTGACTGGCGGGTGTCTGTCTCTCTCACTTTAGCTGAATCAAGTGTGGCTACGCCCGGTCCTTGTGAAGGTTAAAACAGCACATACTTGACGAAACATCGTTGTGGTTTTGTATGCGTAGGTAAGAACGGTTCTTGCTAAGCCCGTAGCAGCCACGTAAAACTTGCAACAAACAAAGTAGAGGACGTCTAACTTGTTTTTGCAGGGCATGTTGTGATGTGATATGGTCAAGACATGATGAGTTATACGGTTTTGTATGAGATGATCATGTTTTGTAAAGTTATCGGCAACTGGCAGGAGCCATATGGTTGTCGTTTTATTGTATGAAATGCAATCGCCATGTAATTGCTTTACATTATCACTAAGCGGTAGCGATAGTCGTGGAAGCAATAGTTGGCGAGACGACAACGATGCTACGATGAAGATCAAGGTGTCAAGCCGGTGACGAAGGTGATCATGACGGTGCTTTGAAGATGGAGATCAAAAGCACAAGATGATGATGGCCATATCATGTCACATATTTTGATTGCATGTGATGTTTATCATATTATGCTTCTTATTTTGCTTAGAACGACGGTAGCATTATAAGAAGATCCCTTACTAAATTTCAAGGTATAAGTGTTCTCCCTGAGTATGCACCGTTGCGAAAGTTCGTCGTGCCGAGACACCACGTGATGATCGGGTGTGATAAGCTCTACGTTCAAATACAACGGGTGTAAGCCAGTTTTGCACACGCAGAATACTCGGGTTAAACTTGACGAGCCTAGCATATACAGATATGGCCTCGGAACACTGGAGACCGAAAGGTCGAGCGTAAATCATATAGTAGATATGATCAACATAAGATGTTCACCATTGAAAACTACTCCATCTCACGTGATGATCGGACATGGTTTAGTTGATTTGGATCACGTGATCATTTAGATGACCAGAGGGATGTCTATCTAAGTGGGAGTTCTTTAAATTAATATGATTAAATTGAACTTTAATTTATCATGAACTTAGTCCTGATAGTTTTGCATATCTATGTCATTGTAGATCAATGGCCCGTGCTACCGTTCCTTTGAATTTTAATGCATTCCTAGAGAAAGCTAAGTTGAAAGCTGATGGTAGCAATTACACGGACTGGGTCCGTAACCTGAGGATTATCCTCATTGCTGCACAGAAGAATTATGTCCTTGAAGCACCGCTAGGTGACAAGCCCCCTTCCGCTGATGCAGACGCTTTGAACGTCTGGCAGTCGCGGTCTGATGACTACACGATAGTTCAGTGTGCCATGCTTTACGGCTTAGAACCGGGACTTCAACGACGTTTTGAACGTCATGGAGCATATGAAATGTTCCAGGAGTTGAAGTTAATATTTCAAGCAAATGCCCGAATTGAGAAATATGAGATTTCCAATAAGTTCTACAGCTGCAAAATGGAGGAGAATAGTTCTATCAGTGAACACTTGCTCAGAATGTCTGGGTACTACAATCATATGACTCAACTTGGTTGCAAAGTTGACGAGGATAGTGTTATTGATAGAGTTCTTAAATCACTGCCACCAAGCTATAAAGGCTTCGTGATGAACTATAACATGCAAGGGATGCAAAAGACAATTCCCGAGCTCTTCGCTATGCTCAAAGCTGCGGAGGTAGAAATCAAAAAGGAGCATCAAGTGTTGATGGTTAACAAGACCACTAGTTTCAAGAAAAAGGGCAAGGGAAAGAAAGGGAACTTCAAAAAGAATAGCAAGTCAGTTGCTACTTCAACGAAGAAACCCAAATCTGGAGCCAAGCCTGAAACTGAGTGCTTCTACTGCAAGGGGACTGGACACTGGAAGCGGAACTGCCCCAAGTATTTGGCGGATAAGAAGGATGGCAAGATGAACAAAGGTATATATGATATACATGTTATTGATGTGTACCTTACTAATGCTCGTAGTAGTACCTGGGTATTTGATACCGGTTCGGTTGCTAATATTTGTAACTCGAAACAGGGACTACGGATTAAACGAAGATTAGCTAAGGACGAGGTGACGATGCGCGTGGGAAACGGTTCCAAAGTCGATGTGATCACCGTCGGCACGCTACCTCTACATCTACCTTCGGGATTAGTTTTAGACCTAAATAATTGTTATTTGGTGCCAGCGTTGAGCATGAACATTATATCTGGATCTTGTTTATTGCGAGACGGTTATTCATTTAAATCAGAGAATAATGGTTGTTCCATTTTGATGAATAATATCTTTTATGGTCATGCACCCTTAAAGAGTGGTCTATTCTTACTGGATCTCGATTGTAGTGATACACATATTCATAATATTGAAACCAAAAGATGCAAGGTTAATAATGATAGTGCAACTTATTTGTGGCACTGCCGTTTAGGTCATATTGGTGTAAAACGCATGAAGAAACTCCATAAAGATGGACTTTTGGAATCACTTGATTATGAATCACTTGGTGCTTGCGAACCATGCCTCATGGGCAAGATGACTAAAACTCCGTTCTCCGGAACTATGGAGCGAGCAACAGATTTGTTGGAAATCATACATACAGATGTATGTGGACCAATGAGTGTTGATGCTCGCGGTGGGTATCGTTATTTTCTGACCTGCACTGATGATTTGAGCAGATATGGGTATATCTACTTAATGAAACACAAGTCTGAAACATTTGAAAAGTTCAAAGAATTTCAGAGTGAAGTAGAGAATCATCGTAACAAGAAAATAAAGTTCCTACGATCTGATCGTGGAGGAGAATATTTGAGTTACGAGTTTGGTCTTCATTTGAAACAATGTGGAATAGTTTCACAACTCACGCCACCTGGAACACCACAGCGTAATGGTGTGTCCGAACGTCGTAACCGTACTTTATTGGATATGGTGCGATCTATGATGTCTCTTACCGATTTACCACTATCGTTTTGGGGTTATGCTTTAGAGACAGCTGCATTCACGTTAAATAGGGCACCATCTAAATCCGTTGATACGACGCCTTATGAACTATGGTTTGGCAAGAAACCAAAGTTGTCGTTTCTTAAAATTTGGGGCTGCGATGCTTATATGAAAACACTTCAACCTGATAAGCTCGATCCCAAGTCGGAAAAATGTGTCTTCATAGGATACCCAAAAGAGACTGTTGGGTACACCTTCTATCACAGATCCGAAGGCAAAATATTCGTTGCTAAGAACGGATCCTTTCTAGAAAAAGAGTTTCTCTCGAAAGAAGTGAGTGGGAGGAAAGTAGAACTTGATGAGGTAATTGTACCTTCTCCCATATTGGAAAGTAGTACATCACAGGAAATTGTTCCAGTGATTCCTACACCAATTAGTGAGGAAGTTGATGATCATAAAACTTCGGATCAAGTTTCTACTGAACGTCGTAGATCAACCAGATTACGTTCCGCACCAGAGTGGTACGGCAACCCAGTTCTGGAAATCATGTTACTAGACCATGATGAACCTACGAACTATGAGGAAGCGATGATGAGCCCAGATTCCGCAAAATGGCTTGAAGCCATGAAATCTGAGATGGGATCCATGTATGAGAACAAAGTATGGACTTTGGTTGACTTGCCCGATGATCGGCAGGCCATCGAAAATAAATGGATCTTCAAGAGGAAGACCGACGCAGACGGTAATGTTACTGTTTACAAAGCTCGACTTGTTGCGAAAGGGTTTCGACAAGTTCAAGGAGTTGACTACGATGAGACTTTCTCACCCGTAGCGATGCTTAAGTCTGTCCGAATCATGTTAGTAATTGCCGCATTTTATGAAATCCGGCAAATGGATAACAAAAACTGCATTCTTTAATGGATTTATTAAAGAAGACTTGTATATGATGCAACCAGAAGGTTTTGTCAATCCTAAAGGTGCTAACAAAATGTACAAGCTCCAGCGATCCATCTATGGACTGGTGCAAGCATCTCGGAGTTGGAATATACGCTTTGATAAGTTGATCAAAGCATATAGATTTATACAGACTTGCGGTGAAGCCTGTATTTACAAGAAGTGAGTGGGAGCACTACAACCTTTCTGATAAGTATATGTGAATGACATATTGTCGATCGGAAATGATGTAGAATTTTCTGGAAAGCATAAAGGAGTGTTTGAAAGGAGTTTTTCAAAGAAAGACCTTGGTGAAGCTGCTTACATATTGGGCATCAAGATCTATAGAGATAGATCAAGACGCTTGATAAGACTTTCGATGAGTACATACCTTGATAAGATTTTGAAGTAGTTCAAAATGGATCAGTCAAAGAAGGAGTTCTTGCCTGACTTGTAAGGTGTGAAGTTGAGTAAGACTCAAAGTGTACCAAACACGTTGTGTACCTTGCCATGAGTTTGGCAAGGAGGTACAATAGTGATCTAGGAGTAGATCACTGGACAGCGGTCAAAATTATCCTTAGTAACGGGATGACTAAGGAAATATTTCTCGATTATGGAGGTGATAAAGAGTTCGTCGTAAAGGGTTACGCCGATGCAAGCTTTGACACTAAATCCAGATGACTCTAAGTATCAATCTGGATGCGTATTGAAAGTGGGAGCAATTAGCTAGAGTAGCTCCATGCAGAGCATTGTAGACATAGAAATTTGCGAAATACATACGGATCTGAATGTGACAGACCCGTTGACTAAACTTCTCTCACAAGCAAAACATGATCACACCTTATTACTCTTGGGTATTAATCACATAGCGATGTGAACTAGATTATTGACTCTAGTAAACCCTTTGGGTGTTGGTCACATGGTGATGTGAACTATGGGTGTTATTCACATTACGATGTGAACTATCGGTATTAAATCACATGGCGATGTGAGCTAGATTATTGACTCTAGTGCAAGTGGGAGACTGAAGGAAATATGCCCTAGAGGCAATAATAAAGTTGTTATTTATATTTCCTTATATCATGATAAATGTTTATTATTCATGCTAGAATTTTATTAACCGGAAACTTAGTACATGTGTGAATACATAGACAAAATAGAGTGTCCCTAGTATGCCTCTACTAGACTAGCTCATTGATCAAAGATGGTTATGTTTCCTAGCCATAGACATGAGTTGTCATTTGATCAACGGGATCACATCATTAGGAGAATGATGTGATGGACAAGACCCATCCGTTAGCATAGCACTATGATCGTTTAGTTTAACTGCTATTGCTTTCTTCATGACTTATACATGTTCCTATGACTATGAGATTATGCAACTCCCGAATACCGTAGGAACACCTTGTGTGCTATCAAACGTCACAACGTAACTGGGTGATCATAAAGATGCTCTACAGGTGTCTCCGAAAGTATTCGTGGTGTTGGCATAGATCAAGATTAGGATTTGTCACTCCGAGTGTCGGAGAGGTATCTCTGGGCCCTCTCGGTAACACACATCATAATAAGCCTTGCAAGCAAAAAGACTAATGAGTTAGTCACGAGATGATGTGTAACGGAACGAGTAAAGAGACTTGCCGGCAACGAGATTGAACTAGGTATAAAGATACCGACGATCGAATCTCGGGCAAGTAACATACCGTTTGACAAAAGGAACAACGTATGTTGTTATGCGGTTCTGACCGATAAAAGATCTTCGTAGAATATGTAGGAGCCAATATGAACATCCAGGTTCCGCTATTGGTTATTGACCAGAGATGAGTCTCGGTCATGTCTACATAGTTCTCGAACCCGTAGGGTCCGCACGCTTAACGTTTGATGACAATCGGTATTATGAGTTTTTGAGTATTGATGTACCGAAGGTAGTTCGGAGTCCCGGATGAGATCACGGACATGACGAGGAGTCTCGGAATGTCCGAGACATAAAGATTGATATATTGGACGGCTATATTCGGACACCGGAAGTATACCGGAAAAGTTTCGGATTTATCGGGAATGCCGGAGGGGGTTACCGGAACCCCCTACGAGAGGGGATGGTCCATAGTGGGCCTAAATGGTAAGAGAGAGGCAGCCCATAGGGCTGGCCGGCACCCCCACCTAGGAATCCTAGTTGGACTAGGATTGGGGGGGCGCCACCTCTCCTATTCCTTTCCCCCTTCTTCCTTTCGGTGAATCCTACTAGGAATAGGATTGCAATCCTATTCCTAGTAGGAGTCCCTTCCCTGGCCGCACCATAGAGAGTTGGCCGGCCCTCCTCCCTTGCTCCTTTATATACGGGGGCAGGGGGGCACCCAAAGACACACAAGTTGAATTGTTTTAGCCGTGTGCGGTGCCCCCCTCCACAGAATCACACCTCGGTCGTACCGTCGCGGAGCTTAGGCGAAGCCCTGCGCCGGTGAACACATCATATCCGTCACCACGCCGTCGTGCTGACGAAACTCTCCCGTGAAGCTCAACTGGATCAAGAGCTCGTGGGACGTCATCAAGCTGAACGTGTGCTGAACGCGGAGGTGCCGTACGTTCGGTGCTTGATCGGTTGGATCGCGAAGAAGTTCGACAACATCAACCGCGTCACTTGACGCTTCCGCTCCCGGTCTATGAGGGTACGTAGACACACTCTCCCCTCTCGTTGCTATGCATCTGGTAGATAGATCTTGCATGATCGTAGGAAAATTTTAAAATACTACGTTCCCCAACAATATGTTGTGGTGATTGTGGTACTCTCTTTGGATGGCCGCAGTGACATTGGGAAATCCATAGATTGAGAACTACGAACTTTGAGGTGTGCTTTTGTAGCCCTACATAATTCTCGTCCTCTCTTGACCACAAAGGAATGACCTCCGAGTGCGTCTCCATTGCATGTTTTATGGGAAATATCATGTGATTAGACTATGTTAATGTTGTTGGGAGTTGCCACTAGTGAAAGTATGAAGCCTAGGCCTTGTTTCCACCATTGCAATACCATTTGTGCTCACGTTTACCACTTGTTTGCTTGCTGCACTTTTTATTACAGATTTATATTACTTTGCTTTGCCACTCCTATCATCCATATTTTACCATCTCTTCGCCGAACTAGTGCACCTATACAACTCCTAGTTGTATTAGGTGTGTTGGGGACACAAGAGACTTCTTGTATCTTAGTTGCAGAGTTGCTTGAGAGAGACCATCTTCAACCTCTACTTCCCTGAGTTCGATAAACCTTAGGTCATCCACTTGAGGGAAATTGCTGCTGTCCTACAAACCTCTGCGCTTGGAGGCCCAACATAGTCTACAAGAATAGAAGCGTGTGTAGATATCACTCTCTGGTTAGTTGGTCTTCCAAAAAGCAAAGTTGTGTGTCTCTCTTGTCCACCGAAGCTGAGTATGTGGCAGCTGGCAGTTGTTGTGCTCAACTCCTATGGATGAGGCAAACTTTAAAGGATTACGGTGTCACTTGCGACAAAGTGCCTCTTTGGTGTGTCTCTCTCGTCCACCGAAGCTGAGTATGTGGCAGCTGGCAGTTGTTGTGCTCAACTCCTATGGATGAGGCAAACTTTAAAGGATTACGGTGTCACTTGTGACAAAGTGCCTCTTTGGTGTGATAATGAAAGTGCCATCAAGATTTCTCTCAACCCTGTGCAACACTTCAAGACGAAGCATATAGAGATTCGGTATCACTTCATCCGGGATCATATACGGCCAGGAGAGATCAAGCTTCACTATGTCAACACTCATGATAACCTTGCAGATATCTTCACGAAGCCGTTGGATGAAGCAAGATTTCGCGAGTTAAGGCATGAGCTAAATATCATCGATTTGAGCAATGTGGCTTGAGACTTTGCACACACACCTCCCACTCAATATAGCTATCTTGTCTAGATGTAGGCATGGACATAGGGGGAGTATTGTTCTCTCAATGAACTATTCTTCCCCCCATTATGCATAAATCGATCAAGTCTTTGTCATTTGCCATGTTAAATGGTATAAGTGCTTCAAGACGAGTGTTGGTCATGGGCCCAAGGATAGTTCTTTGCGGTGCCATACCAAATAACTCAAACATAGGTGGCTTTGGCCACCGACCTCCTCCTTGGAGTAGTGTCTTGTGTGCTGTTTTTAGTGTGTGTTGTCTCCCTTTCCGTATGCCTTGCGTGCGCGTTTTTACTTTGCTAAAATCCTCTTGTCGAAACCTGCATTTTCTTGGATGGACGGTACTACCGTGAGCAGTCACGGTACTACCGCAACGAGAATACGCTACTACCGCAACCAGCACGACAGTAATTTTTTACTGCCGGTGGTCGAGCGGTACTACCGCTCCATGTGCGGTACTTCTGCCCGGGCAGTACTACCGCGATGACCGCGGTACTACCGCACATATCCGAATGGCTGGGGGTTATAAGCAGGCAGGGGGAGTTCTAACTCCCCCATACCCATTCATCTCATATCCCCACGTCATCTCTCTCTCTCCCTCTCAAGAACGCCGCCAGAGGACCTCGCCGGATCTCCTCCCCCGACCACTCTCCTCGCATTCAGACCGGTGGGATCGTTCCCCACCTCGACCTCTTGCCATGGATGAAGGTTTCTCCCCAAATCCCCTCTTCTTTTTGCCCGGTTTTTGTTTTTAGGTTTTGGGGAGATGCATGTTGTTCTAGTGTTCTTCTTGTTCTTATCCATGGAAGATTAGGATGTAGGAGAGTGGTTATGCAATAGAAATCCTAGTAAGTATGCCACTACTAAGTTACTATGATCAGCCGTAGTACCATTCGTCGTTCTACGCGTTCTAGTCTAGATCCGTTCTTTTCAGATCTGACCCAAGCGGTACTACCGCTGGCTAACCGCGGTACTACCGCTCTGTCGCGTAGCGGTACTATCGTGACGACGCGGAAGTAAATTTTACTACCGCGTTCTGCATGGTACTACCGCAACTTCCAAGCAGTACTACCGCTCCCTAAGCGGTACTAAATTTTACTTCCGTGTTCGTCAAGGAGTACTACTGCTTGGTTCATATTTTCTTCGTAGCACATGCATATTATCCTTTCTACATGTTTTGTATGCCTTTTCGTGGCTTTTGCATTGATTCTCTTTGTGTTTCCGTCGTGTTCTTGTGTTTGTGTCTTAGGTGGTGGCTCCGGTTCCAATGTTCGTCGCACCAATCCCAGCCGTGACACCGGGTCCAAGCGTCTGCGCACCCCGAGTGATGTGCCAGAGGGCTCCAATCCCCAACGCAAGTTCAAGACCACAGCCAACAAGCACAAGGAACCATCTATGACCATGGAGGAGATGCCAGCTACTGAGTTCATGGCAAGGAGGAAGCTCAATCCTTATGGAGAACCCCGGGGTCAATTTCCTGGAGATGAACTATTCTGGACCAAGCAACAATATCGTATCTACATAGAGGTCCTCAAGAGTAAGCACAACCTGTATGTGGATGCTCATTGGATTGACATGGAACACATGCGGCGGGATGATAACCGGGCCTACTTTGCCGAGGCTCTGGATCTGGTAGAGCAGTCTGGGCTTGAGCACATCATGTCTTTTCAAAATGATTTTGACCCAGAAATCATGGCTCAGTTCTATGCTTCGGTGCACTTCCATACCAAGGAAGACCGCACCATGACTTGGATGACAAATGGTCACAAGATGACTGCTACTTGGAAGGACTTCATGGATCTGATTCAGGTTGCTGATGAGGGACTCCACAACCCTATTGGATCTCGGCCTCATGCCAACGCAGAAGCTGCCAACAAAGACCGTTTGTTACCGTTTTATGTGGAGAAGACACTTGCGAGTGGGAAGAAGACATGGGTGTTGAATGTCAGGCCCAAGATGCGATTCTATCCCGATCACGTGACACTTACGTGATTGGGGCACAACCGCATTTCGGGCGCTTAGCAAGATGGATATCATTACATCATACCATTACATACATACATGGGGGATACAACAATACATACAAGTCACATGAATACAACAACATCAATACAAGGCATCCGACTACAGATGCAAACATGAAAAGCACAAAGACATCCATCTGCTATCCCAGGCTGCCGACCCGGAACCTAACCCAAGACTGAAGAAGAAGAAGAAGAAAGAACTACAATACAACGATCAACGCTCTCACGTCAAGTCATTGGAAACCTGCACCTGCAACTGTTGTTGTAGTATCTGTGAGCCATGAGGACTCAGCAATCCCATAACCATGGGTAACAAGACTAGCAAAGCTTAATAGGTAGGAAGAGGTAAAGTGGTGAGGTTGCAGCAGCGGCTAAGCAATATATATGGTGGCTAACTTACGAGTACAAGAATAAGATGAGCATCTACGCAAACGGTCACAAACTAGTAATGATCGCTAAAGATCTTGAACTACCTACGAGTCAAACATAACCCCACCGTGTTCTCTTCTCAAAGTGAAAAGAGACAGTCACGGTTACTCACACAGTTGTGTGTTTTACTTCGGATCCTCTGTCAAGTTTTCTACAACCGGACATTAACAAATTCCAATCTGCCACATAACTGCGGGCACGACTTTCGAAAGATCATAACCCTGCAGGGGTGTCCCAACTTAGCCCATCACAAGCTCTCACGATCAGCAGAAGTAATAATAATATTATCACCCCTTATCTTAGGGACAATCCGATCAGGCTCGGCATCCCGGTGCACAAGACATTTCGACAATGGTAAAACAAGTCCAGCAAGACCTCCCGGCGTGCCGACACCCTGATAGTAGCCGCGCGTATCTCGTCTCAGGCCACGTCCGGATGGGCGATTATACGAGTAAAACCAGCCCTCAGGTTTCCCCAAGGTGGCCCCGCATAATCCCCATTTGGGACCAACACCATCAGCACTGCCCCCCCTGCTATGTAGAAAAGAATCCCAAGGGCGTGACCCCCTATGCAAATTTAATTAATTAATTAAGTTGTTATTATGAGGCAAATTAAAACCAATGTTGGGCCTTGCTGGAGGAGTTTTATTCAAAGACGAAGTGTCAAGGGGTCCCCATATACCCAACCGTGTAAGGAACGCAAAATCAAGGAACATAATGCCGGTTTATCGGCGCCTAAGGTGGCATGAGTGGAACAAAACACTGAGCAAAAGGCCAAGCCTTCCACCCATGCCCAGTATATAGGTGTGTTAATAATAATAATAGATATTGTGATATTCCAACAACAAGTTCCAACATGGAACGATCTCCATCTTCACCTGCAACTAACAACGCTATAAGAGGGGCTGAGCAAGCGGGTAACATAGCCAAACAATGGTTTGCTAGGAAGGTGTCAAAGGTTAGAGGTTTCATGGCAACAAGGAGAGACTGACAATAATGATGGGTAGCGCGACATATAACGATAGCATCGAGACGGCAAAGCATGGCAATGATAGTAAAGTTATCCAAGGTGATGGTCATCTTGCCTAAGATCCCGCAAGGAAGAAGAACGGATCCATGAAGAAGACGAAGAAGAAGCCTTGAAGATGAACCACGGGAAGTCGAACGAATCCTCACGATCGCAACGGAACAAGCACTAACGAGAAGAAGCAAGCAATACGGTAAACACACAACACAAGAACATGACAATATGCTCAACCAAGTATGATGCAAGACAAGTCTATATATGATGCAAAACATGGCAAGGCAGGAAGCACTCAAAAACAACACAAGTCAACAAGTTTAAATGAGGCCGGAAACTACACATAACAAATCCGGTAAGTCCTCATATGCATAATTTGAAATTAGTCCAGATCTGAACAAACCTTAAGTTAAAGTTTTTAAACACCAGGTCAACATGCACCATGGTGATCTACACGAAATTCTAGTCAAGTTTCATATAAAGTTTGTTTAATTCAGAGCTACGGCCTAGAAGATATGAGCAAAACAAGACAAGCATGGCAACAGTGCAAGAAGCACCCAAACATCAAGCAAACACACTCCAAACATGAAAACAATATGATATTATGATTCTACATGCGAAATCACACAAGTTTCATATAAGGCACACCCAAAACGGAGCAACGGGCTAAAAGATGCACATGAAACAAGATATAACAACAAGCTGAAGTTAACAGCCACATATCAACTTTGGAGCAAGGTAAATATAAGCTAAAGCACTCAAACATGGTAACAAGAAGCATGTACATGAAGTAGACATGTTACTTAACAAGCATGAACTTAGAACACACCCAAAAGCTTGCTGGAACACATTTAAACAAGCATGGCAACTTGCAATAAAATTATCCAGACTTAGCCAAAATCTGGGAAGGCAAAAACATCATCACGATGCTGCCTTCGGAGGCACAAAACAACAAGCATATCAACTCTAATAAGAACATAAAGAGCATGGACATGTAGTATACATATCCTACAGCAAACAACTCCATTGGAGCAACTCCATAGGAGGCATGGATCAATAGCAACAAGCTACAACATTTTGATCATGACGTTAGAAACCCGACAGTAATATTTTTTAGCAACTTGAGAGCAAGAAATAAATAAGCTACAGCAGGTCATATGAGCAAGTAAGGGCATGAATGGATAGACAATAACATGTACAACAAGGAATGATCAATGGCCACCCCAAAACTAACATGGATTTTCCTAGGGTATCAAGCAAACATAGCATCAGGTTATAACAGATTCCAGACTTAGCAGAAATTTCACTAAGTATAAAACAATTATGTTGGCATGGCATGTTTGCAAGCATGTTTAAGTCACCTCAAGGCATATCATGGAAAGTTAAATGCACCACCTCAAAGACCATATTATTATGCTTCTAAAACATCTAGACATGTGGCATTAAGACAACTACATCGATAGCAAAGAGCAATTGAAATCAGCATCTCATAACAAGTTTCAGCACATAACAGTCAAATGCACTTTTGCAACAGAGATTAACATGGCAATATGGACTCAAACAAGCATGCTACAGCAACCATCATGTAGTACACATCACAATGAACATTTTGACATATCATATGCATCATTTGGATAAACATGCACCAAGTTATGATATCTCAAACATGGCATGAAAATAACAAGTTGCAGCAGTTTATAACAAGTAGCACTCTTGCAACAGAGATTAGAGCATCTAGATGAAGTCAAACAAGCATGGCACAATGGAACAAAGTGTAGAGCACAACATCCTGATCATTTTGACATATCATACACTCAATTTGGACTTACACACAAATAGTTACAGGCATGCAAAGATGCAATAAAAATTATGACAGATTTAGGGACTTAGAGGGAAAAAGGACCTCGGGGAAACGGACATGTCCGTGTCCCGGCGGACATGTCCGACGAGTGGGGGTCCACACGAAGTGGCACGTCTCAGTGAGGCGGCGGACATGTCCGGGCTCCTCCCGGACACGTCCGTTGGTGCATCAGGCGCGGGGCCCACTAGCAGCGGCTCGGGAGGAGCGGATCGGGCGCTGTGGTGCTCATCCGGCCGGATCTCGCCGGATCCGGGCCGGAGGCGGTTGGCGGCGAGGGCTCCGGGCGGCGGCCGGCCGGAGGACGCCGGAGGAGGAAGCCGGCGAGCTAGGTGGCGGCGGCGGGCTGAAGTGCGCCGGCGGTGGGGTCGGGCGGAGCTGGGCGGCGGCGCTCGGCCGGCGGGGTGGCGCAAGGCGGTGGCGAGGCGGCGCAGTTAAGGCATGGCGGCGGGGCAACGACCGGCGGCGGGGAGCTCGGGGTCGAGGGGCTCCTCCCCTCGATCCGGCTCGGGGCGAGCGAGGCGACGCGGGTCGGCCCGGGTCAGGCCCGCGGGGCGGAAGATCTGGGCCGGGAGGGCCGCGGCGGCGGGGCCTTGGCTTGGAACGCGTGGCGCGCTCCCATTGGGTGCGGGCGACGGCTTCGGCGGCGCTGGCCACTGGCGTTGCGCCATGTGGCGGGAGGTGACCAGCCGGCGGCGGAATTCGAGTGGAGAGGCGCTGGAAGGTGGGAGGCCGACGGGTGCGGGTTGGGTGGCGCGGAAAAAGAGGAGAAGGGGGGTAGGAGCCAGATTAGGAAGGTCTAGCCTTCCTTATATAGGCAGGGTTAGGGTTTGAGGGGTTAGGAGGGGTTTTTGGACCCTCCGATCGCGATCCGACGGATCCGATCGCGAGGGGAGTTTAGGTGAGTCCTAGTGGGCTGATTGGTGGGCTGTGGAGAGAGTGTTGGGCTGAGAAGAGAAAGAAGAAGAGTGGCCCGGTGGGGTTTTCGGAGACCGAAAACGTCCAACGAATTAACCGGCGACTAGTGCCGCTATATTTATTCGTTGGGCTATCAAACGAGCTCCGAATGCGATGAAATTTGGCAGGCGGCCTGTCTACACTATAATAAGAGCACACGCCAAGTTTCATCCCATTCCGAGAATATTTTCCGGCCACTCACAAAATAAATATTCGGAGGCGCCGCGGGCGCGTGCAGGTGTGTCTGGGCTCAGAACGGACAACGGAAAGGACGAGGGGACTCGGGCGGATGCAAGTTTTGAAAACATGTTGATGCAACACACAAGATGACATGGAAAAATGCAACACGCAAGCAAATGACATGGCAACGACGACGAATAACTGGCTGACACCTGGCGCACTGGTCTCGGGGTGTCACATTGAACCCCTTTCTGGACATCATGCATGGGATCTTCCACAACACCTTGTTTCCTCGAGTGGGGGACAAGGACAAGATTCATTCATACCTCGTTGACATGCTGCTGATGTGTGAGGAGGCTCGCACTGCTCAGACTCCACCACTTGACATCTCTCACATCATGTGGTGTGAGCTTCGCTTTGCGATCTACACTCGCAAAGTGCCCATCTACGGTCCGTTTCTGTTTCTGCTTATCTCCAAGACTTGGGAACACCTTTACCCTGATGAGGAGTTTGAGGCCCCGCAGTGTATTCGCCATGACCCCATTCGTCTTCGCATCAAGACTCGTTGGGCCAACACTTCTAATCGTGCTCAAGCTGTTGCAACACAGATGGGTGCTGACGAGGAGCCTGTGGAGGAGGAGCCAGCTGAGGATAGTTCTGGAGGATATGCACCTCCCCCGTCTGAGCCCTCTTGGGCTAAGAAGCTGAAGAGGAAGATGAAGGCCCTTTTCTGTATGCAAGCTCAGGGTCAGTACAAGGCACATGTCACTCAAGCAATCTCGCAAGCGTGACAAGAAGATCATGAGGATCTTTGGTGAGCATGTGTCGAATGGATCCGAGGAGAACATCACTCCAGAGGCAGAGTGGATGGCCCAACAGGGTTACAAGTGGTCTGAGTCTGACGAGGAGCAGCAGGAGTCGGATGGAGAGCATGACGACTGAGATCTTCTGCCAGAGCTACCACCTGTCTTAGTTATCCTCTCTCCCTTTGTGGTGTCTCGATGCCAAAGGGGGAGAGAGTGGGATTTGCGTCTTGTGCCATTTCTATTTGCTTTTCGTTGGTCGAACTCTGTTTGCTTGTTTGTGTTTGTGTCGTGTGTGTGAGACTTTCGTATCGTGTAAGACATATGCTCCCCTCGTTGAACTCGTTATTATGCCTTTGCTATATTAGGTTGTGAGCAGTTGTTTTAATTACCCTTCATATGTGCTCACCTTATCCTCCTTACTATGTGCATAGTTTCTTACCCCTCGTATGCAAGGAGTATATTGTTTGTAGAATATAGGGGGAGCATTGATCCTAGTATGTGTGTTGTGCAGTCCAAAGCACTCTCCCCTGTGCACACATTTAGGGGGAGCTTACCTATATTCTAGTGCTCTTCTAGGATTGCATACTTTCTTATATATCCTTGTGCAAATCCCGTATTGTCATCAATCCACCAAAAAGGGGGAGATTGTAAGGGCATATTTCTCCCTAAGTAGTTTTGGTGATTGATGACAATGCATTTGCGGACTAATCGTGTGCTCTAAGCTCTTTCAGTTATATCTCACCTAGGCACAAGACAATTATGTGCCCCTCGGAATCTATGGAAGACGGTGTTTCCTTTTGCTTCTTTTTCGGTGGATTTGAGTAATAGGAAAGCCGTACTATTAAGAGGGGGTCCGCTTCAGAAAGGTTTGGGTGGAATCAACACGTACACGTCTATACTTTCGCACCACCTTTCCTTTGCTTCTCTGGAGCTCCGACTGTTTTCCCCGTTAGTACAAAACCATGGCTTCCTACTAATACAACTGCCTGGCAGGCGGTAGTACCGCTCATAGTAAGGGGTAGTACCGCACAGCCACACGGTAGTACCGCCTCAGGGCACAGTAGTACCGCACCAAGCGGTAGTACCGTATCATGAGCACGGTGGTACCGTGTTGCTGGCCCGGTGTCGTAACTAGTACGGTAGTAGGTGTGGAAGTAATTTTTCACTTCCGCATCCTACGCGGTAGTACCGCTTGGGTCAAGCGGTAGTACCGTGTCGTGTTTTGCTACTACCGTATTTCTGCGGATGTAGCTACGGATGTATTTTATTTCATCCGCACATGTCCTTGGCCTGCTTATCTCTGCCTAGCGGTAGTACCGCTCAGGCAGTACTACCCCCCGTTGCATCATCGCAACAGGGCTAAGTCTGGGCTAGTACCGCACCAGCGGTAGTACCGCATCCAGAGCGGTAGTACCGCTGGGCCGAGCGGTAGTACCACAACTTACGTGCGGTAGTACCGCGCTCTGCGGGCAGAAATGTGGGATCACGGTTGGATTTGTTCTCCCACTATATATAGGGAGTCTTCTTCTCCAAGAAGACTTACCTCTTCCTCCCCAAAGCTCCATTGTTGCTCAAAGCTCCATTTCCGCCCGATCTCTCTCCCTAGCCAATCAAACTTGTTGATTTCCTCGGGATTGCTTGAGAAGGCATCGATCTACACTTCCACCAAGAGATATTTTATTCCCCCCACTAATCCTTGCGGATCTTGTTACTCTTGGGTGTTTGAGCACCCTAGACGGTTGAGGTCACCTCGAAGCCATATTCCATTGTGGTGAAGCTTCGTGGTGTCGTTGGGAGCCTCCAATTCGGTTGTGGAGATAGCCCCAACCTTGTTTGTAAAGGTTCGGTTGCCGCCTTCAAGGGCAGCACTAGTGGAATCATGACACCTTGCATTGTGTGAGGGCGTGTGGAGAATACGGTGGACCTAGTGGCTTCTTGGGGAGCATTGTGCCTCCACACCGCTCTAACGGAGACGTACTTCCCCTCAAAGGGAAGGAACTTCGGTAACACATCCTCGTCTTCACCGGTTCCACTTGTGGTTATTTCTTCCCTTTACTTGTGCAAGTTTTACTTGTTTATCTTATATAGCTTGCTTGTGAGGTTGTTGTCTTTACTTCATATAAGTTGTCATCATAGTAGCATATCTAGACAACTTACTTTGTTGCTTAATTTAAATTGGTTAAGAAAAGCTAAAAATTGTTAGTTGCCTATTCACCCCCCTCTAGTCAACCATATCGATCCTTTCACCAACCATATTAGGAACGCAAAATCAAGGAACATAACACCGGTTTATCGGTTCCTAAGGTGGCATGAGTGGAACAAAACACCAAGCAGAAAGGCTTAGCCTTCCACCCATTACCAATATATAGGTGAATTAGTTTAACAGGTATTATATAATGTGTTATACCAACAACAACTCATCATGGAGCAATCTTCAAAACTTCACCTGCAACTAACAACGCTATAAGAGGGGCTGAGCAAAGCGTACTTAGCCAAACACCGGTTTGCTAGGAAGGCAGTTAGAGTGTTTCATGGCAACAATAGGGGGGCTGACAAACATGAATAGGCATCGAGGCAATATCTAAAGAGCGAGACATCTAGCATAGGCAAAGATAGAAGTGATATCTGGGAATGGTCATCTTGCCTGTTGATTCCACGGAGGGATCATAACCTTGCTCCTCAAACTCAGCCTCGAAAGGAACCTCGAACTCCGAATCGTCACCGGGCTCTAACCAACACAACAATGCAAACACCGGAACAACAATCAATCATCATGCAATGCTCAAACACATGATGCATGAATATGGTGCACATGAACATGGGTAGGATATGATGCAACTCCTAGGGACAAGTTGAGTGCACAAGCATCATGTCCATAAAAAGATCACACACATGAGGAACACAAGCAAAAGGAAACAAAACTAACATGGACACAATTTTTTTGATTTCTGCTACGATCCCCAACAAAATCGCGATTAGAAAGAACGGAGTGCCAAGCTTTAGGGATTTCAAGGTCAGATTCAGACCAAGGGCACGAATTTAAGGTTAATTTTACAATTTTCTCGTCAAAGTAACCACCGAGCGGTTTTTTGGAGTACGTCTTTTATCCCTTGGGTGGCGCAACACCTTCTTTTTTGTTTTCTTTACAACGGCACCACACCTTTGTTTCTTTCGGTTAGGCCAACTTCAACACGCGACCTTAAACAGCCATGTTTCATCTGTTTTTCGTGTTGGGGAACGTAGTATTTCAAAATTTTCCTACAATCACGCAAGATCTATCTACTAGAAGCATAGCAACGAGAAGGGAGAGTATGTCTACGTACCCTCGTAGACCGAAAGAGAAAGCGTCTAGTGACGCGGTTGATGTAGTCGAACGTCTTCGCGATCCAACCGATCCAAGCACCGAACGTATGGCACCTCCGCGTTCAGCGCATGTTCAGCTCGATGATGTCCCACGAGATCTTGATCCAGTTGAGCTTCACGGGAGAGTTTCTTCAGCATGACGGCGTGGTGACGGAGATGATGAAGTTACCGATGCAGGGCTTCGCCTAAGCACTGCAACGATATGACCGAGGTGTGTTTCTGTGGAGGCGGGCACCGCACACGGCTAAAATAATGTTGCTCGTGTGTCCTTGGGTGCCTCCCTGCCCCCGTATATAAAGGAGCAAGGGGGGAGGGCCGGCCGGCTCTATAGGGCGCGCCAGGAGTAGGTTTCCTACTCCTAGTAGGAGTAGGAATCCCCTTTCCTATTCCTACTAGGAGTAGGAAAGGAAGAAGAAGAGGAGAAGGAAGGAGAGGGACGCCTTTCCCCCACTCCTAGTCCAACTAGGATTCCCTAGGGGGGCGTGGCCAGCCCTAGTGGGCTGCCTCTCTCTTTCACTCGTGGTCCACTATGGCCCATACTCCCCCGGGGGGTTCCGGTAACCCCTCCGGCACTCCGGTTTTCTCCGAGAACACCCGAAACACTTCCGGTGTCCAAATATAGTCGTCCAATATATCAATCTTTATGTCTTGGACATTCCGAGACTCCTCGTCATGTCCGTTATCTCATCCGGGACTCCGAAGTACCTTCGGTACATCAAAACTCATAAACTCATAATACCGATCGTCATCGAACGTTAAGCGCGCGGACTCTACGGGTTCGAGAACTATGTAGACATGACCGAGACTCATCTCCGGTCAATAACCAATAGCGGAACTTGGATGCTCATATTGGCTCCTACATATTCTACGAAGATCTTTATTGGTCAAACCGCATAACAACATACGTTGTTCCCTTTGTCATCGGTATGTTACTTGCCCGAGATTCGATCGTCGGTATCACTATACCTAGTTAATCTCGTTACCGGCAAGTCTCTTTACTCATTCCGTAATACATCATATCGTGAGTAACTCATTAGTCATTTGCTTGCAAGGCTTATTATGATGTGTATTACCGAGAGGGCCCAGAGATACCTCTCCGACACTCGGAGTGACAAATCATATTCTTGATCTATGCCAACACCACAAACACCTTCAGAGACACCTGTAGAGCATCTTTATAATCACCCATTTATGATGTGATGTTTGATAGCACACAAGATGTTCCTCTGGTATTCGGGAGTTGCACAATCTCATAGTCATAGCAACATGTATAAGTTATGAAGAAAGCAGTAAAACTAAACGATCAAGTTGGTAAGCTAACGAATGGGTCTTGTCCATCACATCATTCTCCTAATGATGTGATCCCATTGATCAAATGACAACTTATGTCTATGGCTAGGAAACATAACCATCTTTGATCAATGAGCTAGTCTAGTAGAGGCATACTAGGGACACGCTGTTTTGTCTATGTATTCACACATGTACTAAGTTTCCGGTTAATACAATTCTAGGATGAATAATAAACATTTATCATGATATAAGGAAATACAAACAGCAACTTTATTATTGCCTCTAGGGCATATTTCCTTCATTTCGTTCGTTTGGGGTGGCAATAGGGCGGTGTTCGCCCGGATTTCTGGATACAACGGCCGTGCGTCCAACGCGCGGCCGCATTTTGGCTGCATCTCGTCCATTTAACCAGCATAGTAAAATGAAGTATATTAAATGGTTCAAATCAAACATAGCAAATTGTTATACGTCCAAAGTAGTCTTACAACCAATCTAAAGAAAACAATATCAAATAGTCTTACAACCCAATCGAAAATTGTTTGCATGAAAAGAAATTAAACTGATAGATCTACTCGTTGCCAATGTGAGTCCACATGTGCTCAACCAAGTCATCCTGAAGCTGGACATGAGTGCGCTAATCTCGCAATTCACGAAGAAAAGGGACAAAATGTTCGAAGGTTGCAGGAGGTGGCTGCTAAGGCTCAATATTTTCACCCTAGAAATCAAACCCTTGGTCTTAGATGCTTTCATCACGCTCATCCTTCATGATCATGTTGTGCATCATCACACAAGCAGTCATCACCTCCCAAAGCTTCTGCAGGCTTCATGTCAATGCATGGTTTCGAACGATACCCCATCAAGACTAAAGCACAACGAAAGCACGCTCCACATCCTTCCTAACACTCTTGTGCATTTGGGCAACCTCTTCTCTTCTTGCGGATTGGGTATGGTCTTCACAAGAGTGGACCACTGTGGATATATATCATCAGCAAGGTAATATCCCTTGTTGTACCGGTGGCCATTGGCCTCAAAGTGGACCTCCGGATAGTGGCCTTCTGCAAGCCTTACAACCACTGGAGAACGCTAAAGAACACTGATATCATTGTGAGAACCAGCCATGCCGAATAAAGAACGCCATATCCACGGATCTTTTGAAGCCACCGCTTCAAGTATGACAATAGCACCTTTCACATGCCCCTTGTACTGCCCCTGCCAAGTAAATGAACAGTTTTTCCACTCCAGTGCATACAATCAATACTATCAAGCATGCCTGGAAAGCCCCTCCCGACATTGATCGCGAACAACCTCTCTGTATTAGCGACAGTTGACTCTCTCAGGTACTTAGGGGCCGAACACTACCACAACGTCCTTACAGAAACTATACATTGAGAGGATACATGTGAACACTCATACGAACATACTCATCCACAAGATCATCAGGAATTCCGTATGCAAGCTTGTGGATAGCCACGGTGCATTTCTGGTAAGAAGAGAAGCCAAGCTTGCCAAGGGCATCCTCTTTGCACTCAAAGTAGGAATCATGCTACCACTCCCTCCCGAATACGATTGAACACATGTCTCGTCATACAGAAGCGGTTGCGAAATTTGTGTGGTTTGAAGAGTGCGCTATTCTCAAAGTAATCGGCGTCGAGAAGGGTGTGTCCTCTCTCCCTATTGAGGTTCAAGGCCAAAACATGGTCGGGGATTGATCCCCTATACCAAGGCCGCTTTCTATTAATGTGGTCGTGGACGGCCAATGCAGCCGCCACAAGCCCTTCATCATCCGAGGACGAATCATCCGATGAACAAATAAAGCCGTGAAAGAAAAACATATCCCCGCTATCCATGATGCCTTGTGAGCAACAGATCGAACACCTTGCGGCCGTGGTGGAGAGGAGGCCGGAAAGAGCAAGTCGACGAAGTGAAGAAGGTTGGTGCTGATGGGGTGGGTGTGGCGCGACAATGCAACACTTGTCGGAAGTTGTTGGGGTTGACGGCCGACATCAGCGTCCGTAGCTTCTCACCCACCGGTAACAAGGAATCACAAACGCGGCAAAAAACTCCACCGAAACGCGGGCTTGGGGCGGCTATGACATGGCGTGGTTGTGGGGCAGACGACCTTGATGAAAGGCGACGCGGCCGGGAACGAGGGTGGTGGTGGCGATGGCGGAGGGCGGAGGGAAGAGGGAAGAGAAGGAGAAGAAAAAAGTGGTGTGTCCCCGACGGACGGGTTGGGAGGACTAGGGCGTGCACCGCACCCATTCGTAAGTGTCCGTTCGATCACAAATACGGCTCAATTTTGATCCAGAAATGAATCAAAAGCGGACGACGGGTTTATTTGCTCCCGCGTGTTGGACATGCTATTATTTCTGTTTGCGCGGATCATCTGGGGTCGCGGGTTGGAATTGGCCTTCCCGTCCCAAACTCAAGATGCGGTAGCATAGATATCCAGCCGGTCCATCCTGCGGGGGCCTCCCCGCACCCCTGCCGTCCGCCGCCGGCCACCTCCACTGCCCGGGCTATTATGCCCGGCTGCGTCTTGACCGAAATAATATCGTGGGAGATCGAAACGGAGATGGAGGCGGAAGAAGAATCGGTTTTATTGCGCAATCAGGGAAGATAGGGGGTACAGTACGTTTGTGCTGCAAGCACAGTCCAAAAGGGGTAATTTTTGTTCCGAGTTTATCCGTTGAGAAGCTGTAATCCGCCTTCTCCTCCAACAATCCCCTCCGTTTCGGAGTAGAGCCAGCCCAAATAAGAGGGGGCGCTCGATCGAATCAGTTGGCATCGCCGATTTGATTTTCTCCGACGATTAGTCCGCTTGTTGATCCGATCAGCCATGACGAAGAAAAGGCATCATCGCACACGCAATGTAAGTGTTGTTTCTTATGTCCCGGATTGATGTTTGTCCTTCACCTAATGTTCTTCCTCAAAAGGCTGATTATTTATTGTTCCAGCTAAATGCAACGCAGAAGGCAACTCGCGACGAAGACGCTGCTGCCAACAGAGATGGAGACATGCTCAGCAAGCTGCCCAATGACCTTCTGCTCAACATTCTGGAGAGGGTGGACACACTCGATGCTGTGAGGACCTGCGTCCTATCCAAGCAAATGCCGAAGCTCCCCACCATGCTCTCGCAGTTCTTTGTGAGTATTTGTTCCAGTCCATGCCGCCATGATAAAGCTCGTGTTTTCAGCCTCAATGACGCGTTCCGAACCAACCATGTTGTGGCTCATGTAACCGATAACATCTTGAGCACAAGGAGCCCGGAAATCGCCATCAAAAAGCTCAAGATCACATTCCTCTTGGTGCATGAGGACTGTCTCACCATTGGCAGATGTGTTACCCGCGCCATGGCAACCCAAAAGGTTGGCCCAGCTGAGTTTGTGATCTTGACGCATCGGCGGCGCCAGGTGTATTCACGTGTATTCATGTGAATACCCATGATTTGGCCTAAAAAAATAATATATGTCTTATTTAGCAGCCCATAAGCCACAAGCCCACAGCGGCACGGCCCATCGGGCGGAAGGTACCGCGCATGCGCAGTCGATGTATCCCCAACCGGCCAGCCCCCGACTCGTTCAACCCGAATCGGCCGTTCCCTAAGCACCCAACCTAACCTAGCGCCTGCTGATACGTCTCAAACGTATCTACTTTTTCAAACACTTTTGATATTGTTTTGACCTCATTCTTACATGATTTGAACTAAACTAACCCGGACTGACACTGTTTTCAGCAGAGCTGCCTGTATGGTTTTATTGTGTGTAGGAAAACGGATTTTTAGGTATCTCAAAAAATTCCACGAAATATCACAGAAAATCCACACACCCGAAGGAACCTGGTGCCAGAAGAGGGGCCAGAGGGGGGCCAGGTGGGCTTCAGGCGCCCTGGTGGCGCGGCCCACCCCATGGCCGCGCCGGGAGGCCGCCTGGGTGGGCCCCACCTCCCCTGGTGCCCTACTTTGACCCGTATTTTAGCCCGTGACGAGAAAATCCCAGATCAGGAGTTGTTTTCCCAGTTTTTGTCGCGGAGCCGCCGCCACCCTCTGTTCTTCTTCGGGAGGGCTAATCTGGAGGCTGATTTGGCCTCCGGAGAGGGGAGATCGTCGCCATCGTCATCATCATCACCACTCCATCCTCCCTCCATGACTTCTCCTTCCATGTGTGAGTAATTCCCTGCTGTAGGCAAAGGGGATGGTAGGGATTGGATGAGTTAGATCATGTAATAGTTTATCAGATCGTTGGGGGCATGTTGCCTATCATCTACTATGGTGTTTATAATCTTTGCTTCAACTTGTTATTCTTAATGCTTGTCACTTAGGGCCCGAGTGCCATGATTTCAGATCTGAACCATATGTGTTTGCATGAATAAATTTGTGTTCTTGATCCTATCTATGAGTTGTTTGCACCTATTACGGTCTGGAACCGGCGATCCCAAAAGTGACAGCTTGGGACAACAAAGGGGATGGTCCGTAGTTTGAGGATTACATGTATCCATTGAGCTTATTGCTTTGTTCCGGTGCTCTTTGACAGGAGCACCTTAATCTCCATAAGTTCCTTTTGGCCCCGTTCATAGCGGAATGGTAGGACAAAAGATGTTGTGCAAGTTCTTATTGCAAGCACGTACAATTACCTATGGGATACATGCCTAATGTTTGATATTTGCCTAGATGATCATTACTTTTCCGTGTGCCTTTCCCCAAGTTAGATTCATGATATATCTCATCCATGCAGCGCCCAACCATCCATCTCCCTAGCCTACAGTGTTTTAAATCCTGCTGGTTACTAGTTGCTACTTTTGCTATTTACTTTCGCTGTTTACTTTTACTATCACCACCATCACTATCATATCACCGTTACCACTTATCTTTTGTTGCAAGTAAGTATATTTCAGGTGCGGTTGAATTGACAACTCAACTGTCAAAGCTTATAAATACTCTTTGGCTCCCCGTGTGTCGAATCAATAAATTGGGTTATTCTTACCCGCGAAGACTATCTCGATCCCTTACGGTTGAGGGTTATCAAGTACCGTTTTCTGGCGCCGTTTCCGGGGAGCATAGCAATATTTACAAGTCTACTTGAAGTATCCTACCTGCTGCACTTCATCCGCTATGGGTAAGAAAGGAGACCCCAAGGTTCCGATCTTACTATCCACTACAAGAAGAGGTATTGTTCTGAACACTAGTGCTACACTTGATTCACCTTCCGTTATGAGTAAGTTTGCCTCACCGCCACCACATGATGCTTCTACTGAATCTGTTACTATGTCCGATACTCTTGATGATGCTTCTACTTCTCTTGATGATATTAGTTCACTTGGTTATGCTCTTGAGAAACAGATCGCTGCTGATACGTCCAAAACGTATCTATAATTTCTGCTTGCTCCATGCCACTTTTGGGTGATATTGCTATGATATTCATACACTTCCATACACTTTTGATCATATTTGGACTAACCTACTAATCCAGTGCACCCCAGTGCCAGTTTCTGTTTTCGGCTGTTTTTGTATTTCAGGTTTTCACATTACGAGAACTGTCAGGAAAAATCCAGAAAAATCATATAAAAAATCAGCGTTCCAGAACCTACCTTGTGCCCGAAGTACAGCCGGGG
>LR738709.1:121737889-121773346 GCA_902687465.1 Secale cereale | reverse complement strand
GGGGCGCTTGGGCCCCCCGAGCCCCGTCTGGTGCCCCCCTTCGGCATATATTTAGAGCGTCCTTCGAAACCCTCAGGACGGGAACACTTTTTCGCGATCTCATCTCTGTTCTGCCGCCGCCGCCGCTTCCAAGATCGGGAGCACCAGGAGAACTCTTCCCGGCACCCTGCCGGAGGGGAGGATCACCATCGGGAGCTTCTCCACCACCATGGACGCCTCCCGGATGAGTTGTGAGTAGTCTCCCTTGGACCATGAGTCCATGACCAGTAGCTATGTGATGTTCTCCTCCCGTTCTTGTGCTTCACTAATTAGTCCTCGTGAGCTGCCCTACATGATCGAGGCACATATGTAATCCTTATGCTGTTGTTATGATGAGTTTGCTGGGATCCGATGGATTATGAGATTATGTTCAGATTGTGATTGAGTAATATATTTGATCTACCTCTTTTATATTTATGTTCATAAGTAATTCTTGCATGTTCTCCGTTGTTATTTATTGCTTTGGCCAAGTAATACGTAGTGACTCCAAGAGGGAACATTATGCTTGATTGTGGGTTCATGCCCCTCGATGACTAGCTTGAGTGACAGAAACATGAGTCTAGGGGATGTGATGTTGCCAGAAGGGGGAAAACAACGGTGCTTGTGCCCGCGGGTGCAAGGATTGTTTACTTTACGCAAAGTTCTTTTAATGCAGTTGTCTGTTGCTTTGAGTTTACACTATGGGTGGGGCTCGCAACTTAATACCAGCGAGATGTTCTGGATAGATATCTCAAGGTGGATGATTAGTAGTAGATATTGATGGATTTTGGTCTACGTACTTTGGCGTACCGCCCATGCTTTGAACCTCAACCTTTCTTGCAATGTAGTCAGCATTGGTTTGCGTTCGTGGTCCTTTTAATTGCCCAGCTGTAATTCGTTTACCTCACATAGCTATTTTATCGTCTTTTGGGAGAGAGACATCACTAGTGAAAATCATGAGACTCCGGTCCATATTACCATCATTGATCACATCCGCTATTTACTTTTCGCTTTTACTTACTATTGCAAACATTATCTATCACTACTATCATTTGCATTTAATCCTTTGTGAACTACAAGGCCGGAGGGATTGACAACCTCTCTGTACTCGTTGGGAGCAAAGTTATTTGTATCTGTGTGCAGGTCCACATTGATTGCTAATATCCGGCGCCGTTAGCAGTTGACACCTACTTGTTGAACCTAGGAGTCTCTGAGGATTCGATCCTTGGCATCTTTGCTAAGGGAAAAACTTCCACAACACTGCATCTCACACCTTCCACTTGGGGTAACCAACGAGGGGTTAGAGGCCCATCAGCTGCTGCTGCAAAAAAGTCTGGAATTGAAATTCCTGTTACTCGCTACCCTATTGGTGGAACTTACGATTATCCTGATTTGAGTAAACTCAAGGAGAGACTCCTTGATGATGATTACATTATGCTTGATGATGATTTATGCAGGGAACTGACAGAGTTTGCCGGCTCTGACCCTGAAGCTATTAAGAAGCTGCTTGAAAAACACTCTTTGAAGAACAAGACCATTCCTGATCCTGAATTTGCTACATCTCCTATATGCATTGATGATCCTGATTATGATTTCTCTATTGATCTTTCACTTATACCTATGGTTGAAGCTGACCCCTTTTATGGCAGAGAGAATGATGATGCTATTGCACACCTGACCAAACTCACTGAGTTGGGTGGCTTGTTTACCACGGATGAGGAGAAACGAAACTTTTATGTGACTAAGCTTCTTCCTTTCTCTTTGAAGGAAGGTGCTAAAACATGGTATGATTCACTCCCATGTGGTTCCATTAAGAGTCCTCAAGACTTAGCTCATTCTTTTGTTGATAAGTACTTTCCTGCTCATATGCAACATGCTGCTTTACAACGAATTTATAACTTTAAACAGTTGCAGGATGAGCACCTCCCTAAAGCTTGGGGGAGGTACTGCGGTCTGATTCGGGCTAGACCAGGACATGGAGTCCCTAAGAACGAATTAATCGATATATTTTATGCTAGTCTAACTGATGAATCCAGGTCCTATTTGGACAGTTGTGCTGGTTGTGTTTTCAGGAAAAGAACACCGGACGATGCAGAGGATTTGATGGGCAGGATTGCCAAAACCCATGAAGATTGGTCCGTCCCTAAACCACTTCCACCACCAAAGAAGATGGGCATGTTTGTTCTAAGCCCCGAAGATATGCGAGAAGCAAAGAAGTCTATTAAGGAGAAGGGTATTAAAACCGAGGACGTGAAGAATCTACCCCCTATTGAGAAGTTGTGTGAGCCTACCACTCACCCTCCTATGGTAGAGGTACACTCTCTTTTAGATTTCAACGCAAGTGACATCCCTCATGGTAAGCCTCCTGATCAATGTTTAGATGAGTTTGATAATTTTATTATGAAACAAAATCATTTTAATGAGAGGATACAAAGTCAATTGCATGATGATTCCCTTACTATCAAAAGTTTGCTTGATGTTCTAGGAAGAACAGTTAATGATGTTAAATGTCTTGTGAAGCATTTTCATATGGTTCAAACTCAGCTTGAACAAATTTCTAATGTGCAAAAAGATTTGCTTGCTAACAATGCCAAACAAGATGATTTGCAGGCCTTCGGGATTAAGACCCGAGGAGGAACTAGCACTCAAGATCCTCTCTATCCAGAGGGGCATCCCAGGAGAATCGAGCAGGATTCTCAAATGCAGGAAGAAGAAATTGTTGGCTCTCCAAAAAAGAAGAAGAAGAAACATAAGGAGGCTGACAATTCCAATGATCCTATTACAGATGAAGAGCCAGCTGTTGATCCTAACAGTGTATCTATCTCCGATGCTGAGACTGAAGACGATGCCGAACCTGAAGGTAAGGATAATGAGAAGAATGATCCACCTGAAGTTCGAGAGGAAGAAGCACCTGACAAACGTAAGAGGTACACTAGAGAAGACTTCGTCGCAAGAAGACATGGGAAGGAAAGAGAACCATGGATACAGAAACCCATGCCCTTTCCAGGTAAGTCTATCAAATCTAAAGAAGAAGAGCATTACAATAAGTTTTGTGAGTGGATTAAACCTCTTTTTCTTCAAATCCCTTTGACTGATGCTATTAAGTTACCTCCCTATTCAAAATATATGAAAGATATTGTCACTAATAAAAGAAAAGTTCCTAATGAAGCAATATCTACTATGCTTGCTAACTACTCTTTCAGTGGCAAAATTCCTGAGAAGCTTGGTGATCCAGGTATACCCACCATTCCTTGCTCCATAAAGAATAATTATGTCAAAACTGCTTTATGTGACCTTGGAGCAGGAGTGAGTGTTATGCCTCTCTCTCTTTACAAGAGGCTTTGTTTAGAGAAACTAATTCCTACAGATATCTCTCCTCAGATGGCTGGCAAGTCAACCGCCGTTCCGATAGGTATTTGTGAGGATGTTCCCATAGAAGTTGCTAATTGTTTGATCCTTACTAATTTTGTTGTGCTTGATATGCCCGAGGATGGGAGCATGTCCATTATTCTTGGTAGACCTTTTCTTAACACCGCAGGTGCTATTATTGATTGCAATAAAGGGAAGGTTACCTTCAATATGAATGATAAAGAACACACGGTGTATTTTCCAAAGAAGACCGACAGGAGGCATGGCCTCAACTCTATAGAAAATATCGAGACCGTGAAGATTGGAGAATGGGACTGTCCACTACATGTGCACCACAAATACAAAACCATTATGGTGGGGACAATGTCCATCAAAGTAAAGGTTCGGTGATTACTTCGTAAGAGGTGAGACTTTTTGCTCTATATATCGCCTGTTTGTTGGTAAGACTTGATCAACCTTACTAGTGAACATGCTTTATATAGATAAAAAAGTTGAGCTTGTTATGTTTTCATTTGTTTTAGTTTTTGTTCTCCTTGCTGTACCAAGTGTTTATGTTTTGAAGCTTCACAATACTAATCACTGCTTTAAGTTTTCAGAAAGTCTTGCGGCTTTTTGAACTTCGAAAAAATTTCAACAGTGAAGTTTTCAGAAAAATTCCAGAAAAATAAAAATAAAAATTTCCATGCCGGAAGTGACCCAGAGGTACCTGGGGCCGGCCAGGGGGACCCACCAGTGGCCCAGGCGGCCAGCTGGCGCGGCCTGCCCCCTGGCCGCACCCACAGGGCGCCTGGGGCCCACAAGGCCCCCCTCCAGGTAAGTCTTCTTCCTCCCTCTCTCTTTCACTCCAAAAACACGAGTTCTGCACTTGTTCTTGCGTTCTTGCTGCTCTTGGAGGCGATTCTTCGATCTCTCTCTACAGCTTATCATTTGAGCTGAGATTTTGAACAAATACTCCCTGGTATGTAACTCCTCCACCCCTCCAATTAGATTTTTGGTTGGTGGCTTCATTTGTGAGCATTTAGTAGTTCTTGGTGCTGTATAGATGAGCTTGCAAGCATGTGTAGAAATTTATTTTCCAAGTTTTGATGCAAGTTTATGCCTTAGGTAAGTGAGTTGAGTAGTTTGCCTTAACCCACTTTGTTTTAATCCTTGTTTTTGTAATTTGCCAAAAATTTCAGAAATGAGTTTGTTAGGAAGGGCAAAGGGGTGGCTTGAGAAGAAGAGGCCCACGCACTCCGATCGAGTTACTAGAGCCGCAGCTTCACCCTCGACTGCTAGGGCGAGCTACAATGAAGATCATGTGCCCTAGAGTTGTTGGAAGACACAAGTCCAGCACGTGCTATGATGTTTCCATGTGATGAATTCCTTGAAGCTGCGGGAATCAAGGATGAGTTTTATAATCTTTGTGCTAATGCAGGTCTGACACGGCTCGTCACGTGCCGTGTTACTCAGTATCAAAAACTCACCTCCGGTTTCATTAACAGTTTTAGATATAATCCTGATTCTGGTGCTATTGAGTTTAAAATTTACAATGATCTTATCACCATGCCCTTGGGAAAGTTTTGTGAAATGATAGGTGTGCCAAACGTTGGGCGGACGGCTAGGATGACCTCTCAGCCCTCCGAGCTAAAAACCGTCTTCAACTCTCTCTGCAGCATGGGTACGAGGGATATTCATCGGTCAAAGATCTCCAGCATCTTATTCCCTCACCTCAGGTATTTTGCATATTATGTTGCTAGAGGGGTGTTAGCTCGTGACAACACGAGCAACACTTCTGCGCCGGATATTGCTATCCTGGCAGCCGCCCTCTCAGGGAGGTCTGATTATAATCTGGGTGCCTTAATTGCTCGACGCCTTGCTATGAACGGTAACAGGGGAGATTTATTTGGTGGCGTTTATGCCACACTTATCTTAGAATATCTTAAAGGCACCCCACACCCTGATGATAAGCCTTTTACTTATTTAAGTTTTGATCTTGCTGCTATGAAAAGGCATAAGTTTGTTACCATGACTTCTGAGCTTGATAATCTTGTTTATATCTTGCGTTTCGGAACTACCGCGGAACGCGAGATCCGTCTACCTGCACCTCTTTTGTTTGATTTTTCTCGCAGGAACGGATGGTCCTTTGATGTTATCCAGCTCGATGAGTTCATGGCCCAGCATCAGTTTCATAACCCCATGGAGGGGGTTGTGCCCGACGAGGAGGAGCACGGTGAGTTACCGCCTTTTCAGGGGGAGACCGTCACCCAGTTTGGTGAAGGGTCTTCCTCTGCTTGGAGTACGGACCCTTCCTCATGGGAGGATCCGAGGAGTTCGGTGTACGCGCCAGAATCCTTCTACGACCCTTGGACTCACCACCATTCCCCCGGAGCAGGAGGCTCCTGGGGCAAGTAGCTACTACCAACTTAGGCCAAAAGCCTAAGCTTGGGGGAGTACGTGCCCCTCTCACTTTTCCATTGTATTATCCGTTTTATTCGCTTTGATCTTTTCGAAGTTTTTTCGCGTTCTTCTTTATTTCTTTCTTTGCAAAAAAAAACAACAAAAATATTTTCTCTTTCTTTTGCTTTCGTTCAACCTTTGAAATAATCCAAAAAGATTTCCTTTCTCTCTTTAGTTTGCTTTGTTTTCAGAGTTCAGCTCGAGTCCGTGATGGCATTTAATTATATTTCCTACGTTCGATCGTGCAAGTGACGAGGCAGTAATGATGAAGATCGACTGAAGGGAAGCAACAAGGGAAAACTGGTATGAACTCTTCTTGTTTCTACTTTTGTACATATGCCTGTACTTATGATCTAGAGACCAGCTTGTAGCGACATAGTGCTATGTTTACAATGCTCTCCCAGTGGTTCATGCTTTCCTTGTGGCTAGTCTCGAATAGCTAGAGTATATAATGTGTTATTGAAATGATTTACATGCATTGCACTGTTCATAGTTTGGTATACTAAGGTGGTATTTCCCTTTGGAGAATTCTTGGATTGGCTTGGCGCATGTTTACCCATGTTTAAGACTAAAAAGTCTGCTCTGCCTTGATGATCTTTGAGTTTCAGAATAGTTATATTACTTCCATGCCCGATTCAATGTTGCTTTGTCGCTCTGCATGATTATGACCGTTATTGCTCTCTAGTTGGTCGCTTCCCAGTCTTTTGCTAACCTCCACCTGTACTAAGCGGACTGACTGCTTGTGCATCCAAAATCCTTTAAACCAGTTATGCCATATGAGTCCACCATACCTTCCTATACATGGTATTTACCTGCCATTCCTAATGAAGACTTTCGTGTACCATCTCGAAATTAATCAAAAGCATTTATCTTTTTGTGCCTCTGTTTTAGCTCATGAGGAAGTAGTAGTTAATTCATGATCTTTTTAAGTTGGACAAGTTTCACCCGGGGATTGCATGTCTAATATGCAAACCCCTAATACGAGAAGGAACTGGCATAGAGTGCGCCCGGCTCATAAAAGATAATACAACAAACAAACCCTCCTTCACGCTTTGTTCATGAGAAATCAGAGAACTTTGGCAGTGATAAACAAAGGAGATTAAGGGGATGTGATCGTCCCCGTGCGGGAGCCGTTCCTCGAAACTTGTCCATCTCAAGAAGTAATTGGGTTATCTACTAGCATTCGTTGACGAAATATGCACCTCTAAAAAACATTTTTACCTCTGTTTTTTAGAACCAAGAGCTCTGGTACATGTTTAGTTTTTGTTTCCGACCACGGGTTTTCAACCTCGCCATCAAATTCCACGGTTCGAGAGTCTCCACCTTCTTTTTTCAAAGCACCAACTAGGAGAGCATAATTGTCATTCTGAGTGTAATGTGCATTGTCCCAAAGTATTACATTGTCTTCTGCATGCTTGTGATATTATTTATTCTGAAATTCTTAGTTCTAGTCTCCTTTAAAACTCTGGAGGACTTTCTGCATTTATGTTTTGCTTCACTCATGGGGGCTAGCAAGATACCACCCTAATATGCTCAAGCTATGTGCAATGTAATCTTGTCTTGATTTTCAGTAGCATATTATTTACTTTTAGGTATTTGTGATTGATCACTTGAAAGAAGGATTGCTCCGTGCATTGTCCTCATAGCATTGTTTCAATACTTGCTAGACTCTTTTCGTAGTACATGCTTATATACATCTAATGAAACAAAAGAGTTTGTCAAAGTTTTCTTTGTCGCGTCCAGTTCGTTGAACTGAATTGCTTGAGGACAAGCAATATGCTAAGCTTGGGGGAGTTGATACGTCTCAAACGTATCAACTTTTCCAAACACTTTTGATATTGTTTTGACCTCATTCTTGCATGATTTGAACTAAACTAACCCGGACTGATGCTGTTTTCAGCAGAGCTGCCTGTATGGTTTTATTGTGTGCAGGAAAATGGATTTTTAGGTATCTCAGAAAATTCCACGAAAAAACACAGAAAATCCACGCACCCGAAGGAACCTGGTGCTAGAAGAGGGGCCAGAGGGGGGCCAGGGGGGCTCCAGGCGCCCTTGTGGCGCGGCCCACCCCCTGGCCGCGCCGGGAGGCCGCCTGGGTGGGCCCCACCTCCCCTGGTGCCCTACTTTGACCCGTATTTTAGCCCGTGACGAGAAAATCCCAGATCAGGAGTTGTTTTTCCAGTTTTCGTCGCGGAGCCGCCGCCACCCTCTGTTCTTCTTCGGGAGGGCTAATCTGGAGGCTGATTTGGCCTCCGGAGAGGGGAGATCGTCGCCATCGTCATCATCATCACCACTCCATCCTCCCTCCATGACTTCTCCTTCCATGTGTGAGTAATTCCCTGCTGTAGGCAAAGGGGATGGTAGGGATTGGATGAGTTAGATCATGTAATAGTTTATCAGATCGTTGGGGGCATGTTGCCTATCATCTACTATGGTGTTTATAATCTTTGCTTCAACTTGTTATTCTTAATGCTTGTCACTTAGGGCCTGAGTGCCATGATTTCAGATCTGAACCATATGTGTTTGCATGAATATATTTGTGTTCTTGATCCTATCTATGAGTTGTTTGCACCTATTACGGTCCGGAACCGGCGATCCCAAAAGTGACAGCTTGGGACACCAAAGGGGATGGTCCGTAGTTTGAGGATTACATGTATCCATTGAGTTTATTGCTTTGTTCCGGTGCTCTTTGACAGGAGCACCTTAATCTCCATAAGTTCCTTTTGGCCCCGTTCGTAGCGGGATGGTAGGACAAAAGATGTTGTGCAAGTTATTATTGCAAGCACGTACAACTACCTATGGGATACATGCCTAATGTTTGATATTTGCCTAGATGATCATTACTTTTCCGTGTGTCTTGCCCCAAGTTAGATTCATGATATATCTCATCCATGCAGCGCCCAACCATCCATCTCCGTAGCCTACAGTGTTTTAAATCCTGCTGGTAATAGTTGCTACTTTTGCTATTTACTTTCGCTGTTTACTTTTACTATCACCACCATCACTATCATATCACCGTTACCACTTATCTTTTGTTGCAAGTAAGTATATTTCAGGTGTGGTTGAATTGACAACTCAACTGTCAAAGCTTATAAATACTCTTTGGCTCCCCGTGTGTCAAATCAATAAATTGGGTTATTCTTACCCGCGAAGACTATCTCGATCCCTTACGGTTGAGGGTTATCACCTGCTGCGGCGGGGGCGGCGGTGGCGGCAGCGGCGAGTGGCGGCCAGCAGCGGCGGCCAGTACCGATCGCAGGCAGCAACGCGGCAAGCGGAGCCCCTGAACGGGCGACAACAGGTCAGCAGCAGGTGGCGACAGCAGCACCCTGGCGTCTAGTCATCGGCGGCGCCAGGTGTATTCACGTGTATTCATGTGAATACCCAAGATTTGGCCTAAAAAAATAATATATGTCTTATTTAGCAGCCCATAAGCCACAAGCCCACAGCGGCACGGCCCATCGGGCGGAAGCTACCGCGCATGCACAGTCGATGTATCCCCAGCCGGCCAGCCCACGACTCGTTCAACCCGAATCGACCGTTTCCCAAGCACCCAACCTAACCTAGCGCCTGCTGCGGTGGCGACGGCCAGCGGCGGCGGGAGCGGCGAGCGGCGGCCAGTACCGACCGCAGGCAGCAGCGCGGCAAGCGGAGCCCCTGAACGGGTGACAGCAGGTCAGCAGCAGGTGGCGACAGCAGCACCCTGGCGTCCAGGTTCGATTCTCCTCTTCTCCTAGTCAGGCATATGTCAAAGGGTCAGAAAGATGGGTCAGAAAGCCCTAAAGTGTGGGTTGTATAAATAAAATCGCAGACATAAAACAATGAAATTTAGGAACCGCTAATTTCTTCTTCTAAATAACTTGTGCAACTCCCTAGAGCTTATTACTTCCCCTGGTCATGGACCAGTCGTACAACGTTCTGTGGCCGTGCAAAGACAGCTAGCTGTTCACAAATCACAATAGATTTAGAAAAGAAGCTATAAGCTGATGAGAATCCGACAGTCGATCTAGTCGAACACGGCCAGCTTCTTTAGCAGCTATGATTTAACACTTGAGTTACAGAAAAATCAAATATATAGGTAAATCGAGCAGTTATTCCTCTACGAAAAATAAGACTGACAACAGAAATACATAATACATAGTTCTTATTTGCATATTTGTAGTTTGGTGGAAGGACCAGGTTGTTATTTGCTAGTACATGTATGCACCTGAACCAGTTTGCTAGAACGACCAACTTAGTAGATTACTAGATTGCTGATCTATTTTTTTTTATCTTGTATCACAGATGAAGAAGAAGGGTGTTAGCATTGTTGCATTGTGGGAAAGAGCTTCCAAGGCAAATAAAAGAACTTCGACATCTACACCAAATCCTCCTGATGTTGAAGTTGAGAGCAGTATCATTTCATCTACTATTGAGAGCAATCTGCAACTGGCACTTGTGCAAGCACATGAACCTGATGATGGACACACAGAACCTGAGAGTGCAGCTCGCTCCCCAACCCCAATTGTAGAAGATGATAAAGCAAATGATGAAGTTCAGTTTGAAGTAGATTTGGAAGCACTTGAGTCTGATCCTGGGAAACAGATCCCCATCTCTAGGTACAACGTTAATGACCAGGATAAAGTTAGAAGGAGATACATCGAGTTGGGGGCATGTCAACCAAAGAATCACAATTTTGAGTATAGAGATATAAGTGGATTACAGCGTCGCTTTTCTCCTTCTTGGTTTAAGGATTACAAGTGGCTTGAGTATAGTGTGGACAAAGAAGCTGCTTTCTGCTTCGTTTGCTATTTGTTCAAGGATAAAACAACATGTCCCGGTGGAGATGCTTTTGTGAAGAAGGGATTTAATAACTGGAATATGAAGTCGAGATTGAAGAAACATGAAGGTGAGGTTTGTAGTGCTCATGCTGAAGCTCAATAGAAGTATGATAGGTTCACTACACCACAAACATCAATTCGGGAGTCTATTGCTTCAAACACCTCACAATACAAGGCTTTGTATAAACAACGTTTGACATGGACACTTAAGTGTGTGAGATTTCTGTTGCATCAAGGCTTGGCATTTAGAGGACATGATGAAAGTGAAGACTCACTAAATAAAGGAAATTTCCTTCAGCTTCTAAATTGGCTAGCAGGAAATTTTGAAGAGGTTGACAGGGTTGTTCTCAAGAATGCTCCACGGAACTGCAGGATGACTCACCATGATATACAGCAAGAGGTGATAAAATGTTGTGTACAAGAGACTACTAAACTAGTCATTGAGGAACTTGATGGTGGTCATTTTGCAATACTTGCAGATGAGTCTAGTGATGTTTATCAGAATGAACAATTGGCTATTTGCTTGCGTTATGTTGATAAGAAAGGAAGGGCGGTTGTAAGATTTCTTGGTCTTGCTCATGTTGAAGATACTACCTCTTTGACACTAAAAGCTGCAATTCAGAAAATGCTTATGGACTACAATTTGACCTTTGCAATGGTTCGTGGGCAAGGATATGATGGAGCTAGTAACATGAGAGGTAATGCTAATGGCCTGAAAAAACTGATTATGGATGAGTCCCCTTCTGCCTACTATGTTCATTGTTTTGCCCATCAACTACAGTTAACTCTTGTTGCTGTTGCTAAGGAGAGTGGTGATTGTACTTGGTTCTTTCAGCAGCTTGCACACTTGTTAAATGCTCTTGGCATGTCTTGTAAAAAGATGAGAATGCTTCGGATAACTCAGGCTGAAGAACCCATTAATGCATTGGAATTGGAAGAAGTAGAAACAGGGAGTGAGCTGAATCAGGAAATGGGTTTGGGAAGGCCATGTGATACACGTTGGAGCTCTCACTTCAAAACTGTGAACCGTGTCATCTCTATGTATGGTACACTATGACGAGTCCTTCGCAAGATTGGAGATGAGTACCATGGTGCGGAGGCACAAGCAGCTCTATCCATAGAGAAAATATTTTGATCATTTGAGTTTGTTTTCATGGCACACTTGATGCAAGAAATATTTGGATACACAGATGAGTTGTGTAGAGCTTTGCAAAAGCAAGACGAAGATATTGTTCATGCTATTGAGTTTGTTGGTGACACAAAGTATTACTTGGAGGCTTTGAGGACCGATGCTGTATGGGATGACTTTCTCACAAAGGTCACATCTTTTTGTGCAAAGCATAAGATCAAAGTTGTTGATATGGAGGGTCCTTACTTTCCCGTTGGCCGGCCTAGAAGGGGTTTATGTAATGGTGTGAACAATTACCACCGCTTCAAGGTTGATATGTTTGTGGGTGTCATTGATAGGCAAATCAGTGAGCTGAATGGAAGATTCGATGAGGTAAACACGGAGCTACTTTCTTGCATGGCAGCATTCTGTCCACTTCATCTATTTGTTGCTTATGACCAAGAGAAGTTGGCTAGGCTTGCTACAAAGTTTTATGCTTCTGATTTTACAAGTGATGAACTGGCAAGACTTCCATGGCAACTAAACATGTATGTTACTAATTTGCGTAGAGATGAAAGGTTTCAAAATCTGAAAAATCTGTGTCAGCTTTCAGTTATGCTTGTTGAGACAAACAAACATGAACAATATCATATTGTTTACAAGCTTCTTAAGTTGGTATTGATTCTGCCAGTAGCTACTGCTAGTGTTGAAAGGGTATTCACTTCAATGAGCTATGTGAAGAATAAGCTAAGGAACAAACTGGGTGATGAATATTTGAACAATTGCTTGGTTACATTTGTTGAGACAGAATATTTCGATCAAGTGAAGGATGAAGATGTCATCAATCTCTTCCAAAAAGGCGTCCGCAAAGTTATATTGTAAGAAGGATATCATCACTTTATCAATCAAAAGGTACTTATGTATTCATGTTGTTATGGTCTGATACATTGAAATATTGCTATTGTCATTATGCTAGTGTTGTTTTGTTCATATATTGCTAGTGCTGTGTTGTTTGGTTCATATACTACATTTAGAGCCAAAAAATAAATTGGAATGAATACCCAGCCTTCATTTCCTGGCGCCGCCACTGCGTCCAGGTTCGATTCTCCTCTTCTCCTAGTCAGGCATATGTCAAAGGGTCGGAAAGATGGGTCAGAAAGCCCTAAAGTGTGGGTTGTATAAATAAAATCGCAGACATAAAACAAAGAAATTTAGGAACCACCAATTTCTTCTTCTAAATAACTTGTGCAACTCCCTAGAGCTTATTACTTCCCCTGGTCATGGACCAGTCGTACAACGTTCCGTGGCCGTGCAAAGACAGCTAGCTGTTCACAAATGACAATAGATTCAGAAAAGAAGCTATAAGCTGGTGAGAACCCGACAGTCGATCTAGTCGAACATGGCCAGCTTCTTTAGCAGCTATGATTTAACACTTGAGTTACAGAAAAATCAAATATACTGGTAAATCGAGCAGTTATTCCTCTACGAAAAATAAGACTGACAACAGAAATACATAATACATAGTTCTTATTCGCATATTTGTGAAGGAAATATGCCCTAGAGGCAATAATAAATTTATTATTTATTTCCTTATATCATGATAAATGTTTATTATTCATGCTAGAATTGTATTAACCGGAAACTTAGTACATGTGTGAATACATAGACAAAACAGAGTGTCCCTAGTATGCCTCTACTAGACTAGCTCATTGATCAAAGATGGTTATGTTTCCTAGCCATAGACATGAGTTGTCATTTGATCAACGGGATCACATCATTAGGAGAATGATGTGATGGACAATACCCATCCGTTAGCTTAGCACTATGATCGTTTAAGTTTTACTGCTATTGCTTTCTTCATGACTTATACATGTTCCTATGACTATGAGATTATGCAACTCCCGAATACCGGAGGAACACTTTGTGTGCTGCCAAACGTCACAACGTAACTGGGTGATTATAAAGGTACTCTACAGGTGTCTCCGGAGGTACTTGTTGGGTTGGCGTATTTCGAGATTAGGATTTGTCACTCCGATTGTCGGAGAGGTATCTCTGGGCCCACTCGGTAATGCACATCACTATAAGCCTTGCAAGCATTGCAGCTAATGAGTTAGTTGCAGGATGATGTATTACGGAACGAGTAAAGAGACTTGCCGGTAACGAGATTGAACTAGGTATTGAGATACCGACGATCGAATCTCGGGCAAGTAACATACCGATGACAAAGGGAACAACGTATGTTGTTATGCGGTTTGACCGATAAAGATCTTCGTAGAATATGTAGGAGCCAATATGAGCATCCAGGTTCCGCTATTGGTTATTGACCGGAGATGAGTCTCGGTCATGTCTACATAGTTCTCGAACCCGTAGGGTCCGCACGCTTAACGTTTGATGACGATCGGTATTATGAGTTTATGAGTTTTGATGTACCAAAGGAGTTCGGAGTCCCGGATGAGACCGGGGACATGACGAGGAGTCTCGAAATGGTCGAGACGTAAAAATCGATATATTGGACGACTATATTCGGACATCGGAAAGGTTCCGAGTGATTCGGGTATTTTCGGAGTACTGGGGAGTTACGGGAATAGAAGAGAGAGGCCAAAAGGAAGGAGGCGCGTGCCCCCCTTCTGGTCCGAATTGGACAAGGGGTGCAGCCCCCTTTTCCTTCTCCCTCTCCCCCTCTTTCCTTCTCTCCTACTCCGGAAAGGAAAGGGGAATCCTACTAGGACTTGGGAGTCCTAGTAGGACTCCCCACACTTGGCGCGCCCCCTCTAGGGCCGGCCTCTCCCTTGCTCCTTTATATACGGGGGCAGGGGGGCACCCTAGGACACACAAGTTGAATTGTTCCAGCCGTGTGCGGTGCCCCCCTCCACAGAAACACACCTCGGTCATACCATCGCAGTACTTAGGAGAAGCCCTGCGCCGGTAGATACATCATATCCGTCACCACGCCGTCGTGCTGACGTAACTCTCCCGTGAAGCTCAACTGGATCAAGAGCTCGTGGGACGTCATCAAGCTGAACGTGTGCTGAACGCGAAGGTGCCGTACGTTCGGTGCTTGATCGGTTGGATCGCGAAGAAGTTCGACAACATCAACCGCGTCACTTGACGCTTCCGCTCCCGGTCTACGAGGGTACGTAGACACACTCTCCCCTCTCGTTGCTATGCATCTAGTAGATAGATCTTGCGTGATCGTAGGAAAATTATTAAATACTACGTTCCCCAACAGTGGTATCAGAGCCAGGTCTATGCGTAGATGATATGCACGAGTAGAACACAATGAGTTGTGGGCAATACTAGTCATACTGCTTACCAGCATGTCATACTTTGCTTCGGCGGTATTGTGAGATGAAGCGGCCCGGACCGACATTACGCGTACGCTTACGCGAGACTGGTTTCACCGTTATGAGCACTCGTTGCTTAAAGGTGACTGGCGGGTGTCTGTCTCTCTCACTTTAGCTGAATCAAGTGTGGCTACGCCCGGTCCTTGTGAAGGTTAAAACAGCACATACTTGACGAAACATCGTTGTGGTTTTGTATGCGTAGGTAAGAACAGTTCTTGCTAAGCCCGTAGCAGCCACGTAAAACTTGCAACAACAAAGTAGAGGACGTCTAACTTGTTTTTGCAGGGCATGTTGTGATGTGATATGGTCAAGACATGATGAGTTATACGGTTTTGTATGAGATGATCATGTTTTGTAATGTTATCGGCAACTGGCAGGAGCCATATGGTTGTCGCTTTATTGTATGAAATGCAATCGCCATGTAATTGCTTTACTTTATCACTAAGCGGTAGCGATAGTCGTAGAAGCAATAGTTGGCGAGACGACAACGATGCTACGATGGAGATCAAGGTGTGGCGCCGGTGACGAAGGTGATCATGACGGTGCTTTGGAGATGGAGATCAAAAGCACAAGATGATGATGGCCATATCATGTCACATATTTTGATTGCATGTGATGTTTATCTTATTATGCTTCTTATTTTGCTTAGAACGACGGTAGCATTATAAGATGATCCCTTACTAAATTTCAAGGTATAAGTGTTCTCCCTGAGTATGCACCGTTGCGAAAGTTCGTCGTGCCGAGACACCACGTGATGATCGGGTGTGATAAGCTCTACGTTCAAATACAACGGGTGTAAGTCAGTTTTGCACACGCAGAATACTCAGGTTAAACTTGACGAGCCTAGCATATGCAGATATGGCCTCGGAACACTGGAGACCGAAAGGTCGAGCGTGAATCATATAGTAGATATGATCAACATAAGATGTTCACCATTGAAACTACTCCATCTCACGTGATGATCGGACATGGTTTAGTTGATTTGGATCACGTGATCATTTAGATGACCGGAGGGATGTCTATCTAAGTGGGAGTTCTTTAATTAATATGATTAAATTGAACTTTAATTTATCATGAACTTAGTCCTGGTAGTATTAGCATATCTATGTTGTAGAACAATAGCTCGCGATGTTGCTCCATGTTTATTTTTTATATGTTCCTAGAGAAAACTAAGTTGAAAGATGTTAGTAGCAATGATGCGGAATTGTTCCGTGATCTGAGGATTATCCTCATTGCTGCACAGAGAATTATGTCCTTGATGCACCGCTAGGTGACAGACCTATTGCAGGAGCAGATGCAGACGTTATGAACGTTTTGCAAAAGCTCGGTATGATAACTACTTGATAGTTTAAGTGCACCATGCTTTACGGCTTAGAACCGGGACTTCAAAAACGTTTTGAACGCCACGGAGCATATAAGATGTTTCAAGAGTTGAAATTAGTATTTCATACTCATGCCCATGTCGAGAGGTATAAGACCTCTGACAGTACTTTGCCTACAAGATGGAGGAGAATAGCTCAACCAGTGAGCATGTGCTCAGATTGTCTGGGTACTACAATTACTTGAATCAAGTGGGAGTTAATCTTCCAGATAAGATAGTAATTGACAAAGTTCTCTAGTCACTATCACCAAGTTAGTAGAACTTCGTGATGAACTATAATATGTAAGGGATGATGAAGGTAATTCCCGAGCTCTTCGCGATGCTGAAATCGGCGAAGGTAGAAACCAAGAAAGAGCATCAAGTGTTGATGGTTAATAAGACCACTTGTTTCAAGTAAAGGGCAAAGGGATAAAAGGGGAACTTCAAAAAGAATGACAAGCAAGTTGTCACTCCCATGAAGAAACCCAAAGCTAAACTCAAGCCTGAAACTAAGTGCTTCTACTGCAAAGGAAATGGTCACTGGAAGTGGAACTGCCCTAGATATTTGGCGGATAAGAAGGATGGCAAAGTGAACAAAGGTATATTTTGATATACAGATTATTGATGTGTACTTTACTAGTGTTCATAGCAACCCCGGGGTATTTGATACCGGTTCAGTTGCTAAAATTAGTAACTCGAAACGAGAATTGCAGAATGAACAGAGACTAGTTAAAGGTGAAGTGACGATGTGTGTTGGAAGTGGTTCCAAGATTGATATGATCATCATCGCACACTCCCTATACTTTCGGGATTAGTGTTGAACCTAAATAAGTGTTATTTGGTGTTTGTGTTGAACATGAATATGATTTGATCATGTTTAGTGCAATACGGTTATTCATGTAAGTTAGAGAATAATTGTTGTTCTGTTTACATGAATAAAACCTTCTATGGTCATACACCCAATGAAAATGGTTTGTTGGATCTCGATCGTGTGATACACATATTCATAATATTGAAGCCAAAAGATGCAAGGTTAATAATGATAATGCAACTTATTTGTGGCACTGCCGTTTAGGTCATATTGGTGTAAAGCGCATGAAGAAACTCCATAGTAATGGACTTTTGGAATCACTTGATTATGAATCACTTGGTGCTTGCGAACCATGCCTCATGGGCAAGATGACTGAAACTCCGTTCTTCGGAACTGTGGAGCGAGCAACAGAGTTGTTGGAAATCATACATACTGATGTATGCGGACCAATAAGTGTTGAAGCTCACGGCGGGTATCGTTATTTTCTGACCTTCACTGATGATTTGAGCAGATATGGGTATATCTACTTAATGAAGCACAAGTCTGAAACATTTGAAAAGTTCAAAGAATTTTAGGGTGAAGTGGAGAATCATCGTAACAAGAAAATAAGAGTTTCTACGATACAATCGTAGAGGTAAAATATTTGAGTTAGCGAGTTTGGCCTTCAGTAAAAACAATGTGAAATAGTTTCACTACTCACGCCACCTGGAACACCACAGTGTAATGGTGTGTCCGAACATCATAACCGTACTTTATTAGATATGGTGCGATCGATGATGTCTCTTACCAATCTACCACTATCGCTTTTGGGGTTATGCATTAGAGACATCTACATTCACGTTAAATAGGGCACCATCTAAATCCGTTGATACGACACCTTATGAACTGTGGTTTGGCAAGAAACCAAAGTTGTCGTTTCTTTAAGTTTGGGACTGCGATGCTTATGTGAAAAAGTTTCAACATGATAAGCTCGAACCCAAATCGGAGAAGTAAATCTTCATAGGATACCCAAAAGAAACTGTTGGGTACACCTTCTATCACAGATCCGAAGGCAATGTCTTTGTTGCTAAGAGTGGATCCTTTCTAGAGAAGGAGTTTCTCTCGAAAGAAGTGAGTGGGAGGAAAGTAGAACTTGATGAGGTAATTGTACCTTCTCCCAAATTGGAAAGTGGAACATCACAGAAACTAGTTCCAAGTGATTCCTACACCAATTAGTGAGGAAGCTAATGATGATGATCATGAAACTTCAGATCAAGTTTCTGCTGAACTTCGTAGATCAACCAGAGTTCGTTCCGCATCAGAGTGGTACGGCAACCCGGTTCTGGAAGTCATGTTACTGGACCATGATGAACCTACGAACTATGAGGAAGCGATGATGAGCCCAGATTCCGCAAAATGGCTTGAGGCCATGAAATCTGAGATGGGATCCATGTATGAGAACAAAGTGTGGACTTTGGTTGACTTGCCCGATGATCGGCAAGCCATCGAAAATAAATGGATCTTCAAGAGGAAGACCGACGCAGACGGTAATGTTACTGTTTACAAAGCTCGACTTGTTGCGAAAGGTTTTCGACAAGTTCAAGGAGTTGACTACGATGAGACTTTCTCACCCGTAGCGATGCTTAAGTCTGTCCAAATCATGTTAGCAATTGCCGCATTTTTATGAAATCTGGCAAATGGATAACAAAACTGCATTCTTTAATGGATTTATTAAAGAAGAATTGTATATGATGCAACCAGAAGGTTTTGTCAATCCTAAAGGTGCTAACAAAATGTGCAAGCTCCAGCGATCCATCTATGGACTGGTGCAAGCATCTCGGAGTTGGAATATACGCTTTGATAAGTTGATCAAAACATATAGATTTATACAGACTTGCGGTGAAGCCTGTATTTACAAGAAAGTGAGTGGGAGCACTACAACCTTTCTGATAAGTATATGTGAATGACATATTGTCAATCGGAAATGATGTAGAATTTTCTGGAAAGCATAAAGGAGTGTTTGAAAGGAGTTTTTCAAAGAAAGACCTTGGTGAAGCTGCTTACATATTGGGCATCAAGATCTATAGAGATAGATCAAGACGCTCGATAAGACTTTCGATAAGTACATACCTTGATAAGATTTTGAAGTAGTTCAAAATGGATCAGTCAAAGAAGGAGTTCTTGCCTGACTTGTAAGGTGTGAAGTTGAGTAAGACTCAAAGCCAGACCACGACAGAAAAATATAGAGAGAATGAAAGTCATTCCCTATGCCTCAGCCATAGGTTCTATAAAGTATGCCATGCTGTGTACCAAACATGTTGTGTACCTTGCCATGAGTTTGTCAAGGGGGTACAATAGTGATCCAGGAGTAGATCACTGTACAGCGGTCAAAATTATCCTTAGTAACTGGATGACTAAGGAAATGTTTCTCGATTATGGAGGTGATAAAGAGTTCGTCGTAAAGGGTTACGCCGATGCAAGCTTTGACACTAAATCCAGATGACTCTAAGTATCAATCTGGATGCGTATTGAAAGTGGGAGCAATTAGCTAGAGTAGCTCTATGCAGAGCATTATAGACATAGAAATTTGCGAAATACATACAGATCTGAATGTGACAGACCCGTTGACTAAACTTCTCTCACAAGCAAAACATGATCACACCTCATTACTCTTGGGTATTAATCACATAGCGATGTGAACTAGATTATTGACTCTAGTAAACCCTTTGGGTGTTGGTCACATGGTGATGTGAACTATGGGTGTTATTCACATAACGATGTGAACTATCGGTATTAAATCACATGGCGATGTGAGCTAGATTATTGACTCTAGTGCAAGTGGGAGACTGAAGGAAATATGCCCTAGAGGCAATAATAAATTTATTATTTATTTCCTTATATCAAGATAAATGTTTATTATTCATGCTAGAATTGTATTAACCGGAAACTTAGTACATGTGTGAATACATAGACAAAACAGAGTGTCCCTAGTATGCCTCTACTAGACTAGCTCATTGATCAAAGATGGTTATGTTTCCTAGCCATAGACATGAGTTGTCATTTGATCAACGGGATCACATCATTAGGAGAATGATGTGATGGACAAGACCCATCCGTTAGCTTAGCACTATGATCGTTTAAGTTTTACTGCTATTGCTTTCTTCATGACTTATACATGTTCCTATGACTATGAGATTATGCAACTCCCAAATACCGGAGGAACACTTTGTGTGCTGCCAAACGTCACAACGTATCTGGGTGATTATAAAGGTACTCTACAGGTGTCTCCGAAGGTACTTGTTGGGTTGGCGTATTTCGAGATTAGGATTTGTCACTCCGATTGTCGGAGAGGTATCTCTGTGCCCACTCAGTAATGCACATCACTATAAGCCTTGCAAGCATTGCAGCTAATGAGTTAGTTGCAGGATGATGTATTACGGAACGATTAAAGAGACTTGCCGGTAACGAGATTGAACTAGGTATTGAGATACCGACGATCGAATCTCAGGCAAGTAACATACCGATGACAAAGGGAACAACATATGTTGTTATGCGGTTTGACCGATAAAGATCTTCGTAGAATATGTAGGAGCCAATATGAGCATCCAGGTTCCGCTATTGGTTATTGACCGGAGATGAGTCTCGGTCATGTCTACATAGTTCTCGAACCCGTAGGGTCCGCACGCTTAACGTTTGATGACGATCGGTATTATGAGTTTATGAGTTTTGATGTACCGAAGGAGTTCGGAGTCCCGGATGAGACCGGGGACATGACGAGGAGTCTCGAAATGGTCGAGACGTAAAAATCGATATATTGGACGACTATATTCGGACATCGGAAAGGTTCCGAGTGATTCGGGTATTTTCGGAGTACTGGGGAGTTACGGGAATAGAAGAGAGAGGCCAAAAGGAAGGAGGCGCGTGCCCCCCTTCTGGTCCGAATTGGACAAGGGGTGCAGCCCCCTTTTCCTTCTCCCTCTCCCCCTCTTTCCTTCTCTCCTACTCCGGAAAGGAAAGGGGAATCCTACTAGGACTTGGGAGTCCTAGTAGGACTCCCCACACTTGGCGCGCCCCCTCTAGGGCTGGCCTCTCCCTTGCTCCTTTATATACGGGGGCAGGGGGGCACCCTAGGACACACAAGTTGAATTGTTCCAGCCGTGTGCGGTGCCCCCCTCCACAGAAACACACCTCGGTCATACCATCGCAGTACTTAGGAGAAGCCCTGCGCCGGTAGATACATCATATCCGTCACCACGCCGTCGTGCTGACGTAACTCTCCCGTGAAGCTCAACTGGATCAAGAGCTCGTGGGACGTCATCAAGCTGAACGTGTGCTGAACGCGGAGGTGCCGTACGTTCGGTGCTTGATCGGTTGGATCGCGAAGAAGTTCGACAACATCAACCGCGTCACTTGACGCTTCCGCTCCCGGTCTATGAGGGTACGTAGACACACTCTCCCCTCTCGTTGCTATGCATCTAGTAGATAGATCTTGCGTGATCGTAGGAAAATTATTAAATACTACGTTCCCCAACAATTTGTAGTTTGGTGGAAGGACCAGGTTGCTATTTGCTAGTACATGTATGCACCTGAACCAGTTTGCTAGAACGACCAACTTAGTAGATTACTAGATTGCTGATCTATTTTTTTATCTTGTATCACAGATGAAGAAGAAGGGTGTTAGCATTGTTGCAATGTGGGAAAGAGCTTCCAAGGCAAATAAAAGAACTTCGACATCTACACCAAATCCTACTGATGTTGAAGTTGAGAGCAGTATCATTCCACCTACTAATTGAGAGCAATCTGCAACTAGCACTTGTGCAAGCACATGAACCTGATGATGGACACACAGAACCTGAGAGTGCAGCTGGCTCCCCAACCCCAATTGTAGAAGATGATGAAGCAAATGATGAAGTTCAGTTTGAAGTAGATTTGGAAGCACTTGAGTCTGATCCTGGGAAACGGATCCCCATCTCTAGGTACAATGTTAATGATCAGGATAAAGTTAGAAGGAGATACATCGAGTTGGGGGCATGTCAACCAAAGAATCATAATTTTGAGTATAGAGATATAAGTGGATTACAGTGTCGCTTTTCTCCTTCTTGGTTTAAGGATTACAAGTGGCTTGAGTATAGTGTGGACAAAGAAGCCGCTTTCTGCTTCATTTGCTATTTGGTCAAGGATAAAACAAGATGTCTCGGTGGAGATGCTTTTGTGAAGAACGGATTTAATAACTGGAATATGAAGTCGAGATTGAAGAAACATGAAGGTGAGGTTTGTAGTGCTCATGCTGAAGCTCAAGAGAAGTATGATAGGTTCACTACACCACAAACATCAATTCGGGAGTCTATTGCTTCAAACACCTCACAATACAAGGATTTGTATAAACAACATTTGACATGGACACTCAAGTGTCTGAGATTTCGGTTGCGTCAAGGCTTGGCATTTAGAGGACATGATGAAAGTGAAGACTCACTAAATAAAGGAAATTTCCTTGAGCTTCTAAATTGGCTAGCAGGAAATTTTGAAGAGGTTGACAGGTGCTCCACGTAACTGCAGGATGACTCACCATGATATACAGCAAGAGGTGATAAAATGTTGTGCAGAAGAGACTACTAAACTAGTCATTGAGGAACTTGATGGTGGTCATTTTACAATACTTGCAGATGAGTCTAGTGATGTTTATCAGAATGAACAATTGGCTGTTTGCTTGCGTTATGTTGATAAGAAAGGAAGGGCGGTTGTAAGATTTCTTGGTCTTGCTCATGTTGAAGATACTACCTCTTTGACACTAAAAGCTGCAATTCAGAAAATGCTTATGAACTACAATTTGACCTTTGCAATGGTTCGTGGGCAAGGATATGATGGAGCTAGTAACATGAGAGGTAATGCTAATGGCCTGAAAAAACTGATTATGGATGAGTCCCCTTCTGCCTACTATGTTCATTGTTTTGCCCATCAACTACAGTTAACTCTTGTTGCTGTTGCTAAGGAGAGTGGTGATTGTACTTGGTTCTTTCAGCAGCTTGCACACTTGTTAAATGCTCTTGGCATGTCTTGTAAAAAGATGAGAATGCTTCGGATAGCTCAGGCTGAAGAACTCATTAATGCATTGGAATTGGAAGAAGTAGAAACAGGGAGTGGGCTGAATCAGGAAATGGTTTTGGGAAGGCCATGTGATACACGTTGGAGCCCTCACTTCAAAACCGTGAACCGTGTCATCTCTATGTATGGTACACTACGACGAGTCCTTCGCAAGATTGGAGATGAGTACCATGGTGCGGAGGCACAAGCAGCTCTATCCATAGAGAAAATATTTTGATCATTTGAGTTTGTTTTCATGGCACACTTGATGCAAGAAATATTTGGATACACAGATGAGTTGTGTAGAGCTTTGTAAAAGCAAGAAGAAGATATTGTTCATGCTATTGAGCTTGTTGGTGACACAAAGTATTACTTGGAGGCTTTGAGGACCGATGCTGGATGGGATGACTTTCACACAAAGGTCACATCTTTTTGTGCAAAGCATAAGATCAAAGTTGTTGATATGGAGGGTCCTTACTTTCCCGTTGGCCAGCCTAGAAGGGGTTTATGTAATGGTGTGAACAATTACCACCGCTTCAAGGTTGATATGTTTGTGGGTGTCATTGATAGGCAAATCAGTGAGCTGAATGGAAGATTCGATGAGGTAAACACGGAGCTACTCTCTTGCATGGCAGCATTCTGTCCACTTCATCTATTTGTTGCTTATGACCAAGAGAAGTTGGTTAGGCTTGCTACAAAGTTTTATGCTTCTGATTTTACAAGTGATGAACTGGCAAGACTTCCATGGCAACTAAACATGTATGTTACTAATTTGCGTAGAGATGAAAGGTTTCAAAATCTGTGTCAGCTTTCAGTTATGCTTGTTGAGACAAACAAGCATGAACAATATCATATTGTTTACAAGCTTCTTAAGTTGGTATTGATTCTGCCAGTAGCTACTGCTAGTGTTGAAAGGGTATTCTCTTCAATGAGCTATGTGAAGAATAAGCTAAGGAACAAAATGGGTGATGAATATTTGAACAATTGCTTGGTTACATTTGTTGAGAGAGAATTTTTCGATCAAGTGAAGGATGAAGATGTCATCAATCACTTCCAAAAAGGCGACCGCAAAGTTATATTGTAAGAAGGATATCATCACTTTATCAATCAAAAGGTACTTATGTATTCATGTTGTTATGGTCTGATACATTGAAATATTGCTATTGTCATTATGCTAGTGTTGTTTTGTTCACATATTGCTAGTGTTGTGTTGTTTGGTTCATATACTACATTTAGAGCCAAAAAATAAATTGGAATGAATACCCAGCCTTCATTTCCTGGCGCCGCCACTGTCTTGACGGAGAAGACTTATAAGAACTGCTCTCCTGCCGATCTCCTCCACTTTGGGAAGATGTTCAATAATTTTGTCGGTGCCTGTCCGGATGCATTTGCCGGCCTAAGGCGCTTGTGGCTGCGCAATATGAAGTTTGGTCAACTGGATATTCCCAACATCCTCAGCACTTGCAAGCTCTTGGAGTATTTGCGTTTAAGCCACTGCGACTCAGGGATACATTCTGTGCTGCAGGTAGAACATGCTCAACTTGTTGAGCTTGAGGTTGAATATGGGCAATTTGAGAGACTTGAGCTGATATGTGTGCCAAAACTCCAACGGGTGAGCTATACAAACTGGTACTCTTATAAAGATCCCATGTATCTTGGTTTTGTACCACAGCTTTCAAAGCTAAGCCTCACTAAAACCGGCATCCGTTCAGAAAAGATTCTTGAATTATGTCACCTCCTTGCTAATGTTCCTTCCATAAGCGATTCGCATCTGGATTTTGAAAGTGAAAAGGTAATCATTAGTCATTTAAATCATATATGTGCATTCTCATTCTTATGATGGTTATATCTCTAACAGTAATAAATTTGTCAATTGTTTTTCCTATCCTAGATTTGGGTTGTACCAGAATGCCCGAAGCTGCTCAGGCCTTTCCTCAGCAACCTACAACAAGTGAATCTGGACAATCTTCCTAAAGGATGTGATTTAGCTTGGACAATGTTTATTCTTGAAGCAACACCCTCCCTAAAGGAGATGTGCATCACAGTATGGGATCCTTGGTGCATAATAATGACAGACAAAGAGTATCGGAAGAAAAATGGTTTTTGCGAAAAGGAAGATGTGAAGTGGAAGCCGTATGCCCCTGATTTCAAGCACAAGAATTTGGTTAGGCTCACCATCTATGGCTTCCAGCCCGACGACAGCTTTGTGCGATACATCAGGTGCATCATGGAACATGCGGTTAATATGACAAAGATATCTCTACATGACAGAAAGGTGTGTGGGAGCTGTGGTAACTTGGATCCCAAGATCAAGGACAAGGTTTGTCCATCAAGATATCCACGAACCGCAGAGGAGAGGAATCGGACAACCGAGGGGTTGGGTTTGGATTCGCGTGCTGTGATTTGCTTCGAGTCCTAATTCTCTGGCACTGCGGGGAGTTACCATATGGCGTGCGTGCTCTCTGTGGACTCCACTATTGGGGGGAGAGCTATGGCGATGCTGTGGCGGGAGGAGCATGGGCGCCAGCTTGCTCGGCGGCGGGAGGTGAATTTTCAAAATGTTCAGTTAGCGTTTGGCTTCAGTTAAGGCTTGAGAAGAGTTCCTTTTGCTACAGTTTGGCTTGAGTTAAACGTTTCAGAAGAGATCTCTAAGAATAGCATATAGGGGCATCCGCTTTCGAAAAAAATTCTTCATACACTGAAGTAAGAGAGAGTTGTGTTGTACATGTAAATTTGTCCTTCGACATGAGTTTTTGCCAAATGAGGCTTGAGCTATAGTTGCTCTAGAAAGTGCAAGAAAATTGCATACCTGTTTAATGAGGTTTCTTTGTGCTATTCTGAGCTGATCCAGTTCAGGGCCTTATTTATATATGGGGAGTGCTTCGGTACAACCCCCCCTAAAACGTATAGTGGGTAGGATGGTCATTTCACATTAGGTATAGGAATACCCACCCGACGCCGTACGTCCGTTGATGTCTACTACACGATTCTATTCCTGTAGACAGTGTTGGGCCTCCAAGAGCAGAGGTTTGTAGGACAACAGCAAATTTTCCCTTAAGTGAGTAACCCAAGGTTTATCGAACTCAGGGAAGTGGAGGTTGAACGTACCCCTTTCAAGCAACCCTGCAATCAAGATACAAGAAGTCTCTTGTGTCCCCAACACACCTAAAACACTTGTCAGATGTATAGGTGCACTAGTTCGGCGAAGAGATGGTAAAATATGGATGATAGGAGTGGCAAAGCAAAGTAATATAAATCTGTAATAAAAAGTGCAGCAAGCAAACAAGTGGTAAACGTGAGCACAAATGGTATTGCAATGGTGGAAACAAGGCCTAGGCTTCATACTTTCACTAGTGGCAACTCCCAACAACATTAACATATCGAATCACATGATATTTCCCATAAAACATGCAAGGGGGACGCACTCGGAGGTCATTCCTTTGTGGTCAAGAGAGGACGAGAATTATGTAGGTCTACAAAAGCACACCTCTAAGTTCGTAGTTCTCAATCTATGGATTTCCCAATGTCACCTCGGCCATCCAAAGAGAGTACCACAATCACCACAACATATCTCAAGGATAGTCAAAGACAAGCACCAAGAGACTCTCAATCTTCAATCCACACACAAAAGAGGAAATCACTCATGAAAATATTCTTCTAATCCATGTCCAATAGACCGCTATCACCTTGGTCTCGGAGATTATACTAGATAAAGACAAGTGAGTACATCAATCCAATACATAGAGGAAGGGGAAATATCATGGGATCACCCTAGATTAACATAGCCTATGATCACAACGAAGATCACATCATGGGAGAGAGAATTGACCACATAGCTACTGGTAGAAACCTCAGCCCCGAGGAGGAACTACTCCCGCATCATGGAGGGAGGAAGCAACGTCGATGGAGATGAATCCGGGGGCACTTCCCCGTCCCGACAGGATGCCGGCACAGGAATTCTGGTCCCCCGAAACTTGGTGGCGATGGCGGCGGAGATCGGAATAGCTTATGGAGAAAAGGGTTCCGTCCTCGAGGGTTTCGGGACGCGCTGTAAATATATGCCAAAGGGGGGCATCAGCGGAGGTAAGGGGGGCCCAGGCGGCCTGGCGCGGCGGCCAGGAGGGGGGCCGCCCCCACAGGGCGCCTGGAGCCCCTGTGGCCCCCCTCTCGCCCTACTTCTGCCGTATGGAAGCTTCTGGAGCGCTGATTTTTTATATGTTTTCCCGGAATTTTTCTGGCAATTTAAGTAATGGGAAAACCTGAAATACAAAAGCAGCAGAAAACAGAAACTGGCACTGGGGTGCACTGAGTTAATAGGTTAGTCCAAATATGATCAAAAGTGTATGGAAGTGCATAAATATCATAGCAATATCACACAAAAGAGGCATGGAGCAAGCATAAATTATGGATACGTTTTGGACGTATCATCCGTGCGCGTCGTCGTACGCCCGCCCATCGCCGTAGGCCCTCCCGCGTTTTCCGTAACCGTCGCCGTAGGCCCGTCCACGCGTACACCGCACGTCTCCACGTAGGCGTCGATAGTTGGGAAAAAAGCGAGAACCGCCGACGCTTGCCGTCGTAACCCTAAACCCTAAACGCATCCACGCCGTCTGGACGACACCCGCCGTCGCCATCCACGCCGTCTGGACGACACCCGCCGTCGCCATCCGCGTCGCCCGGGTCGCCGCCCAAACAACCTGCCGCCCGTGCCCCGTCGCCTTGCTTATGCCGCCTCGCTCCTTTGCCGTCGCCAGGATGGGAACCCACCCGTGATCTTCATCGCCGCCTTCCTCTCCGGACTCCGTCTGTTTCGAGGGGCCATCTTCCTGACGCCGTCGACGACTGACTCGGCAGCCCAGCAAATTCTAGATGGATCCATCTGTCATCCTCGCCACCGTGCAATAGGTTGGTTTCACTGTAACCTATGTGCGACGTCATTGTTACGTGGTGTTAGATTGTTCTTACAATTTTCTTATACATGTATAGTTAGAGAACGAGGAAGCTTATGATGACGATGATTATGACTGTGACAACGGGACCTCGTCACTGAATATGAACGAACATGCTGAGGAGAACTACATGAGTTTGGATGAATCTTATAGTGGCAACGTAAGTGTGATCAATGTTTTAAAAAACATAAGTACGATCAACCACATATACACTTACATGTTTTTGTTTGCATCATGCAGCGAGATGACGATAATGATAATGATATGGATATAGATGATTCATTTGTTGAAAGCGCACTGCGGGTATGTTTTAAACCATAATAGGAGAAGAAATGACATACTAACCGCATGAGCGCTTACATGTAATTTTCAAAAATATGCGCAGATGAACGCGGATGGGGACTTTGTGAGGAATATTGTGGATGATGAAAGTGACAAATCGCACGTTGATACATCTCATGATGACAGCTCCAGCAAAGTAAGTGTTGAAACTTACATAAATTATTGTATTTGGAATGTAATATTAAAATAATACCTTAATGACATACATGGTTTTATGTCTAAATTTACAGGGAGGTGTAAATGGTCCTAGCGGGATGGATGAGCATGTTGTTGATGATCTGTTCAATTTTGACATCGGATTTGATGAATATCAGCAAGAATCATTGGACATGCATTGGAAGGTGATGAGGAAGACGTTCAGGTCGCTAGGAGAGGCTTACATTTTCTATAACCAGTATGCTAAGGAGCGTGGTTTCAGCGTTAGAAAGGACTCGTTCAAATATTCGAAAGGGCCTGATGGAGTTATGCGCTTGAGGAAGTATCTGTGTTCGAGAGCTAGAAAACGACAGGCAAAATTGTGTACAATGGAAGGCAGGACCCGTAGGCTGAGAGCGGAGACTCGTTGCTTTTGTGATGCGCATATAACTTTGAAGCTTGATAGAGAGCGTGATGTTTGGTATGTCAACAGTTTCAGTGATGACCACAACCACGTTCTAGCTAGACCGGATGAGGTCCTGTATCTCCGGTCTCATAATCGGATAAAAGATTTTCAGAAAGCTGAGATCTTAACTATGGTAGGTGCTGGAATCAGGAAACATATGATTTATGATAGTTTCGTCAGTAGATACGGGTCGTATGCAAAAGCTGGTTTTGGGAGGAAGAAGCTTTACAACATGTGCTATACATAGAAGATGAAGTTGCTTGCACAAGGTGATGCAGACACTGCCATTGGGATCATGATGACAAGAAAAGACAGGGATCCAAATTTCTTCTTTGAGCACACTGTCGATGAAGAAGTAAGGCTGAAAAACCTATTCTGGTGCGATTCTCAATCACGGCGAGACTATATTGACTACGGTGATGTGACCGTTTTCGACAGCACATACATGATGAATAGGTATGGCATGCCCTTTATACCTTTCGTCGGTTTGAACAACCACCGTTGCACCACGGTATTTGGTTGTGCTATTGTGTCTGACGAAACCAAAATACATATGTCTGGTTGCTTCAGACTTTTTTGAGGGCTCACTGTCAGAAGAGGCCCAGGTCAGTAATTACTGATGGAGATGCAGCTATGATTAAGGCCATCAGAAAGGTACTTTCAGATGTTTGGCATCGTCTTTTCTCGTGGCACATTGAGAAGAACATGCAGAAACACCTTCACCATAAGTCTTTAAAGGAGTTCATGTCTCTACTATATTATGCCACTTCAAAAAAAGTCTTTGAGGAGAGGTGGGCAGCGTTTACCGCCAAATGGCAGTCGGAGAAAACAACAACATGGTTACGTAGGATGTACAAGAAAAAAGGCTTTGGGCTGCATCATATCTGTCTGGTGGGTTTTTCCTAGGTATGCGAAGTAATCAGCGAAGTGAGAGTCTGAATTCTTGCCTTCACATGCATCTAGACTTCGACATGACTATTGTTGATATGATTGTGCACTATGAGAACTGCATAGTTCGTCTTCGTGAAAACGAGTCGCATGACGATTACACAACCACACAGACAGTCCCAGTACCAGTCCTTGACGAGTGTAAAGACATTGAGAAATCAGCAGCCAGTGAGTTCACTCCAGCAAACTTTTATATCTTACAGGAAGATATGAAGAAGGTACGGGAGCTTGAGGTCCTTGAGAGACTGAGAGGAGCAGACACTCACAGATTCATACTTACTTGGAAGGAAAATAGGGATATCAGATTCACTGTGGACTACACTCCAGGTAACTCCGAACAAACCGTGAAGTGCAGTTGCAGAAGTATGGATCGCAAAGGACTTACGTGCAAACGTATACTTCATGTTCTGATTCACCTATGGTTACGTGAGATACCTAAGTGCTTAATACTGCGGAGGTTGAGCAAAATTGCAAGGGGTGGACTTCCTGTGAAGCGTAGCAGCGATTTGTTTGCGTGGGGATGGTCAGGTCCAGGTGAAAGAGCTAGGTACAGCGAGTTAACTATCTTATCTGCCGAAGCTTCTTATAAAGCATGCCATAAACCATTTTTATTCGACAAGTTGAAGGCAGTTTTGAGGGACATAATAGATAATGATTGCACTGAGGATGATGAGTCTGGTGCAGAGCAAAAGTTTGTCAATGACGATGCATTTGAGCCTAATCGGGATCATGTTCTGGTTCGTGATCCCGCAAAAATTAACACCAAAGGAGCGCCAAAACAGAATGTTAAAGGTCGAGGTAAGAATGGTCCAGATTTTACTAAAAATGGGCGACCTAAATCTTTTGATGAGAAAAGCCAACGCCAATGTGGCCAGTGCGGTCTTCCGGGTCATTATAAGTCCACATGCTCACAAAATCCCATGTACGATTTATTAATGTCAATCTTGTTGTTCTCTAAATTTATTTGTTTCTTTTGCATTAACACATATCTTACTATTTCTTAATGCAACAACTTTGCTTGATTTCCGGAGTATGCAAGAGTACTTATCCCTTCGATGGACAACAATTTTTTGATGGATTGCTTGCATCTACGACATTGTTTTTAAATTATAGATGTTGTACGAGACATATTTTACTTTGTTGATGCCAGACTATGTGCTGTGACACACACGTAACTATTGTCGATGGAAGACTGTGTTATTCAAGAAATATTTTTGTCTGTTAAATTTGTTCATCATGCACTGTTATTCTCTGTTAATTTTTACTGTTCTGAAATTTGTCGCCGTCGCTTTTAGAGCCGACGTTCGTTGTCAGGAAAAAAAGGGCCGACCAGTGCGCCGGCGGCACGGTCCGACAGGGCTGGCGTCGAACGCCATCAGAACAGGCCCGGCGGCATGATCCCAAAGGGCAGGCGTCGGTCGTAACAGGGAGTACAATAGCACCTGTGCCGCCGGCTATTTAAGCTGGTCGTCGCGTCGTCCGTCGGGCGAGGTGGGACTAAAGAAATCTGCCCACACCGCTGCTTGTCCATTTTTCACCATCCAGTATTGAAAGCATCGAAGGACAAAAATTCCACATGAGTTGCCGCTTCATACATACAACCATTCATCAAGTTCGCATTTTAGGTAAGATATTAAAATAATGTCAAAATATATACGCACCCATCTTCCTGCTGTGGCATTTTATATGTATTAACAGGCCAGGTAGACACATCCGGAAAATTCAAAGCACCGCTCGCATTTGCATCACGTATGTCTTCTCCAATTTGATTTCTCTGTTCATATCAATGATAGAACGTGAAGGAATTAAGTCAGTTCAATAACTGAGAGTTTATGCATGGCCATGTACAATTTATACCATACCAGCGCCTTAATTTTCTCTTCAACATCATTGTCAAGTTTACGTCCCATCAAAGAATCAAGAACCTGAAACTCTTTCTTCGGGCCATGCGTGACGACCGTAAGCCAGTGGGTATTTCCCTTATTAAGAGGGATATAAAGCTGCATCATAATGAATATACGATATAATCAACACATACTGTTTTATTATTATTCATATCGCGTATATGCACACATTAAGTCAGTCGAACTTACCTTATCTTTTTTAAAATACTCATCGGTGCATCTATTAATGGGACCATTCTTATTCGCCACTACTTCGTTCTCATTTTTTCCTTCCTCGGTGTTCGGTCTACAATCAAGTAACCAATTAACCAGCCAGGTTGGCATTATATGGCGATCATCACCAACTACTCCCAACAGATACGACGAATAAGCATTGATAACCTGAAAACAATGTAAACGGTGTTTAACAGTTCCAATGTGCAGTGAACAGTAATATAAAACAGAAAAATAACTTACATCACCGGTTAGCCATTGATGGTTAAGTAGCGTACAAGCCCTCTCTGCACTAAGACCTTCGCGCATGCCATCATTGAATATGTCCTTCTTTCTATGTTTCTCGGAGTGCTCATAAGCACGGACAAACTTAACACATGCTTTCACAACATCATATTCATCACTATAATTTTGAATGACTTGTCTATCAAATAGTTCTGCAGCACATCATTTTAACATGTTATTAAATCAATGATATGTATTAAGTTCAACACAAAAACAATTATAACATGCTAAACATTAATAAAACTCACTTCCTTTTGCGGAACGCTTTGCATGCTTCGTCGTTTTAATAGCCACATAAGGAGACCTCACAAGGTTTGATACCTTGCGCTTCCGTTTCCCAACAACCTCCTCCTGTACTTCATCTTCTCCAAAAGAAGCAGCTGAACCAAGTGATGCAATTTCATCTGTTCTTAAAGATGTAACGGATTTCTCATTTGATACCTCAGGAACTGGGATAGGATCATCTTTATCACCCTTGAAACTATCCCAATATTCAGATGTGCAATAATAAGGTGTGTTTTCTTCAGAGTTGTCAACATGATCTTCATCATCCTCTTGCAAATTCCTTTTTCCTGGTTTTTTAAAATTGTCCATATCAGGATGATATACCCATTCTTTCCGAGGGAGCCCGCCATGGTTTCTAGATTCACTATTATCACCATAATCATTCTCTTCTTCTTTTTCAAATTCACCAGATTTGTAGAAGACACCGCTTTTGTTCAATTTCTCTATCACCCTCTATCATTATATATAATTTGTACTTGGTTAGGTAACACATCGCAAAACATAGTAACAAACAAAAAAGAAACTTATACCTATGCGCATAGCTCTGGCAAACGAAGCATATCCTTACGAATGTGCTTCAGCTCATTCAACATCCGTTCCATCACAGGGTTCTGGCTAGCTGAAGCCTCTGATGTACTCACACCTTTTGACCTTCCAGTAATGTCAGACTTTTTCGTACTTGATTTCTTGTTTTTTCCAGCTTGTTCCACTCTAATTTTTTTTAGTCAGTAATCTTCAGTTATGGTGTCGTCGATCTACAACATTAAGAATCGTACTTTAACATTCAATTTAAAATTAATTACAGTAATTAAAAAAAATACATTACACGTATTACCATCCCAACACCACGACCATATTTAAAGTCGTACTTGTCTCTTTTCTCCGCTGCATCTTCTGTCCAGTTGCTCATTAAGGGGCTCAACAACGCTAACATGTCATACTGCGGACCGGTGCTTGGCTGCACCTTCTCCCAATATACATACTACAAAACAAAACAAAACAATCACTTCGCAACTGGTAATGTATGACTACATAAAATCAAATATTCAATTTAATAAACATAACATACCTGCAGAAGTGCTAGGTTGCCACGTGGCCATTCCCTAACACGGTCCGGCTGCAAGACAAGACCAATCTATGACAAACAAAAACGCAAACTGAACGCGTTCCAGTTGAACTTTTTAATCGACTTGACATCTTGCACTAGCGCATAATAATTCTTCGGAATGTACTCATCTGAAGCTGGTGCAATAATAGTCCCCAATAGGACAAGAAATGCCATCCGAACAAATTCATCGTCCGAGTTTTTATTTCTGACAATCTTCTGAATGAGATCATCAATCATGATTTTACCAGTCTTTTTATTAACAAAACCAACTGGATTTTTTTAATTGTTTTCCCTTGGTCCATAGTCAAAAAACTAGAAACATCTACTCCTTCATTCTTCCAACCAAAAATAGCAAGCATATCATTAGGCCTCGGTGAAATCAACCCTTTCTTTCCCGCTGCCTCTTGGACCATGAACTTTTTACTATGACATTATAACCTCGAATCATAAACTGAAGCAAAATGTCACGCATCTTCACCGATGGTATTCGTAACATGCCCTCCATTCCCGTTTCATAAAACGTGAAACACTGACTTGGTATAAACTTACTAACAAGACTAACCCACTTTTCTACGGAACATGCAATCACACCATCGATGTCCATACTGCATATAAAAATATCAATGTGACATTGCATGTAGTTTAGAGGTTATATTGTGAGTACAAATATTAAATGAAATACCTATCCCACAGCGAAGCCGGCGACAGCTGACGACGGGCGCGTTGACGGTGACGACGGGAGCATTGACGGTGGGCGATGCAGGCAGTCGGGGGAGGGGGGGGGGACCGACGGTGTTTGACGACCGCTGACGACGGGCGCTGACGGCTGTGAAGGCGGCCGCTGACGAGGGGCGCTGACGGTGTTGGCGGCGCCGGCGGCTGACGCGGCTTCAGGCCAGATCAGATCGGTCCCGTCGTCCAAACTATGGGAAAAAGTACATGCACGACGTGATTTGGTCCCTCCGTCGCGAATGTCGGCAATATTCCCTACAAGTAGCGACGGCTCGTGAAGATATTTGGGGGCGTCGGGCCCACTTCCAATCATTATCGTTTTTTCCATGTGGATCCAATCATTGTCGTCGGTTGTACTCTATTCCCACAACGCAAGACGTCGACAGCGTTGACTAATTAATATATACTTTTGTAATTCCGAAAACCCCTAAAACACCGGCCGGACGTGACGCAACGTGCGTTCGTTATCCGATTCCGTTCATTTTTGGCGTGGGGTGCCCGGGTGGGGTCCCACACGCCCTGCGAGAAGTTGGGTAGATTCCGTGCAACCGCTCACGCAGTTGGTGTGGAAGGCGGTGGTTTCGGTATGGCCGGAGTGGACCCTCGGTCGCACGTCCCTCCTTCGCATCCACCAAAAGGGCTCCATTTTTTCCATGTGCTATAGTGGCCACTCAGGGCACGCACGCCAAATTTTGTCGCGTTCCGAGCCTGTATGGATTTTCTACGATTTTCCGGGCCGAAAACCCCTAAAACACCGGCCG
>LR738709.1:121710667-121725590 GCA_902687465.1 Secale cereale | reverse complement strand
GGACCCTCGGTCGCACGTCCCTCCTTCGCATCCGCCAAAAGGGCTCCATTTTTTTCCACGTGCTAGAGTGGCCACTCAGGGCACGCACGCCAAATTTTGTCGCGTTCCAAGCCTGTATGGATTTTCTACGATTTTCTGGACCGAAAACCCCTAAAACACCGGCCGGACGTGACGCAACGTGCGTTCGTTGTCCGATTCTGTTCATTTTTGGCGTGGGGTGCTCGGGTGGGGTCCCACACACCCTGCCAAAAGTTCGGTAGATTCCGTGCAACCGCTCAAGCACTTGGTGTGGAAGGCGGTGGTTTCAGTATGGCCGGAGTGGACCCTCGGTCGCTGATGTCTACACACGCTTCTATTCTTGTAGACTATGTTGGGCCTCCAAGCGCAGAGGTTTGTAGGACAGCAGCAATTTCCCTCAAGTGGATGACCTAAGGTTTATCGAACTCAGGGAAGTAGAGGTTGAAGATGGTCTCTCTCAAGCAACCCTGCAACTAAGATACAAGAAGTCTCTTGTGTCCCCAACACACCTAATACAACTAGGAGTTGTATAGGTGCACTAGTTCGGCGAAGAGATGGTAAAATATGGATGATAGGAGTGGCAAAGCAAAGTAATATAAATCTGTAATAAAAAGTGCAGCAAGCAAACAAGTGGTAAACGTGAGCACAAATGGTATTGCAATGGTGGAAACAAGGCCTAGGCTTCATACTTTCACTAGTGGCAACTCCCAACAACATTAACATAGTCTAATCACATGATATTTCCCATAAAACATGCAATGGAGACGCACTCAGAGGTCATTCCTTTGTGGTCAAGAGAGGACGAGAATTATGTAGGGCTACAAAAGCACACCTCAAAGTTCGTAGTTCTCAATCTATGGATTTCCCAATGTCACCGCGGCCATCCAAAGAGAGTACCACAATCACCACAACATATCTCCAGGATAGTCAAAGACAAGCACCAAGAGACTCTCAATCTTCAATCAACACACAAAAGAAGAAATCACTCATGAAAATATTCTTCTAATCCATGTCCAATAGACCGCTGTCACCTTGGTCTCGGGGATTATACTAGATAAAGACAAGTGAGTACATCAATTCAATACATAGAGGAAGGGGAAATATCATGGGATCACCCTAGATTAACATAGCCTATGATCACAACGAAGATCACATCATGGGAGAGAGAATTGACCACATAGCTACTGGTAGAAACCTCAGCCCCGAGGAGGAACTACTCCCGCATCATGGAGGGAGGAAGCAACGTCGATGGAGATGAATCCGGGGGCACTTCCCCGTCCCGGCAGGATGCCGGCACAGGAATTCTGGTCCCCCGAAACTTGGTGGCGATGGCGGCGGAGATCGGAATTGCTTCTGGAGAAAAGGGTTCTGTCCTCGTGGGTTTCGGGACGAGAGGAATATATATGCGAAGGGGGGTCACCAGAGGCGGAGCCGGGGCCCCAGGCGCCCCCCTGGCGCGGCCAGGGGTGGGGCCGCGCCAGGTGGCCGCGTGAGCCACCCCTGGCTCCCCTCTGGCCACGCTTTGGTTCTTCTCGAAGCTTCCTGTACGCTGATTTTTCCTGTATTTTCCACGGAATTTTTGGAGCACTTTTAATATGGGGGAAACCTGAAATAGAAAAACAGCAGATAATAGGAACTGGCACTGTGGTGCACTGAGTTAATAGGTTAGTCCAAATATGATCAAAAGTGTATGGAAGTGCATAAATATCATAGCAATATCACACAAAAGAGGCATGGAGCAAGCAGAAATAAAAGATAAGTTTTGGACGTATCAACATCCCCAAGCTTAATTCCTGCTCGTCCTCGAGTAGGTAAATGATAAGAAGCATAATTTCTGTGGTTACATGCTACCAACCATACAAGAACTTTTTAAGTAAAGCAATCAAGGCATGTAATTCAATTCAAGTCATAACAAGCAAGAGTCTATATTAGCATTGTAACAAGCAACATAAGAACATAAAGGTGCAAGAGCTCTCGCTGTCCGTGACTCGAATGTCTCCAAATGGTGTTTGCGTGCAAGAAAGGGGATATGGATATATGAGAGAGTAAAACATAGTTTTTATATTGTTGAGAACTTAATCTACTAAAGTTTCACACTTGGTCTTCTTTGCAATCTTATCTTGACTCATCCCCAGACCGTCAGCCAGGTACAAGTCAAAATGATCCACTCCCTTTCGATATTTTGAGCACTCATGCAATGGATGAGCGTAAGCAAGAAAGTTGAAACTTAGGATGGCAAAGAGAGAAAACTGATGAAGGGGGAAGACAAAAAAGGTGTGAAAGGCTCACATCAATGAGGACAATCATAGGCGAGAGAAAGCCAAATGATAGATATGATGTGAGGAGTAGGGATTGCCATGCAACGGATGCACATATGAGCTAATGTAAGCTCTCCAATGGAACTAGTGGGGGTGCATCCAACTTGCTTGCTCAAGAAGACCTAGAGCTCTTTTAAGGAGGCTCATCATTGGAATATACAAGCCAAGTTCTATAGTGTGAAGGTCCCCACATAGCTATATGCATGAATGATAATCTCTATGGAGTACAAGGTATAAGATGGAGTACGAGTGTGGATCTCTCAAAAGGAAATAGTAGTGTGCCCCCTTCTCTCTTTTTATTACTTTTTCTCTTTTTCTCTTTTTTTGTTTTTTTGTGTGGCCTCAATGGCTCTTTCTATTTAACTCTCATTTGTCCTCTTTGGGATCTTTTGATTTTGTCCTCTTTGGGATCTTTTCTCACTTTAGGGGCAACACTCTACAAATTACAAGAAGTATAGAAGATCTTTCACACTTTACAAAAGTACTCAACATAAAGAAAATGAAACTATCATGATGTATGCAAATGTATGCCTCTGCCAGTGTAGCAGGATATGCAATGATACTAGCGCGTCATGTAGCAATGATTAGGGCAAGGCCCAACTAGCATGCGGCTCATCGATCAAGCAAAAAGCATGTATGACATGAAGATCAAGTCATGAGAAGATGGATGTTGCATGGCAATGTATCTCGGAAAGGCTATGGAAATGCCTTGATAGTTAGGTATGGTGGCTGTTTTGAGGAAGGATATAATGAGGCTTATGATGACAGAGCGTATCGTGCCAAGGATTTGGACGCACCGGCGAAGTATGCGCCAACTCTCGAGGTGAGAAAGGGCAATGCACGGTACCGAAGAGGCTAGAAAAATATGGCTAGGTGGAAGTGTCAACTTTCGAATACTCACATTAGTCCGAAGAACTCATGCACTTATTACCGGTAACTCTCAATCTAATTAGGAGGTTCACAAAGAGACAAGTACCCCGAGGAGGAGTGTATGGGGGTTTGGTTATCCTTGCGCATCCTCGGCTCATGGTACGTGAGTGTACTCTAATATTCGATCCCTCCAAAGATTAGTGATTCATTTAGTAGCTAAAGTTCTCAACTATTTGTATGTTTTTGAAAATAAACATGGATTGCCCAAAATACGACATCTATCACTAATAGGCTAAAGCTCTTGACACCAAAAGTTCAGACATTACTCATGGCAATACCTCAAAACTATTGCAAGTTACTACTAAAATTAAATAGCAACCTCAATTACCTACTTTAAGTTAAGACACTCAACTCAGTGCAACAGGCAAACTCTCTTAACAAGATAAACATGAAAACTCAAGAGAGTTCAGCAACCAACTAAACAAAAGCTCTTTAAAAAGAAAAGCATGAAAACTAAGAGCTAAACATGACAGCAGCTAAGAAAAGACAAAGAACACACACAGCAAAGATAAGCATGAAAATCCTATGTTGTGTTCTAGGTTGAATTGGAGTGTGTTTCTCTCCCACACAAAGAAAGCTGGGTTCTAACTTGATATGAACAGCAAGCAAAGCTAAAGAAAACTAAAAAGGAAACTAAGAGCAAGACGCTCCAAGCATAGCACATAACGCATGAAGTGATAAAAATATAGTGGAACGAAAGACGAACTGATAATTGTTGATGGAGAAGGGATGCATGGGGGCATCCCCAAGCTTAGACGCTTGAGTCTTCTTGAATATTTCTTGGGGGTGCACGGGGGCATCCCCAAGCTTGAGCGTTTGACCCTCCTGAATCTTCTTTTATCATCTTCCCTCGCACACTTGAAAACTCCCTTCATACATAACTCATCATAATCTGATTAGCGAGGTTAGTACCCACAATAAAATATTTTTTTCCTACTGGAAATAAAGATAATCTTGAAGAGCTACTGTTTCTCAAGAATGCCAAAAGGTTTTTGCAAAGAAAAAGCAAGCTCAAGGTTTGCAAAACGAAGAAAAGACAAAACAGGACAGAATCTGTGAAAAACAGACCAGCAGGTAGTAAATAATTTTTTCGAGGCATTTCTGCAACTCAAATAAAAAAACTCAGAACAGACGCTCGAAAGCCAATTGTATAGAGCACACTATCAAAAACATTCAGATCAAAAAGATGATCTGATGATTTTATTCAAATTTTCCTGTCCAAGGACAGAATCTGTTTTCTGGACAGCACGTCACAACTTTTGAACTTTCTTGCAATCGGAGGCTAAACTTGGCAGAAAGATGAAAAGAAAAGATACAATGATGGTGCTACTGTAGTAACAAACATCAAGACACAACAAAAGCAAAAATAAAACCTTATTCGTTGTGGGCTGCCTCCCAAAAGCGCTTTCTTTTATGCCTTTAAGCTAGGCATGATGCAAAAGGAGAAAATCAAGTTTTATCAAGAGTGAAAGAATAGCTAGCCCGTGTAACGGACTCAAAAGGCAACTTAATCTTCTTTCTAGGGAAGTGTTCCATCCCTTTCTTGAGAGGGAATTGGAATTTTATATTCCCCTCTTTCATGTCAATGATAGCACCAACGGTGCGAAGAAAAGGACGCCCCAAAATAATTGGACAAGAAGGTTCACATTTAATATCCATAATAGTAAAATCAACGAGAACATAATTGTCATTGACAATGATAAGAACATCATCGATCTTCCCCAAAGGTTTCTTTATTGAAGAATCAACAAGACAAACACCAAAAGAACAAGGATCAAAAGGTTTCAATTCAAGCATATCATGCATTCTTTTGGGGATAACGGAGGTACTAGCTCCAACATCACATAAAGCATAGCAAGAGAAGTTATTCAACTTAATTTTAATAATAGGATCCCAACCATCTTCTAGCTTTCTAGGTATGGAGGCTTCTACCCTAAGCTTCTCCTCCCTAGCTTTGATGAGAGCATTAGTGATATGCTCCGTGAAGGCAAGATTAAACGTGCTAGTGTGGGGATCTTTAGCCATTCTTTGTAAAAAGGTGACAACTTCTGAGAGACTACAATTATCAAAATCAATTTTATCATTATTGAGCAGAATTGTAGTGTCATCTTCTTTGTTTGAATTGCTCTCTATTATAAGAGTTTGGACGTCTTCCCAAGTTTGGGGAAGTGTTGGAGCAACTTTAAACAGAGGCTCATACTTTTTTCCTGGAAGACCATGCCATGGGCATAACTCTCCATTAAAACTAACATAATCACAAGGTTTATTACTTTTGTAGATCCCGACAGTGGTGATTGGCGTGATGGAAGAAAGGGTGTACTCCTCCCACTTAGTGTTTTTGGTGGAACCCATAGCAGCAGCAAGCAAGATAACTATTTTTGTGATTTTTGGTAAGGGACACTCAAGCAAAAACTGAAAGGTAAACTAACAAGACTAAAAAGCAAAGATAAAAGATAGCGTGCAACTCCCCTATCTTGAAGAGTGGAGTCCCCGGCAACGTCGCCAGAAATAGCTTGATGTCTACACACGCTTCTATTCTTGTAGACTATGTTGGGCCTCCAAGCGCAGAGATTTGTAGGACAGCAGCAATTTCCCTCAAGTGGATGACCTAAGGTTTATCGAACTCAGGGAAGTAGAGGTTGAAGATGGTCTCTCTCAAGCAACCCTGCAACTAAGAAACAAGAAGTCTCTTGTGTCCCCAACACACCTAATACAACTAGGAGTTTTATAGGTGCACTAGTTCGGCAAAGAGATGGTAAAATATGGATGATAGGAGTGGCAAAGCAAAGTAATATAAATCTGTAATAAAAAGTGCAGCAAGCAAACAAGTGGTAAACGTGAGCACAAATGGTATTGCAATGGTGGAAACAAGGCCTAGGCTTCATACTTTCACTAGTGGCAACTCCCAACAACATTAACATAGTCTAATCACATGATATTTCCCATAAAACATGCAATGGAGTGATGGCTTCTCGCCCCTCGTTGGTTACCCCAAGTGGAAGGTTTGAGATGTAGCGTAGCAGCAAGTTTCCCTTGGCAAAGGTACCAATGATTGAATCCCGTGAGACTCCGAGGGTCGACAAGAAGGTGTCAACGGCACCAGAAACTTAGCGGTTGACAGGACCAGCACACAGATACAAATAACTTTGCTCCCAACGAGTACGGAGAGGTTGTCAATCCCTCCGGCCTTGTCGTTTACAAAGGGTCAAACACAAGAGATAATAGTGATAGGTATGACTGCAACTAGGAAATAAAGACAGGAAGTAAATAGCGGGTGTGATCAGTGGTGGTAATATGGACCGGGGCCCCATGATGTTCACTAGTTATGTCTCTCTCCCAAAATACGATAAAACAGCAAAGCGAGGTAAACAAATTATAGCTGGGCAATTGACAGGATTATGTGCGCAAACCAATGCTAACTATGCTGTAAATAAAGGTAGAGGCTCAAAAGCATGGGCGGTACGCCAAGGCAAGTAGACCGAAATCCATCTGCATCTACTACTAATCATCCACCTTGAGATATCTATCCAGAACATCTCGCTGGTATTGAGTTGCGAATCCCACCCAAAGTGTAAACTCAAAGCAACAGACAACTATATTAAAAGAACTTTGCGGAAAGTAAACAATCCTTGAACCCGCAAGTACAAGCACCGTTGTTTTCCCCCTTGTGGCAACAACACATCCCCTAGACTCATGTTTCTGTCACTCAAGCTAGTCATCAGGGGGCATGAACCCACAATCAAGCATAACGCTCCCTCTTGGAGTTACTACCTACTACTCGGCCAAAGCAATAAACAGCAATGGAGAACATGCAAGAATTACTCAAGAACATAAATATAAAAGAGGTGAATCAAATATATTACTCACACACAATCTGAACATAATCTCATAATCCATCGGATCCCAGCAAACTCAGCAGAGCAACAGCATAAAGATTACATATGTGCCTCGATCATGTAGGGCAGATCACGAGGTCTAAACCATGAAGAACAAAGAGGGGAGGAGAACATCACATAGCTACTGATCATGGACCCATGGTCCAAGGTGGACTACTCACGACTCATCCGGGAAGCGTCCATGGTGGTGGAGAAGCTCCCGGTGGTGATTCTCCCCTCCGGCAGGGTGCCGGGAAGAGTTCTCCTGGTGCTCCCGATCTTGGAAGCACGGCGGCGGCGGAACAGAGGCGAGATCGTGAAAAAGGGTTCCGTCCTTGAGGGTTTCGGGACGCGAGGAATATATATGCGAAGGGGGGTCACCAGAGGCGGAGAGGGGCCCCCAGGCGCCCCCCTGGCGCGGCCAGGGGTGGGGCCGCGCCGGGTGGCCGCCTGGGCCACCGCTGGCACCCCTCTGGCCCTACTTTGGTTTTTCTCGAAGCTTCCTGTACGCTGATTTTTCCTGTATTTTTCCCGGAATTTTTGGAGCACTTTTAATATGGGGGAAACCTGAAATAGAAAAACAGCAGAAAACAGGAACTGGCACACTGGTGCACTGAGTTAATAGGTTAGTCTAAATATGATCAAAAGTGTGTGGAAGTGCATAAATATCATAGCAATATCACACAAAAGAGGCATGGAGCAAGCAGAAATTATAGATACGTTTTGGACGTATCAACATCCCCAAGCTTAATTCCTGCTCGTCCTCGAGTAGGTAAATGATAACAAGCATAATTTCTGTGGTGACATGCTATCAATCATATAAGAAATTTTAAATAAAGCAATCAAGGCATGTAATTCAATTCAAGTCATAACAAGCAAGAGTCTATATTAGCATTGTAACAAGCAACATAAGAACATAAAGGTGCAAGAGCTCTCGCTGTCCGTGACTCGAATGTCTCCAAATGGTGTTTGCGTGCAAGAAAGGGGATAGGGATATATGAGAGAGTAAAACATAGTTCTTGTATTGTTGAGAATTTAATCTACTAAAGTTTGACACTTGGTCTTCTTTGGAATCTTATCTTGACTCATCCCCAGACCGTTAGCCAGGTACAAGTCAAAATGATCCACTCCCTTTCGATATTTTGAGCACTCATGCAATCGATGAGCGTAAGCAAGAAAGTTAACACTTAGGATGGCAAAGAGAGAAAAATGATGAAGGGGGAAGACAAAAAAAGGTGTGAAAGGCTCACATCAATGAGGACAATCATCGGCGAGAGAAAGCCAAATGATAGATATGATGTGAGGAGTAGGGATTGCTATGCAACGGATGCACATATGAGCTAAGGTAAGCTCTCCAATGGAACTAGTGGGGGTGCATCCAACTTGCTTGCTCAAAAAGACCTATAGCTCTTTTGAGGAGGCTCATCATTGGAATATACAAGCTAAGTTCTATAGTGTGAAGGTCCCCACATAGCTATATGCATGAATGATAATCTCTATGGAGTACAAGGTATAAGATGGAGTACGAGTGTGGATCTCTCAAAAGGAATAGTAGTGTGCCCCCTTCTCTCTTTTTATTTCTTTTTCTCTTTTTTCTATTTTTTTTTGTGGCCTCAATGGCTCTTTCTATGTAACTCTCATTTGTCCTCTTTGGGATCTTTTGATTTTGTCCTCTTTGGGATCTTTTGCTCACTTTAGGGGCAACACTCTATTTATTACAAGAAGTATAGAAGATCTTTCACACTTTACAAAAGTACTCAACATAAAGAAAATGAAACTATCATGATGTATGCAAATGTATGCCTCTGCCAGTGTAGCAGGATATGCAATGATACTAGCGCGTCATGTAGCAATGATTAGGGCAAGGCCCAACTAGCATGCGGCTCATTGATCAAGCAAAAAGCATGTATGACATGAAGATCAAGTCATGAGAAGATGGATGTTGCATGGCAATGTATCTCGGAAAGGCTATGGAAATGCCTTGATAGGTAGGTATGGTGGCTGTTTTGAGGAAGGATATAATGAGGCTTATGATGACAGAGCGTATCGTGCCAAGGATTTGGATGCACCGGCGAAGTATGCGCCAACTCTCGAGGTGAGAAAGGGCAATGCACGGTACCGAAGAGGCTAGAAAAATATGGCTAGGTGGAAGTGTCAACTTTCGAATACTCACATTAGTCCGAAGAACTCATGCACTTATTATCGGTAACTCTCAATCTAATTAGGAGGTTCACAAAGAGACAAGTACCCCGAGGAGGAGTGTATGGGGGTTTGATTATCCTTGCGCATCCTCGACTCATGGTACGCGAGTGTACTCTAATATTCGATCCCTCCAAAGATTAGTGATCCATTTAGTAGCTAAAGTTCCCAACTATTTGTAGGTTTTCAAAAATAAACACGGATTGCCCAAAATACGACATCTATCACTAATAGGCTAAAGCTCTTGACACCAAAAGTTCAGACATTACTCATGGCAATACCTCAAAACTATTGCAAGTTACTACTAAAATTAAATAGCAACCTCAATTACCTACTTTGAGTTAAGACACACAACTCAGTGCAACAGGCAAACTCTCTTAACAAGATAAACATGAAAACTCAAGAGAGTTCAGCAACCAACTAAACAAAAGCTCTTTAAAAAGAAAAGCATGAAAACTAAGAGCTAAACATGATAGCAGCTATGGAAAAACAAAGAACATACACGGCAAAGATAAGCATGAAAATCCTATGTTGTGTTCTATGTTGAAGTGGAGCGTGTTTCTCTCCCACACAAAGAAAGCTGGGTTCTACCTTGTTATGAAAAGCAATTAAAGCTATAAAAAACTAAAAAGGACACTAAAAGCAAGACGCTCCAAGCATAGCACATAACACATGAAGTGATTAAAATATAGTGGAACGAAAGACGAACTAATAATTGTTGATGGAGAAGGGGATGCACGGGGGCATCCCCAAGCTTAGACGCTTGAGTCTTCTTGAATATTTCTTGGGGGTGCACGGGGGCATCCCCAAGCTTGAGCGTTTGACCCTCCTGGATCTTTTTTTATCATCTTCCCTCGCACACTTGAAAAATCCCTTCATACATAACTCATCATAATCTGATTAGCGAGGTTAGTACCCACAATAAAATAACTTTTCCCTACTGGAAATAAAGATAATCTTGAAGAGCTACTGTTTCTCAAGATTGCCAAAAGGTTTTTGCAAAGAAAAAGCAAGCTCAAGGTTTGCAAAACGAAGAAAAGGCAAAACAGGACAGAATCTGTGAAAAACTGACCAGCAGGTAGTAAATAATTTTTTCGGGGCACTTCTGCAACTCAAATCAAAAAACTCAGAACAGACGCCCGAAAGCCAATTGTATAGAGCACGATGTCAAAGCAATTCAGATCAAAAAGATGATCTGGTGATTTTATACGAATTTTTCTGTCCAAGGACAGAATCTGTTTTCTGGACAGCACGTCACAACTTTTGAACTTTCTTGCAATCGGAGGCTAAACTTGGCACAAAGCTGAAAAGAAAAGATACAATGATGATTCTACTGTAGTAACAAACATCAAGACACAACAAAAGCAAAATAAAACCTAATTCGTTGACGGCTGCCTCCCAAAAGCGCTTTCTTTTATGCCTTTAAGCTAGGCATGATGCTAAAAGGAGAAAATCAAGTTTTATCAAGAGTGAGAGAATAGCTAGCCCGTCTAACGGACTCAAAAGGCAACTTAATCTTCTTTCTAGGGAAGTGTTCCATTCCTTTCTTGAGAGGGAATTGGAATTTTATATTCCCCTCTTTCATGTCAATGATAGCACTAACGGTGCGAAGAAAAAGACGTCCCAAAATAATTGGACATGAAGGTTCACATTCAATATCCATAATAGTAAAATCAACGGGAACATAATTGTCATTGACAATGATAAGAACATCGTCGATCTTCCCCAAAGGTTTCTTTACGGAAGAATCAACAAGACGAACACCAAAAGAACAAGGATCAAAAGATTTCAATTTAATCATATCATATATTCTTTTGGGCATAACGGAGGCACTAGCTCCAACATCACATAAAGCACAGCAAGAGAAGTTATTCAACTTAATTTTAATCATAGGATCCCAACCATCTTCTAGCTTTCTAGGTATGGAGGCTTCTACCCTAAGCTTCTCCTCCCTAGCTTTGATAAGAGCATTAGTGATATGCTCCGTGAAGGCAAGATTAAGTGTGCTAGTGTGGGGGTCTTTAGCCATTCTTTGTAAAAAGGTGACAACTTCCGAGAGACTACAATTATCAAAATCAATTTTATCATTATTGAGCAGAATTGTAGTGTCATCTTCTTTGTTTGAATTGCTCTCTTTTATAAGAGTTTGGATATCTTCCCAAGTTTGGGGAAGTGTGGGAGCAACTTTAAACAGAGGCTCATACTTTTTTCCTGGGAGACCATGCCATGGGCATAGCTCTCCATTAAAACTAACATAATCACAAGGTTTATTACTTTTGTAGATCCCAACAGTGGTGATTGGTGTGATGGAAGAAGGGGTGTACTCCTCCCACTTAGTGTTTTTGGTGGAACCCATAGCAGCAGCAAGCAAGATAACTATTTTCGTGATTTTTGGTAAGGGACACTAAAGCAAAAACTGAAAGGTAAACTAACAAGACTAAAAAGCAAAGATAAAAGATAGCGTGCAACTCCCCTATCTTGAAGAGTGGAGTCCCCGGCGACGGCGCCAGAAACTTCGCTTGATGGCTTCTCGACCCTCGTTGGTTACCCCAAGTGGAAGGTTTGAGATGTAGCGTAGCAGCAAGTTTCCCTTGGCAAAGGTACCAAGGATCGAATCTCGTGAGACTCCGAGGGTCGACAAGAAGGTGTCAACGGCGCCAGAAACTTTGCGGTTGACAGGACCTGCACACAGATACAAATAACTTTGCTCCCAACGAGTACGGAGAGGTTGTCAATCCCTCCGGCCTTGTCGTTTACAAAGGATCAAACACAAGAGATAATAGTGATAGGTATGACTGCAACTAGGAAATAAAGATAGGAAGTAAATAGCGGGTGTGATCAGTGGTGGTAATATGGACCGGGGTCCCATGATGTTCACTAGTTATGTCTCTCTCCCAAAAGACGATAAAACAGCAAAGCGAGGTAAACAAATTACAGCTGGGCAATTGACAGGATTATGTGCGCAAACCAATGCTAACTATGCTGTAAATAAAGGTAGAGGCTCAAAAGCATGGGCGGTACGCCAAGGCAAGTAGACCGAAATCCATCTGCATCTACTACTAATCATCCACATTGAGATATCTATCCAGAACATCTCGCTGGTATTGAGTTGCGAATCCCACCCAAAGTGTAAACTCAAAGCAACAGACAACTGCATTAAAAGAACTTTGCGTAAAGTAAACAATCCTTGAACCCGCAAGTACAAGCACCGTTATTTCCCCCCTTGTGGAAACAACACATCCCCTAGACTCATGTTTCTGTCACTCAAGCTAGTCATCAGGGGGCATGAACCCACAATCAAGCATAACGCTCCCTCTTGGAGTTACTACCTACTACTCGGCCAAAGCAATAAACAGCAATGGAGAACATGCAAGAATTACTCAAGAACATAAATATAAAAGAGGTGAATCAAATATATTACTCACACACAATCTGAACATAATATCATAATCCATCGGATCCCAGCAAACCCAGCAGAGCAACAGCATAAAGATTACATATGTGCCTCGATCATGTAGGGCAGCTCACGAGGTCTAAACCATGAAGAACAAAGAGGGGAGGAGAACATCACATAGCTACTGATCATGGACCCATGGTCCAAGGTGGACTACTCACGACTCATCCGGGAAGCGTCCATGGTGGTGGAGAAGCTCCCGGTGGTGATTCTCCCCTCCGGCAGGGTGCCGGGAAGAGTTCTCCTGGTGCTCCCGATCTTGGAAGCGCGGCGGCGGCGGAACAGAGGCGAGATCGCGAAAAAGGGTTCCGTCCTCGAGGGTTTCGGGACGCGAGGAATATATATGCGAAGGGGGGTCACCAGAGGCGGAGAGGGGGCCCCAGGCGCCCCCCTGGCGTGGCCAGGGGTGGGGCCGCGCCGGGTGACCGCCTGGGCCACCCCTGGCACCCCTCAGGCCCTGCTTTGGTTTTTCTCGAAGCTTCCTCTACGCTGATTTTTCCTGTATTTTTCCCGGAATTTTTAGAGCACTTTTAATATGGGGGAAACCTGAAATAGAAAAATAGCAGAAAACAGGAACTGGCACTGTGGTGCACTGAGTTAATAGGTTAGTCCAAATATGATCAAAAGTGTATGGAAGTGCATAAATATCATAGCAATATCACACAAAAGAGGCATGGAGCAAGCAGAAATTATAGATACGTTTTGGACGTATCATGGAGACGCACTCGGAGGTCATTCTTTTGTGGTCAAGAGAGGACGAGAATTATGTAGGGCTACAAAAGCACACCTCAAAGTTCGTAGTTCTCAATCTATGGATTTCCCTATGTCACCGCGGCCATCCAAAGAGAGTACCACAATCACCACAATATATCTCCAGGATAGTCAAAGACAAGCACCAAGAGACTCTCAATCTTCAATCAACACACAAAAGAGGAAATCACTCATGAAAATATTCTTCTAATCCATGTCCAATAGACCGCTGTCACCTTGGTCTCGAGGATTATACTAGATAAAGACAAATGAGTACATCAATTCAATACATAGAGGAAGGGGAAATATCATGGGATCACCCTAGATTAAAATAGCCTATGATCACAACGAAGATCACATCATGGGAGAGAGAATTGACCACATAGCTACTAGTAGAAACCTCAGCCCCGAGGAGGAACTACTCCCGCATCATGGAGGGAGGAAGCAACGTCGATGGAGATGAATCCGGGGGCACTTCCCCGTCCCGGCAGGATGCCGGCACAGGAATTCTGGTCCCCCGAAACTTGGTGGCGATGGCGGCGGAGATCGGAATTGCTTCTGGAGAAAAGGGTTCTGTCCTCGAGGGTTTCGGGACGAGAGGAATATATATGCGAAGGGGGGTCACCAGAGGCGGAGCCGGGGCCCCAGGCGCCCCCCTGGCGCGGCTAGGGGTGGGGCCGCGCCAGGTGGCCGCTTGGGCCACCCCTGGCTCCCCTCTGGCCCCGCTTTGGTTCTTCTCGAAGCTTCCTGTACGCTGATTTTTCCTGTATTTTTCCCGGAATTTTTGAAGCACTTTTAGTATGGGGGAAACCTGAAATAGAAAAACAGCAGATAACAGGAACTGGCACTGTGGTGCACTGAGTTAATAGGTTAGTCCAAATATGGTCAAAAGTGTATGGAAGTGCATAAATATCATAGCAATATCACACAAAAGAGGCATGGAGCAAGCAGAAATTATAGATACGTTTTGGACGTATCAGTCGCACGTCCCTCCTTCGCATCCGCCAAAAGGGCTCCATTTTTTTCCACATGCTACAGTGGCCACTCAGGGCACGCACGACAAATTTTGTCGCGTTCCGAGCCTGTATGGATTTTTTACGATTTTCCGGGCCGAAAACCCCTAAAACACCGGCCGGACGTGACGCAGCGTGCGTTCGTTGTCCGATTCCATTCATTTTTCGCGTGGGGTGCCCGGGTGGGGTCTCACAGGCCCTGCCAGAAGTTCGGTAGTTTCCGTGCAACGACTGAGGCACTTGGTGTTGAAGGCGGTGGTTTCGGTATGGCCGGAGTGGACCCTCGATTGCACGTCCCTCCTTCGCATCCGCCAAAAGGGCTTCATTTTTTGCACGTGCTATAGTGGTTACTCAGGGCACGCACAC
>LR738709.1:121693812-121710216 GCA_902687465.1 Secale cereale | reverse complement strand
CGCCAAAAGGGCTCATCTTTTTCCACGTTCTATAGTGGCTACTCAGGGCACGCACACCAAATTTTGTCGCGTTCCGAGCCTGTATGGATTTTCTATGATTTTCCGGGCCGAAAACCCCTAAAACACCGGTTGGACGTGACGCAACGTGCGTTCATTATCCGATTCCGTTCATTTTTGGCGTGGGGTGCCCGGGTGGGGTCCCACACGCCCTGCCCAAAGTTGGGTAGATTCCGTGCAACCGCTCAGGCACTTGGTGTGGAAGGCGGTGGTTTCGGTATGGCCGGAGTGGACCCTCGGTCGCACGTCCCTCCTTCGCATCCGCCAAAAGGGCTCCATTTTTTTCCACGTGCTATAGTGGCCACTCAGGACACGCACGCCAATAGCTCTATCTAGTACTCCGAACGGAAAAGCGGCCTCTCGCATAGACCAACTTCAATCACCACTCATGCCATACATATCCTCATGATTCACAAGAGACGGTCTAACAAAATTATACTTGTCTATGATCCCCAAATCTATATGTATGTCTTCCTCTAAAATCCAAAGGTAGATCATACATGCTGCTGAGCTTAAATTAAACTCAATAATCCAAGCACTCAACCTATTCTGGCAAGGCTCACGATAAGGCATCACCAATCTAAGGAAACACGTCGTATGCCACTCCAAGATTTTGTTTCCTTCCTATAGATCAACTCCGATAGCCCGGTAATTTCCATCAATCTCCACATAATCCAACAAGTCTACAAATCCGATGTCTACGGTGTTCCACAAGATCTCAAGTCCCTATGATATCCAAACACTGGGAAGGACTACGCATTACGACAGTACGTCCACCAAATTCCCATCATCCGGGTCAAGTAAACTCCAAGATCTCGACTATATAGATCTCTAAATCATCTCCGATAAATAATCCAATCTCCTAGGTTATTGTCCACCTAGAAGCATGATATCATAATCAGGATCATCGGTCTAAATCCAATTCACTCCGAACCATGCAGACATATCCAGCATTATACCGACCAGAATCACCTACATAAATCCAAATCTCATGTCTAACGGGTACTCCTACATGCTTCCCCAAAGTCATGATCCCAACAACATGAAATCTCACAATCCACCAAGGTCTCAGATAATTCCTCGAAGTCACTGATATAAACCACCAAGTCATCTGTCCAATATCCTCGAACTGGTCTATCTATGGCATCGTCAGACCTCGTGCTATATCAGGATGAAAATGTGCTCACTCATCGTGTCCACTATCTCCTCTACGAACCCGGTGTTGTGCAAGGTTACAAAGTCTTAACAGGCTCTCTCGCTTTACCATGGGTTAGGCACATGGTTAAGGATTCGTGCTGGAGTGTCTCGGGAAGTCTCAAAGGGTCTAGGAAGAGGGTTACTGGTCTGGAGGGTTAAACATAACTCTACGGAGTTGCAATAGATCGTGGAGGTTGTAGCAGAAGTCTTCGGTGCCAGTTGGCCGTCGAGGTAGAATCCTTGGTGCATCTTGTCTTGCGGGTCTTCAATTGGGGAGAGAGAGAGAATAGAGGGAAGAAGCAGCGTAGAGGAGGGAAATGCCTAAAAGGGGGTTCGATAGTGCAGGTGCAACAACAGGTGCAAAAAGGTCAAAACAAAAGAAACAAGGCAAGGAAGGTGATATAGCCATGCACTTGTTGCCTGGGGCAAAAGCGCGACTTATATCAAAACACAAGCAGATAAAAGAAAACAACACACAATCATGGTTCTATTCGAACCATCATACGGACTCGACTGCGCATAGGGGGTACACGACTCATCCTACCCTAGGGGTTCTCGGACTCAGTGTCGTGACTTGTGCCTCGTGCAGTCTTCTGAGCTTCCTCGGATGTTGCTATGCCCCTTGTAGTTGTTTGATGAATGATCCGGGTTGTGCCTGAAGAATCTTCAACAACTTCTCGCCTGATGAGGTGATGTGGTGAAGGTGCCTCCTTGTAGCTGGCGTTGACTTGGTCTCCCCTGGTCTCTCTAATCTTGACGCTCCCTTGTGCCTTTTGGGACGTCGATGGTACCAGGTAGGCAATCCGTATGCAATGACAATAACAAGGCATAATAGAGGTCCAACATGTCGGTTTTGTTGTTGAAAACATCGACACCAAGAGCGGGGGACAAAGAGAACCGTTTTCCTGCTCACTATGGTGAGGCGGACCAAATGGCAAGGTTCTCATCCACCGGTGGTCGTCGATACAACAACGGTAGTGACAGGATTACTCTATTAGCGATGCATATCATGATTTTGCATAACCTATTCCCTGGTCATCATAGGCCAACGTTGCATCTTCTTGGGGTACTGCCAAGGGTATCACCATCTTCTGGGTCTTCATGTCCTCATCCATCGAGGATGTAACTTCCGTTGGTATCGTCTTGTCGTGGTGTCGTCAATCTTGCATTCAGAAGAGGTGGGTAAGTGTTTGGCAAGGTGCACTCCACGAGGATTACAGAAAATCCAGTGGTCAGGGGCATAGGGGTTCTAGCGACCAAGATTTTGAAGAGGAAGAGATCAAGTATAGCCTAGTTTTCGAAAAACTGAGAAGGGAAGAGAAGTATAGATAGTTTTGAAAACTAATAATAGTTTTGAAAATAGCTTTACCCTAACTAACGACCATGCTAACTAAGGCTTCCTACAGTCAGGATGGCTCTGATACCAGCTCTGTGGGGACCCCGACTCGTAAGTCATGATCACCGAATGCACGTGTACAGTGATCCCAGAGATCAATGCTCACTGAACACACAGAAGCTGAATAACAAGAGTCTTACATCCATACATACCGTATTACACAAATAGGACCATAATGGTCAAGTCTTGAGTATATCGTCGCAGCAGAAAATCTTCAATGACAACATGGACCCATGCCATCTGCCTTAACCCTACAGGCATTCTGACTGGGAAGCGTCCTAGCTCGCATGCTCGTCACCAAGAAATCTTCATCATAACCTGTTCTCTCATGCCTGGCCAATAAAATAACCAGTGGCAAGCCAATGAGTACATTGAATGTACTCGCAAGCAACCCAAGTGTGATAACAGAATAATTATGCAAGGCTCTACTGCTAGGTTGGCAGATTTGCGGAAAGCTAGTTTTTCATATGCAAGCATGATCAACATATAACAAGGGCATGCATGTGTCTGTAACAAGCATCAGGAGGTCACAGACATCATTATCAAGAAAGAGTTGCAATCAACTCATGCTCAAGCTCATTGTGACTTCCTCAAGGATCACATCATCAACATTACTGAACCATGTTGTTTCCTCACACACACACACACACCAGATTTCGCAAACGTTGGACGTAGCCCAAGAGCGGTTACCCAACTGTCCATGACCGTGGACACGGCTATTCGAATAGTTTTACAATCTGCAGAGGTTGCACACTTTACCCACAAGATCCGGGGAACTTCCGTGTCATCCACGACCCGCGGTACCTCAAGTACCCGGGGTAAGCACCCGATCACTATGTTTCCCTAGGCGACACTAATATGGAGTCCACTCGATTGGTAACAGCCCCGTGCCAAACATTTCACATCTCAAGGTTTGTGGAGACTCGCTCCGTATTCATCACATACCACTGACACGGGGTACCAACGGTGTGTCCGGTGCCCTGTGAAAACAGTCATGGCCGCCTATCCAAGCACGACCCCGTCCCGAGAGTGACCTCGTGTCACCCCCGTCACTAGTAATGCGGGCACCATGCTAGTATCGACCTAGGTAATCAATAATGCCCTTTCCCATATAAGGGTAGAGTGGTTGCGCATGTAAGGTTGGAATAACGGTCGCAACTTAAACCAATCCGTTTTTTTCAAAACAACACACACACTTTCCTCGGTACACCACTTCGTCATCAAGTGGTTACCCAACTCACCATCTCCCTCGGGCATAAATGGCACCCGACGGGGTTTTCGAAAAGTCTTTTGAAAGTATCCTGCTTCCGTCACCATGCATATACCCGTCCCATATGCGTAGCCACTATTATAGCAACCTAACTACTCCCATCCACATAACCCTCATAGGAAGGTAGGGTCATGTTAGATGCAAGTTTCAATAGTAAGCAACAAAGGTAGCAACCAAAGTGGTCTCCACCTCAACATGATTCCGATGCATTGATAATAAGGTGCTATGAGACATGCATAAAAAGGGTTTCTCGAACATGGTCAAAGGGCTGCTTGCCTTATTCTTCCGAGTCTTCAAACCTTCTGGTCCATCTCCGAGTATTCTGTTTATTTCGTCAACTAACGATGGAAACAATCATAATAAGCAACACAATCAAAGCAAAAATAAAAGTGCTCTAAAAATAGGAGTTGGACTTTTCTAGGATACCTCTGGTCATATGAAAAATAACCAAGGTGGTTTCATAGGTGTTGGTTCAATAGGTAGTTTGGAATATTTCAATATGATGGAATCAAGGGTTTTATGGATTTGGAAGAAGTATACAGAAATATTTTCTTGAATGATGAGCAAAGGTACCCATCATCAAGTCATGATTTTAGAAGCATTTAGGAGTTGGTTTCACTGGATTTGGATTTGAAATGAATTTCCTAGGATTTTGCAAAGCTGATAATTATGAAGAAATGGCTCAATATTTGGTGGGGTACAGAAACTATTATTAAAAATGTTCCAAAACTAAGTTTGGACATGACAAGCATCTAGGAATTTGAATCACTGAATTTGGATCAAGATTGACCTCTCTGTGATTTTCTAAAGTTCATCACAGAAATGAAATAAAGGCATTTGATAAATATTTGTGAAAGAAAGGTTTCTGGAATAATGTGCATGCTGCACCATGTGATAGAGCATGATTTATGGAGCCATAGGAAATTTGAATCATGCAATTTGGAGTTCATTTGAATTATCTAGGCATTTTTGAAGTTGACAGAATAAAGAAAAAGAAAAGGAATAAGGGTTCAACCTTATATAGTGCGCAGGGCGAGGGATAGCTCGCGGGCCGGCCCAGCGGCTCGGCCGCTCGCGCGCAGGGGGGCCACGCCGGAGGCGTCTTTCGGGGATACGCTTCCGCGCGGGGGAGGCAGGCTGCGCCGTTGCCGCCTCCACTAAAACGGGTGGGCCTGGCCCCCCGGGGTCGCTGACCTGCGGGCCCCTCCCACAGGGTCATCCCCTACCTCCCATGCCCGTGACGGAGGGGCTGGTTGTCGCGGCTGCGCGCCGGCCGGCGCCCGTCCCCGGCGGCAGGGGCCACCTCTGGCCAGGCCGAGGCCACCGGAGGGTTCCTCGGGGAGCGGCGCGTCGGGGAAGTCCCTTGGGGCGGCAGGGGAGGGGCCGGAGCACCTCCTGCACCTGACCATGGCGGCGGCCTCGTCGGTTGATGGTGGAGCGGGCACCACGAGGCACCAGAGCAGGAGATAGAGAGTGGGGGAGCTCCGCCGGTCTGCTGCGGTTCTCCTGGTGGCCAAGGAAGAGGAGGAGAGGCTCTGGTTCATCAGTGCCGGGCAGAGGCCGACGGCGACCATGGTGGCCATGGCGAGGGAAAGAGAGCACTAGGGGAAGAGGGGGCATGTCTAGGAGATGCACGGGAGAGAGGAGGGTCCAGAAGAGGCGAAGGGGGCTCGGGGGGAGGCTTTTTATAAGCGCAGCCGCGGTGCACCGTGAGTTTCGTCCATGGACGTGCTCGGGCAAGCTCGTGGAGAGAGGAGGAGGGCAGGGGAGGATAAGACCGACATCCCGGCAGGTTGTGGACGTCGAGGGGACCTCGAGGGACACGCTCTCTCTGCCCAAGGTTGCCTGGAAGCCTCGGGAGGGCCGAGCTACAGTGCCTCGGTGCACTGTAGCGTGCTCCAGAGCGCGCCTTTGGCCGACATGCTCATGTCTTTGCTTTCCAGGCCGTGTCCCCCAGTGTCCAGTAGTGCTAGGGAGTAGTAAACAATGGGGAGGCAGTCTTGGATGCTCTGGTGAGCCACCGAAATGAGGAGGGAGGTGAGGAAGAAGGTGAAAACTGCTGTCCAGCAGTAGATATTGGGGTTTTACCCCCTCCAATGATTGAGCTGAGGCCATAGAGAAGTTACTGGGGGTAGAGGATGATCAGGGGAAGGTGTGGTAGAAATTTGGGGTAAAGGGAAATAGTAAAGGGGGTCCAAACACTTGTTTTGGTAATTGGACAGAAGGTGTTTGATCAGGTTTTGGGGAGGCAAAAGATTTCCAATTGGCATGGGACTTAACAGGATCAAATGTCACATATAATTAGGCCCCTACACCAAATTTGAGCTTATTTGGGCAAAGTGGCCAATGTAACTTTGGTGAACCCTAGAAATCAACAGAAATGGTTTCACCATGTTTGAGTCAAGAAAATCATCTCCCCTTGATGCACCACTTGGTGTAGCATCATCATTTGGGATTATGAACATGCCCGCAAAGTTTGAGGCTCCAGATAAAAAGTTGACAATGTAAAGTTGTTCAAATTTGAATTTGAACAGAAGTGGTTTTGGGGTGATCTGATCAAGTTGCTCTATTCCAAATCTTGTGCCATTTGGTCTAGATGCCTTATTAGGCCATTCTAGCATGTTCACCAAATTTGAGAGCATTTGGACAAGTTTGGCAATGTAGAGTTGCTCAAACTTCAAATATGGACAGAATGGTTTTGAGGGGATTATAGGATGTTTCCTTGATCTTCAAGGCATGAGGCTTTGCAAGATCATCAAATATGTCACATTTGACATGATAGAATTTCCCTGGAATTTTTGGAGAATATTTCCTTTGTAAATATTTCAAAAGCTTGAAATATCCAGAAAGGGTTTTGGAAGGATTTGTCCAATATTTTGAACATGACCATGTGCTGAAACTCGTATATATGGACAATATATGTCCTATGAGTCTCCCTGAATTTTGGCAAATATTTTTGAAATGATTAAATAATTTTTCCCTATTAAAGACCATTTTTGGCCTTAAGAAAAAGCTTTTGAATAAAATATAAAAATAACTTTTAAAATTATACTTTTGTGGTTTCTGGAAGTCCTATACCTAATAGGATTCAAATATACTTTTTGAAAGATTTTTCACACCCTAAATAAGGTACTTGCAGTGCAAATCTCAATTCAAGGGTTTTTGGAAAACTAATTTTAGAAATACCATTTGGCCAAAAATATTTTTATAAGAAAATTCTATACTGGTATATACACATGGCATGATCATTGGGTAAAGGTTTTGGGTCAAGGAGATGAAGTATAAGAGTTGGAGGATTTATTTGAATTTTTTAGAGCACTAGCAAACAGCAGACAAAAGTCAAATCAAGCAAAGTCAAAAACACTCGAAAGTTTTTTGTAAATCCACATTTTTAACATGATAATTAGTTTAAGCAAAGTGATATGAAAATCAGGGTGTGACAGACCTACCCCCCTTACAAGAATCTCGTCCCCGAGATTCCCAGACTAGGCGTGGAAAGAAAGGCGGAGTCTTGGATACGGGGTAGTCTTCACTTCTTCTTGTTGGTTCTGCTTCCGAGCGGTGCTCCTTGGAATCTTGAAGTGCTTGATGGTATGGCTTCTTGCTTGATGCCTTCCTTGATGGAGGTTGCTGAGGGGTCTCTTGCATAGGTTAGGTTGGGTTAGCTGCCAAAGGCTCGGTGATCGATGTCCTTGCGGGCATCGGGCTAGCTAGGAGGTAAGAAGTACTTCCAGAGTGGGGGCTCGTGGAAGATTTGGTGCACGGAGAGTATCTCAGGTGGTAGATCTAGCTGGGGAGCCGTCTACTACATGACTTGCAGTGATCTCAAAGGGTCCAATGAACCTTGGTGCGAGCTTCCCCTTGACGTGGAAACGCTTGGTTCCCTTCAGAGGAGTTACCCGCAGGTACACACGGTCCCCGACATGGAAACCCATGTTCCGACGGTGAGTGTCAGCATAGCTCTTTTGCCTTGACTTGGCTGCCTTCAAACGTTCTCTGACTAGTTGGACTTGCTCTTCTGCCGCGCGGAGAATATCCGGTCCAAAGACTAGTCCTTCTCCAGTCTCTGACCAGTTGAGGGGTGTGCGGCATCTGCGTCCGTACAACACCTCAAATGGTACCATCTAAGGCTCGACTGGTAACTGTTGTTATAGGAGAACTCGGCAAAAAGGGAGACAATCCTCCCACTTGTCTCCATATGCCAAGACACAGGCTCGGAGTCATGACTTCGAGAATCTGATTGACTCGTTCAGTCTGACCTTCGGTCTGGGGGTGGAAAGCGGTGCTGAAAGATAACTTGGTTCCCAAGGCTTCTCGGAACTTCTTCCAGAACCTTGAGTTGAACTAGGCTCCTCGATCTGACACAATCTCCTTGGGAATGCCGTGAAGACTTACGATTTGGTTGATGTAGAGAGCTGCCAGCCGGTTGCCATCATAAGGGGTCTTGACAGGAATGAAATGGACTACCTTGGTCAAATGATCGACTATGCCCAGACAGAGTCATGTCCTCTATCCGACCTTGGTAATCCAGTGGCGAAGTCCATTCCGACTTTATCCCACTTCCACTCAGGAACCTTGAGTGGTTGAAGCAATCCGGTGGGTCGCTGATATTCAGCCTTGACCCTATGGCGCACATCTCACTTTGCAACATAGGTCGCAATCTCTCTTTCATCGTGTGCCACCAGAATCGTGCCTTTAAGTCTTGATACATCTTGGTGTGAGCGTTCCTCTGGGAGGAGTGGTTTGCAGATACGCCCGGTCTTCGACGCGGAAGTTTACTTCTTGATGACGGTGGTCGGTGTAGATCTTCCTTCTTGACAGGGCGGTCTTCAAATGTCTTCCATCCAGCTGTCCGTCTCTTCTTTGTCTTCGGGCAGTCAAGTAGGCCATCAAATAATGATGTTACCTAACTTTTCCAATCACTCCATGAGTTCTATGGGGTACGCCAGGTAGGCTGGGGTATTGGTGGTGGTCTCGGCTGAGTATTGCAGAGGCCTTCCTGACTCTGGGTCAAGGCCCGTGGTCAGAATCTGACCAGGTTGTGGCTCGGTGGGGCTTAAGGGTTTCGAGGATTCTAGTGAATGAGTGAACTTTTATCATCTTATCCTTAAGCACGGTTTCTGAGATGCCAATAGCTCTATCTAGTACTCCGAACGGAAAAGCGGCCTCTCGCATAGACCAACTTCAATCACCACTCATGCCATACATATCCTCATGATTCACAAGAGACGGTCTAACATAATTATACTTGTCTATGATCCCCAAATCTATATGTATGTCTTCCTCTAAAATCCAAAGGTAGATCATACATGCTGCTGAGCTTAAATTAAACTCCATAATCCAAGCACTCAACCTATTCTGGCAAGGCTCACGATAAGGCATCACCAATCTAAGGAAACACGTCGTATGCCACTCCAAGATTTTGTTTCCTTCCTATAGATCAACTCCGATAGCCCGGTAATTTCCATCAATCTCCACATAATCCAACAAGTCTACAAATCCGATGTCTACGGTGTTCCACAAGATCTCAAGTCCCTATGATATCCAAACACTGGGAAGGACTACGCATTACGACAGTACGTCCACCAAATTCCCATCATCCGGGTCAAGTAAACTCCAAGATCTCGACTATATAGATCTCTAAATCATCTCCGACAAATAATCTAATCTCCTAGGTTATTTTCCACCGAGAAGCATGATATCATAATCAGGATCATCGGTCTAAATCCAATTCACTTCGAACCATGCAGACATATCCAGCATTATACCGACCAGAATCACCTACATAAATCCAAATCTCATGTCTAACGGGTACTCCTACATGCTTCCCCAAAGTCATGATCCCAACAACATGAAATCTCACAATCCACCAAGGTCTCAGATAATTCCTCGAAGTCACTGATATAAACCACCAAGTCATCTGTCCAATATCCTCGAACTGGTCTATCTATGGCATCGTCAGACCTCGTGCTATATCAGGATGAAAATGTGCTCACTCATCGTGTCCACTAGCTCCTCTACGAACCCGGTGTTGTGCAAGGTTACAAAGTCTTAACAGGCTCTCTCGCTTTACCATGGGTTAGGCACATGGTTAAGGATTCGTGCTGGAGTGTCTCGGGAAGTCTCAAAGGGTCTAGGAAGAGGGTTACTGGTCTGGAGGGTTAAACATAACTCTACGGAGTTGCAATAGATCGTGGAGGTTGTAGGAGAAGTCTTCGGTGCCAGTTGGCCGTCGAGGTAGAATCCTTGGTGCATCTTGTCTTGCGGGTCTTCAATTGGGGAGAGAGAGAATAGAGGGAAGAAGCAGCGTAGAGGAGGGAAATGCCTAAAAGGGGGTTCGATAGTGCAGGTGCAACAACAGGTGCAAAAAGGTCGAAACAAAAGAAACAAGGCAAGGAAGGTGATATAGCCATGCACTTGTTGCCTGGGGCAAAAGCGCGACTTATATCAAAACACAAGCAGATAAAAGCAAACAACACACAATCATGGTTCTATTCGAACCATCATACGGACTCGACTGCGCATAGGGGGTACACGACTCATCCTACCCTAGGGGTTCTCGGACTCAGTGTCGTGACTTGTGCCTCGTGCAGTCTTCTGAGCTTCCTCGGATGTTGCTATGCCCCTTGTAGTTGTTTGATGAATGATCCGGGTTGTGCCTGAAGAATCTTCAACAACTTCTCGCCTGATGAGGTGATGTGGTGAAGGTGCCTCCTTGTAGCTGGCGTTGACTTGGTCTCCCCTGGTCTCTCTAATCTTGACGCTCCCTTGTGCCTTCTGGGACGTCGATGGTACCAGGTAGGCAATCCGTATGCAATGACAATAACAAGGCATAATAGAGGTCCAACATGTCGGTTTCGTTGTTGAAAACATCAACACCAAGAGCGGGGGACAAAGAGAACCGTTTTCCTGCTCACTATGGTGAGGCGGACCAAATGGCAAGGTTCTCATCCACCGGTGGTCGTCGATACAACAACGGTAGTGACAGGATTACTCTATTAGCGATGCATATCATGATTTTGCATAACCTATTCCCTGGTCGTCATAGGCCAACGTTGCATCTTTTGGGGTACTGCCAAGGGTATCACCATCTTCTGGGTCTTCATGTCCTCATCCATCGAGGATGTAACTTCCGTTGGTATCGTCTTGTCGTGGTGTCGTCAATCTTGCGTTCAGAAGAGGTGGGTAAGTGTTTGGCAAGGTGCACTCCACGAGGATTACAGAAAATCCAGTGGTCAGGGGCATAGGGGTTCTAGCGACCAAGGTTTTGAAGAGGAAGAGATCAAGTATAGCCTAGTTTTCGAAAAACTGAGAAGGGAAGAGAAGTATAGATAGTTTTGAAAACTAATAATAGTTTTGAAAATAGCTTTACCCTAACTAACGACCATGCTAACTAAGGCTTCCTACAGTCAGGATGGCTCTGATACCAGCTCTGTGGGGACCCCGACTCGTAAGTCATGATCACCGAATGCACGTGTACAGTGATCCCAGAGATCAATGCTCACTGAACACACAGAAGCTGAATAACAAGAGTCTTACATCCATACATACCGTATTACACAAATAGGACCATAATGGTCAAGTCTTGAGTATATCGTCGCAGCGGAAAATCTTCAATGACAACATGGACCCATGCCATCTGCCTTAACCCTACAGGCATTCTGACTGGGAAGCGTCCTAGCTCGCATGCTCGTCACCAAGAAATCTTCATCATAACCTGTTCTCTCATGCCTGGCCAATAAAATAACCAGTGGCAAGCCAATGAGTACATTGAATGTACTCGCAAGCAACCCAAGTGTGATAACAGAATAATTATGCAAGGCTCTACTGCTAGGTTGGCAGATTTGCGGAAAGCTAGTTTTTCATATGCAAGCATGATCAACATATAACAAGGGCATGCATGTGTCTGTAACAAGCATCAGGAGGTCACAGACATCATTATCAAGAAAGAGTTGCAATCAACTCATGCTCAAGCTCATTGTGACTTCCTCAAGGATCACATCATCAACATTACTGAACCATGTTGTTTCCTCACACACACACACACACACACCAGATTTTGCAAACGTTGGACGTAGCCCAAGAGCGGTTACCCAACTGTCCATGACCGTGGACACGGCTATTCGAATAGTTTTACAATCTGCAGAGGTTGCACACTTTACCCACAAGATCCGGGGAACTTCCGTGTCATCCACGACCCGCGGTACCTCAAGTACTCGGGGTAAGCACCCGATCACTATGTTTCCCTAGGCGACACTAATATGGAGTCCACTCGATTGGTAACAGCCCCGTGCCAAACATTTCACATCTCAAGGTTTGTGGAGACTCGCTCCGTATTCATCACATACCACTGACACGGGGTACCAACGGTGTGTCCGGTGCCCTGTGAAAACAGTCATGGCCGCCTATCCAAGCACGACCCCGTCCCGAGAGTGACCTCGTGTCACCCCCGTCACTAGTAATGCGGGCACCATGCTAGTATCGACCTAGGTAATCAATAATGCCCTTTCCCATATAAGGGTAGAGTGGTTGCGCATGTAAGGTTGGAATAACAGTCGCAACTTAAACCAATCCGTTTTTTCAAAACAACACACACACTTTCCTCGGTACACCACTTCGTCATCAAGTGGTTACCCAACTCACCATCTCCCTCGGGCATAAATGGCACCCGACGGGGTTTTCGAAAAGTCTTTTGAAAGTATCCTGCTTCCGTCACCATGCATATACCCGTCCCATATGCGTAGCCACTATTATAGCAACCTAACTACTCCCACCCACATAACCCTCATAGGAAGGTAGGGTCATGTTAGATGCAAGTTTCAATAGTAAGCAACAAAGGTAGCAACCAAAGTGGTCTCCACCTCAACATGATTCCGATGCATTGATAATAAGGTGCTATGAGACATGCATAAAAAGGGTTTCTCGAACATGGTCAAAGGGCTGCTTGCCTTATTCTTCCGAGTCTTCAAACCTTCTGGTCCATCTCCGAGTATTCCGTTTATTTCGTCAACTAACGATGGAAACAATCATAATAAGCAACACAATCAAAGCAAAAATAAAAGTGCTCTAAAAATAGGAGTTGGACTTTTCTAGGATACCTCTGGTCATATGAAAAATAACCAAGGTGGTTTCATAGGTGTTGGATCAATAGGTAGTTTGGAACATTTCAATATGATGGAATCAAGGGTTTTATGGATTTGGAAGAAGTATACAGAAATATTTTCTTGAATGATGAGCAAAGGTACCCATCATCAAGTCATGATTTTAGAAGCATTTAGGAGTTGGTTTCACTGGATTTGGATTTGAAATGAATTTCCTAGGATTTTGCAAAGCTGATAATTATGAAGAAATGGCTAAATATTTGGTGGGGTACAGAAATTATTATTAAAAATGTTCCAAAACTAAGTTTGGACATGACAAGCATCTAGGAATTTGAATCACTGAATTTGGATCAAGATTGAGCTCTTAGTGATTTTCTAAAGTTCATCACAGAAATGAAATAAAGGCACTTGATAAATATTTGTGAAAGAAAGGTTTCTGGAATAATGTGCATGCTGCACCATGTGATAGAGCATGATTTATGGAGCCATAGGAAATTTGAATCATGCAATTTGGAGTTCATTTGAATTATCTAGGCATTTTTGAAGTTGATAGAATAAAGAAAAAGAAAAGGAATAAGGGTTCAACCTTATACAGTGCGCAGGGCGAGGGATAGCTCGCGGGCCGGCCCAGCGGCTCGGCTGCTCGCGCGCACGGGGGCCACGCCGGAGGCGTCTTTCGGGGATACGCTTCCGCGCGGGGGAGGCGGGCTGCGCCGTTGCCGCCTCCACTTAAACGGGTGGGCCTGGCCCCCCGGGGTCGCTGACTTGCGGGCCCCTACCGCAGGGTCATCCCCTGCCTCCCGCGCCCGCGACGGAGGGGCTGGTTGTCGCGGCTGCGGGCCAGCCGGCGCCCGTCCCCGGCGGCAGGGGCCACCTCTGGCCAGGCCGAGGCCACCGGAGGGTTCCTCAGGGAGCGGCGCGTCGGGGAAGTCCCTTGGGGCGGCAGGGGAGGGGCTGGAGCACCTCCTGCACCTGACCATGGCGGCAGCCTCGTCGGTTGATGGTGGAGCGGGCACCACGGGGCACCAGAGCAGGAGATAGAGAGTGGGGGAGCTCCGCCGGTCTGCTGCGGTTCTCCTGGTGGCCAAGGAAGAGGAGGAGAGGCTCTGGTTCATCAGTGCCGGGCAGAGGCCGACGGCGACCATGGTGGCCATGGCGAGGGAAAGAGAGCACTAGGGGAAGAGGGGGCATGTCTAGGAGATGCACGGGAGAGAGGAGGGTCCAGAAGAGGCGAAGGGCGCTCGGGGGGAGGCTTTTTATAAGCGCAGCCGCGGTGCACCGTGAGTTTCGTCCATGGACGTGCTCGGGCAAGCTCGTGGAGAGAGGAGGAGGGCAGGGGAGGATAAGACCGACAGCCCGGCAGGTTGCGGACATCGAGGGGACCTCGGGGGACACGCTCTCTCTGCCCAAGGTTGCCTGGAAGCCTCGGGAGGGCCGAGCTACAGTGCCTCGGTGCACTGTAGCGTGCTCCAGAGCGCGCCTTTGGCCGGCATGCTCATGTCTTTGCTTTCCAGGCCGTGTCCCCCAGTGTCCAGTAGTGCTAGGGAGTAGTAAACAATGGGGAGGCAGTCTTGGATGCTCTGGTGAGCCACTGAAATGAGGAGGGAGGTGAGGAAGATGGTGAAAACTGCTGTCCAGCAGTAGATATTGGGGTTTTACCCCCTCCAATGATTGAGCTGAGGCCATAGAGAAGTTACTGGGGGTAGAGGATGATCAGGGGAAGGTGTGGTAGAAATTTGGGGTAAAGGGAAATAGTAAAGGGGGTCCAAACACTTGTTTTGGTAATTGGACAGAAGGTGTTTGATCAGGTTTTGGGGAGGCAAAAGATTTCCAATTGGCATGGGACTTAACAGGATCAAATGTCACATATAATTAGGCCCCTACACCAAATTTGAGCTTATTTGGGCAAAGTGGCCAATGTAACTTTGGTGAACCCTAGAAATCAACAGAAATGGTTTCACCATGTTTGAGTCAAGCAAATCATCTCCCCTTGATGCACCACTTGGTGTAGCATCATCATTTGGGGTTATGAACATGCCCACAAAGTTTGAGGCTCCAGATAAAAAGTTGACAATGTAAAGTTGTTCAAATTTGAATTTGAACAGAAGTGGTTTTGGGGTGATCTGATCACGTTGCTCTATTCCAAATCTTGTGCCATTTGGTCTAGATGCCTTATTAGGCCATTCTAGCATGTTCACCAAATTTGAGAGCATTTGGACAAGTTTGGCAATGTAGAGTTGCTCAAACTTCAAATATGGACATAATGGTTTTGAGGGGATTAGAGGATGTTTCCTTGATCTTCAAGGCATGAGGCTTTGCAAGATCATCAAATATGTCACATTTGACATGATAGAATTTCCCTGGAATTTTTGGAGAATATTTCCTTTGTAAATATTTCAAAAGCTTGAAATATCCAGAAAGGGTTTTGGAAGGATTTGTCCAATATTTTGAACATGACCATGTGCTGAAACTCTTATATATGAACAATATATGTCCTATGAGTCTCCCTGAATTTTGGCAAATATTTTTGAAATGATTAAATAATTTTTCCCTATTAAAGACCATTTCTGGCCTTAAGAAAAAGCTTTTGAATAAACTATAAAAATAACTTTTAAAATTATACTTTTGTGGTTTTTGGAAGTCCTATACCTAATAGGATTCAAATATACTTTTTGAAAGATTTTTCACACCCTAAATAAGGTACTTGCAGTGCAAACCTCAATTCAGGGGTCTTTGGAAAACTAATTTTAGAAAATACCATTTGGCCAAAAATATTTTTATAAGAAAATTCTATACTAGTCTATACACATGGCATGATCATTGGGTAAAGGTTTTGGGTCAAGGAGATGAAGTATAAGAGTTGGAGGATTTATTTGATTTTTTTAGAGCACTAGCAAACAGCAGACAAAAGTCAAATCAAGCAAAGTCAAAAACACTCGAAAGTTTTTTGTAAATCCACATTTTTAACATGATAATTAGCTTAAGCAAAGTGATATGAAAATCAGGGTGTGACAGGCACGCACGCCAAATTTTGTCGCGTTCCGAGCCTGTATGGATTTTCTATGATTTTCCGGGCCGAAAACCCCTAAAACACCGGTTGTACGTGACGCAACGTGCGTTCGTTGTCCGATTCCGTTCATTTTTGGCGTGGGGTGCCCGGGTGGGGTCCCACACGCCCTGCCCGAAATTGGGTAGATTCCGTGCAACCGCTCAGGCACTTGGTGTGGAAGGCGGTGGTTTCGGTATGGCCGGAGTGGACCCTCGGTCGCACGTCCCTCCTTCGCATCCGCCAAAAGGGCTCCATTTTTTTCCACGTGCTATAGTGGCCACTCAGGACACGCACGCCAAATTTTGTCGCGTTCCGAGCCTGTATGGATTTTCTA
>LR738709.1:121632813-121692812 GCA_902687465.1 Secale cereale | reverse complement strand
CATCCACCAAAAGGGCTCCATTTTTTCCACATGCTACAGTAACCACTCAGGGCACGCACGCCAAATTTTGTTGCGTTCCGAGCCTGTATGGATTTTTTACGATTTTCCGGGCCGAAAACCCCTAAAACACCGGCCGGACGTGACGCAAGGTGCGTTCGTTGTCCGATTCCGTTCATTTTTGGCGTGAGGTGCCCGGGTGGGGTCCCACACGCCCTGCCAGAAGTTGGGTAGATTCCGTGCAACCGCTCAGTCACTTGGTGTGGAAGGCGGTGGTTTCGGTATGGCCGGAGTGGACCCTCGGTCGCACGTCCCTCCTTCGCATCCGCCAAAAGGGCTCCATTTTTTTCGGCTCAGGTACTTGGTGTACCAGGCAGTGGTTTCGGTATGGCCGGAGGGGACCCTCGGTCGCACGTCCCTCCTTCGCGTTCGCCGTAAATGTTGTGTACGTTGTCGGATTTTGTTTATTTTCGATACGTAGGGTAAGTCCGCACACGCGCTGCTTTCATCGTTGCTACATATTTCTTCCCGAACGGATGACTTTCTCATCACTATTTCAAAAGAGTAGTGCTTTGGTCCAAACATTTCAAACAAACTAACTTTTTCATTTTAATTAAATTTTACATTCTTCATCCAAACATAAACGAGTTCATTCCAGCATAAACGAGTTCATTCCAACATAAACGAGTTCATCGAAACATAAACGAGTTCACACATAGTTCTTTAGAACGGCGAAAACAAGACTACTATTCGTCGTCGCTATCCAAGAGATAGATGACGTTCTGGCCGTCACCGTCGTCGTCGTCATCATCGTCGTTGCTCTCCTAGGCTAAGCGGTCCCAGTCGATGTCGTCCTCCTCCACGTGCGGGGCCTCCGCCGGCAATGGCTCCACTTTTCTCCAGTCGTGAAAACCCTGATTCCAGAACCCTTTTCTCCAGAAGCAATTCCGATCTCCGCCGCCATCGCCACCAAGTTTCGGGTGACCAGAATTCCTGTGCCGGCATCCTGCCGGGACGGGGAAGTGCCCCCGGATTCATCTCCATCGATGTTGCTTCCTCCCTCCATGATGCGGGAGTAGTTCCTCCTTGGGGCTGAGGTTTCTACCAGTAGCTATGTGGTCAATTCTCTCTCCCATGATGTGATCTTCGTTGTGATCATAGGCTATGTTAATCTAGGGTGATCCCATGATATTTCCCCTTCCTCTATGTATTGAATTGATGTACTCACTTGTCTTTATCTAGTATAATCCCCGAGACCAAGGTGACAGCGGTCTATTGGACATGGATTAGAAGAATATTTCCATGAGTGATTTCCTCTTTTGTGTGTTGATTGAAGATTGAGAGTCTCTTGGTGCTTGTCTTTGACTATCCTGGAGATATGTTGTGGTGATTGTGGTACTCTCTTTGGATGGCCGCGGTGACATTGGGAAATCCATAGATTGAGAACTACGAACTTTGAGGTGTGCTTTTGTAGCCCTACATAATTCTCGTCCTCTCTTGACCACAAAGGAATGACCTCCGAGTGCGTCTCCATTGCATGTTTTATGGGAAATATCTTGTGATTAGACTATGTTAATGTTGTTGGGAGTTGCCACTAGTGAAAGTATGAAGCCTAGGCCTTGTTTCCACCATTGCAATACCATTTGTGCTCACGTTTACCACTTGTTTGCTTGCTGCACTTTTTATTACAGATTTATATTACTTTGCTTTGCCACTCCTATCATCCATATTTTACCATCTCTTCGCCGAACTAGTGCACCTATACAACTCCTAGTTGTATTAGGTGTGTTGGGGACACAAGAGACTTCTTGTATCTTAGTTGCAGGGTTGCTTGAGAGAGACCATCTTCAACCTCTACTTCCCTGAGTTCGATAAACCTTAGGTCATCCACTTGAGGGAAATTGCTGCTGTCCTACAAACCTCTGCGCTTGGAGGCCCAACATAGTCTACAAGAATAGAAGCGTGTGTAGACATCAAGCTATTTCTGGCGCCGTTGCCGGGGAGGTAAGTGTTTGAAGATATATCTTTAGATCTTGCAAATACCACTTGGGATAATTGAAATAATTATGAATGATTGTTATGATGGGATAGTCAATCCTAGTATTCATTTGTTGAAACTTACAGAACTTTGTGAGTTGTTTAAGATTTCAGGTTTGACAAGAGATGGAGTCATGAGGAAATTATTTGCCTTGTCACTGAAATGAAAATCATTGGAATGGTATAGGCTACTAGATGACTCTCACCTGTTGGATTGGGAAGAGATCCAGTCTCTCTTTTACTGCAAGTTTTATCCTCTTCATGAAGTCCATGAGAATAGGAATTATGTTTATAATTTCTATCCTCATGACGGAGAGAGCATAGCTCAAGCTTGGGGGAGACTGAAAACGTTAATGCTAAAATGTCCTAACCATGGGCTCCCCAAAGATATGATTATTACTAATTTCTATGCGAGGCTCTCTCGACAGGATAAAGATTTGCTCGATGCTTCCTCTATGGGTTCTTTCACAAACGAAAAGATTGATGCTAAATGGGAACTCCTTGAAAGAATTCAACGCAACGCTGAAGATTGGGAGATCAACAAAGGTAAAGAGTCAGGTATAATATATGAGTATGATTGCATTAAGTCCTTTGTTGAAACTACAAGTTTTAATAAGTTTAGTGCTAAGTTTGGGCTTGATTCTCAACTCCTTGTTGATTTCCTCAAATATTTTGCTTCACATCTTAATATGCCTAAGGAGGATTGGATCAAGCATCATGAACCTTTTAAAGAGATTTGCAAAGAAAATGAAATTGTTCATGATGATTGCAACATGCATGATCCAATTCCTAAAAATGAAGTTTTATATAAGCATGTTAATTTTTGTGGAGTGGATAGACCTTGTGAAAGGCCTATGATTGAAGAAGAGACGTATTGTAAGCAACATAAGCATGAAAGAACAATCACTTGGGTCAAAGATTTAAATGAAATTGCTAGAGAATTGTGTGACCTTTATCCTTTTACTTGTGAACTTTGCTGTATAGAGGGTCACTTTAATTTTCAATGCATGCACTTTCAAAACATATCTGTTAACTAGTTGTGTGATAACATGATCACCCCCGATCTTTATGATGAGCTTATGTTATTTTTGATGTGTGAAGAGTTATCAGAAAAGACTTCTTGGCTAGATGTTAATGCCATAGGAATAAAAAACACTTTGCAAAATTGCCATCTCTATTGTATTGTTAATTGCCATAAAAATGATTACATAAGTAAGATTAGAAAGGAGGGAACTTTACCAAAGTATAAAAATGTCTCTTATATTTCTGCTAATAAAAAGGAGAGTTTCTCCCAAGTTTCCCCTATTGTTTCTAATGATAAACCAGGATATGTGGAGAAGCTTCATCTCCAACCACTCCCTCCTAAGGTGAAGAAGAAGAAAAAGAAGAGGAGGATGAAGAGGAGCAAGAAGGAAGAAGAATGGGTATCAACCTGGCCTGAGCATATTCCTCCCATCAACTTTTATCCTAACAGTTGTAAGTTTAAAGAAGAAGGTGAAGTTTATTGCCTTAATTATCATCTTGATGATACGTCCGTAGGTACTATTGAAGATGATTTTGATTATGATATGCATGTTACTTATTGTGATTGGTAAAATGATGATAATGCTACTTATGATCTTGAAAATCTTTTTGGTACCAACTCTGAAAGTGATGATATGGAAAGCTCTAAGCTTGGGGATGATAGGATTGCAAATCCTTTACCCACTAGTGATGTGATAATTGATAATTCTTTTGCTAGTAAGAATAAAGACAACATGTTTACAAATATAGTTGCTAGCAATGATAATGCTCTTCTCTACTATGATGATGTTATAACTCCAATCTATAGTGATTATAAAGGTACCTATGACATAAGGAGAAATTATCCTTATGAAACTTGTCATAATCATGGGGAATTACTCCCTTGTTGAACACCATCTTCCTAATACACAATTAATCTATAGTGTTCAAGTTGATTATGATAGTCCTACTCCCACTATTACCAATGAGAAAGACTATGCTTATGTGGAGAGTAAGAGTACCTTTTTGCATGTGGATCATGATAACAATGCTTTATGTGATGCTTATATTGTTGAGTTTATTCGTGATCCCACTGAAAATTATTATGAGAAGGGAACATATGCTTATAGATATTTCAATAATATCAAGTTCCCTCTCTTTATGTTGAAGGTTTTGAAGCTGCACTTGTTTTGTCTTCCTATGCTTATTGCTTTGTGCTTCAATGAATTATTCTATTGCAATATTCCTATGCATAGGAAGCATGTTAGGCTTAAATGTGTTTGGTATTTGCTTCTTGATGCTCTCTTTTGTTCTTCAACTCTTATTCCTACGAGAGCATCATTAAAGTCTTAAGCCTATCTTTATGGCTATAAAGAAAGAGCTCTAGGGAGACAACCCTTGTTATCTTTGCTTTCAGTTTGTTCTTTCAGTTTTTAGTGGTCTTGATGTTTGTTACTACTGTATCAACATCATTGTATCTTTATTTTTCAGCTTTGTGCCAATTTTAGCCTCTGATTGCAAGAAAGTTCAAAAGTTGTGACATGCTGTCCAGAAAACAGATTCTGTCCTTGGAAAGAAAAATTCGAATAAAATCACCAGATCATCTTTTTGATCTGAATTTTTTTGACAGCATGCTCTATTCAATTGGCTTTCGAGCGTCCGTTCTGAGTTTTTTGATTTGAGTTGCAAAAGTACCCCAAAAAAATTATTTACTACCTGCTGGTCTGTTTTCACAGATTCTGCCCTGTTTTGCCTTTTCTTCGTTTTGCAGACCTTAAGCTTGCTTTTTCTTTGCAAAAACTTTTTGGCGATCTTGAGAAACAGTAGACCTTCAAGAATATCTTTGTTTCCAGCAGAGAAAAATTATTTTATTGTGGGTACTAACCACTCTAATCAGATTATGATGAGTTATGTATGAAGGGAGTTTTCAAGTGTGCGAGGGAAGATGATAAAAGAAGATTCAGGAGTGTCAAACGCTCAAGCTTGGGGATGCCCCCATGCACCCCCAAGAAATATCCAAGGAGACTCAAGCATCTAAGCTTGGGGATGCCCCCGTGCATCCCCTTCTCCATCAAAAATTATCAGTTCGTCCTTCGTTCCACTATATTTTTATCACTTCATGCGTTATGTGCTATGCTTGGAGCGTCTTGCTCTTTTCTTTTTAGTTTATTTAGTTTTACTTGCTGTTCTTAACAAGTTGGATCCTAGCCTTCATTGTTTGGGAGAGAAACACGCTCCACTCCACTGTAGAACACAACATAGGCTTGCATGCGTATCTTCTTGTGTGTGTTCTTTATCTTTTCATAGCTGCTGTCATGCTTAGCTCTTAGTTTTCATGCTTATCTTTTTAAGAGCTTTTGTTTAGGTTGTTGCTTCTGGAACTCTCTTGAGTTATCATGCTTATCTTGTTAAGAGAGTTGGCTTCTGTGGCACTGGTTGATATGTCTATGATAAAAATGCTATGTGCATAATGGTGCTTAGTAGTTCATGTTTTCTTATGGTTAGTCTCAAATAGCTGGGGGTTCTTAATGTGTTATTGAAGTACCAGCATGATTTGTTTGCCTATGATGTGGTATGGTTTAGTGATATCTTCCTCCAAGAATTTATTTTGATTGACTTGGCATATGCTCACGCATACTTAAGACTGTAAAGAAAGTCTATCAAGCCTTGATGATCTTTAATTTCTGAGTAGTGATATAACTTCCATGCCCGATTCAATGTTGCTTTGTCGCTCTGCATGATTATGGCCGTCATTGCTCTCTTAGTTGGTCGCTCCCAGTCTTTTGCTAGCCTTCACCTGTACTAAGCGGTCCGACTGCTTGTGCATCCAAAATCCTTGAAACCAGTTATGCCATATGAGTCCACCATACCTTCCTATATATGGTATTTACTTGCCATTCCTAACAAAGACTTTCTTGTACCATCTCAAAATTATTCAAAAGCGTTTCTCTTTTGTGCCTCTGTTTTAGCTCATGAGGAAGTAGTAGGTAATTCATGATCTTCTTATGTTGGACAAATTTTACCCCGGGATTGCATGTCTAATCTGCAAACCCCTAATACGAGGAGGGACTGGCATGAGTGCGCCCAGCTCACAAAAGATAATAGCAACAAACAAACCCTCCTTCACGCTTTGTTCATGAGAAATCAGGAAACTCTGGCAGTGATAAACAAAGGAGATTAAGGGGATGTGATCGTCCCCGCGTGGGAGCCGTTCCTCGAAACTTGTCCATCATAAGAAGTAATTGGATTATCTACTAGCATTCGTTGACGAATTATGCACCTCCCAAAAGCTTTTTGTCTCTGTTTTTAAAACCACGAGCTCTGGTACTTGTTTAGTCTTTGCTTCCAGCCACGGGTTTTCAACCTTGCCATCAAAATCCACGGTTCGAGAGTCTCCACCTTCTTTCTTCAAAGCACCAACTATTGAGAGCATGATTGTCATTCTGAGTGTAATGTGCATTGTCCCAAAGTACCATTGTCTTCTGCATGATTGTGATACCACTTATTCTGAAATCATTGTATCTAGTCATAACTTAAACTTCGGAGGTGCTCCTGCATTTATGTTTTGCTTCACTAAAGGGGGCAAGTGAGGTATCACTTTGTCATGTTTGCACACCATGCTCACTACAAATCTATTGGGTGTTTCAGTATCATATTGTAAACTTTCAGTTCTTTGTGATACTCTCATGAGGCAACTTAATTACTAAAGATTCATTATCTCAATAAACATTTGTCATGTGATTGTGAAAGACTCTTTGGTAGCATGTCACCACAAAAATTGTGCTTGTTATCATTTACCTACTCGAGGACGAGCAGGAATTAAGCTTGGGGATGTTGATACGTCCCAAACGTATCTATAATTTCTGCTTGCTCCATGCATGTTTTGGGTGATATTGCTATGCTTTTGATACACTTTCATACACTTTTGATCATATTTGGACTAACCTATTAACTCAGTGCACCCCAGTGCCAGTTTCTGTTTTCTGCTGTTTTTGTATTTCAGTTTTTCCCATTACTTAAATTGCCAGAAAAATTCCGGGAAAAATATATAAAAAATCAGCGCTCCAGAAGCTTCCATGCACCATAAGTGGGGCCAGAGGGGCCCTAGGCGCCCTGATGGCGCGGCCCCACCCCTGGCCGCGCTGGGGGGCCGCCTGGGGGGCTCCCACCTCCTCTGGTGCCCTACTTGGCCTCCTATTTATTCTCCCGTCGCGAAAACCCTGATTCCAGACCCCTTTTCTCCAGAAGCAATTCCGATCTCCGCCGCCATCGCCACCAAGTTTCGGGGGACCAGAATTCCTGTGCCGGCATCCTGCCAGGACGGGGAAGTGCCCCCGGATTCATCTCCATCGACGTTGCTTCCTCCCTCCATGATGCGGGAGTAGTTCCTCCTCGGGGCTGAGGTTTCTACCAGTAGCTATGTGGTCAATTCTCTCTCCCATGATGTGGTCTTCGTTGTGATCATAGGCTATGTTAATCTAGGGTGATCCCATGATATTTCCCCTTCCTCTATGTATTGAATTGATGTAATCACTTGTCTTTATCTAGTATAATCCCCGAGACCAAGGTGACAGCGGTCTATTGGACATGGATTAGAAGAATATTTTCATGAGTGATTTCCTCTTTTGTGTGTTGATTGAAGATTGAGAGTCTCTTGGTGCTTGTCTTTGACTATCCTGGAGATATGTTGTGGTGATTGTGGTACTCTTTTTGGATGGCCGCGGTGACATTGGGAAATCCATAGATTGAGAACTACGAACTTTGAGGTGTGCTTTTGTAGCCCTACATAATTCTCGTCCTCTCTTGACCACAAAGGAATGACCTCCGAGTGCGTCTCCATTGCATGTTTTATGGGAAATATCATGTGATTAGACTATGTTAATGTTGTTGGGAGTTGCCACTAGTGAAAGTATGAAGCCTAGGCCTTGTTTCCACCATTGCAATACCATTTGTGCTCACGTTTACCACTTGTTTGCTTGCTGCACTTTTTATTACAGATTTATATTACTTTGCTTTGCCACTCCTATCATCCATATTTTACCATCTCTTCGCCGAACTAGTGCACCTATAAAACTCCTAGTTGTATTAGGTGTGTTGGGGACACAAGAGACTTCTTGTATCTTAGTTGCAGGGTTGCTTGAGAGAGACCATCTTCAACCTCTACTTCCCTCAGTTCGATAAACCTTAGGTCATCCACTTGAGGGAAATTGTTGCTGTCCTACGAACCTCTGCGCTTGGAGGCCCAACATAGTCTACAAGAATAAAAGCGTGTGTAGACATCACCGCGCGTCGGGTAGCCATCTTTGTCGACCTTCCAGTCGTGCGGAAGACGGCAACCCGGCGGCACGAGCAGCCCATAGCGGAACAGCTCCTCCGTCTCCGGCGTGCTCAGGCTCGACGGCTAGGCGCTCGGACCGCCGTCGTCGTAGGTGCCGGAGCTGCCGCCGCGGTAGAACAACATATCGCCGACAGGAGATGTGTGTGATGAGACGTCGGGGAAGGAGGGAAGGAGTGTGAGCGGCGACGGGCGGACAGGGTGCTTTTTATAGAGCGGACGGCGGGGCAGCGGACGGACGGGGGAGTTATTGCGACGGCGCGGGACTCAAGGCGAAGACGCGGTAGGCGGCGGGCGGTGTTCGAGGGGGCAGGCGACGGGATGGGGTGGCGTTGATGGCGAGGCGGCAGGCGACGGGACGGGGGGCGTTGATGGCGAGGCGGCAGGCGACGGGACCGGGGGGGCGTTGATGGCGAGGCGGCAGGCGACGGGACGGGGCGGCGGTGGAGGCAGTCGAGGCGTTAGGCGACGGGACGGGGCGGCGGGGAGCGGTTTGACCACCGACGCGGTTGGACGCGCACGTCTCGCCGGCTTACGCGCGACGTGATACGCTCCACCGACGCGCGTATGCCGCCCGTCTACGCCACGCCAGTTAGTACGTCTCGCCGACGTTGCGCTTGTACGACGCGGGGGCCGGGGTAAGGGGGAATGACCATCCTACCCTTTTTTATAATTTGGTGTGAAGGGGTATTGGACGATCTCAACCGTTGACGTGTCTAGGGGGGTTGTACCGAAGAAGAAGTGTTTATATATATCTGAAATTACCGAAATAGAAAATTGTTGAGGGTTAAATCATCTTTCTATATTTTCATATGTCATTTCTCTTGCTTAATTACCAAGTAAAGATTTGGAAGCTTACAGTGATCCAACCTTGACAACACTACACGGACCTGGCTTTGAAGCATCAATTGACTACAAGAAACATTGTCCGCAAGTGCCGTTGTTGACATAGATTACAGGGACATGGCTGATGTTTTGTGTGCAAAATTTAAATTTGAACTGTACTGTTATAAGTCGGGCTGGTTACCCAAGAGGTTGATCCAAGTTAACTTCTATATTTTCTATGTAACATGATTTTCTGTGTGTGCTTGAAGTTACTCTGATGCTACCTTTTCTTGTTGTTGACAAGCACTAGCTTTTCTCCCAGGCCAATTATAAGGGGACATTGCAGGTCAAGATCCATGAATAGGAGCAAGGAATCACACTCAAGCTCTGATAAGAATGCCCATGAAGACAATGGGAGAGATCAATTCACTGTATTCTGCTCCAAGGCAAAGAACTCTTTTTGTGGAATCCATGCTACCATGTGTTGTAATTTACTGCCATTTCTAAGACAGGCCAGCCCTATTACCAGCCTGGTGCTTGCTTTTACACTATGGAGTTGTGACTCTGTCAGGACCCCGATCCTAAGTCACACCGATCTAGCTGTAACACATCATATCACTTTGCGGCCTCACGCACGGTAACCCCACGGGTGCCACCTTACCTGGCCCGGGACCGTTTGCGCATTTTGGCACACGTATATGACAGTGTCGCTAGCATCCATATGACAGAGAACCCGGGCCGACATGGCTAGTTATAATCCAAAAGTGGCACTAAATTACAGAGACAGGCATCCATGACCCAGCAACGAATGTGTCGGTCATCAACGTATGAACCCAAGTCGTAGCAAGCTACATGGACTTAAAGGAACAACGCGTGACATTTCCCCTAAGGGACAGACACAGGAACGAAGAAGGACACATGCCGGCCAGCCTACGTGTTCCGAGCAGTAGCATGCTACCAAGGCTCATTGGAATCACTAGGAGGCATTTCCCTGTAAGATAGGCTACCAAAGGAAAACAACTAGGTGTCGGATCCCACACATACCAAGCATTTCAATCATACACGCAATATGCTCAATATGTGCAAATACAACATTGCATCACAACAGAACTCTATGACTCAAAGTACTTTATTTAAAAGGCTCCAAGAGCCATACATAACATAGTCATACAGGTAGGGGTCACATGACCCAACACTCAAGTCATACAGTCATACAAGCACAAGCGGAAGCTACATGTCTGAGTACAGACAACTTAGAAAATAAAACAGGCTTGGTGTAGCCTGACTATCTACAAGGCCCTTCACATGTTCCAGATCACCGTCTGGGTGTCAAGCTACTCGTCGACGTCAACGTCTATGTAGAACCCATCAGCAGGGGCAGGGTTCTCCTCTGCAACAGTTATTAAGCAAACATGAGTACAAAGGTACTCAGCAAGTCTTACCACAGAACCTATCTTACATGCAACATTATCAAAGGGGGTAGTGGAGTTTATAGCAGAATGCCAGCTTTGACCTTGGCTAACCTATACTACAACTCTCAACAGATTGCAAGATGTTATTACGAACACGAGTCCTCTAGTCACCACATCAATACACTACCGAGGATCCTCTTCCGTCATCCTACGGAAGGGCCATCCACGGCACTCACGCTTATCTTGAGGCTTTTAGTAGTATCCATCAACTTGTCTATGAACTGTAAGATTAACCAAGTAGTTCGTACCGCGAACAACGGCTATTCGAATAGTTTGATAACCCTGCAGGGGTGTACTTCTTCACACACGCTTCCACCGCTTATCGCCGTTTACTCGGCGTGTACTCGGCAACCTTCAAGCGGAAGCCCAGCGAGGGTGTCGGCCACGACCTGACTAACTACTCAAGTCTCCCGTCCAGGTTTATCGCCTATTTGGGTTCCATCCGTGGGGAGATCCGGCCGGGGTGTCGCTCACGGCCCCAAACGATGTGTACAGGGTTCCCGAGTCACCAAACGGGCAACCGGTACACCGTGCCACGTACCTGTCGCATCACAACCCACCCCGAGGGTCAGCGTTGTGCACGACCTCCAGTAAGCTATAAACACCAGAAACTAGTTGCAACTCCTGGACAGAGATCAAGGGTAATTAATAAGTCGAGAGGGTCCATTGGTTTCGGGCCCAATGCATGGTAGTAACTGCAACTTGAACCACACATACAGATCTCGGGTCCTATGTACGGTTCCAATGAAACAACCCACCACGTACTCCTACATGGCCTTTCATCGATACCTTTGCCAAAAGTATTCCACACTTCCTTCTCTTTATCGAAAGATTGTTTCACTCTGATTCATCACCCAGATGAATCAGACCAGACACAACTCTAAGCATAGCAGGCAACATAACAAATAGCATGGTGGATCACACATCACATGGCTCAATCAACTCCTACACATGCTAGTGGGTTTCAACTATTTACTGTGGCAATGACAGGTCATGCAAGGGAATAGGGTTCAACTACCGCAGCAAGTAGCAGTTCACGCGATGTTGCCTTAATGCAGTAAAAGAGAGCAGGAGCGAGAAGATTGGGTTGTATCGGAATGATCAATGATTGCTTGCCTGACAAGGTAGTTGTCGGGTACTGCTCTTCAACTGGATACGCAACAGTATCCTCGGGAGCAGGACCTAACACAGGAAATACCGACGATACAATCATTAACAAACAAATGCAACAATATGATGCATGTTTATGACATGGCAAGATGCATGTGTGTTGGCTAATGCAACTAAGACCAGAGGGGTTTGAACCTATTTGAGTCAAAGATTCAAATTGAAGTTCAAACTAGTATTTAAATAAGTGCATTATCATGTTTTTGATATATACAGCAAGTTAACTTGTTCAAACATGCATGAAACCAGTGCCATTAGATAGATTGGATTTTTCTGATCATTTTTCATATATAAATCTTTTCCATCTGAGCTATGGTCGATTTTATATGATTTTTAGAAGTTTTGGGTATTTTCTGGAATTTCCTGAATTATTATTATATCTAAAAATCCCAGAAAAACCTTTACTGCGTCAGCATGACATCATGCTGACGTCAGCCAGTCAACAGGGCCAGTCTAGGTCAAACCTGACCAGTGGGTCCCTCATGTCACTGTCACAGCTAATTAACTGAGTTAATTAGAGTTAAACTAAAACTAATTAGCTGTCAGTGGGGCCAGGACCCACATGTCATTGACTAAACTAATTAACTAATTAATATTAAATTAACACCTAAACTGAGTTTGACTTGCGGGCGGGGCCCACATGTCATTGACCCAGGGGGTCAAACCCGTGGTCAAAACAGGTCAAACTCACCGGCGTTTAGCCGCCGGCGAGGCCAAACGCGGTGGCGTGCCTCGGAAAACGTCTGTGGTGCACGGTTCGAGCTGTGGTTGGGTGCGTTGGAGAGCTCTTGCTCTTCCGCATCGGATGGTGGTGGTCGCCGGACCTGGGGTGGCCGGAGACGACGGCAACAAGCTCGACGGCGGCGACCGGCGTCGGGCGTGTGTGGGGATGCGGCTGCAGGTGCCTAGGCGACGCGTGCGTAGCACCGTTCGCATCTACGTGCTGCGGTGAGTGCGATGGACGTGTGCCGGTGACCAAAAGGTCACCGGAGCATCACCGGCGACGAGCACGGCGGCGGTGCATGCGGTGGAGCTACGTGCAGTGGGTTACAGGGCAAGAGGGAGCCAACGGAGAGGGGGAGGAGGTAGCTAGTCTCACAGCGGTTGCAGCGAGCACCGAAGCGAGCTCGGAGGTGGTCGGAGCTGAGCAGCACGACGCGGGGGATCTCCGCGGCCGGAGTTGGGGAAGAAGAGCTCGGGGGCGTCTCCAGGGCGGGCGAGCGCTCGGGGCTCGGCCTGTCGAAGCAGTCGAGGAGGGCGGAGACGAGGGACAACACGGCGGAGCTCGGGGACGACGGTGGACGTGGTTTCTATGACGGAGCGATCACGGCGGCGTCGGCCATGGTGCGGGGAGAGCGGAGGGGAGGAGCTGGGGAGAAACGGAGGTGTCTGGGGGGTCGAGGGAGACGTGGACGCTCGATCCACTCCTCCAGGACGGCGAGGGGCCGAAGCAGGGCGGCGGGCAGCTGCGTGGCGCGCGGCGCGGTCGCCGTCGAGCACCTGCCTGCCTGCCTGGCCGAGCCAAGCAGCTCGCTGGAGCGGCAGCTGGGCTGGGCCGGCAGGTGGGCCGGGTGGGCGCCAGGTAAGTGTTCTCTCTCTCTCCCTTTTCTATTTTCTTTCTGTTTCATTTCTTTTGCAACTTTGTTCATTTAATAAAAATGCCTAAACATTTTTTATAAATCATAACACTTGTCATACCTGCTGTATATAATATGAACAGTAGGAAACATTATAGTTCATGATTATTTGAGCATTTAAAATATTTAAAAGTATTTAAATGCCCAAATTCAATTACCATATGAATTAATCCAAAGCCCTAGATTGTCCTAGAAAATTGTGCACCATTTTTGGCAGAGGCTTAAGACCAAGGCAGAAATGATGAACATTTTGAAGGGCATTTTGGGTACATTGGAAAATATTTTAGCAAACCCTAGTTGTTAGGGGAGGGGTGCTGGGGTTTCTGTTAATCCCATTTCAAGTTTCTTTGAAAGTAAACATGATGCACACTCTAGTCAGGTCCTAATGCAAGTGCTAGCTAGGGATGTGACAACTCACCCCCACTTAAAAGAATCGCGTCCCGAGATTCGGGTTCCTCCGGAAAGAGGGTGGGTTACTCAAGTCGAAGACGATCCTCCCTTTCCCAAGTGGCTTCACTCTCGGAATGATGTGACCATTGAACCTTGAGAAACTTGATATTGTGGCGTCGAGTGGTGCGCTCAGTTTGATCAAGAATACGAACGGGGTATTCTCGATATGTGAGATTGTCTTGGAGATCAAGCGTTTCGTGGTCCACTCCACGGATAGGATCCGAGAAGCAACGCCTGAGTTGGGAAACGTGGAAAACATCATGAACTCTGGAGAGGTGCGGAGGTAGTTCCAATTGGTAGGCAACTTCTCCTCGTTTGGCAAGAATGCGAAAAGGACCGATGAAACGAGGGACCAATTTGCCTTTGATACCGAAGCGATGGGTTCCCTTAAGAGGAGTAACCCGAAGGTAAGCCTTATCGCCGACTTCAAAAGTCACAGCCTTATGATGACTATCATATTGGCTCTTTTGGCGAGACTGGGATGTTTTCAATCTTTCACGAACGATGCGAACTTGTTCCTCTGCTTCCTGAATCATATCCGGGCCAAAGAATTGTCTTTCGCCGGTTTCTGACCAGTTAAGAGGTGTTCGACACCTTCGTCCATATAGAACTTCGAAGGGAGCTTTACCCAGGCTGGCTTGATAGCTATTGTTATAAGCGAATTCGGCAAATGAAAGACATGTTTCCCATTCCATACCGAAAGAAATGACAGAGGCTCGAAGCATGTCTTCCAGAATTTGATTGACTCGTTCCACTTGACCACTTGACTGCGGATGGAAGGCAGTACTGAAAGAGAGATGAGTTCCCATAGCGTTCTGGAAACTTTCCCAAAATCGTGAAGTGAAAAGACTTCCACGGTCTTAGTTAATCTCCAACGGTACACCATGTAGTGATACTATTCGAGAGATATACAAGTCGGCTAGCTGGCTAGCGGTAATACTCTCCCGAACAGGCAGGAAGTGAGCTACTTTAGAGAGGCGGTCGATAACGACGAAGATAGCATTATTCCCTTTCCTGGACCTGGGAAACCCGGTAATGAAGTCCATACCGACTTTATCCCATTTCCATTCAGGAATAGCTAGAGGTTGAAGGGTGCCAGCAGGCCGTTGATGCTCTGCTTTAACTCGACGACAAACGTCGCAGTTAGCGATGAACTGAGCGATTTCTCTCTTCATCCTAGTCCACCAGAATCTTTGACGTAGGTCTTGATACATTTTGGTACTACCGGGATGAATCGTGAGAGGAGATTCATGAGCCTCCTTGAGGATCAAACGTCTTAGGTTTCGCACCTTAGGAACCACTAAGCGGTTGCTAAAGAATACGACTCCTTGATCATCAATTGAGAAACATCCTGCAACTCCTTTCTTGATGTTCCTCTTAATACGGGAAATTCCGGGATCAACCATCTGTGCTTTGATGACTTGATCCAAAAGGGTAGGTTTTGCCACCAAGGTGGAAAGGAATCCTCGAGGAACAATGTGAAGGTTAAGCTTACGAAATTCCTCGTGAAGAAGTGGTTGACTTTGTTGTAACATTAAGTTGTTACAATAAGACTTACGACTTAGTGCATCAGCCATGACATTGGCCTTTCCAGGAGTATAAGTGATTCCTAAATCGTAGTCGGTGAGCAACTCAACCCAACGTCTTTGTCTGAGATTTAGATCTGGTTGGGTGAAGATATATTTCAAACTTTGGTGATCGGTGAAGATTTCACAGTGATTACCAAGGAGGTAATGCCGCCATGTTTTGAGTGCATGGACTACAGCTGCAAGCTCTAAATCATGAGTAGGATAGTTATCCTCATGTGGACGCAACTGTCGGGATGCGTATGCAATCACTTGACGATCTTGCATAAGAATGCAACCTAGTCCTTGTCGCGAGGCGTCGCAATAGATTATAAAATCCTTGGAAAAGTCTGGTGGTACCAGTACAGGTGCAGATGTCAGGCGTCTTTTCAGTTCCTGAAAACTGGACTCGCACTATGGGGTCCACTCAAACTTTTTATCTTTCTTGAGGAGTTCGGTTAGAGGTTTAGCAACCTTGGAGAAGTTCTCGACGAAACGTCGGCAATAGCTCGCTAAGCCAAGAAAACTCCTAACTTGCTTGACCGATTCAGGGGAGGTCCAATCAAGGACGGCTTGAACTCGCTCGGGATTGACAGCAATACCCTTGCCAGAGATTACATGACCTAGATAGGTTACTTCTGGCAACCAAAATTCACATTTAGAGAATTTGGCATAAAGGCGGTGCTCTCGAAGTTTCGTCAATACCAGCCTTAAATGCTCGGCATGATCTTCCTTGTTCTTGGAGAAAATGAGTATATCATCGAGGTATACCACGACGAATTTATCCAGGTACTCCATGAATATAGAATTCATTAACCGAGAAAAGGTAGCTGGGGCATTGGTTAATCCGAAGGACATGACGGTGTACTCGTATTGGCCATAACGAGTAACGAAAGCCGTTTTAGGAATGTCCCCGTTCTTGATTTTGATTTGATGGTAGCCCAACCTCAAATCCATCTTAGAGAAGACTGAGGATCCAGCGAGCTGATCATACAGGTCGTTGATCCTGGGAAGCGGATACTTGTTCTTTATGGTGACCAGATTGACAGGTCGGTAATCTACAACCATCCGCTCCGTTCCATCCTTCTTCTTGACGAAGAGGACGGGGCAAGCTCAAGGGGAAGAGCTAGGACGGATGAAACCTTTTTGCAAAGACTCATCAAGTTGTTTCTTTAGCTCAGCTAATTCTAGTGGTGCCATCTTATAAGGTCTCCTAGAGATTGGGACAGTTCCAGGAATAAGATCTATCACGAACTCGACATCTCTGTCAGGTGGAACTCCTGGCAGTTCTTCTGGAAAAACATCCGGAAAGTCACGGACTACCGGGATATCTTCGAGTTCTGGTAGAGGGCTGGCATTAAGAGAGTAGAGCTGACGTTCAGCCATTCGAGTCAAGACATTGACTATCTTGCCGGATGGGTGTGTAAATTGAACGGTCCTAGTAAAACAGTCAATTTTGGCGTAATGGGTTGTCATCCAATCCATACCCAAAATGACATTTATGTCCGAGGACTTGAGAGCGATTAAGGATGCAAGGAAAACAAGTCTATCGACAAGGATTTCATTTCCATGGCTTACCCTAGAGGTCTGCCACTTTGAACCAGGAGTTTGAATAACCATGGAAGTAGGCATGTCACAAAAAGTCATGTTGTGCAATCGAGCATAGCTTTCAGATATGAACGAATGGGATGCTCCAGTATCGAAAAGAACAGATGCCGGATGGCAGTTTACGAGAAGCGTACCAAGGACGACGTTAGGATCCTCATAAGCTTCTTCGGCAGAAACATAGTTGACATGACCACGTGCAGTGGGGATTGGCTTGACATAGTTCACCTTGCCGGTTGGCTTACCACGGCCAACGGGTTTTCCTGGCTGGTTCTGGGGACAATCACGCATGTAGTGTCCCGGTTCTCCACACTTGAAACATGTCACAGTGGTGGTGCGTGGAGCAAAGTTGGAGGGTGGACCTCCATAGGTCTTAGCAGGTGCAAACTGTTGAGTTGGACGGGGCGCCTCATAGGATGGCCTCGGTGTATACTTGGGTGGCAGAGCAGTGTTAGGAACCCATACACGGCGCTTGTGAGAACCAGAGCCGGATGAGGAACCAAGGTCTCGAGTATGCTTGCGGGTGGCCTCGAAGTCGGTCTGGCCTGTCTCAGCACTGATAGCCTTGTTAACCAACTTCTGGAAAGAGGTGCACTCGTGCAGACGTAGATCACGACGAAGTTCAGGGCTGAGTCCCTTGCGGAACCTCGCCTGTTTCTTGGCATCGGTGGATACTTCCTCAGGTGCATAGCGTGCCAGATTACCAAACTCACGACTGTAGCCATCCACAGTCAGACGGCCCTGGGTGAAATTGCAGAATTCCTCCCACTTGCGATCCATGAGACCTTCCGGAATGTGATGTTCACGGAATGCCTCACTGAACTCAACCCAGGTAGTGACTTGGCCAGCAGGACGCATAGCTTCAAAGTTTTCCCACCAAAGACTGGCAGGGCCCTCAAGATGGTAGGCGGCGTAGATAACCTTGTCAGCTTCGGCCACACGGGCAGAGTGTAGCTTGTGGGTGATACTACGTAGCCAGTCATCAGCATCCAGAGGTTCAGTGGAGTGATGGAACTTCGGTGGACACATCTTGATAAAATCGTGGATTGACACCACGTCATTCCTCTGACGGAACCCAGTGTTTTGCTCTATGCGTTCCAGCAGACGGTTGGTCTCTCTCTTGTTCCGTTCTGCTTCAAGCATAACTTCCGCCAAGGAGGGTGGCTGGGGCAGATTTCCATCTCTAGCCCCACTAGCCTCACCCTGCTCCTGAGCAGCAGGAGTGTTGCGAGTGTTGACCATCCTAGGAAAACAAAACAACGGTTTAGACATGGATGGCAAAATTTGACATAGAAGTGCATAATGTAATGGATGACACAGAATGCGGAGATGTTCATCCGTACGACATGGTAATATAGGAACTTCTATATATACACCAGTGGTCATACACACCATACAAAGTTTAGTACAAGCCAAGGCTAAAGTACAACTGCGGTGAAAGACGATACATCCCATCAGAGGCATTCCAGGCTCCTATACATTATTTAACTACACCTCCGGAATTCAGTACACACTAAGTCATATTCCACAAGACGCGCAGGACTGTGGAAATACAACTATTACAATACTACTACTACCACGGACTAGCTCAGACATTCGCGTAGTAATCCTCGTAAAGATTACCACCGTAGCCTGGAAGTGGTACAGACGGATCTTGGAACTCGCGAGCACTCGAAGGTTGTGGACCATAAGGGCATGGGTGTGGTCTCGGTCCCGATGCTGGTGGTAACCGACGCCCACGTGGAGGTGTAATACCCCCAACGTCATGCCAATCCATGCGATCAGGCAGACGAGTCCGCACAGGATACAAATCCCGCATGTCCAGATATCCGGCGTGCACAGCAGGTGCAAGCCGTGTCAAAGTAGTCCAGTGAGCGGCTCGGGTGTTATACAGCTCCATTCGGAGGGCACGGACCTCACGGTCCCTATCCTCCAACATCTGAACAGTAGTCTGAAGCAGTGGCTCTTCATGAGCAGCATCAGTATACAGACCAGTGTAGTAGCCTTCTTCTCCGGGGAGTGAAGCTGGCATGTAACAGAACTCAGTGTTCAGCAACAGGGCATGCCTAGCACGGAGAATGGTCATCATCGAATAAGCGGCATCCTGCACTGCCATCTCGATGGTAATCCCGAGTGCATAAGACCAATGGATGGGATCATTAGCTCCGGGATATGAGGGGTATATCCGGACTGTGCATAAATACTGACTTTGATTAAAATCCCGATACTGTTCCTCCACAGTGTATTCAGGATACCAGCGATAACCGGTCTCAGTCATCACACGGACTAGCATGACCGTGTGACCAGGCACATTAATGCACCGAGTCAAACGAACCACTTGGTGAGGAATGCGGCCAGACATCTGAAACACGAAATAATGCAAAGGCATTAGTGTTTCTGGAAGAAATCGGGCAGCATAACAACTGTAAATGCTCAAACAGAGATTTGAGACATCATACAAATGATAGCATAGCCACTCAACAATTCCATATCAAGGTTCCGGTTCAACAATCATCATACTCAACATGATAGAAACTATACTGAGGCTTGAAACCAATAATCCTAATAGTCTACGGATTAGTAACACGTGAACCTAGTAAGGATAAGAGGCCTAGTCCTAAATCCCCATAGAAAGAATAGACACTCAGATCAGAAGGGCATAAGGTAAAGGAGTAAAAAGAGCCTTACGTTCCCTTCCACAAGCAATTCCCCTACATATAACTAAGAATTTTTCTAGACTCAACATCGACCAGTTTGGCTTGAGAAACCTACAGGCAGTCCAGCTCTGATGCCAACGCTGTCAGGACCCCGATCCTAAGTCACACCGATCTAGCTGTAACACGTCATATCACTTTGCGGCCTCACGCACGGTAACCCCACGGGTGCCACCTTACCTGGCCCGGGACCGTTTGCGCATTTTGGCACACGTATATGACAGTGTCGCTAGCATCCATATGACAGAGAACCCGGGCCGACATGGCTAGTTATAATCCAAAAGTGGCACTAAATTACAGAGACAGGCATCCATGACCCAGCAACGAACGTGTCGGTCATCAACGTATGAACCCAAGTCGTAGCAAGCTACATGGACTTAAAGTAACAACGCGTGACATTTCCCCTAAGGGACAGACACAGGAACGAAGAAGGACACATGTCGGCCAGCCTACGTGTTCCGAGCAGTAGCAAGCTACCAAGGCTCATTGGAATCACTAGGAGGCATTTCCCTGTAAGATAGGCTACCAAAGGAAAACAACTAGGTGTCGGATCCCACACATACCAAGAATTTCAATCATACACGCAATATGCTCAATATGTGCAAATACAACATTGCATCACAACAGAACTCTATGACTCAAAGTACTTTATTTAAAAGGCTCCAAGAGCCATACATAACATAGTCATACAGGTAGGGGTCACATGACCCAACACTCAAGTCATACAGTCATACAAGCACAAGCGGAAGCTACATGTCTGAGTACAGACAACTTAGAAAATAAAACAGGCTTGGTGTAGCCTGACTATCTACAAGGCCCTTCACATGTTCCAGATCACCGTCTGGGTGTCAAGCTACTCGTCGATGTCAACGTCTATGTAGAACCCATCAGCAGGGGCAGGGTTCTCCTCTGCAACAGTTATTAAGCAAACATGAGTACAAAGGTACTCAGCAAGTCTTACCACAGAACCTATCTTACATGCAACATTATCAAAGGGGGTAGTGGAGTTTATAGCAGAATGCCAGCTTTGACCTTGGCTAACCTATACTACAACTCTCAACAGATTGCAAGATGTTATTACGAACACGAGTCCTCTAGTCACCACATCAATACACTACCGAGGATCCTCTTCCGTCATCCTACGGAAGGGCCATCCACGGCACTCACGCTTATCTTGAGGCATTTAGTAGTATCCATCAACTTGTCTATGAACTGTAAGAGTAACCAAGTAGTTCGTACCGCGAACAACGGCTATTCGAATAGTTTGATAACCCTGCAGGGGTGTACTTCTTCACACACGCTTCCACCGCTTATCGCCGTTTACTCGGCGTGTACTCGGCAACCTTCAAGCGGAAGCCCAGCGAGGGTGTCGGCCACGACCTGACTAACTACTCAAGTCTCCCGTCCAGGTTTATCGCCTATTTGGGTTCCATCCGTGGGGAGATCCGGCCAGGGTGTCGCTCACGGCCCCAAACGATGTGTACAGGGTTCCCGAGTCACCAAACGGGCAACCGGTAAATCGTGCCACGTACCTGTCGCATCACAACCCACCCCGAGGGTCAGCGTTGTGCACGACCTCCAGTAAGCTATAAACACCAGAAACTAGTTGCAACTCCTGGACAGAGATCAAGGGTAATTAATAAGTCGAGAGGGTCCATTGGTTTCGAGCCCAATGCATGGTAGTAACTGCAACTTGAACCACACATACAGATCTCGGGTCCTATGTACGGTTCCAATGAAACAACCCACCACGTACTCCTACATGGCCTTTCATCGATACCTTTACCAAAAGTATTCCACACTTCCTTCTCTTTATTGAAAGATTGTTTCACTATGATTCATCACCCAGATGAATCAGACCAGACACAACTCTAAGCATAGCAGGCAACATAACAAATAGCATGGTGGATCACACATCACATGGCTCAATCAACTCCTACACATGCTAGTGGGTTTCAACTATTTACTGTGGCAATGACAGGTCATGCAAGGGAATAGGGTTCAACTACCGCAGAAAGTAGCAGTTCACGCGCTGTTGCCTTAATGCAGTAAAAGAGAGCAGGAGCGAGAAGATTGGGTTGTATCGGAATGATCAATGATTGCTTGCCTGACAAGGTAGTTGTCGGGTACTGCTCTTCAACTGGATACGCAGCAGTATCCTCGGGAGCAGGACCTAACACAGGAAATACCGACGATACAATCATTAACAAACAAATGCAACAATATGATGCATGTTTATGACATGGCAAGATGCATGTGTCTTGGCTAATGCAACTAAGACCAGAGGGGTTTGAACCTATTTGAGTCAAAGATTCAAATTGAAGTTCAAACTAGTATTTAAATAAGTGCATTATCATGTTTTTGATATATACAGCAAGTTAACTTGTTCAAACATGCATGAAACCAGTGCCATTAGATAGATTGGATTTTTCTGATCATTTTTCATATATAAATCTTTTCCATCTGAGCTATGGTTGATTTTATATGATTTTTAGAAGTTTTGGGTATTTTCTGGAATTTCCTGAATTATTATTATATCTAAAAATCCCAGAAAAACCTTTACTGCGTCAGCATGACATCATGCTGACGTCAGCCAGTCAACAGGGCCAGTCTAGGTCAAACCTGACCAGTGGGTCCCTCATGTCAGTGTCACAGCTAATTAACTGAGTTAATTAGAGTTAAACTAAAACTAATTAGCTGTCAGTGGGGCCAGGGCCCACATGTCATTGACTAAACTAATTAACTAATTAATATTAAATTAACACCTAAACTGAGTTTGACTTGCGGGTGGGGCCCACATGTCATTGACCCAGGGGGTCAAACCCGTGGTCAAAACAGGTCAAACTCGCCGACGTTTAGCCGCCGGCGAGGCCAAACGCGGTGGCGTGCCTCGGAAAACGTCTGTGGTGCACGGTTCGAGCTGTGGTTGGGTGCGTTGGAGAGCTCTTGCTCTTCCGCATCGGATGGTGGTGGTCGCCGGACCTGGGGTGGCCGGAGACGACGGCAACAAGCTCGACGGCGGCGACCGGCGTCGGGCGTGTGTGGGGATGCGGCTGCAGGTGCCTAGGCGACGTGTGCGTAGCACCGTTCGCATCTACGTGCTGCGGTGAGTGCGATGGACGGGTGCCGGTGACCAAAAGGTCACCGGAGCATCACCGGCGACGAGCACGGCGGCGGTGCGTGCGGTGGAGCTACGTGCAGTGGGTTACAGGGCAAGAGGGAGCCAACGGAGAGGGGGAGGAGGTAGCGAGTCTCACAGCGGTTGCAGCGAGTACCGAAGCGAGCTCGGAGGTGGTCGGAGCTGAGCAGCACGACGTGGGGGATCTCTGCGGCCGGCGTTGGGGAAGAAGAGCTCGGGGGCGTCTCCAGGGCGGGCGAGCGCTCGGGGCTCGGCCTGTCGAAGCAGTCGAGGAGGGCGGAGACGAGGGACAACACGGCGGAGCTCGGGGACGACGGTGGACGTGGTTTCTATGACGGGGCGATCACGGCGGCGTCGGCCATGGTGCGGGGAGAGCGGAGGGGAGGAGCTGGGGAGAAACGGAGGTGTCTGGGGGGTCGAGGGAGACGTGGACGCTCGATCCACTCCTCCAGGACGGCGAGGGGGCGAAGCAGGGCGGCGGGCAGCTGCATGGCGCGCGGCGCGGTCGCCGTCGAGCACCTGCCTGCCTGCCTGGCCGAGCCAAGCAGCTCGCTGGAGCGGCAGCTGGGCTGGGCCGGCAGGTGGGCCGGGTGGGCGCCAGGTAAGTGTTCTCTCTCTCTCCCTTTTCTATTTTCTTTCTGTTTCATTTCTTTTGCAACTTTGTTCATTTAATAAAAATGCCTAAACATTTTTTATAAATCATAACACTTGTCATACCTGCTGTATATAATATGAACAGTAGGAAACATTATAGTTCATGATTATTTGAGCATTTAAAATATTTAAAAGTATTTAAATGCCCAAATTCAATTACCATATGAATTAATCCAAAGCCCTAGATTGTCCTAGAAAATTGTGCACCATTTTTGGCAGAGGCTTAAGACCAAGGCAGAAATGATGAACATTTTGAAGGGCATTTTGGGTACATTGGAAAATATTTTAGCAAACCCTAGTTGTTAGGGGAGGGGTGCTGGGGTTTCTGTTAATCCCATTTCAAGTTTCTTTGAAAGTAAACATGATGCACACTCTAGTCAGGTCCTAATGCAAGTGCTAGCTAGGGATGTGACAGACTCTGTCATACATATTTATATTCATGCTGCCAAAGCCATCTCGAAAACAGGCTGACTCTATTACCGGCATGTTGCTTGCTTATACTCCCTCTGTTCCTAAATATAAGTCTTTGTAGGGATTCCACTAAGAACCTCATACGGATGTATATAGATGCATTTTAGAGTGTAGATTCATTCATTTTGCTTCGTATGTGGTTCATAGAGAAATCTCTTCAAAGACTTATATTTAGGAACGGAGGAAGTAGATTATAGATTATTGAATTCTGACTTGGTCATGTATATTTATATTCACCCTGTCAAGTTGTGTTTTAACAGTAGGGAAACTTTCCCACAAAGTTATTCTCTGCACTACTAATAGAAAACAATGTATCTTTTTCTATAAAACAAAAAAATCCATATGTGTGGTGAAATCTTATATTGCCTTCGATCCATATTACTTGTTGCAGTAAATGAATAGCAAATCAACAATTATGCCTCTTTGCTTCCTCATTAAGATAACATATTGTGTACGGAAAAATTCTCCTTATTTTTTCATCTGAGGCCTCCTTTGGTTCATTGGGTAGGAAAATCGTAGGAATAGGAAAGTCATAGGAAATGAGATGACATGTATCTCAAATCCTATGAGTAGGAATAGGAAAGGAGATGTCCTTTGATTCACATCATAGGATTTTTTTTCCATTAAGTCTAGGCTAATGTTTATTTTCCTATGAAATGTGGAGGATAGGAAGAATTCCTCCATAGAGATAGGATTCCATTCCTACAAAACAAAGGGCTCTAAAGGAATTTTTCCTATAGAAATCTTATCCTATGAAATTCCTACAAGATTCCTCTAAACCAAAGGAGGCAAAGGTTTGAATTGATACCCTAAGTGGTTACTAAAATGTATTTTTACCAACAAAAGCAGGTGATGCAAAAGTTGGGTTTCTCTCATCGATGGGTTGATTGGGTTATGACGTGTGTCACATCGATGAGATATTCAGTCAAGTTTAAAGGAACCCTCTTGGATTCGTTTGCACCGTCGTGTGGACTTCGGCAAGGTGACCCACTTTCACCATTCTTATTCCTGTTTGTGGCGGATGGATTGTCTACTATTTTGAAAAACAAGGTAGCTATGGAGGTGATCACACCGGTGAAAGTATGTAGAAGAGCTCCGGGCATATCCCACATGTTGTTTGCGGATGATACATTGCTGTTTTTTGAGGCCTCAACGAACCAAGCAGAGTGTGTGCGGGCTGCTCTGGAGGAGTATGGCGCGGCTACGGGGCAGAAGCTAAATTATGACAAATGCTCAGTTTTGTTTGGGAGTGCTTGCCCTGATACAATTCAGGAACAGGTCCGGGATGCATTGCTGGTTACAAACACGGCCTTTGATGAAAGGTACCTTGGCCTTCCGACCCCGGATGGCCGCATGTCCAAGGGCAGGTTCCAGAACCTTCAAGCAAGACTAACCAAGCGACTGTTGCAATGGGGAGATGGCCTGTTGGCTCAACCAGGGAGGGAGGTTCTGATTAAGTCGGTGGCACAATGCTTGCCAACATACATTATGGGGGGTTTTTAAACTCCCCTTCTCAGTGTGCGATGACCTGACTAGAATGGTTAGGAACTTTTATTGGGGATCTGCAGAGGGTAAACGGAAGGTGCATTGGAGAGGGTGGGACCATCTCCTTCAGCCAAAGGATAGATCAGGTGTGGGTTTTCGAGACTTCCGGTTATTCAATCAAGTGTTGCTAGCTCGGCAGGCTTGGCGGCTGCTGTCCAATCCTGATAGCCTTTGCGCCCAGGTTCTTAAAGCAAGATATTATCCGGTCGGTAAGCTTGAGGATACGGTCTTTACAGGTAATGCATCGTCGTCTTGGCAAGCAATTAGTCATGGCCTAGACTTGTTAAAGAGAGGATTGATATGGAGAGTGGGGAATGGTAGGAATATCAAAGTATGGAGGGACAACTGGATACCGAGGCCATTCTCCTACAAGCCGGTCTCGCTACAGGGAAGATGCCGCATCCGTTTTGTTGTAGATTTGCTAAATGCAAATGGATCTTGGAATGTGGAGACACTTCAGCAGTATTTCTTGCCGGCAGACGTGGTTGAGATTTTGAAGATTAGAGCCTCGCCAAGGTTAGCTGAGGACGTGATTGCATGGGCGCCGGGTAGACATGGAGTTTTCTCTGTCAAATCGGCGTATCACTTTGCGTTCCAGGAAGTGTTTGGAGCGGTCATAGTCTCTTCTAGTACGTCATCTTCAGGTGGGAGGAGCTGCTGGAAACTTATATGGAATAGTGCAGTCACTCCAACGATCCAAAACTTCTTGGCGACGAACGCTCTTCCAACTTGGCAAAACAAGAACAAGAGAGGGCTCGAGACTGTCAACAGATGCCCGGTTTGTGGAATGGAAACTGAGGATAATTTCCACCCTTTTTTGAGATGTCAGCGGGGGCGGGATTTATATAAGGAGATGGCAAAGATCTGGAAACTGCCGGCTATTGAAACATTTGTGGCCAATGGGAAAGAGTGGCTCCTTCACGCGCTGGATTCATTATGTGAGCTTGATCGGTGTAAGCTGCTGCTCATTTTCTGGAGAAGTTGGTATGTGAGAAATGAAATGATACATCAAAAACCGGCGTGGCCATGGATGTCTCTGTCAAGTTTCTGATGAGATACTTGGATGAACTAGTAGGGATCAAACTGAATCAAGGAATGGATCCGGTTAAAGGCAATGGATATATGTCTTTTGCTCAGACTAATGTAGCAGTCATCGGGCAGGGAGTAGGTCCTGTGTGCAAGTGGAAACCATCCTTCGAGGGCTGGGTAAAATTGAATACGGATGGCGCCTTTGTGGATCCTGACAATGCGGGTGCTGGTATGATTCTAAGGAACTCCACTGGGGGGATAATCTTTTCGGCATGCAGATCTTTATTTTCATGCAGAGATGCGGTTGAAGCGGAACTAGGGGCAATCATGGAAGGCTTATCTCTGGCGATACAAAGATCCGAATTGCCCATGGATATCGAGACGGATTCAAGCTTGGCTGTGGCTATGGTGACATCTACTGAAGTTGATCGCTCAATATATGCTGCTTTGGTGAATGAAATAAGACTACTCATGGGTCTTAGGCAAACTTGTGTTACTCATGTTGTGAGAGGCCAGAATAGAGCTAGTGATAGTTTGGCTAGATTTGCTCGTATTGAGCGACGAACTATGACTTGGTCGGGATCTGGTCCAGACGAAGTCTTGGGTATTGCCCTTGATGATTGTAAAGACATTATGATCTGAGTAATACAAGTGTTCCCGCAAAAAAAAATTACCAACAAAAGCAAACCGTTTCACAACACTTCAGATTTGAATTGGTATTCTGCTGCAATCTGGCCGAACCGAACCAAACATTGGTGGGCCAAATAAGAACCAATCAAAACCAGAAAAGTTGTGCCCACATTAAAAAAATGTATAGATTTCCCCCTCAAATGTGGCTATTGGCATCAAATACCCCCTCAACTCCTGTTTTTTAGGCCCCTAAAATGTGGCAAACCGAATAAATCTATAATCTATAAGCTAGAATGATAAAGATCCAAATTTAAGTTAGCTGTGTGATACATAATAATAATACTTCAGTTCACATGATCCGCCGTCAACTCTGCTAGTATTGTGCAGATGCCCCGCTCCCGCTCCGCTCGCTCCCCCTCCCTCCTCGCCTAGCCCCACCAACCCATCCGCCGACGAGCCCACGCTGGTAGCCCTCCTCCCTCAGCCCCCCAGCCCCTCCCCGCCGCCCCATGGCGCCCCCGTCCGACTCCGTCGGCGACCCCGACCTCAGCCCCGCTAGCGCGAGCCGCTGGATGGAGTCCGAGGGCGAGTCCTGCCGGTCCTACAGGGACGTCGCTAGGGGATCCCCTGCTCCGCCAAGCTCGGTGCCCACCGCGCCGCCGCGCCTCCCCCCCCCTGCGGTTGCGCGCGAGCGCGCCGCGGCCCCCCGGCGCGCCCGGCCGCATATCGCCTGGGCCCTCGCTCCGAGGTCCACTATGTACAGGGTGGCGCGAAGGTCGATGCTAACGGCTTCCAGCTCCCCCGGCGCAGGAAACGCCACCGCCGCGCGCGCCCTGAGGCTGCCCCCCGCGCCCAGCAACTGCTGCGCCGGCCTTTGCTTCCACTGCCTCGACCCCGGTCACCCCGTCCGGGACTACACAAACGACGTTCACTGTCGACGTTGCCTCTACTCCGGCCACAGCTCCCGGGACTGCCACAAGTTCTGCCGCGGCGTTCTCCGTGCACCTCCCCGCGCCACCCCCCCCGGCCGCGACGCCACGCGTGCCATCGCTCCTGCATGCCCCGCCTGCTACAGGCCCCTCCGCCAGCGAGCCGGCCCAGCCCTCCGCTCCGGTGCGCGTGGTCATGTCCCGCTCCGTCGAGATGGAGGAGGCCGAGCTCGTTCTGCGGCGCGGGATGGTGGTTTCCATCACAGGAGCCAGGCCGGCGGTCACCCCGCGGGAGGTCGAGGACGTCCTGCACTCCTCCCTTTGCCTCCAGCCCGGCGACTTCTCCATCCACAGGCATGCCCCGGAGGATTTCCTCATCGTTTTCTCCACCAACGAGATCATGGCATGGCTCGCGGGCGACCACTTCATCAACGGCCCCGTCTTCACTCTGTCGCTCCGGCCCTGCAACAAGCTAGCGCATGCCGACGTGAGCTCCTTCGAGCACACGGTCCCGGTGGAGCTCCATGGCGTCCCTGCGCAGGCTTGGCACCTCTCCACCGCTGAGCACCTTCTCGGCTCCAGGTGCTGGATCGAGCGACTGCACCCAAGCACACGCTCGCGCGCCGACCTCGCCGTATTCCAGTTGACGGCACGCACACACGAGCCAGCCAACATCCGCCGCGCGGCCGTCCTGGAGATCGTGGAATCCGTCCACACCGCCACACGCGGCTCGCTGCCGACCATCCGCACACTGAGCTACCCCGTGTCTATCATGGTCACCGATGGCGCCGTCGCGCCTGCCGCCTCGGCTGCTGCCGGCAACAGCGGCGGCCCTAGTGATGATGCGTCGGGTGGCGAAGCCGGTGAGGAGACACGCCGAGATGGGTCTGGTCGCGGCCGAGGCCGTCGCCGTAGCCGCAAGAGACGGCGCACGTCTGACGCCCGTGATGGCCGCGCGGATGGCATGTCGGTGGACTCCATCGGTTGGCGGGCCTCCGATCACCATGGCCGCGCGGATGGGATCGCCGTCGTCGCCTGATGGCCCGCCCCACGCCGTCGTACGGACGCCTTCATGCCGCAGCATGCCCGTACCCAGGAAAGGACAATGGAGCCCTGGCCCACAGCAGGCGGGCAGCTGCGTTCTCGTCGGCTTTCCAAAAGAGGCAGGCGCGGTGGAAAGAAAAGGCGCGCTTCTGACGCGGCACAGATCGCCAAAGCTGCACCATTGTCCGCTGGCCCGTTCGCTGTCCCTGCGCTGCTGGGCCCGACAACGTCTGACGGCCTACACCCATTGGCTGAGAACCATGCAACACTGCTGTCGCCTCACGAGCCGGACCGGTGCCATGCAAAAGCTGTGCCGGCCCAGGCCAATCCTGACAGCCCCGCAGGCCAGGACGGCCCCACAGGCCACTTGTCGCTGGACAGCGAGGTGCCCGATTCTCCCATCCCCCCCCCCCCAGGATGATCCTTTGTCGGGGCAAAGTGGTGTTTCGCCCCCGTCAGCGACCGCAGCGGTGCTGTCCCACGCCGACCGGTCCTTGGACCCTGCTCCTCTAGCGCATGCTGGCCCACAGGTTCAAACCATAGAACAGGCCCCGCCAAGCGACCAAGAGGAAGGGCTTCTGGAGTCTCCCGCGGTCGCGCCAGACGCGCCACGCATGGACCCCTACCCTGCGGCACCACACGAGGGACAGGCTGCGCTGGATAATGCGTCAACACCGCACCCCCCCCCCATAGGTGGCCCACCTGCCCACCCGGCCCAGACTGCATGCCCCCACTCGGCCCAAGCTGCATTCCCCGCTGTGGAAAGAACCCCAACGCGCTTCGCCTCGCCCCTGGTGACCCTGCGCCGTACACGTCCACGCGCAACAACAATGACAACCTGGACCCTTGGCGACTTCCTCGCTGCTGCCACCAAGCAGCTCGACGCCGCACTCCCAACCCCCGGGAAACGTCAGCGGCGATGCCCGCCCAACTTTTCCCCGCGACGTGGAAGATCTGCCTTAGCATCGACATGCAAGGCGGCTGCTCCACCCACCGCTGAAAGACGTGCGCAAATCCACATCCTGCGCACCCTCGGGATCGTTGGGCTGGACCAGAAGATCACGGCCACCGAGATGAAGACCTATGAGGGGCTCTTTGCGACGCCTCTCCCTACGTCTGTCCTCCCGGCCATGGCTGTGCTGATAAGTCTCGAGCTCCCCTCCGACCCCGCCGTTGCGCCGATCACCACGGTGGTCGCTGGCTGCCCGATCGAGGTCTAGCCACGCCGGTGCGCCTGCTCGTCGATCTCTGCTTCATGGATCACGCCCCAAGGTCCTGGTTTGGAACGTGCGCGGCCTCAACGCGCGCGCTCGCTGCACCGCCATTAGGTCGCTTGTTGTAACCACCAATGCATCGATCGCCTGTTTCCAAGAAACTAAGATGCAGTTAGTTTGCTTGTCGACTGTCCTCGAGACTCTTGGCTCGGATTTTGATGACTATGTGTACTTGCCCGCGGACGGGACCCATGGCAGCATCCTGTTGGCATGGAAGAGTAAAGAGGTGCCATCACCGATCCTCTTTCCACCACCAACGCCTTGTCTGCTAAGGTCTCCACCGCGTCTGGCTTCGGCACTCCATGGTGGCTCACCGTGGTCTACGGGCCCCAACTTGACGACGACAAGGTTGCCTTCATGCAAGAGCTCCGCAACATTCGCGACGAGTGCCCCGGACCATGGATGTTGTGCGGGGACTTCAACCTCATATTTCGTGACGAGGACAAAAACAACGGGAACGTCAACCACTGCATGATGGGTCGCTTTCGACGCATGCTCAACGACCTATCGCTCAAAGAAGTGTACCTCAGCGGGAGACGCTACACTTGGTCGAATGAGCAGTCGCCCCCGACCCTTGTCCACCTCGACATGGTGTTTTGCACCACGGACTGGGAGGAGCTTCATAGCGCCTGCTTCCTACGCTGCCTCGCCTCCATCGTCTCCGACCACACCCCCTGCTCCTGGACTGCTCTCCGATAGCGCCTCCTCACCGACGCTTCCACTTCGAGGATTTCTGGATACGCCTTGACGGATTCCACGACGTCATCGCGGCTGCATGGCACTCCGTCCACGTGACGGACCCATTCCGGCGATTCATGTTGCGCATGCAGGCCACCGCACACCAGCTCACTAGTTGGAGTTCGCGGACTGTGGGCAATGTGCGCCTCAGGTTAGCGATCTCCCGCGAGCTTCTCCTCGGGCTTGACACTGCCTTGGAGAGTAGAGCTCTTTCCCCGCACGAAGACTAGCTGCGTCGCTAGATAAAGGCCACCTACCTAGGCCTTGCTTCCCTGGAGCGATCCATCGCTCGCCAACGCGCCCGCCTTGCGACCCTTAAAGACGGCGACGCCAACACATCCTTCTACCACCGGCAATGCTCCTATAGGCGGCAGAAGAACACGGTGCACAGCCTGATGGTTGACGAGGAAATCATCACGGACCAGGGAGACATGGCCGCGGTAGCTTACACGCACTTCGACGCTCTGCTTGGCACCACCACGCCTCGGGAGTGCACTCTGGACCTCTCCGCCCTCATCACGCCCGCCAACCTCGACGACCTCGATGCACCTTTTGACGCCGAGGAGATTTGGCAGGCCATCAAGCGCTTGCCCGCACGCAAAGCACCCGGCCCCGACGGCTTCACTGCTGACTTCTTGCGCTCATGTTGGCCCATCGTCAAGCAGGACCTCATCGACGTGTTCCAGCAGCTCTACGCGCTCCGGGGCCGAGGTTTCAGCTGCCTTAACCAGGCGCTCCTCACGCTGCTGCCCAAGCGCGCGGACGCCCGCTGTCTCGGAGACTACAGGCCGATAAGCCTCATCCACCTCGTCGCCAAGATCTTCGCGAAGGTCCTCTCGCTGCGTCTCGCGCCCAAGCTCAATGCCCTAGTCAGCGCGAACCAGAACGCGTTCATCCCTGGACGCTCGTTGCATGACAACTTCGTCCTCGTCCGGCAGTCCGCGCGCCTCCTCCATCAGCTCAAGGCCCCCCGCTTGCTGTTGAAGCTCGACTTGGCATGGGCCTTCGACTCGATCAGCTGGCCGTTCCTCTTCGAGGTACTGCGCCAATACGGATTCGGCGGCCGCTTCCTGGACTGGCTGGCCATCCTGCTTTCGTCGGCCAGCACCAAGGTGCTCCTGAATGGCAAGCCCGACCCGACCATTTGGCATCGTTGCGGGTTTCGACAGGGTGATCCCCTCTCACCCCAGCTATTTGTACTCGTGGTTGACACGCTCAGCCGTCTCCTTCGCCGAGCCACCGAGACGGGCATCTTGCAGCAGCTTCACCCGCGGCGCCTGATCCCGGCCGTCTCGCTATATGCGAACGATGTGATGCCACCCCACCCAGGGCGACATCATGGCTGTGAAAGGAGTCCTGCAGCTCTTCGGACGCGCGTCGGGCCTCCAGGTGAACTTCCTGAAGAGCTCTGCCACACTCATCTGCTGCGACACCGATGACGTGGCACCCACCATCGACGCACTTGGCTGCCCCATCGTGGACCTGCCTATCACATATCTTGGCATCCCTCTCACGATCAAGCACCCATCCGCTGCCCTGCTCCAACCCGTGGTCGACAAAACTGCTGGCATGCTGCCTACCTGGAAGGCGCGCCTCATGAACAGGTCTGGCCGCCTAGCCTTTGTCAAGGCCGTGCTCAGCGCCATCCCCATCCACCAGCTGCTGGAGCTGGCACCACCGAAGCGGATCATCAAGGCGCTAGAGAAGATAGAGAGGGGATTCCTTTGGGCCGGACGCGCCGAAGCCAATGGCGGCAACTGCCATGCAAACTGGCGGCGCGTCGCACGACCGATCTCGCTTGGAGGACTTGGTGTCCACGACCTCGAGCGCATAGGCCTCGCCCTCCGCACACGTTGGTTGTGGCTAAGCCGCACCGACAGCGCCACGGCTTGGAGTGGTCTAGACCTGCAGTTCTCCACCGATGAGCGCGCCTTTTTCTTCGCCTCGATCATCATGCAGATAGGCAACGGCCAGCTCACCTTGTTCTGGGAGGACCGCTGGATTGACGGACGCTCCGTCAGCGAGATCGCGTCGGCGTTATACTCCTGCATCCCCAAGAGACGTCGCAAGCTGCGGACGGTGGCGGATGGCCTTCAGGCCAACAGCTGGGCGCGCGACATACAGGGCACCATTGGGATTCAAGAGATCGGTGAGTACCTGCAACTCTGGCACATGATTGAGCACACAACGCTCTCCGCCGAGCCAGACCATCTACTCTGGAAGTGGAGCTCCAAAGGCGCCTACACCGCGCAGTCCGCCTACCTTGCCACGTTCCACGGATCCACCGCATGCGATGCTTGGAAGCTCACATGGAGATGCTGGGCACCGCCCCGGGTACGCTTCTTCCATTGGCTCGCCCACTTAGACCGGTGTTGGACCGCTGACCGCCTCGCCCGTCGCGGCTTGCAGCACCCGCGTGCTGCCCACTTTGTGACCAGGCGCCGGAGACCCTCCAGCATCTCCTCCTCGCCTGCCCGTTCTCCCGGCAGGTATGGTATGAAATCCTGAGCTGGCTAAGGGTTCCCTGCAACCCGCCTGATGGCGAGCCATCAACCAACACCTGGTGGCTCTCTGCGCGGCAGCGCATGCCCAAGCCTATGCGCAAGGGCCTCGCCTCGGCGACACTACTCATCCCTTGGATGCTGTGGAAGCATCGGAACAACTGCGTCTTTGGCAGAGCCACCCCTTCCATACCTACGCTGCTGGATAAGATCAAGGAGGAGGCGACTCTTTGGGCCAGAGCCGGCGCGTTGGGCCTGCGCGCCCTCATTCCCCCGACCTGGGATGTACACTAATTGCAGCACCCTCACTCTGTATAATTGCCTCCTAGGAGGATGTAACTGAAACCCCTTCCTTTTCAATGCAATGAAACGCAAATCTTCTGCGTTTTCTCGAAAAAAACTCTGCTAGTGTTATCACTGTGACAAAAAAAAACGTCATAGATGTTTGTCTTCCCTTATGACAATACATTCGTCCGAAAATATGTCCCATCAGCAAAATAGCAGTAGCAGCACGTAATCACAAAAAAAAAAAAAATGTGCCAAAACTTATACTACACGATACTCAAAACATGTAGTAGAACCCAGTTCATTAATGCCACAATTCGTCGAGGGACAGAGCCTAGTTCGTCAACATCTGAAAGTTTCAGAAATAGATGGTTACTAAAAAACCTTTCTGAGACATATATCCACCTCATTGATGCCACAGTTCTAGTACTAGTAGACAGGCAGCAGGGAAACCAGAAGGTTTAATCTGCACAGATCATAACTGAAAAAAAAAGCAAGTGCACTAATAGACGCACACATATGTGACATAGGTTCCTCTAAACAATCCCTTGGGTGCAAAGAATTTGATCTGTCAACGTCAGCAAGCACATGAACTGGACTTCTTACGCGAAATGTTCTTCCCGATCTCCTTTTTGCACATAGGCCTTTTTCGAGACACCATTAGTTGCCACTGTAATTTTGGTGCTTGACTGATTCCTTGTGTCGGAGTCCGTTAGATAATGACTTGACCGCTTTCGATTCGGCATCTCTTCTGATAATTTTTCAGCAGCGGCATTGTCTTGCTTTGCCTGACACTCATCACATGACCATTCTACTAATGTTGCATCAAGAACAACCGGGTCCGAACAATATCTGCAGAACAATGGATCACAGCGATCAAGCAACAGAGAATATTGACCAAACAACAATTGAAAACCAAATACTCAAAACACATTTTAATGTAGTATTCCTCCGATCCGAATTAATTGACACAGCCTCTATACAACATTTTATAGATATTGTATAGAGGCTGCGCCAATTAATTTGGATCGGAGGGAGTACTAAGGTTGGTTGGGCCATGGTCAACGTAAATTGAGTTACCATGAGTTACACATAGTTTGACCAAATTATCAACAAACTTACTTCCCAATGAGAGCAGAGTCCTCACTAAATAACACATAGTTGGGCCAAAGATGGATATCAGTAGTGAGAGGTTTGGAACATCTATGTTTTGTTAAATAAAGACGTAAAAGATATAATTAGTTTTTTCTTCTTTTTACAGAAGTAACGGATGTTTTCAATTTTCATAGTTTCTCAAACTTAACTTCGACATTAGATTTGCAACTCTCAAGTTAGTGCAAATTATTAAAATTGCAGTATTACAGAATCTATTTTAATGATAAATATGATGAAGATAAATTTCAGAGTGTTCGAACTTCAGGGTGCAGTCTAAGATCATTTACAAAAGAATAGATGGAGCATATGATTGTATTATAGAGAAACGTACTGATGCACAGTAGCACCGCAAGCGCAGAACATTACGAGCTCTTCCTTACCAACATCTCCACACACTTCACATAAAATTTTCTGCAAAATCACAAAAATAAGAGCATGTTCTTAAAAGCGTTAATAAAAGCATGTAACACTACTTCAAAATCAAACATGGACGTGTTAAAAATGTGCATAATAATTATTTTGTGATAACAATAGTATGCCCATTTCTATTTTGACAAACACTTCTTTTTTGTAAGAGATTGTTATCATACACTGAGCCTGAATGCATCAGAATGTTCATGTAAATATTTCTACAACATTCTCGCAAGCTACACTTTTTTTTGAAAGCTACACTTGATAGCTCCAGCCTCCAGCAGACTTCCTCTCGGTAGTTAATACCTGATTGAAAACTCTATCATCAGAGTGGCCATCATGATCTCCACAGTCGGCTGAACCAACCACAACACCTTTCACGTGGTTACCGCATCGAGAGATAGAACGCTGGTAACAAACATCAGAGGCCTCTCGCGCCTGTCAAGCAATCATTTAAACCAATAACACCATAAACACTCGCATATCATCTAAAGAAAAAATAAGCTCAAAGACACAACGTACCGACTTTCTTCCAAAGGACCGTAAACCACCATCACGAGAAAGGGTGCGATCGGCTTCGGCGAGCTTCTTAATCATGTCATAGTCATACTCCTTACATCGTGGTGTCTGATCATGCAGCAGATTCTCATGACCAAAATCCAAGTTATCCAGATAGAATATCTGCAAGTGGTTAGTAGTAACACCAATCAGCAAACACTGCATCCATCCTAGTAACAAAAACCACAAGTGTAACGCCCTACCTGTAAGAAAAGAATGCATCCAAACAGATTCTCCACAGGCCGCCCCTGAGCCAAAGCGGCCTGAACTTCGCGGGCAGAGTCCAGTATGACACGGATCACGTACTCGGACCAATCATACGTCTGAATCTCATCAGGACGCCGCAGGGCCATGAGGTAGTCGAGGCATACAGAGTACATCTCCCTTGGAGCCAGCAGATTCTCCACCACGAAGACCACGAAGGCGACCTTGAATGCAGCCCGGTCCTTCTCCGCCATTCCCCGACGGAATTTCTTCTTCAGTACATGCTTTGCAGCATGCAGGATTCTGAGCCTGCCGTCGTCTCCTTCCTCCAAACCGAGAGCGCCGCGCACGGTCGCCTTGGCCTCGTCGGAGACCAGCACCTGACCTTGATCCTTCTTGGGCACCGGACGTCCTCCGGAGGGCACGCCGAACACTTTGCTGACATCGGGTGGGTAGAACGGTATGCCGGCTACTTTGCCGGCTGCTGCAGCCTGAGCACGAGTGGCATCTCGTGCTACCTTGGTGAGGAGCCACAGGGAGAACCTGTGGCCGATCTTCCTGTGCAGTGGCAGCTCCAGCAGGCCCCCGAAACCGATTGACCGCACCAGCTGCTTCTTCTCGGGGGAGAAGCGGGAGATGACCTTGTGGACGGCCTTCGGGGAGCAAGGCGAGCTTAGTTTGGGATGGCTCCTGCTCCGAGGCATCACTGTAGGACCAATGGGTTGGGTTGTGCTGTCCCGAAATAAGCAGCCAATCTGTGCTGTCTTGGTTGCGGAATGAAGAGTAAAATCAAGTGAGTTTTTAGACAGTCATGATGCTCTTCTGCTAAGGTGAGTGCATCTTGCGCAAGACTGAAGCAGGAAACATGACTGGAAATACAGATCTTTTGTAAGCAAGATTGAAGCAAGATTTACAGTTTCTGACAGGTTTTTGTTAGAATCTCGAAAACCCTGTGAATCCCAAGCCAGTCGCTTGCAGTTTATGGGACAGAAAGCAGAGCACATGCAGCAAAGCCAGTGGAGCTCACCGGTGCACGCCGAGAAGGAGCAATGTCGGGTCGATCCGCCGATGAGCCGCCGCCGCCGTCCGCTGGGGCGAAGTGGGAGGGGTGAGGGGATAGGGATAGGAGCAGCCAAGGCACGCGGCGAGAGTACGGCCAGCTCGGGAACTGACGCGGCATGGACGGACAGTGTCAGGCGAAGCAGAGATGGAAGTGACTATTCATGTAGATGGAAAGCAGGGCCCACAAAGCCCTGAGATCAAATGGCGAGGATGAGGAAACAACAAGAGGACACGATGTTGTGCTCATCTTTTTTGACTTTTCTTGACCTGTTCATATTACAAGATCAGACCGATGTGCACGTTCACTTTTACTTTTTCGAAAGGCACCGTGTGTCATTCCGTCACCTAAAATTTCGGTGAATCAGCTTACGATCCATCACCTACAATTTCGGCAACGGGGAATACCCAGCCAGGTATTGCCCTCCCATCTACTCCCTCCGTTCGGAATTACTTGTCTCGGGAATGGATGTATCTACAACTAAAATACGTCTAGATACATCAATTTCTGCGACAAGTAATTCCGAACGGAGAGAGTATGTGAGATGATCTCAGCCTCATCCTCATCCCCATCCCCGCCCGGGGGGAAAGAAATTTTGCCATCCCCATCCCCATCCCCATCGGTCATATCATCTCCTACACCAAATTCAAATGCTCTCTTTGCGAAGGACCTTTGTGGGTTGTTAGTCAGCGTGGAGGTTGCTAGACCTGGTTTGGTCAGGTCAATTGCTTGCCTTCTGACGAGGACGCCAATAAGGAACAAACAAAAAAAGGTGAGCAGAAGAAAAAGTGGCAACAAAGGCAAGACGTCTTTGGCTGCTTGATTGGTCTGTCATTGTGTGATGGGAGCTGCCTCGGGGTTTGTGGATGTTGTGTACTCGACGAGTGTAACGGGCCGTCAGCGTGGTTGTGGGGTTTCTTGTCGCGTGAGTAGTTCATATGTACTTCGCTTGTATTGGTTTCCACCCGATTTTCCATTAATTAATTGAGCAATTCTCTTCTTCTTAATTAATCGATGAACTTTTGCCTCCGTTTCGAAAAAAAATATCATCCCCATCCCCATCCCCACTCACACCCACAAGCTGAACATGAAAACAGAAGTATTTCAACATAAAAATAACAAGACTTCAGTCCAAGAAACAGCAGCATTTCAACCAAAAAACAGCAGCGCAGCATTTCATTGCAATAAACAACAACATTCCATCTCAATAAACAGCAGCATTTCCACTAAAAAACAGTAGCATTTCATCTCAATAAACAGCAGCATTTGAACATAAAAACAACAGTATTTCAGCTCAATAAGCAGTAGTACTTTAGCATAATAAATATCCAGGTTTCATAGTAAATAGCAGCAATTCAGCACATAATCAGTATCCAAATCTCAGTTTTCACACACCAACACATAATAGTTCACAATCTTACGATAAAGGCATTACAATTAATAGGTTCACACACAAATTTAAGCAAATAAGTCTTTGCGACCAAAAGAACAGTTGAAAGTCATCAATGGTTCAACATGACAGCCTCCAAATCTTCATTCTTCATGAAGCATCAAGCGCAGCCGGTGACGGACAGGAACGGGATAGTGCTCGATGGAGGCTTCGGTTTGGGGGGCGTCCTCCTCCTCTCCCACTCCCACGACCAGCTCGTCCGCCACCCCGCACTGCTCCGGCCGTGGGAGGAGACGGACGGACAGAAGCTCGTGTGGGCGCCGTTTTGCGCCGCTGGGGGTGGAACGGGGAGAAGATGGAGGGGCCGCTAGTCGCTGCGGCGATGCAGGTCAGTAGATGGAGGCTGCGGCGGCGAGCCACCGGCGGAGCTTGCAGCAAGCAGGGCGGCGCCGGGCTGGATCTGGATTGGGAGATTGGAGGGGGCTCTGTTCTAGGTGTGGCTGCGTGGGTGAGGGAGGGGGAACAAGGGGTGTCGGCTAGGTTAGCGTGGGTGTGGGTGGAGTGGTGCTGATAGAGGGTGTGGGGCTTTTTGGCCCATATTCGGGCACTTGGGCGGGAGGTTGTAGTTTCGAGGTATCTAGTGGCGGGAATTTTACGTGTAAGCCAGGTATCAGATATGGGTAATGCCATGCTGTCCTCATCCCCGTTTACCTGCTGGGTAAGGTAGTTCACCCAATAGCTTCCCCACCGCAGGACCCGCACAACCCTAAGATCAATGGCGATGATGAGGAAAGGGCAAGAGGACACAATGTTGTGCTAATCTTTTTTGACTTTTCTTGACCTGTTCATAATACTAAGATCAGACCGATGATGTGCACGTTCACTTTTACTTTTTCAAAAGGAACAGTGTGTCATTCCGTCATCTACAAGTTCGGCGAAATCAGCGTACGATCCATCACATATTCACATATGGTGCGGGCGGCGTGCCACCGATTGAAACGATCGTATTGGCAACATTTTCATTAGCAAAGAGCCCCCCAACACACTCAAATTATGCGCTATATCATCAGAGCATTTTAATTTTCTGAAAACTGAAAATATGTTAACTTTATAGCCATCTAGCCTTTCCCATCAAGTTTCCTTTATTCTAGCTGATTGTCCGTCCCTTGCAACAGGCAAACAAATTTTAGTGACAGAGGCGCCGCGAGTGTCTTTTTGTTCTATGACCCATCCCGCATCGACCCACGTTGACATCGTCGGGTAGGATCGGGTGATAGTATGTGAAAATAATGAGAAAGAAATGAGAGATTTTAGGAGGAACCTACATAAATGATATTTTTAAGGCTCTTGAGGTATTTAACAGCACTACACATACTATAATCAATACCGGAAAAGAATGACATCTATAATTAATCTGATACTTCCGTCTAACGTTACAAGATACTTTTCATAAATTAATGGATGTTGTTTTTTGACAAAGAAGAGTTGTGTCAGATTATTTTAAATTACTTCATTTTTTTATGCGGCATCGATTGAGATTAGCTAAAAGATCTGGAGAAAATGAAGCCTGAATGAGGGCATCGGAAATAAAAACCGAGGTAGGAGGTGATGCAAACCTACCGATTCTCTTTTTTATACTAGCGAAAGAGTCCGTGCATTGCAGCAAAAACCAAATCCTTAAAATCTATAAAGCATTTTTTGTTGGACACAACATGGATTTTTATATTTTTGATTTTGATTCTGCGGGCACTTTTGAGGCGGTACCTAGGATTGGAGCGTGTTGGTGACGGTTGCCGACCGCTCAAAATGATTGTTATTGAAGAAGTGAGGCTACACCGCGCCCCACAAACCTCATGCACGTCCTTCATGGGATGATAGCCAAGTACTAAGGTGGCCTTTGTTTGGGCTATAGATAGTGATTCCCGGATTCTGGACATCCCAAAATCGGATTGTCAAACAAACGTTCAGATTCCTGACTCAGCTTCGCAGAATCGATTCTGCCAAATGCACTACACTCGTCCAGAAGCTGGAATCAGCGATTTTGCTGATTCCCGAGCTGCCACTTACCTAATTTCACGTATGGGGCAAGTTCTCCCCGTTATTACACCAAATATGTCACCACATCCTCGAGCCAGCTTCTTCCACCGAACAGGGTCTCCAGCTCCTTCGTTTCACAGATCGAACAGAGCCAGAAAACAGACTGGCTTGGCTCTCTAGGTTTCTGCCGCCGCCACCAACGTCGGTCCCGCCGTCACCACAGTGTGTGGATCCGGGCCCCTCCGCCCGCATCAACGGTCAGCAACGAGATCCGATGCGCCGCCGTTCGATAGTTCCTCTGATTCCGCCCGAGCGCCGTCCATCCCTGCCTGCCCCGCCGGCTATAGTTCTTCTCTCCTTCATCGTGTTGGAGGTTCTGCTCCGCCCGCCCGACTCCGGTGGCCTTTGTTTGGGCTACAGATAGTGATTCCCGGATTCTGGACATACCAAAATTGGATTGTCAAACAAACGTTTAGATTCCTGACTTAGCTTCGCAGAATCGATTATGCCAAATGCACTACACTCATCCGGAAGCTCAGCGATTTTGCTGATTCCCGAGCTGCCACTTACCTAGTTTCACGTATGGGGCAAGTTCTCCCCGTTATTACAGCGAATATGTCACCACAGCCTCGAGCCAGCTTCTTCCACCGAACAGGGTCTCCAGCTCCTTCATTTCACAGATCAAACAGAGCCAGAAAACAGAGAGGCTTGGCTCTCTAGGTTTATGCCGCCGCCACCATCGTCGGCCCTGTCGCCGGTCCCGCCATCACCACGGCGTGCGGATCCGGGCCCCTTCGCCCCCATCAACGGCGAGCAACGAGACTCGATGCGACGCCATCCGATAGTTCCTCTGATTCCGCCCAAGCACCGTCCATCCATGCCTGCCCCGCCGGCTCTAGTTCTCCTCTCCTGCACCGCGTCGGAGGTTCTGCTCCGCCCGTCTGACTCCAACTCCGGCAGCCCGACTCCAGCTCTGCCCGCCCGACTGTACTGCGCCGCCCATCCCCAACCTACGTCAGGACAAGGTAAACAAAATTATGTCCCCAAAAATGCATTCTTTGCTTCATACAATGTATTTCGTATTCAGATATTTGGCATGTATGTGTGGTGGCGTATGAACTACTAATTATTGACTACTACTGTACTACACAATTGGCTGTGACATGTTTGCTTCATGGCGTGTATTTCCTATTCAGATTTCATACTGGACATGTATGTATATTTTGTACTTATGCATGTCATATTTTTAGACGTCGAAAGCCAATTGGAGTTCAGAAATGACCACCCCATTTTGGAAACTCGCTGCCATTGAGAAGCTAAAGGGGAATAGGCCACTCAAATTCTTGAATGTTGCTGGGTACGAGAATATAGAAGTTGATTTCTTAGAGCAGACAGGAATGCATTATAGTAGGTTGCAGTTCAAAAACAAATGGGCCAGTCTGAGAACTTTGTATAGGGATTGGTTGATCCTTAAGAACACAACAACTCAACTTTGTATAGGGATTTTTTGTTTTCGTACTATCATGACATTTCAAGAAAAATGTATTGTATATATTTGTTTTTCTGCTAATTCTAATTTATCAAGTCAAAACAGATAACATGTGCTTTAATCTGCATATAAACATCATAGTCAGTAGTCGAGGACGTTACTGACATTTCACAACACCCACAACTCATAAAGCTGACAAACAACAGGGTAAACAAACAGCCAGATTTTGATTCTCAGGAATCCAGAGCCATAGCTGATTCTCAGGAATCCAGAGCAAAGTGATTCTCAGGAATCTGTAGCCCAAACAAAGGGGGCCTAAATGGGTAGACATTGCCATACGAATCTAATTATTATTTCATTGAATACCATGTGAAAGAACATGCGGTGCCTCCATGTTTGGTTTTGATAATTGATGACAATGTCTATAGACTAATGGTTGCCTTGAGTTATATTTGAAGGCTTTGTCCATAGGCTTTTCTTGGAGTCCATTGGTTGGTTTCAAGGAGAGTTTGTGATGGACAAGGTGCTATTAATGAATTATCCAAAGATTGGTCTTGTGAGTGATGAGCTTATTGCAAGCATGTCTTGAAGAAGAAGAGTGTGTGTGATCATTCATGTTTACCTTCAAGACATCATCCAAATGGAGAGAGTTGGAAAGGTTCAAGGTCGATCAAGACTAAGTACAGAGAGTGATTCAAGTTGATCAACAAACAAAGCATAGAAGATGTACCGAGAGGGATCAAGCGATCCCATGGTATGGTAAGCATTGTCCTTTACGCTTTGTGTACTAACCCATGGTCTACGTGAGAGTTCTATGTGGGGTTAGGTATGTTTCCATGGGCTTGATTCCAGAGGAAGATATTATACAACCCATGGAGGATGACATCAAGTGGTGATCGCCACCAAGTTTGCGTGTGCAAGTTCAAGTGGAGCATCACGAAGAGATCAAGTGCTTGAAGCTTGTCGTCCATTGTGGTGACAATGGACTTGTGAAGATGTGCCGAAGAGTGGCTCACCCATAGTGGAGTATGGGGGAGCAATCTAGTAGTCTTCATCGAGCCAACACAATCAATAAAGGTGGTCCAGCTTGAGGGAGTCAAGATCGTCATCATCCAGCTCAAGTGTACTATGTGCAAGGCAAAGGTTTGCACTGGATAGGTTTTATATTTTACCGGTGTCATGGTGGTAGTTGGGAGACCGGGTTTTATGATTGATTGTCGTACTATCAAGGGGGGCTCTCGGTGAGTAGCTTTATCGTATCGTTCGTAGAGAGCTCAAACCATTGCATCCTTGCATCATATTTATTGGTTCTTGTGAAGGAAATATGCCTTAGAGGCAATAATAAAGTTGTTATTTGTATTTACTTATATCATGAAAAATGTCTATTATTCATGCTAGAATTGTATTAACCGGAAAATTAGTACATGTGTGAATACATAGACAAAACATAGTGTCCCTGATGTCTACACACGCTTCTACTCTTGTAGACTATGTTGGGCCTCCAAGCGCAGAGGTTTGTAGGACAGTAGCAATTTCCCTCAAGTGGATGACCTAAGGTTTATCGAACTCAGGGAAGTAGAGGTTGAAGATGGCCTCTCTCAAGCAACCCTGCAACTAAGATACAAGAAGTCTCTTGTGTCCCCAACACACCTAATACACTTGTTAGATGTATAGGTGCACTAGTTCGGCGAAGAGATGTTAAATGGCAAGTAATATGGATGGCAAAAAAAGTAATATAATTCTGTAATAAAAAGTGCAGCAAGCAAACAAGTGGTAAACGTGAGCACAAATGGTATTGCAATGGTGGAAACAAGGCCTAAGGTTCATACTTTCACTAGTGGCAACTCCCAACAACATTAACATAATCGAATCACATGATATTTCCCATAAAACATGCAAAGGGGACACACTCGGAGGTCATTCCTTCGTGGTCAAGAGAGGACGAGAATTATGTAGGGCTACAAAAGCACACCTCAAAGTTCGTAGTTCTCAATCTAAGGATTTCCGAATGTCACCGCGGCCATCCAAAGAGAGTCCCACAATCACCACAACATATCTAAAGGATAGTCAAAGACAAGCACCAAGAGACTCTCAATCTTCAATCAACACACAAGAGAGGAAATCACTCATGAAAATACTTTTCTAATCCATGTCCAATAGACCGCTGTCACCTTGGTCTCGGGGATTATACTAGATAAAGACAAGTGAGTACATCAATCCAATACATAGAGGAAGAGGAAATATCATGGGATCACCCTAGATTAACATAGCCTATGATCACAACGAAGATCACATCATGGGAGAGAGAATTGACCACATAGCTACTGGTAAGAACCTCAGCCCCGAGGAGGAACTACTCCCGCATCATGGAGGGAGGAAGCAACGTCGATGGAGATGAATCCGGGGGCACTTCCCCGTCCCGGCAGGGTGCCGGCGCAGGAATTCTGGTCCCCCGAAGCTTGATGGCGATGGCGGCGGAGATCGGAATCGCGTCTGGAGAAAAGGGGTCCGGAATCAGGGTTTCCTTGACACGCTTTAAATATATGCCAAAGGGGGCATCAGGGGTGCCTCGGGGGGCCCAGGCGCCCCCCCGGCGCGGCCCAGGGGGGCGCGCCCACAGGGCGCCTGGAGCCCCTGTGGGTCCCCCCCGGCTGTACTTTGGCCGCACGGTAGCTCCTGGAACGCTGATTTTTTATATATTTTTTCTGAATTTTTCCTGGCAGTTCTCGTAATGTGAAAACCTGAAATACAAAATCAGCCGAAAACAGAAATTGGCACCGGGGTGCACTGGATTAGTAGGTTAGTCCAAATATGATCAAAAGTGTATGGAAGTTTATGAATATCATAGCAATATCACCCAAAAGTGGCATGGAGCAAGCAGAAATTTTAGATACGTTTTGGACGTATCAACATCCCCAAGCTTAATTCCTGCTCGTCCTCGAGTAGGTAAATGATAACAAGAATAATTTCTGTGGTGACATGCTATTAACCATATAAGGACTTTTCATAGTCACATGACAAAAGCTTACTGAGACAATGAATCTGTAGTAATTAAGTTGCCTCATGAGAAAATCACAAAGAACTGAAAGTTTTACAATATGATACTGAAACATCAAATAGATTTGCAATGAACATGATGTGCAAATATGATAAAGTGATATCTAGCTTGCCCCCTTTAGTGAAGCAAAACGTAAATGCAGGGGCACCTTCAAGGTTTAAGTGATGACTAGATACAATGATTTCTGAAAGCACATTTGCTCCCTGGGTGGTTTTGGTAATTAATGACAACATACTTTGTGGTTGGACTAATGCTTTTATCAAGTATGTTTCAGGAAATCCAATCACATTGGTATGGCAAGATGACTGAAGAAGTGGACCCCTCAAAATGCTAAGGCAAGCATTGGCAAAAGCTCAAGACTCCATTTTTGGTTTAGTGATCCAAGATCACATTGAGTCCATAGGAAAAGCCAATACTATTAAAAGGGGATGAGGTTGTGTTGATGATCTGGTTGCTCAAGTGCTTAGTGATATATCTCCTTTAACTATCAGCAACTTTCACTACCAAACACACTCATAAGTAATCTCGAACAAACCGATTTTCCAAACTCAGTCCCACCGAGATGAACCACCTTAGCCATAAGCCAAACCCTAGAAAAATCGGTCAATCCGAGTTTGAGTTCGGTCTCACCGAAATACGGGCTGCCAAGCTTCTGTAACCGTTTGACATCATTTCGGAATATCCGAGTTGATAATTTCGGTCCCACCGAAACTGGCAAGTTCCTATCTTTGACTCAAATCGGACAAACCGAGATGGTATTTTCGGTCCCACCGAAAACCCCAACGTTCACTATATTTGAACTTTCGGTCTGACCGAGTTGTCAACTTCGGTCTCACCGAGATTGCTCAATTATGTGTGTAACGGTTGGATTTTGTGTGGAGGCTATATATACCCCTCCACCCCCTCTTCATTCGTGGAGAGAGCCATCAGAAAGAACTACCACTCCTACCTTACACTTTCTGAGAAGAGAACCACCTACCCTTGTGTTGAGATCAAGTTGCTCCATTCCTACCATATGAAACTTGATTTCTAACCTTCCCAAGTTGCTTTCCACTCAATCCTTTCTTCCACCACAGCCAAATCAGTGAGGAGAGTTGAGTGTTGGGGAGATTATCATTTGAAGCACAAGAGGAAGGAGTTCATCATCATCTACAACATCTATTACCTTTTGGAGGGTGGTGCCTCCTAGATTGGTTAGGTGTCGCTTGGGAGCCTCCGTCATCGAGATGTGGAGTTGAACCAAGAAGTTTGCAAGGGCAAGGAGATCGCCTACTTCGTGAAGATCTACCCCGAGTAAGGCTAGCCCTCCGTGGGCGTAGGCCATGATGGAATAGACAAGGTTGCTTCTTCGTGGACCCTTCGTGGGTGGAGCCCTCCGTGGACTCGCGCAACCGTTACCCTCCGTGGGTTGAAGTCTCCATCAACGTGGATGTACGATAGCACTACCTATCGGAACCACGGGAAAAATCATTGCGTCTCCAAATTGCGTTTGATCTTCTCCACTTCTCTTTACTATATGTGCAATTTACTTTCCGCTGCCCATACTCTAGAATTGCATGTGTAGTGTGCTACTTGACTTGTGTGTTGTGCAAAATCTGCCAAAATCTGTTCTTGCTAAAAGACAGAATTTTTATCTTGTCGAGTAGTCTATTCACCCCCCCCTCTAGACACTCTCACCTTCTTCGATCCCTCAATTGGTATCAGAGCTTTGGTCTCCATTGCTTTGGTTTACACACCATTGGAGGAAGATGGACGTGTCTACGTTTGGGAGTGTTAGCCATAGAGTGCCTATTCTTAATGGAGAGTCATATAACTCATGGAGGTCTAAAATGCTTAGTATCTTTAAGAAGTACAACTTGTGCAAATATGTTGAGACCCCCTATGTGCCTCCTTTTGATCCCTTGCACCCTACTATGGATGAAGAGCTTGATTTGCTTCGTAACCTTAGGACTGTAAATCTTATCATTAGAGGGTTACCCGATGACTTGCTTAAGCTTGTTACAAACTTTGAGTGCGCCTATGCTATGTGGAAATTCTTGGAAGAACTTTATCCGGACTACTCTTTGAGAGGTCTTGATAAAATTCTATACAAGACTATTGAATTTGATAAGATGCACCCCAATGATCCCAACTTTGATAAATGCTTCTTTGAGCTTCGTGATCTTATGAAAAAGAAGGGTGATCCCGGTCTTATCAATGCTTTAATTAGAAAAGCTCTTGTATTGCATTCCGAAGATTATTGTCACATTGACAAAACTAATGCAAGAAGTTTTTATCAAATTGACCTAGGTATTGATGATGAACAATCTATGTGTCAATATGATGGTGAGCATGAGCATGATGATGATTACTTCGATTCGGACACCGAGCTAGACAAGGTCATGAAGAGTCTCAATCTTATGGCAAATTTGAGAGACTACATGTCCGGCGGAAAAGAGTGGATTCTTGATAGTGGATGCACCGACCACATGACCGGAGACAAAGACATGTTTCGAGAGCTTGCAAAGAACGATGGTCCACGCAAGTATGTGACTTTTGGAGACAACTCCAAGGGTAAGGTACTTGGCCTTGGTAAGGTGGCTATATCTCATGATAGCTCTATTCAAAATGTCATGCTTGTAGAATCTCTTGGATACAATTTACTTTCCGTGTCTAGATTAGCTGACTTTGGATTCAATGTGCTATTCACCAAAGTAGATTGCCAAGTCTTTCGTCGTGACAATCAAAACATGGCATTTACCGGTATCCGTAGAGGTGATCTATATATTGTTGATTTCACTAAGAAAGCCCAACCTAGAGCTTGTTTCATTGCTAAATCCTCTAAAGGTTGGTTATGGCATAGAAGGCTAGGACATGTTGGTATGCGTAATCTAGACAAGCTGATCAAAGGTGATCATATTCTTGGTGTTAAAGATGTTTTCTTTGACAAAGATAGACTTTGTAGTGCTTGTCAAGCAGGAAAACAAGTTGGTGGAAGTCATCCCGTGAAAAACATCATGACCACAAGGAGACCGCTTGAGCTTCTTCATATGGATCTCTTCGGTCCCAATGCTTACAAAAGCCTTGGTGGTAACTCCTTTGGTCTAGTCATAGTTGATGATTATTCCAGATTTACGTGGGTATTTTTCCTTGATGATAAATCGCAGGTTCAGAGAATCTTCAAGACCTTTGCCAAAAAGGCCCAAAATCAATTTGAGGTGAAGATCAAGAAAGTTCGGAGTAACAATGGAACGGAGTTCAAGAACGCCAATGTAGACTCTTTTCTCGATGAGGAAGGGATTCTACATGAGTTCTCGGCTACGTACACCCCTCAACAAAATGGAGTTGTTGAGAGGAAGAACCGAACGCTCATAGAGATGGCGAGAACGATGCTTGATGAATACAAGACACCGAAGCATTTTTGGGGAGAAGCGGTCGAGACAGCTTGTCATGCTATCAACAGGCTTTATCTTCATAAGCTCCTCGACAAGACATCATACGAGCTTCTCACCGGTAACAAACCCCAAGTGGGATACTTTCGTGTCTTTGGTTCAAAATGCTATATCCTTGATAAGCATCGTCGGTCTAAATTTGCTCCTAAATCTCATGAAGGCTTTCTCCTTGGTTATGGATCAAACTCCCACACCTACCGTGTCTACAATAATTTCACCCGAAAGGTTGAAGAAACGGTAGATGTGAAGTTTGATGAATCTAATGGCTCGCAAGTAGAGCAAATGCCTATTGATGTAGGAGACAAGGACCCATCGGAAGCTATCCAAGATCTATCTATTGGAAAGATCCGTCCCATGGAAGTGAAGGAGAGTACCTCATCTACATATGTGGAGCCACCTACCTCACGTCGAGATGAACCTCAAGGCAACATGGAGGCTTCCACAAGTGGAACTCACCAAGATGAGGAAGTGCAACAAGAAGATCCACCACAACCTCCTTCTCCACCGCCTCAAGACAACACCAACAACAATGAAGAAGAAGAAGAAGAGGAAGATGAAGATGATGAGGAAGCTTAGCCACAACATCGACAAAAGCTATCCCGAGTCCGAGCAAGAGTCAAGAAAAATCATCTCGTGGAACAAATGATGAACGACATCAACTCCGGGAGAATTACTCGCTCTAAAACTCGCTTAGCTAACTTTTGTGAGCATTACTCATTTATCTCTAGTATTGAACCTATGAAGGTAGAAGAAGCACTTGAAGACCCGGATTGGGTGAACGCTATGCACGAAGAACTACACAACTTCGAGAGGAACAAAGTATGGACTTTGGTAGAGAAGCCCAAGGATGATCAAAACATCATTGGAACCAAATGGGTGTTTCGGAACAAGCAAGATGAAGATGGACAAGTCATCCGCAACAAGGCTCGTCTCGTAGCTCAAGGTTACACACAAGTCAAAGGTATGGACTATGGTGAGACCTATGCCCCCGTTGCTAGACTTGAGTCCATTCGCATCCTTCTTGCTTATGCTAATCACCATGATATTACTCTCTATCAAATGGACATCAAAAGTGCTTTCCTAAATGGTGAAATTGAAGAGGAAGTATTTGTGAAACAACCTCTCGGATTTGTGAATCCCAAGAAGCCTAATCATGTTTACAAGTTGCATAAAGCCCTTTATGGTCTTAAACAAGCTCCTAGAGCTCGGTACAAATGCTTGACTAGTTTTCTTCTTGAAAAAGGCTTTGAGATTGGAAAGATAGACTCAACGCTGTTCACAAAAAGGGTTAATGGTGAACTATTTGTGTGCCAAATATATGTTGATGATATTATCTTTGGTTCAACTAACCCCCATTTTAGCAAGAAGTTTGGACAGCTCATGTCGGAGAAGTATGAGATGTCCATGATGAGTGAACTCAAATTCTTCCTTGGGTTGCAAATCAAGCAATCTAAGGAGGGTACCTTTGTCTCACAAACAAAGTAGACCAAAGATCTCTTCAAGAAGTTCAACATGCAAGAAAGCAAAGGTATGAGTACCCCCATGCCTACTAGTGGACATAATGACTTGACAAAGGATGGAGAACCCGTTGATCAAAGGGTTTACCGATCCATGATTGGTTCTCTACTATATCTTTGTGCTTCTCGTCCTGACATAATGTTGAGTGTATGCATGTGTGCGCGATATCAAGCAGCCCCTAAAGAATGTCATCTTAAAGCTGTTAAAAGGATAGTGAGATATTTGATACACACACCAAACTTTGGCATTTGGTATCCTAAGAGGGCCTCTTTCGACCTTGTTGGCTATTCCGACTCGGACTATGCCGGTGACAAGGTTGATAGAAAGTCAACTTCGGGTACGTGTCAATTCCTTGGTCGATCCCTTGTATCTTGGTCCTCCAAGAAACAAAATTCGGTATCATTATCCACTGCCGAAGCAGAATATATTGCTGCTGGTTCGTGTTGTGCTCAATTGCTATGGATGACACAAACGCTTAAAGATTATGGGATACATGTGAGACATGTTCCTTTGCTTTGTGACAATGAGAGTGCGATTAAAATTGGACACAATCCAGTGCAACATTCTCGAACAAAGCATATTGAAGTTCGTCACCATTTTATTCGTGATCATATTGCCAAGGGTGACATTAATCTTAAGCATGTTCGTACTGACAAACAACTTGCTGATATCTTTACAAAACCTCTTGATGAGAAGGTGTTTTGTCGCTTAAGGAGTGAGTTGAACATCATTGATGCTTCAAACTTGGAGTGAGAACTCCATTGATGCATGCAAGGCATGAGCCTCTTGACTAATCCTTGATATTTCTCTTATGATGATGATCATATGTCTTGGACACATTTGCCTCCTTGTATTGCATCTAACTCCTTGCAGGTACTTGGATGATCTACATTCCACAAGATTACCACACACTCAAATCATGAGTAATCTTGTCATTTGACCAAGTATCTAGCCCTTTGGGATGTTGAGTTCAAGGAACAAAATTCCACATATCCTTTTTGACATCTTATACATCTAGTATTTCACTCTTGTCATCTTGGATATCCTTGAGTATTTCCTTGCTTGCCTAACCCATGTAGGAAGATGAACTACACAAGTAGAAATGGCGCTCCAACTTCGCATTCAATGAGCACCTACATCAAGTTTACCTACATGAGCAAAGCAACAAACAGCCCAAGGTATGTTCTTCACATCTTTAAGGAGCTTTACTCAAAATCATGAGTACAAGCAGCTTCATAAGATGTGATCACATCAAATGCTTAATCGAAAAATGGCAACCCCATTTTGAGCTTAAATGATGAGTATGACCTATGATCAAATGTCTTCATTTGACTCCTAAGTCAATATACTCAAACATAGGTGACCTTGTCGCCGACCTTTATCTAGATGAAGTACATATGCTTTTGGAGTCTTTCTATTTTCTCTTATGTTCTCTCATTGAGTTTTCTTTTAAATAATAATAATAAAAATAACTTCATCTAAGAATCTTTTTATTTCTATTCTTATGTTTCTTTGAATATCCTTATGGCTCTGATCAATTTCCCCGAAAATCTTTTACAAATTCATTGCAAATCCTTTGAAACATTCCTCGCAAAGTGAGCTGAATTATTTCTGTATTTCCTTGGAATTAAACTCGGCGTCACCGATTTAAATTTTTCGGTCTAACCGAAAAGGATTCGGACCCACCGATCCATCTAATTCGGTGTCACCGATTTATCTTCCAGGATATCAATTTCTGCAGCTCCACTCAAATGATTCTCTATGCATGTTCTTATTTGCCCTGTTGTGATTCTTAAGGATCCCACCTCTTTCTTTCCATCTTTCCTGCCCTTCCTAGTTTGCTGTCCTTTTCGGCACTTGACGTCAAAGGGGGAGAAGGCTTAGGGGGAGTAGGGGGAGAAGAGACTTAGGGGGAGAAGAAAAGTAATCTTATCTTAAGGGGGAGAGAATCACATCAAAGCTTTGTCGTGTCTTACATTGGACATCATTCTCAATTGGCATCATTCTTTTGATTTTGCTTTTTCCATCACACCTTGATATCTTATGGAAAGCAAAATCTCTCAGTGTTCATTGAAAATCTTTTAGTTTCGAAGACATGTTTGCTGATTCAAGCTTGTGCTCAATATGAGACACTCTTTATACATGTCCTCCCTGGCTTGGTACTCTTGATGTTCTTGCAGTTGGTTGAAGGAATACTCTTGTGTTATCTAACCTTGTTTTCCCAAGTTTATCCCTTCAGGTACAATGCCAAGGAACCTCAAGGTAAGTATATGCACCTTGCAGAATGTGCATGATGGTGACTTGCCTGTAAATACTTGTTTGCAAGAAATCACCATGCACATATGCATTATCACTCACTTCCCTTTCATCTGCTCTGATGCATATAGCCAAGCTGCATGTAGCACATCTTGCTTATCTCTCTTGTGTGCTTGTGGTAGTCCAAAACCAAAATCTATGAAAATCTTGCACACTTGTAGGGGAGCCTGTGTACTACATGCTTGTCAAAGCTTTCGTGATAATTATGTCTTTCTTTCAATAAGCTTTGATGTCTTGTTTAGTGTGATTTTAGTGTGTTGCCATCAATTACCAAAAAGGGGGAGATTGAAAGCACATTTGCTCCCTGGGTGGTTTTGGTAATTAATGACAACATACTTTGTGGTTGGACTAATGCTTTTATCAAGTATGTTTCAGGAAATCCAATCACATTGGTATGGCAAGATGACTGAAGAAGTGGACCCCTCAAAATGCTAAGGCAAGCATTGGCAAAAGCTCAAGACTCCATTTTTGGTTTAGTGATCCAAGATCACATTGAGTCCATAGGAAAAGCCAATACTATTAAAAGGGGATGAGGTTGTGTTGATGATCTGGTTGCTCAAGTGCTTAGTGATATATCTCCTTTAACTATCAGCAACTTTCACTACCAAACACACTCATAAGTAATCTCGGACAAACCGATTTTCCAAACTCAGTCCCACCGAGATGAACCACCTCAGCCATAAGCCAAACCCTAGAAAAATCGGTCAATCCGAGTTTGAGTTCGGTCTCACCGAAATACGGGCTGCCAAGCTTCTGTAACCGTTTGACATCATTTCGGAATATCCGAGTTGATAATTTCGGTCCCACCGAAACTGGCAAGTTCCTATCTTTGACTCAAATCGGACAAACCGAGATGGTATTTTCGGTCCCACCGAAAACCCCAACGTTCACTATATTTGAACTTTCGGTCTGACCGAGTTGTCAACTTCGGTCTCACCGAGATTGCTCAATTATGTGTGTAACGGTTGGATTTTGTGTGGAGGCTATATATACCCCTCCACCCCCTCTTCATTCGTGGAGAGAGCCATCAGAAAGAACTACCACTCCTACCTTACACTTTCTGAGAAGAGAACCACCTACCCTTGTGTTGAGATCAAGTTGCTCCATTCCTACCATATGAAACTTGATTTCTAACCTTCCCAAGTTGCTTTCCACTCAATCCTTTCTTCCACCACAGCCAAATCAGTGAGGAGAGTTGAGTGTTGGGGAGATTATCATTTGAAGCACAAGAGGAAGGAGTTCATCATCATCTACAACATCTATTACCTTTTGGAGGGTGGTGCCTCCTAGATTGGTTAGGTGTCGCTTGGGAGCCTCCGTCATCGAGATGTGGAGTTGAACCAAGAAGTTTGTAAGGGCAAGGAGATCGCCTACTTCGTGAAGATCTACCCCGAGTAAGGCTAGCCCTCCGTGGGCGTAGGCCATGATGGAATAGACAAGGTTGCTTCTTCGTGGACCCTTCGTGGGTGGAGCCCTCCGTGGACTCACGCAGCCGTTACCCTCCGTGGGTTGAAGTCTCCATCAACGTGGATGTACGATAGCACTACCTATCGGAACCACGGGAAAAATCATTGCATCTCCAAATTGTGTTTGATCTTCTCCACTTCTCTTTACTATATGTGCAATTTACTTTCCGCTGCCCATACTCTAGAATTGCATGTGTAGTGTGCTACTTGACTTGTGTGTTGTGCAAAATCTGCCAAAATCTGTTCTTGATAAAAGACAGAATTTTTATCTTGTCGAGTAGTCTATTCACCCCCCCTCTAGACACTCTCACCTTCTTCGATCCCTCAATTTTAGAATAAACGATATCACAATCATGCAAAAGACAATGCTACTTTGGGACAATGCACATTACACTCAGAATGACAATCATGCTCTTGGTAGTTGGTGCTTTAAAAGAAGGTGGAGACTCAACATAAAAGTAAAAGAATGGCCCTTCGCAGAGGGAAGCAGGGATTACTCATGTGCTAGAGTTTTTTATTTTGAAAACATAGAAGCAATTTTGTCAACGTTAGTAATACTTCATATGTGTTATGCATAAGACATCCTATAAGTTGCAAGCCTCATGCATCGAATACCAATAGTGCTCGCACCTTGTCCTAATTAGCTCGGATTTCCATGGGTTATCATTGCATTACATATGTTTCAACCAAGTGTCACAAAGGGGTACCTCTATGCCACCTGTACAAAGGTCCAAGGAGATAAATCGCATTTGATTTCTCGTTTTTGATAGATCTCAACTTGAGGACATCCATACCGGGACAACATAGAAAATAGATAATGGACTCCTCTTTAATGCTTAAGAATATTCTCATAAGAGATTGAGGATTAATGTCCAAGCTAAAACTTCCACCATGATACATGGCTTTGGTTGGCGGCCCAATGTTCTTCTCTAACAATATGCATACTCATTCAACCCATGGCAAATCACCCTTACTTCAGACAAGACGAACATGCATAGCAACTCACATGATATTCAACAGAAGTGTAACAGTTGATGGCGTCCCCAGAAACATGGTTACCGCTCAGCAAGCAACTTATAAGAAACAAGATACATAGGCAACATATTCTTTACCACAATAGTTTTTAAGCTACTTTCCCATGAGCTATGTATTGCAAAGTTAGTTCGCTTAGTACAGGTGGAGGTTAGCAAAAGACTGGGAGCGACCAACTAATAGAGCAATGACGGTCATAATCATGCAGAGCGACAAAGCAACATTGGATCAGGCATGGAAGTTATATCGCTACTCAGAAATAAAAGATCATCAAGGCTTGACAGACTTTCTTTACAGTCTTAAATATGCGTGAGCATACGCCAAGTCAATCAAAATAAATTCTTGAAGGAAGATATTACTAAACCATACCACATCATAGGAAAACAAATCATGTTGGTACTCCAATAATACATTGGGAACCCCCCAGCTATTTGGGATTAACCATAAGAAAACCTAAACTACTAAGCGCCATTATGCACGTAGCATCTTTATCATAGACATATCAACCAATGCAACGGAAGCAAACTCTATTAATGAGATGAGCATGGTAATTAAAGAGAGTTCAAGCAACCAACTAAACAAAAGCTCTTTGAAAAGATAAGCATGAATACTAAGAGCAGAACATGATAGTAGCTATTAAAAGACAAAGAACATACACAACAAAGATAAACATGAAAATTCTATGTTGTGTTCTAGGTTGAAGTGGAGCGTGTTTCTCTCCCACACAAAGAAAGCTGAGTTCCAACTCGTTATGACAGCAAGCAAAGCTAAAGAAAACTAAAAAGGAAACTAAAAGCAAGACGCTCCAAGCATAGCACATAACACATGAAGTGATAAAAATATAGTGGAACGAAAGACGAACTGATAATTGTTGATGGAGAAGGGGATGCGCGGGGGCATCCCCAAGCTTAGACGCTTGAGTCTTCTTGAATATTTCTTGGGGGTGCACGGGGGCATCCCCAAGCTTTAGCGTTTGACACTCCTGAATCTTTTTATCATCTTCCCTCGCACACTTGAAAACCCCCTTCATACATAACTCATCATAATCTGATTAGCGAGGTTAGTACCCTTAATAAAATAATTGCACCTTGCTGGAAATAAAGATATTCTTGAAGGTATACTGTTTCTAAAGATTGCCAAAAGGTTTTTGCAAAGAAAAAGCAAGCTCTTGGTTTGCAAAATGAAGGAAAGGCAAAACAGGACAGAATCTGTGAAAAACAGAACAGCAGGTAGTAATTGATTTGTTCGGGGCACTTATGCAACTCAAATCAAAAAACTCAGAACAGACGCCCAAAAGCCAATTGTATAGAGCACGCTGTCGAAAAAATTCAGACCAAAAATATGATCTGGTGATTTTATACGAATTTTTCTGTCCAAGGACAGAATCTGTTTCCTGGACAGCACGTCACAACTTTTGAACTTTCTTGCAGTCAGAGGCTACACTTGACACAAAATTGAAAAATAAAGATACAATGATGTTGCTACAGTAATAACAAACATCAAGACCACTAAAACTGAAAGCAAAGGTAACAAGGGTTGTGTCCCTAGAGCTCTTTCTTTATAGCCATAAAGATAGGCTTAAGACTTTAATGATGCTCTCGTAGGAATAAGGGCTGAAGAACAAAAGAGAGCATCAAGAAGTAAATACCAAGCACATTTAACCCTAACATGCTTCCTATGCATAGGAATTTTGCAATAGAATAATTCATTGAAGCACAAAGCAACTAGCATAGGAAGGCAAAACAAGCATAACTTCAAAATATTCACCATAAAGAGAGGAAACTTCTTATTATTAAGATATTTAGAACCAAGTCTCCCTCTCTCATTATAAATTTCAGTGGCATCATGGATGAACTCAACAATATAAGCATCACATAAAGCATTGTTACCATGATCCACATGCAAAAAGGTACTCTCACTCCCCACATAAGCATAATTTTTCTCATTGGTAATAGTGGGAGTAGGACTATCATAAACAACTTGAACACTATAGATTAGTTGTATATTAGGAGGGTGGTGTTCAACAAGGGAGTAATTCCCTTCATGATTATGACAAGTTTCATAAGGATAATTTCTCCTTATGTCATAGGTACCTTTATAATCACTATAGATTGGAGTTATAACATCATCATGGTAGGGAAGAGCATTATCATTGCTAGCAACTATATTTGTAAACATGTTGTCTTTATTCTTACTAGCAAGAGAATTATCAATTATCACATCACTAGTGGGGATAGGATTTGCAATCCTATCATCCCCAAGCTTAGAGCTTCCCATATCTTCACTTTCAGAGTTGGTACCAAAAAGATTTTCAAGATCATAAGTAGCATTATCATCATTTTCCCAATCACAATAAGTAACATGCATATCATAATCAAAATCAACTTCAATAGTACCTACGGACGTATCATCAAGATGATAATTAAGGCAATAAACTTCACCTTCTTCTTTAAACTTACAACTGTTAGGATAAAAGTTGATAGGAGGAATATGCTCAGGCCAGGTTGATACCCATTCTTCTTCCTTCTTGCTCCTCCTCCTCCTCCTCTTCTTTTTCTTCTTCTTCACCTTAGGAGGGGGTGGTTGGAGATGAAGCTTCTCCGCATATCCTGGTTTATCATTAGAAACAATAGGGGAAACTTGGGAGAAACTCTCCTTTTTATTAGCAGAAATATAAGAGACATTTTTATACTTTGGTAAAGTTCCCTCCTTTCTAATCTTACTTATGTAATCATTTTCATGGCAATTAACAACACAATAGAGATGGCAATTTTGCAAAGTGTTTTTATTCCTATGGCATTATCATACAGCCAAGAAGTCTTTTCTGATAACTCTTCACACATCAAAAATAACATAAGCTCATCATAAAGATCAGAGGTGATCAAGTTATCACACAACCGGTTAACAGTTATGTTTTGAAAGTTCATGCATTGAAAATTAAAGTGACCCTTTATACGGCAAAGTTCACAAGTAAAAGGATAAAGGTCACACAATTCTCTAGCAATTTCATTTAAATCTCTGACCCAAGTGATTGTTCTTTCATGCTTATGTTGCTTACAATACTTCTCTTCTTCAATCATAGGCCTTTCACAAGGTCTATCCACTCCACAAAAATTAACATGCTTATATAAAACTTCATTTTTAGGAATTGGATCATGCATGTTGCAATCATCATGAACAATTTCATTTCCTTTGCAAGTCTCTTTAAAAGGTTTATGATACTTGATCCAATCCTCCTTAGGCATATTAAGATGTGAAGCAAAAGATTTGAGGAAATCAACAAGGAGTTGAGAATCAAGCCCAAACTTGCACTAAACTTATTAAAACTTGTAGTTTCAACAAAGGACTTAATGCAATCATACTCATAAATTATACCTGACTCTTTACCTTTGTCGATCTCCCAATCTTCAGTGTTGCGTTGAATTCTTTCAAGGAGTTCCCATTTAGCATCAATCTTTTTGTTTGTGAAAGAACCCATAGAGGAAGCATCGAGCAAATCTTTATCCTGTCGAGAGAGCCTCACATAGAAGTTAGTAATAATAATATCTTTGGGGAGCCCATGGTTAGGACATTTTAGCATTAACGTTTTCAGTCTCCCCCAAGCTTGAGCTATGCTCTCTCCGTCATGGGGATAAAAAATATAAACATAATTCCTATTCTCATGGACTTCACGAAGAGGACAAAACTTGGAGTAAAAGAGAGACTGGATCTCTTCCCACTCCAGCAGGTGAGAGTCATTTAGTAGCCTATACCATTCCAATGCTTTTCCTTTCAGTGACAAGGCAAATAATTTCCTCATGACAAACTCCCTCGATACACCTGCAAGCTTAAATAATGAACATAGTTGTGACAGATATAGCAAGTGTTCATCGGGATGTCTGTCTCCTGCATAACGATTAGCCAAAACATGATCGATAATACCAGCCGGTATTTTATATGGCACAATTTCAGTAGGAGGAGGAGCAACCACCACAGGTGTGGGGCGTCCTCCCGCAAGCAACGATCCAATAGCAAGGTTTTCCATAAACATAACTAGTGAAATAAAAACAAGAAACAAAAAGATTTAATTGCAAGATCTAAAGATATACCTTCAAGCGCTCACCTCCCCGGCAACGGCGCCAGAAATAGCTTGATGTCTACACACGCTTCTACTCTTGTAGACTATGTTGGGCCTCCAAGCGCAGAGGTTTGTAGGACAATAGCAATTTCCCTCAAGTGGATGACCTAAGGTTTATCGAACTCAGGGAAGTAGAGGTTGAAGATGGTCTCTCTCAAGCAACCCTGCAACTAAGATACAAGAAGTCTCTTGTGTCCCCAACACACCAAATACACTTGTTAGATGTATAGGTGCACTAGTTCGGCGAAGAGATGTTAAATGGCAAGTAATATGGATGGCAAAACAAAGTAATATAATTCTGTAATAAAAAGTGCAGCAAGCAAACAAGTGGTAAACGTGAGCACAAATGGTATTGCAATGGTGGAAACAAGGCCTAGGGTTCATACTTTCACTAGTGGCAACTCCCAACAACATTAACATAATCGAATCACATGATATTTCCCATAAAACATGCAAAGGGGACACACTCGGAGGTCATTCCTTCGTGGTCAAGAGAGGACGAGAATTATGTAGGGCTACAAAAGCACACCTCAAAGTTCGTAGTTCTCAATCTAAGGATTTCCCAATGTCACCGCGGCCATCCAAAGAGAGTCCCACAATCACCACAACATATCTAAAGGATAGTCAAAGACAAGCACCAAGAGACTCTCAATCTTCAATCAACACACAAGAGAGGAAATCACTCATGAAAATACTTTTCTAATCCATGTCC
>LR738709.1:121604546-121632803 GCA_902687465.1 Secale cereale | reverse complement strand
CAAAAGCACACCTCAAAGTTCATAGTTCTCAATCTAAGGATTTCCCAATGTCACCGCGGCCATCCAAAGAGAGTCCCACAATCACCACAACATATCTAAAGGATAGTCAAAGACAAGCACCAAGAGACTCTCAATCTTCAATCAACACACAAGAGAGGAAATCACTCATGAAAATACTTTTCTAATCCATGTCCAATAGACCGCTGTCACCTTGGTCTCGGGGATTATACTAGATAAAGACAAGTGAGTACATCAATCCAATACATAGAGGAAGGGGAAATATCATGGGATCACCCTAGATTAACATAGCCTATGATCACAACGAAGATCACATCATGGGAGAGAGAATTGACCACATAGCTACTGGTAAGAACCTCAGCCCCGAGGAGGAACTACTCCTGCATCATGGAGGGAGGAAGCAACGTCGATGGAGATGAATCCGGGGGCACTTCCCCGTCCCGGCAGGGTGCCGGCGCAGGAATTCTGGTCCCCCGAAGCTTGATGGCAATGGCGGCGGAGATCGGAATCGCGTCTGGAGAAAAGGGGTCCGGAATCAGGGTTTCCTCGACACGCTTTAAATATATGCCAAAGGGGGGCATCGGGGGTGCCTCGGGGGGCCCAGGCGCCCCCCCGGCGCGGCCTAGGGGGGGCGCGCCCACAGGGCGCCTGGAGCCCCTGTGGGTCCCCCCGGCTGTACTTTGGCCGCACGGTAGCTCCTGGAATGCTGATTTTTTATATATTTTTTCTGGATTTTTCCTGGCAGTTCTCGTAATGTGAAAACCTGAAATACAAAATCAGCCGAAAACAGAAACTGGCACCGGGGTGCACTGGATTAGTAGGTTAGTCCAAATATGATCAAAAGTGTATGGAAGTGTATGAATATCATAGCAATATCACCCAAAAGTGGCATGGAGCAAGCAGAAATTATAGATACGTTTTGGACGTATCAGTCCCTAGTATACCTCTACTAGACTAGCTCATTGATCAAAGATGGTTATGTTTCCTAGCCATAGACATGAGTTGTCATTTGATCAACGGGATCACATCATTAGGAGAATGATGTGATGGACAAGACCCATCCGTTAGCTTAGCAACTTGATCGTTTAGTTTTACTGCTAGTGCTTTCTTCATGACTTATACATGTTCATATGACTATGAGATTATGGAACTCCCGAATACCGGAGGAACACCTTGTGTGCTATCAAACGTCACAACGTAACTGGTTGATTATAAAGATGCTCTGAAGGTGTCTCTGAGGTGTTTGTGGTGTTGGCATAGTTCGATAATAGGATTTGTCACTCCGAGTGACGGAGAGGTATCTCTGGGCCCTCTCGGTAATACACATCATAATAAGCCTTGCAAGCAAACAACTAATGAGTTAGTCACGAGATGATGTATTACGGAACGATTAAAGAGACTTGACGGTAACAAGATTGAATTAGGTATGATGATACCGATGATCGAATCTCGGGCAAGTAACATACCGATGACAAAGGGAACAACGTATGTTGTTATGCGGTTTGACCGATAAAGATCTTTGTAGAATATGTAGGAACCAATATGAGCATCCTGTTTTCGCTATTGGTTATTGACCAAAGATGAGTCTCGGTCATGTCTACATAATTCTCGAACCTGTAGGTTCCGCACGCTTAATGTTCGATGACAATCGGTATTATGAGTTTATGTGTTTTAATGTACCAAAGGTATTTAGGAGTCCCGGATGTGATCACGGACATGACAAGGAGTCTCGGAATGTCCGAGACATAAATATTCATATATTGGAAGGTTATATTTGGACACCAGATGAGTTTCGAGGGTTATCAGATAAATACCGGAGTACCGGGGGGCTACCGGAACCCCCCAGGGGGTTAATGGGCCTACATGGGCCTTAGTGGGAAAAGAGGGCGGCAAGGGGAGTGTGGGGCACGCCCCCCCAAGTCCCAAACCGAATTGGTTTAGGGCAAGGGGGCCGGCCCCCTCTTTCCTTCTCCTCCTCTCTCCCTTCCTTTCCCCTCTGCTACTCCTACTAGGAAAGGAGGAGTCCTACGCCTAGTGGGAGTAGGACTCCTCTCATGGCGCGCCCCCTATGCCGGCCGCCTCCTCCTCCCCTTCCTCCTTTATATACGTGGGGAGGGGGCACCCCATAGACATACAAGTTAATTTTAGCCGTGTGCGGTGCCCCTCCCCATAGATACACACCCCGGTCATACCGTTGCAGTGCTTAGGCGAAGCCCTACACCGGTAGCTTCATCATCACCGTCACCACGCCATCGTGCTGACGAAACTCTCCCGTGACGCTCAACTGGATCAAGAGCTCGTGGGACGTCATCGAGTTGAACGTGTGCTGAACGCGGAGGTGTCGTACGTTCAGTACTTGGATCGGTTGGATCGCGAAGACATTCGACTACATCAACCGCGTCACTAGACGCTTCCGCTTTCGGTCTACGAGGGTACGTAGACACACTCTCCCCTCTCTTTGCTATGCTTCTCCTAGATAGATCTTGAGTGATCGTAGGATTTTTTTTGAAATACTACGTTCCCCAACAGTGGCATCAGAGTCAGGTCTATGCGTAGATGATATGCACGAGTAGAACACAATGAGTTGTGGGTGATAATAGTCATACTGCTTACCAGCATGTCATACTTTGATTCGGCGGTATTGTTGGATGAAGCGGCCCGGATCGACATTACGCGTACGCTTACGCGAGACTGGTTCTACCGACGTGCTTTGCACACAGGTGGCCGACGAGTGTCAGTTTCTCCAACTTTAGTTGAATCGAGTGTGGCTACGCCCGGTCCTTGTGAAGGTTAAAACATCACACTTGACGAAAAATCATTGTGGTTTTTGTATGCGTAGGTAAGAACAGTTCTTGCTAAGCCCGTAGCAGCCACGTAAAACTTGCAACAACAAAGTAGAGGACGTCTAACTTGTTTTTGCAGGGCATGTTGTGATGTGATATGGTCAAGACGTGATGAGTTATACGTTATTGTATGAGATGATCATGTTTTGGAAAGTTATCGGCAACCGACAGGAGCCTTATGGTTGTCTCTTTATTGTATGAATTGCGAAGGCCATGTAGTTGCTTTACTTTATCACTATGAGTTAGCGATAGTAGTAGTAGAAATAGTTGGCGAGATGACCACGACGCTACGATGAAGATCATGGTGTCAAGCCGGTCACAATGGAGATCACGACGATGCTTTGGATATGGAGATCAAAAGCACAAGATGATGATGGCCATATCATGTCACATATTTTGATTTCATGTGATGTTTATCTTATTATGCTTCTTATTTTTCTTAGTACGGCGGTAGCATTATAAGATGATCCCTTACAAAATTTCAAGGTACAAGTGTTCTCCTTGAGTATGCACCGTTGCGAAAGTTCGTCGTGCCGAGACACCACGTGATGATCGGGTGTGATAAGCTCTACGTTCAAATACAATGGGTGTAAGACAGTTTTGCACATGCAGAATACTCGGGTTAAACTTGACAGGCCTAGCATGTACAGACATGGCCTCGGAACACTGGAGACCGAAAGATCGAGCGTGAATCATATAGTAGATATGATCAACATAAGATGTTCACCATTGAAAACTACTCCATCTCACGTGATGATCGGACATGGTTTAGTTGATTTGGATCACGTGATCATTTAGATGACTAGAGGGATGTCTATCTAAGTGGGAGTTCTTTAGTAATATGATTAATTGAACTTTAATTTATCATGAACTTAGTCCTGATAGTTTATGCATATCTTTGTTGTCGAGGATCAATGGCCTATGCTACCATTCCCTTGAAGTTTAATGCATTCCTAGATAAAGCTAAGTTGAAAGATGATGGTAGCAACTACACGGACTGGGTCCGTAACTTGAGGATTATCTCCATTGCTGCACAGAAGAATTATGTCCTGGAAGCACCGCTAGGTGACAGGTCTGCTGCAGGAGCAACTCTGGACATTATGAACGTATGGCAAGCTCGTTCTGATGACTACTCGATAGTTCAGTGTGCCATGCTTTACAGCTTAGAATCGGGACTTCAAAGACATTTTGAACGTCATGGAGCATATGAGATGTTCCAAGAGTTGAAATTAATATTTCAAGCAAATGCCCGAATTGAGAGATATGAAGTCTCCAATAAGTTATATAGCTGCAAGATGGAGGAGAACAGTTCTATCAGTGAATACTTGCTCAGAATGTCTGGGTACTACAATCATATGACTCAACTTTGTTGCAAAGTTGATGAAGATAGTGTTATTGATAGAGTTCTTCAATCACTGCCACCAAGCTATAAAGGCTTCGTGATGGACTATAACATGCAAGGGATGTAGAAGACAATTCCCAAGCTCTTCGCTATGCTCAAAGCTGCGGAGGTAGAAAATCAAAAAGGAGCATCAAGTGTTGATGGTTAACAAGACCACTAGTTTCAAGAAAAAAGGGCAAGGGAAAGAAGGGGAACTTCAAGAGAATAGCAAGACAGTTGCTACTCCCGCGAAGAAACCTCTTGACAACCCACAAGTGTAGGGGATCAGTTGTAGCCTCTTTTGATAAGTAAGAGTGTTGAACCCAACGAGGAGCTAAAGTTAGAAAAATATTCCCTCAAGTTCTATCGACCACCGATACAACTCTACGCACGCTTGACGTTCGCTTTACCTAGAACAAGTATAAAACTAGAAGTACTTTGTAGGTGTAACGGATAGGTTTGCAAGAATATAAAGAGCACGTAAATATAATCCAGGGGCTGTTTAGGTAAAGAAGCAATAAAGTTAATATAGCGAGTGTGGAAAAGTGGTGGTAGGAGTTGCGAAATTGTCCCTAAGCCATGGACTACGTTACTAGACCGATAGCAAGTTTTATGTGGGAGAGGCCACTGCTAGCATGTCATCCCTGACTTTGAATTCTATACACTTATGATTGGAACTATTAGCAAGCATTCGCAACTACTAGCGTTCATTAAGGTAAAACCCAACCATAGCATTAAGATATATTGGCCCCCCTTCAATCCCGTATGCCTCAATTTCTATGCTAGGTTGAAGCTTCTGTCACTCTTGCCCTCCAATACATAGTCCTATCAACATACAACTAATCCTATGGTGTGATCCATGCGCACGCTCATATGATGGGCACCAAAGGACATCAGCATAACCACAAGCAATTTAAACCAATCATAGCAATTCACCAATTACCGATAGGACAACGAAAATCTACTCACACATCATAGGATGGCAACACATCACTGGATAATAATATGAAGCATAAATCACCATGTTCAAGTAGAGGATACAACGGGTTGCGGGAGAGTGGACCGCTGTAGATAGATGGGGAAGGTGATGAAGGTGTTGGTGAAGATGACGGAGGTGTTGGTGTAGATCGTCGTCGCACGATGATGGCTTCGGTGGCACTCCGGCACCACCGGGAGAGAGGGGGTAGGGCCCACCTCCTTCTTCTTCTTCCTTGACCTTCTCCCTAGATGGGAGACGGGTTTCCGCTCTGGTCCATGGCCTCCATGGCGGCGGAGGGGCGAGAGCCCCTCCGAGATTGGATTTGTCTCTCTGTCTCTCTCTCTGTTTCTACGTTCTTAGATTCTGGCCTTTCACCGTTTCTTAAATTCCCGGAGATCCGTAACTTCGATTGGGCTGAATTGTTGACATGATTTTTATCCGGATATTAGCTTTCTTGAGGCGAAAGAAGGGCACCAACCGCCTTACGGAGTGGCCACGAGGGCCCAGGGCGGGCCCTCACCCTCGAGGGCCACTCGGGCATCGTCTCACGTTGATTCCACTTCCCAAAATTCACATATATTCCAAAAAAACTCCGTAAGTTTTTATCCTGTTTGGACTCCGTTGGACTCCGTTTGATATGGATATTCTGCGAAACAAAAAACATGCAATAAACTCGAACTGGCACTGGGCACTGGATCAATATGTTAGTCCCAAAAATAGTATAAAAAGTTGCCAAAAGTATATGGAAGTTGTAGAATATTGGCATGGAACAATAAAAAATTATAGATATGACGGAGACGTATCAGCATCCCCAAAGCTTAATTCCCGCTCGTCCTTGAGTGGGTAAATGATAAAAAAGATAATTTTTGATGTGGAATGCTACCTAGCATAATCTTGATCATGTAATCTAATCATGGCATGAATATTAAGACACGAGTGATTCAAAGCAATAGTCTATCATTTGACATAAAAGAATTTAATACTCAGGCATCCCAACAAACAATCAAGTTTTTCAAAATATCAATGCTAAAGAACATTATCCCTACAAAATCATATAGTCTTTTATGCTCCCTTTTCTTAACACAAGGAACCCCTTATGCCCATCCCGGTGTCAGCCAAGCAATTGTTTTCATACTTTACTTTTTTGAACCTTTTCAACTCTTCGCGCAATACATGAGCGTGAGCCATGGACATAGCACTATGGGTGGAATAGAAGGTGGTAGTAGACAGAAGTAGGGAAAAAGTCTCACATCGACTAGGCAAATCAATGGACTATGGAGATGTCCATCAATTGATATCAATGTGAGTGAGTAGGGATTGCCATGTAACGGATGCACTAGAGCAATAAGTGTATGAAAGCTCAAAAGAAAAACTACTGGGTGTGCATCAACTTGCTTGCTCATGAAGACCTAGGGCATTTGAGGAATCCCGTCGTTGGAATATACAAGCCAAGTTCTATAATGAAAATTCCCACTAGTATATGGAAGTGACAACATAGGAGACTCTCTATCATGAAGAACATGATGCTATGATGAAGCACAAGTGTGGAAAAAAGATAGTAGCATTGTCCCTTTTTTTCTTTTTTTTCTTCTTTTTTCTTCTTTTTTTTGGCCTTCCTTTTTTTATTTGTCCTTTCTCCTTTTTTTGGCTTTCTTTTTTTGGCCTTTCCTTTTTTCGGGACAATGCTCTAATAATGATGATCATCACACTTTTATTTACTTACAACTCGATGCTAGAACAAAGATATGACTCTATATGAATGCCTCCGGCGGTGTACCGGGATGTGCAATGATATAGCATAGGAATGACATCAAAAATCGGACAAGCCATGAAAACATCATGCTAGCTGTCTTACGATCATGCAAAGCAATATGACAATGATGGTGCGTATCATAATAAACGGAATGGTGGAGTTACATGGCAATATATCTTGGAATGGCTATGGAAATGCCATAATAGGTAGGTATGGTGGCTGTTTTGAGGAAGGATATAAGGTGGTTTGATGCACCGACGAAAGTTGTGCGGTACTAGAGTGGCTAGCAAGGTGGAAGGGTGAGAGTGCGTATAATCCATGGACTCAACATTAGTCATAAAGAACTCACATACTTATTGCAAAAAATCTATTAGCCCTGGAAGCAAAATACTACGACGCATGCTCCTAGGGGGGAGGTTGATAGGAGTTAACCATCGCGCGCCCCCGACCTTCATGCAAAGATAAACAATCAAAATAAAATGCGCGCCAATTTGGTTACATAGTTAGGAGACTATACGTGCATGCTTCGGGAATCACAAACCTTAACACCAATATTTTTACTAAACCACAATCATTCACTACACTACAAAAAAAATACACTCCCGTGATGATACGTGTTTGTCACAGTAGGTCACGTTTTCTGTCATGCATGTACATCCATGACGATTTTATGACAGAATCAAGATAGTCATACCTGTGCTATCGTAGAAGTGTTCCATGACATTGCCAAAATTATCATCACGGAAGTGTCCACTTCCATGACGATAAATCGCGCGTCACAGAAGTGCTTTCGTCAAGGGTGACCGACACGTGGCATCCACCGTAACGGAACGCCGTTAAGCTATCGGGTCCGGTTTTGGATCTGATATCCCGTTAATAGCCTCGACCAATGGGGATTTTCCACATGTAAAATTCTGATTGGCTGACGGAAACAGGTGTCAGCTCCGTGTTGGCACATGTGTCACTCATCCAATGGGCGAGATGCGTCTATGATATGTTGACACGTGGACCGGCCCAAAAGTGGCCCATAAAGTTTAAATGGGCCGGCCCAACTAAAGGCCCGCAAGATTTTGCAGGCCATAATGGGCCGGCCCAACTAAAGGCCCACAAGATTTTGCGAACCATAATGGGCTGGCCCAGCTAAAGGCCCACAAGATTTTTGCGGGTCATAATGGGCCGGCCCAGGTAAAGGCCCACAAGATTTTTGCGGGTCATAATGGGCCGGCCCAGGTGAAGGCCCACAAATTTTTTGTGTACCATAATGGGTCGGCCCACCTAAAGGCCCACGAGATTTCGCCAACATTAATGGGTCGGCCCAGCTGTAGGCCCACAAGATTTTGAGGACCCTAGTAGGCCGACCCATTAACTGATTGTCATATTTTGGGCCAAATGTCGGCCCATATTTGATCCGGTCCATTAATGGCCTGCCACGTTCCGGGCCTAATAATGGCCCATATGAGATCCGGCCCGTTAAAAGCCTACCACGTTCTAGGCCAAATTACGGCCCAGATCAGGTCCGGCCCTCTAAGAGGCTTTGGGCTAAATTATGGCCCATATCGGATTCGGCCCGTCAACTTGATGCTATGCTTTAGGCCCACTTGCTAAAGGCCCATTTAGTAATTCGGCCTGATATTAGTTTCGGCCTGTTAAGGGCCCTTTTAGCATTTCGGTCCTATATTAATATCGGCCTGTTAAAGCCCGTCGTATAGTTGGGCCTAACTACGGCCCGGTTTGCATCCGGCCTGCTCGCAGCCGATAATCTAATTGGGCCAAACAAGGACCGAGACAATTTTGGCCTGTTATAAGCCCATGATTTGATTGGCGCATTCATGGGTCGGGGTCTATTTCGGCCTGCTGCCGGCCCGTGAGCTGTTCGGCACGATTTAGGCCCAACCTACTTTTCAGCCTCCTAAATGCCCATTGAGTTTTCTTGGGAAAATAGGGCCGGCGGTTTACTCGGCCTATTAAAGGCCCGAATCTACTAGTGGGCCAGTTTACATTTAGGCCTGTTAACGGACCAAGATGACGGGGCCCATGATGCGGATCATACATGGTGATTTGCATGACGGCCTGATTATGTATCGTAATTTTACGGTTTGGCCGGTTTACTATGAAGACATGATATATATACAGTAAAATAACTACATCATCGTGAATAAGAAAAAAACCTAGACTATACAATAAAGAAATTACGACATATTACATCCACTGGGCATCAAAGTTTGCCACTATGATAATAAGGCACAAGCAGACATCAGATTACATACACTGGGCATCAAAGATTACCACCAGTGCAACTAAACATGCCGACAAAATAATATACAAAACCGACAGCACTTCAAGAAAGTTCAAGAAAGGTTAGCCCTGCTCGGGAGCTGCAGCACAAGCAGCTGAGCAAGCTGGTGAGACTGTACTTGTTTGACACTTATATCCTCACTCTAAAAGATAAACAAGCAGACAGATGACATGTTTTGCACATATAAGTATGAGTGCTGACAATTCATCACATTTCTTACTGACGAATAAAGTGACACAGTTTAAAATAGCATTAACACAATATGGTATTGTTCAGGTAAAGACATGGCAGGAAATGACATTGTGAAGGAGTTGGCAGCTTCACGACACCACTGGATTACAGATCAAGAACTCATAAGTATCAATGGTTAGTGTGATGTCAATTTATTCCATTTCAGATTGGCAAAATAAGATCACTTGCTCTGTATCGTTTAATTTACATGGTATGAAGAAGGAACTTGGTTGTACAACTGAAAACTTAAATTGAGAAGGACAAACTTTTGTTTATGAACTGGAGTACATAATAAACTTTAAACATGCAATTTGATGCAAACACCAAAAATAAACAGCTATTGCGGTCATGCCTAACCAAATATACACAACAAAGTTTGAAGGCTTGAGAAGGACAAACTTACATTATTGGTGAAGGCAGGCTCTATAAAGCCCTTGTCCATTCTGATGGTGGGGGCAATTCAAGAAGTTTACCATAGAATCTTCTTCATAAGCATTGCCTTTATTCTACATTTTGTTAAGAGTAAATATAGATGTGAGAATATAAGAAAAAATGGAGAATATTTAAGATAAGATGAAGAGTGATGCTACATAACCAAGTAGCTATAAATGTAAGTACAACGATACAGGCAAAAGGTACAACCAAGAGAAATGCAGAGCTAAACTTCTTCGGTACCATCGGTGTTATCCAACCTTATGGTAAGAGTAAATATAGATCTTATGTGTAGAAAATGGAGGGCAAAGGAAAATAAGCTGCAGAGTGATGGTACATGAACAACTACGTGTCAATATAAGTACACTGATAAAGGACAGCAGGTACTTACAAGAACAATGCAGAGCTAAAAAATTTCATTGGCATTGGATATATTCTACACTAATGTAACCATTCATATAGATCAGATAATTTGGAGCGAACAATTGATAATCAAGCTATCATGCATATTGCTGTCACATAATGAACCAGGTATGTATGCAAGTACAGTGATACATGATAACGGGTACTAACAAGAGCAAAGCAGCGGGCAGCATATTTGCGATATCCTGTCGTTCTTTTCAAACCGGAATTCTTTTTCGAGCAGATTTCCTGCAAAAAAGATCCGTAGGGCACATGCAGAAAAGTAGAAGTTCAAATTGTCATGCAATATCATAGACAGTACCTCATCCTTGGAATGAGATGAGTGCATAACAAGGTTTTTCCATTCAATGTCTTCTAAATTTAGCATAGGAGACTTCACCTGAAATTCATTTATAGACTTGCCATCAAAGTGTGATTTCCTCAGGTAACACCAATACTTCTGCAATGCTTCCTTGAAAAGCACAAGCAAGCTTTGCTCGTCATGACTATCCAGATTGACCCTCGCCTACTTACAACAATGTAATGTAAATCATTGATGTGTTCAATCAGCAAAAAACAGGAAAATAATCATCATGAATAATAGCACTTACACGTAAGTGGGACAGGAAGATGTGAAAATGGTGTTTGTCTTCACTATAATATAATGATGGGAATATATGCACGTAGTCCCTAACAACATTGAAAGCATTGTCTTTTAAACTAGGAATAACTGGAATGGGGTTCCAATATGCAGGAATTGATCGTCTCTGCAGTTGGGATAGGTCTTCGGCTGGTGGACTTGCTATACTTTTTACTGGAGTGGGATTTTTCTGTGGTACGGCTGGTGCTATGGCAACTGAAATCGGCATACGTTTTGCTGGAGTGCAGGTCCTGTGTGGTGGGGCTAGTGGTGTGGCCAGTGAAGTATGGGTACAGTCTGCTGGAGTCGGTCCTACGTTTTGTGTCACTGGTTGTACAACCAATATAAGTGGGGTGCTGTCTGATTTCTCCGGCACAACCACGTTTTTCAAGGACTTTGCTAGTGCTCCTTCAGGTTCAGCAATCACCCTCTTCCTTTTTGTTGTCTGATGCACAATAACAACATTTGAGTGGAAAAACATGGTATGATGACAGATGGAATATGTATTGATGATGGATGGGCATGGCATCTCGACATATATGATGAGTAAACTAAGCAGATGGCGGTGCAACAAAGTAGAAGAAATGCAAGATAACATATGCAAGATACGTGCAATCAATAAAACCTTGCCAAATTAGAGCAGTCACCTTGATGGGTGAACATGACAGACCATCTGCCTTTGACTCCTCGAGGTTAGAATAGTCATTAGGATCATATTCTGAACAAGAATCTACAGGTGGGGAGCGTATGAGTTTCATTGCATCTAGAATGGCACTCAATGCCTTGGTGCCAATTTTGTAAGTCATTGCAGTGCTCCACAATATTCTTATGATGCGCGGATTCTGATATTCACTGTAATTACGTATAATAACTGAGAACCATGAAAACATAAATAGTTGTGAGATTATCTTTGTAATGCAGAGGATATTCTAATATAGGGGCGCCCCTGTAAACACTTGTGTGCTATCACTGGATTCTGATGAGAGAGCTCATGTGTGCTGTAATATGGTGCGTGCATTTATATAATCTGGCACAAGTACACAAAAAATAGGCTCCAGAAGTAAGGATAGTTGGCAGATGACAGGTTCAAAAATACTGTATAGAGAGTTTATTGCCAAACCATGATAACAAGAGCACACATCAACTAGGCAGATCATAGTGTACATAAAAGGGGTACACCATAACCACTATATATAAATCGGGAAAGTGGATCTGGCTTGAAAATACGGCGTTGTATTGCCGCTAGTAATTGAAAGCCTATCGATCAAGTACATGCCAGCTCTATCAGCTATTGACTGCAGGTGTCCCTGCTCCCCTTCCTGACAAGGAATATACTGTACGTACTAAATACGAAATAAAAAAAAGGAACATGTTAAAGAACAGAAGAGGAAGCATATTCTTGAGGTTCCTCTTAATTGCATACAATGTTAGTTGCCCACTCATGATGAATCACAGCACCCAAAGAAATGCAATTCCATGCTGTCTCTGTATATGTGGCAATTTTGAACAAGAGTAATTAGGATCATATTCTGAACAAGAGTTAATAGGTGGGGAGCGTATGAGTTTCATTGCATCTAGGATGGCGCTCAATGCCTTGATGCCAATTTTATAAGTCACTGCGGTGTTTAGCTTCACGAGTGGATTGCTGCTAGTGCGACACAAAGCAGCTACACAGATCATAGTGTAGATATAACGGGAAAACCGTAAGCATCAGAGTAAAATTAGCAAAGTGGAACTTGCTGGAATATATGTGCTAGTATTGCCGGTATGGCTAGAAAGGCTTCGGATACCAGCTCTCTTCAACTGAAGGTGCGGTACTATTAATATCAGTGTAACTCTCAAAGGTGACACAGCTCCCCGCATTTCCTTGCTATTCTTATAGGATTCAAGTGGGCAGGCCACTACAAATCCTATTCCTGTGTTTACAAAATCCTACGAATCAAAGAGGCCCGAAGAGTTCAAAGTGTCCATACCAACCGACCGTATAGACCTCTACACTGCAAATGCCCCTGCTCATCTTCACTACAAGGAACATATCGGACTACTATTATACTCCCCCCCGTTCCAAAATATAAGTCTTGGTAGAGATTTCCACTATGGATCACATATAGATGTATCCAAATACATTTTAGAGTGTAGATTCACTCTTTTTGCTCCATATGTAGTCCATGGTGGAATCTATACAAAGACTTGTATTTAGGATCGGAGAGAGTACTTATTAAAGAAGAATGGAAGAGGAACATGCTAAAGAAGAGCTAGCAGATTTTGGATAATTAAATGTTCGTTGTGCAGTGCCCACACATGATGAACCAGAGCGCATTAAGAAAGCAACTCCCTGCTGTCTCTCTATATGTGGTGCACGTGCTTTTTTGAAAGTAAAGTAGGAACATTAGCTGACCAATTAAATGTTATCTGTTTTAGTAATATCAACATCATATCAGATTCGTACTTGAGCAACAAGTTTGGAATTATGAGTGGCACGTAGTTTAGCTTGATGGATTTAGGAGCAGTGCTAAGCAGGTACAATGATGGTACTGAATATAAAGGCATGTCCGCATGCAAGTCGCGTGACTTTTGTCATTTGGGTCAGTCGACCATGTCAGGCGGTTGAATGAAGATCCTACATCTCCTAACCCTTCTTCTTCCTCGTCTCTGATTCTTCCCATACAGAACACCGCACGGGTCGCCGGTCGGACCACTGGCCCCCACCGCCGGTGTTCCTCCACCACACCCACCCCCACCCCGCCCCCACCTGCGTCGAGTTTTCTTCGTTTGGCGAGGCCCCACCACCACCACCCCCACAACCAAAGTCCCCACCCAAGCCCCTTCGTTCGCACCGGCAAACTCCGGCGAGCTCTGAAAATCCGACTGAACCAATCTTGAAATTTAGTCTACTATGATTTAACTAGTGTGGAATATAAAAGGGGAAAACCATAAGCATTGGGAGTATAGTGTTGAGCGTGCCATGGCGGATCTGAAGGTGCAAACCAGACAAAGGCAACTTCGCAACCAATGTTTGCTCTCAACTAGCAAGTAAGTGATGGACAAGAAATCAGAGTAAAGCAGTGGTGATCTATTTTCTTGCTGCGATAAATAAGTTGAGCAGATACGAAAGAGTACCGCCTCTGGTGCGGCGCCGTGTATGCATCTGCTGAGAATTTGACGGTGCTGCCGTAGCGATGGCTGTCAGCGGCGTGGAAGCAGATCTAGGAGGGTAGACGGTGGCGGTGGGGCGCGGTGGACGAGACGGTCATAGGAGTGGCGCCGGCACGGTGGACGACGACGGGGATGAAGCAAGAGGACGAGATGCAAGGATCCCGCTCCGAAGCCGTGGATGAGAGAGGTCGATCTCTTGTAATGGACAGCGGCGTCGGGGTATCAGCTCCGGCATGGTGGAGGAGGACGGCGGTGGATGGGGTGGCAGACGGAGGAGGCTGGGGTGGAGAGGGTGTTTTGGCGCCCACGGAGTACGAATGGGGAAATGGAGGTGGAGAGGAAGGGGGAACCATGTCTACAGAGCGCACTTGTCTCAAATGCGAGGAAATTTACAAACTTAGCCCCCGTTTCAAATTTCCTACATCACAACAATATTAGTCGGTTGGGGATAGGACGGTAATCTCGCATACACCGAATATTTGCTGAGGAGAGTTAGTTTTTGGCGTCCACCGTGTGTGAATCGGGGAGGGAGTCGATTTCAGCTGAGGACACACTGTGTTTTGGCGCCCACCGTGTATGAATCCGGGTGAGAGGCGGTTATGTCACGTTTGAGTGAAATTACAAACCTACCCCTATTGAAACCTATAGAAATCGAGCAGATAGGCTTTGCGTGGCAGGGATAGGCACTAGTAATTTTCATCTCGCAGATTTTGGTTTCGGGCGCGCTTCGTTCAAATTTTGCAGAGTGCACGTTTACCGTGCCAACTCAATTCGAATCCCGTTTGTATTCTATTTTTTTCGGGCAGGATCCATTTTCGATTGGAATAAAATTTTATATACATCATTTTTTATATATACTTTCAAAAGCACAACACCCTTTATACATAAATATGGTTTACAAATAGCATGATCTCAGATTCATAAGGTTGTATCTATCAATTTGGATTTTCAAATATTTGAAACCACTTTATGTTGAAATCCATTGTATGCATTCCTCGATAACTGTCTCCAATTAATGTGTGTTTCGTGCGTTTTTTTTTTACTTCCCAAACATGTATAATGTGTTTCACACACACAACATATAGTGTAATCCCGTTTAGACATTAATTGCATACAAACCATGCATTGTTTCTAATTAAAGAATCTATGGATCACCAATATTGATAAACTATATAACATTACACATGTCCCCAAATTCAAATGAATATGCATGTTTGATACACCAATTTGCGTTATGATATTATCGATGTCGTGATCTCCAATTTAAATATTTGAATCCCATTAAATCCAGATATTCGTCTCATATAACTATCACTCATGCTTATATATGATTATCTCTCTAATCTATACGCGTTCATCGTCTCTCGGGTATCTCTCATGCTACCTGTATGTCGACAATGATCTTTTATCTTTGTAACACACTGACGGTACTCTCTCCCTCGACCTTCATCACTCTATCTCTCTCTAAGTATATCTCGCTCCCTGCTATGTGTCTCTAACTATGATTCTCCTTGTGGAATCTCTTTCTCTCACACAAACACAAAACTTTGTCTTCCGGGGTCTCATTTCTCTCTTCTATTCCCCTGTGTGCCACTCGCACACCCCTCATACAGAGATGTCTTTCTCTACTTAGGTATGAGAACCTATGACTCTTCCTCTTAAATATCTCTTTCTCACACACAAACACAAACTCTGTCTCCGAGGGTCTCATATTTCTCCACCGTTCTCTTGTATGTCGCTCACACACACTCTCTCTCCCTAGAGATATCTTGCGTTCCCTCATATGTTTCTCTAGCCATCACTGTAATGCCCCGGATGTAACACTTTCCCTATATGGCAATATATAAACTTTGGCTTCATCAATTCCATTCCGGGTTCTTCTTTCCTTTCAGGTTTCTCGTTTTGTCGTGTGCGTGTGTGCATTTCATCCATGTCATGTTGTCATGTGCATTGCATTGCATTTGTGTTGTCACTTGCATCCGGTACCACTCGTCTCTTCCCGTTGTCCGTTTCGAGTTCCGACGCTCTCACACGTGCCCGTGGCATCCCCGAGTCCTTCTTTCGTGTTGGGGGCGTGTAACGTTTCCGGATTGGCGTGAGACTTGTCGTGCGATGTTGTTTTGGTACGTGTAGGCCGCCTGTCAAGTTTCGTCGCGTTTGGAGTTCGTTTGGTACTCCAACAGTTAACCTCGTGGGCTAAAAGTATCTCCTCTTTGAGGCCCAAGACCCCCTCCACAACAGCCCACCAACCCAGCACAACCCTTCCCATCATCTCGGTCGTTGAATTGTGATCGCGTGGCCGAAAACCGATCCTCATTTGGAGACTCCTTGGCTCTTTGTGCCTATATAAACGTCCACCCCTCCATTTTCGTCGAAAACCCTAGCCTCCTCCTAGCTCCAGCCGCCGCCTCGTTTTCCGTGCCGGGCGGACGTGTCCGTCCGCACCGGACACAACCGCCGCCTCCCATCGCGCGGGCCCGCCGGGCCCGAGGCCGGCCCCCGCGGCCCGCATCGGCCCCGCCGCCGCGCCGCCTCGCGCTCCCTCCGCCTCCCGCTTCTTCTCCGCCGCCGGCCGTGCGACAGGCCGCCGCCGCCGCCGATCGCCATATCCCGCCGCCGCCTTCGCCGGTCCCGATCGAGGATCCCGATCCCGATCCATTCTCCAACCGGGCCGAAACCCTAACGGATCGACCCGTTGACCCGCGACCCGGACCCGTTTGACCTGACCCGCATGGACTCCAGTGAGGTTGACCCTTGTCTTTTGGCTAAGTCTTTTGCTATTTTCATTGTCTGATGCATTTTTGTGATGATGATAACTTTTACTGTGCTTGTCCGATTTGTGCATATAATATGTCAAAATGATCGTGGTGACATGTACTATGTTTTGTTCCATTGTGCCATGCATGTTTGAGTCCATCTAGATGTCTTAATCTTCATGACAAGAGTGCTACTTGATATAAACTGCTGCTATTAGTTGTTTTCATGCCATGTTTGAGATGTGATAACTTGGTGCATGTTTATCCAAATGAAGCAAATGATATGTCCAAATGTTCATCATGAGATGCTCTACATGTTGGTTGCTATAGCATGCTTGTTAGAGTTCAATTTGCCATGTTTATCCCTGTTGCAAAAGTGTATGTGGCTGTTATGTTTTGTAACTTGTTACGAGATGCCTAGTTGAGGAGCTCGTTGCTATTGTTGTGTTTGTCCCCATGTTGCATGCTCATATGTTTTGGACTCCCCATCATGTGTTCTTTGCTGTGGTGCAAACCACTTGCCATGATATGCTTTGAGGTGACTTAAACATGCTCACAAACATGCCATGATAATATTGCTGTTTTAACACTTAGTGAAATTTCACTGTCTGGAATCTGTAATATCCTGATGCTATGTTTGCTTGTTGTTCTAGGCAAATCCATGTTAGTTTCGGGGTGGCCTTTGATCATTCCTTGTTGTATATGTTGTTATCTATCCATCCATGCCCTCACATGCTCATTTGGGTTGCTGTAGCATATTTAATTCTTGCTCCCAAGTTGCTATAAAATATTACTGTCAGGTTTTTATTTGCATGTTCAAAATGTTGTAGCTTGTTGCTATTGATCCATGCCTCCTATGGAGATGATCCAATGGAGTTGTTTGCTGTAGGATATGTCTATTTCATGTCTGTGCTTCTTGTAACCATGTTTGAGTGCTGTAGAGTATATATTTCTTGCTCCGAAGTTGCTATGTGGTTGTTAATTTCAGCTTTGCATTGTTTCTTGTTTCAGGTGTATCTTTTAGTCCGTTGCTCCGTTTTGAGCGTGCATTACATGAAAATTGTGTGGTTTTGCATGTAGATTAATAATATCATCTTGTAAACATGTTTGGAGTATGTTTGCTTGATGTTTGGGTGCATTTTGCACCGTTGCCATGCTTATCTTGTTTTGATCATATCTTCTAGACCGTAGCTCCGTTTTAAACAAACTTTATATGAAACTTGACTATAATTTCGTGTAGATTGTCATGGTGCATGTTAACTTGCTGTTTAACAACTTTAACTTAAGGTTGTTCAGTTCTGGACTAATTGCAAACTATGCACGTGAGGACTTACTGGATATGTCTTAAGTAGTTTCCGGCCTCATTTAAACCTGCTGTTTCTTGTGTTGTTTCTCTGTGCTTCCTACCTTGCCATGTTTTGCATCCTAAATAGACTTGTCTTGCATCCTACTTGGAGTAAATTGTCTTGTTCTTGTGCTGTTTCTCTGTGTTTCCTATGTTGTCATGCTGTGCATCCTAAGTGCATCTGCGGTGCTTCCTTAGTGCATCAGCCATGCATCCCGTAGTTTGCGCATTGCATCTTGTTTGATTTCGTGCCTCGTGTGTTCTTGTGTTGAGTAGAGCCGGAAGCCGAGATCGGGTACGAGAACGAGGGTACTACCGAGGTTGAGAACGAGGAGCCGTCTTACGATCCCATCGATGACTCGACAGGCAAGATGACCTGACCCACATATCATTACTATCTTTGCCTATTGCTAGAAGTCTCGCTCTTTAGCTTATTGCCTCAATGCCCATGTTTGTCTGTCAGCCTCCTATTGTAACCATGAATCTGTTTAACCACCCAACCTATGCAAACCTTTGATTGGCTAAGTAAGCTTCGCTCAGCCCCTCTTATAGCATTGCTAGTTGCAGGAGAAGATTTGAAGATTCTTGCTTCATGTTGAAGCTTGTTGGGATATCACCCTATTTAAACTCTTAAATGAAATCATCTATATATTGGTAATGGGTGGAAGGCTGAGCCTCTTGCTCGGTGTTTTGTTCCACTCATGCCGCCCTAGGAACCGTATAAACCGGTGTTATGTTCCTTGATTTTGCGTTCCACATACGGTTGGGGTTATGGGACCCCCTCAATAAACCGCTTAGCGCTAAGGCTTTTCCAGCAAGTCCCAACATTGGTACTCCATTTGCCTAATAACTAAAACTTGCATAGGGCTTTGCAAACCCGAGTTCTTAATCAATAACCCGGGCCAGTGCTCCACATGAGTGTTGGTCCAAACCGGGGGTTCTGCGGGGCCGCCTTGGGGAAACCCGAGGTATCTGGTATAACCTGTAGAATTGCCCATCCGGTTGTGGCATGAGACTAGATACGCGCGTCTACTATCAGGGTGTCGGCACGCCGGGAGGATTTGCTGGATTAGTCTTACCTTAGTCGGAGTATCTTGAGCACGGGATTCCGAGAATACTCGGGCCTTCCCACCTTGGAGTTGCGATTCCGCGGATCGTGGGCTTGTAATGGGCCAAGTTGGAACACCCCTGCAGGGTTTTGAACTTTCGAAAGCCGTGCCCGCGGTTATGTGGCAGATGGGAATTTGTTAATATCCGGTTGTAGAAAACTTGACACCATGTTCAGAACACACTACCAGCGTGAGTACCGTGACGGTCATTTTCCGAATGGGGTTCGGGAAGTGAACACGGTGGGGTTATGTTTGACGTGCTTAGATAGGATCACTTCGTGATCACCTTGTCGCTCGTGGCACTTCTCTTCTCGCTCTTATCATGTAAGCTAGTGCTAGTACAGCTGCAGCCTTTTATTCTTTCTTCAGCCTTGTTCCACACCCAAGGCTTAGATAGTTCTGTTACCCGGGAACGAGATTGCTGAGTCCTCTGTGGCTCACAGATTCTACACCACACCAGATGCAGGTACCATGGTGAGCTACTCAGGTGATGGCACAGAGCTATACTGGGAGTACGATGAGGAACGTAGCCGTTACTATGTGCACTATCCCGATGATCAGTAGTGGTTTCTACTAGGGGCGATCCGAACCTGTGGCTTTATGTATGTTTGGTATCTTTCATTTGGATCTTCACCCGTAGTCGGGTTGTGATGTTATTTGGATGATGATTGTTATGTAATGTATTGTGTGACATGGCGAGTGTAAGCCAACTATCTCTTTTCCTTTTCATCCCTATTTTTACATGAGATGTGCAAAGATACCGAACTTGAGATCATTCCAGAATGGGCTTATACCTTTAAGTCGTGCCTTCTTGCCACACTTGTTGCAAACCACTTCTGAGAGAGGACAAAAATGAGGAGCACTTGACTTGGAAGCTTGAAAATGATTCTTTGATTGATTGCTTGGGTTGGGTGGGTGGGAGAAAGCACGGCCACCAGAATTCTTGTTGTTGTTGTTGGGAGCTCGGATCACTGGATGAGGTGGAAGCCAAAACTTCTATTGCTTTGCGACCACTTGAGAAGATGAGGATGAGTGAACAGCGTCTCTGATCCTCTTTTTGGAAAATTCCATCTTGAGCTGGGCTGCCTCTTGCTTAAGTGCCATGTTATAGAATTGATCAAACTCATCAGGCTCGAACAAGGTGAGAGCTAGTTGGAGTTCATCCTTCAGACCACTGCGAAACTGATAGATCTTGCTTTTGGCATCTGGGATGTCTTGCTTGGCATAGCGGGCAAGGTTCTGGAACTTGACATTATATTGGTAGACAGACATAGAGCCTTGCTTCAGGTTGCGGAATTGCTCACACATACCCTCGATGACACTTGTTGGAATGTGGTGAGAACGAAAGTCCTTGCAGAAGTCATCCCAGGAGATTACGCGCCCTGCTCTGGAGTCTTTGTACTGCTGCCACCAATCAGCTGCTTGGTCCTTGAGTTGGAAGGCTGCAAACTTCACATAGTCCTCGGGCCTGACGTTACTGCACTCGAAATGCTTCTTGATATCTGTTATCCAGTCTTCAGCATCTAGAGGGTCCACGCAGTAACTGAATGCCTTTGGTTGATTTGCCAAGAACTGGTTGAGCGTAGCAAAATGAGGTTGGTTGAACAAATTGCCTTGGTTCCCATGAGCACCCTGATTTGCTTGATTTGCTTGAATGTTCTGCATCATTTGCAAAAGCATCTGGGTGTTCTGATTCGTAGCTTGCATAATTGCTCTCCAGGACTCAGATGGAGGAGGAGGGGAAGGTGGACGATCAGGAACCTCTTCACCCTCTGGGTTAGCGTTGGGAACCCTTTTAGGAGCCATCCTGAAAGAGATGACCACTATTAGCCATTGATTGAAAGAAGATATAAGCTGAATCAACGGCTAGAATTGCAACATAGTCTCCTTATCAAGCTTTCCGCCCGAGCTTTGTGAAGCATTCAGGAAGCTCAACCTCCAAGTTGTTCCGCAAGGCTTTCTTGCAAATCTTCAAGTTGCTCCTACCTTGGGAGATCAGATCCGTGAGGCCCAACTCACTGATGCTATGGTGCAGAAAGTGAAACATGGTATTGCAAAGGGTACTCCCAAATACAAGTGCTATCGCATTGATGAGAGAGATACCTTGTTCTTTGAGGACAGACTTGTGGTTCCCAAGGGTGATCTCAGGAAACTCATAATGAACGAAGCACATGACTCCCTCCTTTCGATTCATCCTGGAAGTTCTAAGATGTACCAAGACCTCAAGCAATCTTACTGGTGGACTCGCATGAAAAGGGAGATTGCCCAATTCGTGAATGAATGTGATGTCTGTAGGAGAGTGAAGGCAGAGCATCAACGTCCAGCCGGTCTTCTCCAACCTCTTCCGATTCTTGAGTGGAAATTCGACCACATTGAAATGGATTTCGTCACTGGGTTTCCTAAGTCCAAGAAGGGGAATGATTCTATCTTTGTGGTGATTGACAAGCTTACCAAAGTAGCTCACTTCCTTCCGGTCAAAGAATCCATCAATGCAGCTCAACCGGCAGAGTTGTACACTTCCAGAATTGTGTCCTTACATGGCATTCCTCAAGTTATCTCCTCAGACCGTGGAAGTTTGTTCACATCCAAGTTCAGGGACTCCTTTCAGTCTGCCATGGGCACTAAGATCCATTTCAGCACTGCGTTTCACCCTCAGACTAGTGGTCAAGTCGAGAGAGTGATCCAGATCCTAGAAGACATGCTCATAGCTTGTGTCATATCTTTTGGCATGAAGTGGGAAGATTGCCTTCCGTTTTTCGAGTTCTCTTACAACAACAGCTTCCAAGCAAGTGCCGGCAAAGCTCCGTTTGAAATCCTCTATGGCAGAAAGTGCCGTACTCCTCTCAACTGGTCCGAGACTGGTGAACGTCAACTTCTTGGCAATGAATTGATCTCAGAAGCCGAAGAAATGTGCAAAGTCATACGTGAGAATCTCAAGGCCGCTCAGTCGCGTTAGAAGAGCTACTATGACAGCAAGCATCGTGATTTGGCCTTCAACATTGGTGATCATGTCTATCTCCGTGTTTCTCCTCTGAAAGGAACCCAAAGATTCAGTATCAAAGGAAAGCTTGCTCCTAGATACGTGGGCCCTTTCAAGATCCTTGGCAAAAGAGGCGATCTAGCCTATCAACTTGAGCTCCCTTCCAACTTCGCTAATGTTCATGATGTGTTTCACGTGTCTCAACTCCGCAAGTGCTTCAAGACACCTGAACGCACCATTCCGTTTGAGGAGATTGATCTTCAAGAAGACTTGTCTTACCGAGAGCATCCCGTTGCTATTCTTGAAGAAACCGAGTGCAAGACCCGCAACAAGTTAATCAAGTTCTTGAAAGTTAAGTGGTCACACCATACCGACCAAGAAGCTACGTGGGAACGAGAAGATCACCTTCGTTCCGAGTACCCTTCCTTCTTCCAGTCCTAGATCTCAGGACGAGATCTTTTCGTAGTAGAGGAGAGTTTGTAATGCCCCGGATGTAACACTTTCCCTATATGGCAATATATAAACTTTGGCTTCATCAATTCCATTCCGGGTTCTTCTTTGTTTTCGGGTTTCTCGTTTTGTCATGTGCGTGTGTGCATTTCATAAATGTCATGTTGTCATGTGCATTGCATTGCATTTGTGTTGTCACTTGCATCCGGTACCACTCGTCTCTTCCCGTTGTCCGTTTCGAGTTCCGACGCTCTCACATGTGCCCGTGGCATCCCCGAGTCCTTCTTTCGTGTTGGGGCGTGTAACGTTTCCGGATTGGCGTGAGACTTGTCGTGCGATGTTGTTTTGGTACGTGTAGGCCGCCTGTCAAGTTTCGTCGCGTTTGGAGTTCGTTTGGTACTCCAACAGTTAACCTCGTGGGCTAAAAGTACCTCCTCTTTGAGGCCCAAGACCCCCTCCACAACAGCCCACCAACCCAGCACAACCCATCCCATCATCTCGGTCGTTGAATTGTGATCGCGTGGCCGAAAACCGCTCCTCATTTGGAGTCTCCTAGCTCCTTGTGCCTATATAAACGTCCACCCCTCCATTTTCGTCCAAAACCTAGCCTCCTCCTAGCTCCAGCCGCCGCCTCGTTTTCCGTGCCGGGCGGACGTGTCCGTCCGCGCCTGACACAACCGCCGCCTCCCACCGCTCGGGCCCGCCAGGCCCGAGGCCGCCCCCCGCGGCCCGCATTGCCCCCACCGCCGCGCCGCCTCGCGCTCCCTCCGCCTCCCGCTTCTTCTCTGCCGCCGGCCGGGCGCGCCGCCGCCGCCGCCGATCGCCATACCCAGCCGCCGCCTTCGCCGTACCTCGCCGGAGGGACGAGGTCCGCCGCCCAGTGCTGTAGCCGCCCCGCCGCCGGCTTCCCGCCGCTCCGGCCGGTCCCCAGTCGCCGGCCTCCTCGGGCCAGTCTCGCCGGCCTCCTCGAGCCAGGCTCGCCGGCCGGCCCAGCCGCCTCTTCGCCCGGCCGCCTCCCCGGAGGGACGAGGGCGCCGCCGGTCCCGATCGAGGATCCCGATCCCGATCCATTCTCCATCCGGGCCGAAACCCTAACAGATCGACCCGTTGACCCGCGACCCGGACCCGTTTGACCCGACCCGCGTGGACTCCAGTGAGGTTGACCCTTGTCTTTTGGCTAAGTCTTTTGCTATTTTCATTGTCTGATGCATTTTTGTGATGATGATAACTTTTACTGTGCTTGTCTGATTTGTGCATATAATATGTCAAAATGATCGTGCTGACATGTACTATGTTTTGTTCCATTGTGCCATGCATGTTTGATTCCATCTAGATGTCTTAATATTCATGACAAGAGTGCTACTTGATATAAACTGCTGCTATTAGTTGTTTTCATGCCATGTTTGAGATGTGATAACTTGGTGCATGTTTATCCAAAAGAAGCAAATGATATGTCCAAATGTTCATCATGAGATGCTCTACATGTTGGCTGCTATAGCATGCTTGTTAGAGTTCATTTTGCCATGTTTATCCCTGTTGCAAAAGTGTATGTGGCTGTTATGTTTTGTAACTTGTTACGAGATGCCTAGTTGAGGAGCTCGTTGCTATTGTTGTGTTTGTCCCCATGTTGCATGCTCATATGTTTTGGACTCCCCATCATGTGTTCTTTGCTGTGGTGCAAACCACTTGCCATGATATGCTTTGAGGTGACTTAAACATGCTCACAAACATGCCATGATAATATTGCTGTTTTAACACAGTGAAATTTCACTAAGTTTGAAATCTATAATATCCTGATGCTATGTTTGCTTGTTGTTCTAGGCAAATCCATTTTAGTTTTGGGGTGGCCTTTGATCATTCCTTGTTGTATATGTTGTTATCTATCCATCCGTACCCTCATATGCTCATTTGGGTTGCTGTAGCATATTTAATTCTTGCTCCCAAGTTGCTATAAAATATTACTGTCAGGTTTTTATTGTCATGTTCAAAATGTTGTAGCTTGTTGCTATTGATCCATGCCTCCTATGGAGATGCTCCAATGGAGTTGTTTGCTGTAGGATATGTCTACTTCATGTCCATGCTTCTTGTCACCATGTTTGAGTGCTGTAGAGTATATATTTCTTGCTCCGAAGTTGCTATGTGGCTGTTAATTTCAGCTTTGCATTGTTTCTTGTTTGAGGTGTATCTTTTATTCTGTTGCTCCGTTTTGAGCGTGCCCTACATGAAACTTGTGTGGTTTTGCATGTAGATTCATAATATCATATTGTTAACATGTTTGGAGTATGTTTGCTTGATGTTTGGGTGCATTTTGCATCATTGCCATGCTTATCTTGTTTTGATCATATCTTCTAGACCGTAGCTCCGTTTTAAACAAACTTTATATGAAACTTGACTAGAATTTCGTGTAGATTGTCATGGTGCATGTTAACTTGCTGTTTAACAACTTTAACTTAAGGTTGTTCAGTTCTGGACTAATTTCAAACTATGCACGTGAGGACTTACCGGATATGTCTTAAGTAGTTTCCGGCCTCATTTAAACCTGATGTTTCTTGTGTTGTTCCTCTGTGCTTCTTACCTTGCCATGTTTTGCATCCTAAATAGACTTGTCTTGCATCCTACTTGGAGTAAATTGTCTTGTTCTTGTGCTGTTTCTCTGTGTTTCCTATGTTGTCATGCTGTGCATCCTAAGTGCATCTGTGGTGCTTCCTTAGTGCATCAGCCATGCATCCCGTAGTTTGCGCATTGCATCTTGTTTGATTTCGTGCCTCGTGTGTTCTTGTGTTGAGTAGAGCCGGAAGCCGAGATCGGGTACGAGAACGAGGGTACTACCGAGGTTGAGAACGAGGAGCCGTCTTACGATCCCATCGACGACTCGACAGGCAAGATGACCTGACCCAGATATCATTACTATCTTTGCCTATTGCTAGAAGTCTCGCTCTTTAGCTTATCGCCTCGATGCCCATGTTTGTCTGTCAGCCTCCTATTGTAACCATGAATCTGTTTAACCACCCAACCTATGCAAACCTTTGATTGGCTAAGTAAGCTTCGCTCAGCCCCTCTTATAGCATTGCTAGTTGTAGGAGAAGATTTGAAGATTCTTGCTTCATGTTGAAGCTTGTTGGGATATCACACTATATAAACTCTTAAATGAAATCATCTATATATTGGTAATGGGTGGAAGGCTGAGCCTCTTGCTCGGTGTTTTGTTCCACTCATGCCGCCCTAGGAACCGTATAAACCGGTGTTATGTTCCTTGATTTTGCGTTCCTCACATGGTTGTGGTTATGGGACCCCCTCGATAAACCGCTTAGCGCTAAGGCTTTTCCAGCAAGTCCCAACATTGGTACTCCATTTGCCTAATAACTAAAACTTGCATAGGGCTTTGCAAACCCGAGTTCTTAATCAACAACCCGGGCCAGTGCTCCACATGAGTGTTGGTCCAAACCGGGGGTTCTGCGGGGCCGCCTTGGGGAAACCCGAGGTATCTGGTATAACCTGTAGAATCGCCCATCCGGTCGTGGCCTGAGACTAGATACGCGCGGCTACTGTCAGGGTGTCGGCACGCCAGGAGAATTTGCTGGATTAGTCTTACCTTAGTCGGAGTATCTTGAGCACGGGATTCCGAGAATACTCGGGCCTTCCCACCTTGGAGTTGCGACTCCGCGGATCGTGGGCTTGTAATGGGCCAAGTTGGAACACCCCTGCAGGGTTTTGAACTTTCGAAAGCCGTGCCCGCGGTTATGTGGCAGATGGGAATTTGTTAATATCCGGTTGTAGAAAACTTGACACCATGTTCAGAACACACTACCAGCATGAGTACCGTGACGGTCATTTTCCGAAATGGGTTCGGGAAGTGAACACGGTGGGGTTATGTTTGACGTGCTTAGATAGGATCACTTCGTGATCACCTTGTCGCTCGTGGCACTTCTCTTCTCGCTCTTATCACGTAAGCTAGTGCTAGTACAGCTGCAGCCTTTTATTCTTTCTTCAACCTTGTTCCACACCCAAGGCTTAGATAGTTCTGTTACCCGGGAACGGGATTGCTGAGTCCTCTGTGGCTCACAGATTCTACACCACACCAGATGCAGGTACCATGGTGAGCTACTCAGGTGATGGCACAGAGCTATACTGGGAATATGATGAGGAACGTAGCCATTACTATGTGCACTATCCCGATGATCAGTAGTGGTTTCTACTAGGGGCGATCGGAACTTGTGGCTTTATGTATGTTTGGTATCTTTCATTTGGATCTTCACCCGTAGTCAGGTTGTGATGTTATTTGGATGATGATTGTTATGTAATGTATTGTGTGACGTGGCGAGTGTAAGCCAACTATCTCTTTTCCTTTTCATCCCTATTTTTACATGAGATGTGCAAAGATACCGAACTTGAGATCATTCAGAATGGGCTTATACCTTTAAGTCGTGCCTCGACACGTAGGAGGTATAGTCCCATCCTGGGCATTACAATCACTCTCATTTTGAAATATCTTTCTCTCTCGCAGACACAAACTCCGTCTCTCGTGATCTCATTTCTCTCCGATATTTGTTTGTATGTGAGTCAGACGCACCCTTTCTTCATCTCTCTCACACCCACACCCATAACTCAGCCTTCTGATCCACTCGACTCCTATCTCTAACGCACACTGGCTAGCATCTTTATCTTTCTATTTATCTGTTTCTCCGTCAACCTTCTTTCATTTATAGGTTGATCTCTTTTGCACAATCGTTGTGCCTCACTCCCTCTGCTCGCCATAGATGCATGTTCCAGCCCACGCCACTATCTCTTAAAAGACAAAAACACTTGCTCAATTGTCGGGCCTTCTTCCCTGCATTCTCGCATGCATGCATATTGTCATACCGATCCGTCTCTCCCATGTCGTTGATCTTAGCTTATGACTTATGTCTTCTTTCTTTTATCTCGATCATGCGCGCGCGCACACACACACACACACACATCCCATGTATACATGTATACCTCTCACACATGCACGTTGAATGTCTCTATGTCTCCATACATAGTTAATTACCCTCAACCCTAACGCCACATCGAATCATTCTCTTCTTGTGTGCACATAACTTCCGCCTGGATGGGTAAAACACACACTCACACTTAACAATCTCCTTGTAGCTACCCCCCTCTCACTCTTCCCCTATATCCCGAAACCAATAAGACCATCCATTCGTTTAATTCCCGCCTACATGCACCATCGATATATAGTAGTCTTCCTCGGTGTCTCTCGAACAAACACGTTCTCTCGATGTCGACTACTCTCACGCGCACACACCTTCTCTTCCCTCTCTACGTGCATTTTCTCTCTCGCACCCCATCGTTGGTGGCCTCTGCCATACACATCACCTCTCTATGATGAAGCCATGCACACTTAAATTATATCCGCCACCGAGGACCCTGCGACACACACGTGCGCACACACACACACACACACACACACACACACACACACACACACGCACGCACGCACCCAC
>LR738709.1:121542884-121604281 GCA_902687465.1 Secale cereale | reverse complement strand
ACAGTAAGACTCCATCACACACACACACACTAAGACTCCATCTTTCTCCCCCCCCCACACACACTGAGACTCCATCTCACACACACATGCTCTAGGCGGAGCATTTGTTCCTACCACCCTTCATCCACCCTTACCCGTATGATAAACAATCACCTTAATTTACTTGTATAACATGGACAAATTCCACTTTACTTTAGTAGTTAGCAAACTTATCATCTGTACCCTTATAAAAAAACCGAGTTGGCGATGATGGTGTGCCTGCCATCTTGTAATATAGACCGTCTGATCTATATCTGACGGATATAAAGCTAACTATGATAATTTTACAAAAGATAGCTGCACCTCTCTCCACATCCTTATCTCTCACATCTCATTGCTGAGCAATTAAAAAAGAAAGTCTCCGGAACAATCTAGCATGGTGGCCGCTGCCGCGTGCCGGTGCCGTCCATCCCCATGCCTCCGCCCATTCCGACCACCAGTCACCACCACGCTCCACTCCTCCTCACCTTATCTCTCATCTTTCATTGTTTCGATGACATTCTCGAGATACCAGTTTTTCGATAAAATTATCAAAATATCATTAGTTTTTACACATGGGATTACTCCTGCATGAGTAAATCGCAACATGTGTTTTGTAAAAAAAAATGCATATTGATGTTCTGTGCAATGCACGAGCATATTGCTTGTAATTATATACCGCAAATCACGAGCAGGAAGTGACATTTTTTTACACAACCACGTTAACATGGCCACGTAAATCACCCGCAAAAAAACATGGCCACGTAGATCACTAGCTAAAGTAAATACCATTATACTTATACCCCGATGCAAAAGGTTGAGTACATGTCCGAAGAGTAGAGTCGCACACACGCACCCTGTCTCTCAGAATCTCTCTCTCACACACACACCAGTTACGTGACGCCCACTTAAGCAGAGACGTATGTTACAATTTATGCACGTGATGCTGCACATTTATTTAAGCCGAACGGCGAACCCAAACAGTAGCTGCATTCATTCCCCTCCCGCCGCCTCTTCTCTGGTCGCCATCGCACGGAAGCCAAGATATATGGCGATAGCATGGGTTAGCCATGTACTAGTATGATGTAACTATACTGGGCTGCCGTGTTTCGTACTCTTCCAGTCCACTGTGGAGATGATTGGTTGATTTTATATCGCTGAATAATATAAAATATTATGAGTGCAGACGCTCCACCCTGAGGTTCCTTGCTCCTTCTCGGTCGTCGGGAATCTATGTTCTTGCACTCTATTTTTTTACGTGAGCTTTGTTCATCCTTTTGCCAACACGCGACACATCTAGCATCAAGGTGCACGTGTAATGCAAGGATCGTTCCATCTATATGAAGAACACGTGGGACTGGAACTACGAGACGGACATGTACCCAGGAGTGGACGTGCAAACCTGTGTAACGTAGCGTAGTAAGTGAAGTACAAAGGCACAAATAGTATGAACATACTTGTCATACAGGCATTTGTCTCTTACTACCACTAAATGTTGTGCGTGCAATGCCCGGTGATGTTATGGAGTACGTGACTAAGTACTCTACTACTACTATATTAATTGGAGGCACATATTAGGTTTTATATTTGTTTACGTGTATGTCCCGAGAGCTTCCAACTAGACGTGTCTTTCTCTCCGGGTCGCACTTTGTATCGTTCATACCACTAGTACAGTAGTACTACTACGTGTGGTCTCCGACCCAGAAGTGGAGACGCTCTACCACGCTGTTCATGTCCCACTCCTTTTGCTGACGTGTGCGCCATGCAGCACGTGCCGTGTGTTTGGCACTCCTTCGTCGTAAGAGTTGAAACACTAGCATTCATTAGAAATAAAAAATAAATATAAATCACCAGTGATACTATACCACGCGGTTTCCTTGCTACTCGTTATCGGAAAGAATACTTCCACTCGCCAACATGTGGGACGTCGACCATCCTGGTCCACTTGCCATGCCCACAGAACTCTAAGGGAGTGTCACCCCGGTCGTCGCGCCGCAGTAATTATTAATGAGCTATCAAATCACACGCCCAACCTTACCCACTGTGAAGTTGCTCGGACGAAGGAACCATCATGACTTCGTTGAATTCCGCTTCTTGAAGAAAACTACTGTACCAGCAGTACTGCTAGCTACAGTAGTTACTCCAGCAGAGGCCTCCTTTGGTTCATATAGGATAGGAATTTTATAGGAATATGAAAATCATAGGAAGTGAGATGACATGCATCTCAAACTCTATTCCTATGGAGAAAGAGATGCCATTTGATGCATAGGATATGAATTTTTCCATTTAGTCTAGGCTAATGTACTGGTAATTTGCTCTAAAAACTACAATAGTAACTAGTAGTACTGTTACATGCTCGTAATTAATTAAACAAACGTGCGGGCGACACAGACACACACACTAACTACTAGTACTACTACTTCTCACATGCTGGCCAGACGCCGTCGTTCTCCTTGCCGGCTTTGTCGGCGACACCCCACCATGCTTGGATCTCCGCCGACCTCTCCGCAGCAGCGCATGTGTCCTCTTCTTTCTTACGGCGGCGGGCCTCTCTTTTCTTGCGATTTTTCTGACGTTTCCGCTCCCTCTGTGCGGCTTTGGCCGCCTCTTACTCTACCGCCCATTTGGCCTTGGCAGCTTCAAATTCCGCCCACATAGGTGTGAGGTCACGAGCGGCGATGAACTCGGCACGGCGGGATGCCACCGCTTGCCTACCATTCTGTGTGCGGTCGTGGGCGGCGAGGAACTCGGCGCGGCAGGATACCATCGCTTCCTTACCGGTTAGTGTGCGGCGTGGTGGCATGAACGACGCTTGGTGACAGCTCTGGGGTGGAGTTGCCAGACAACCATAAAGTGCATTGGTTTGTCAAGAGCTCAAGGACAGAAGACGAAGGAAATTTGGATTCCCCTTCAATCCTGGTCATTTATTACCGGGTAAAATGCATTGGCCGTCATTGAACTTGTCTTGATAGCTCACTTTGATCATTGTACACGAGATATGGTGCTTATTCGGTCACTGGCTCAACATATAACTCCATATTTGTCTGGTTGACCAGTCAAATAGTCCGCATGCGCCTCATCAGCTCATGTTCTTTATCCATCTATCTATGTGGGCCTACCTGTCAGCGGAGAAAGAAATAAAAACCAATATTATGCGTATGTGACATTACTGTTTAGACGTTTGCTGGAGGCCTCCGCGAACACCGAGCATGTATTCACCTGGCTCAACACCAACGGTCATACTCGTGACTCGGCGCCTTGCTCATGTATATCATCCTCACAACGGCAATCTACAAAACAGCCTAGCTAGAGAGGATACTATGGTGCCACTGCACACGAGTGTGTCTCTGATCGATTTGTCCATTATTCGTAAGTTATGTATGGTTGTGCGGTGGTCGTCGAATGCTAGCTGGCAACAAGAGCGGTTGCATGGACGCCTAGTTGTCAATACGTGCCGCATACACTTCAAGGGCTCGTCATCTATGAGTTCACATTTTCCCACCACGCCAGCGTCTGACCGCCCTAGCCTACCGAAACCCCTTCCATCGCTAGCACGCGCTTCCCGCCTAAAACGATCACCGTCTCTCTAGAACGTCAATGCCGCATTCACCGGCCTTAACAACAGGTGCAGTTGGGTGTGTCACTAACATGCGGGCCTGATGCCCGTTGGGCCTACATGTCAGTGAGACAATGCACGTGCGGTTAAGTCACTGAAGCAGCGTCCACATTCACGTCAGACGCGACCTCTCACTGGCGTCGGCATTGCAGCAACGCGACGGCCGAGGAAGCGCCACCCGTGCGGCATCCCGGTGCAAGCGACTGCTCCACGTTAATGACACCATGGCTGCCGACGAACCTACTCCGGTGCCAGCCGTCCATCCGTCTACCATGGCTCATTGCCATTGGCCCGCTATATTAACTTGAGCCCCAGCTCCCAGCCATAGCCAATGACCCACACTCATTCTCCTCCGGTCCCTTCCTTCTGTTGGCACCACTCCAACCATGGCCTCCTGGCACTCCAAAGCTCTCTTGGACGTACTGTCGCAGGAGCAGACGAAGGACATCGGCGGCTCCGCTCCGGGCGCACCCCCCCTCCCCAGGCCGCCCACTGCCGCCACGACCACGAAGCTGGCGCGCATGCGCGGGCGTAGCCGGTAGCGAGGAAGAGTAGTACACGGTAGGTCGCCACCGCTCCTCCACTCAGTCGACGCCAAGCTTGGTGGGATAAAAATCGGCGGTCGATTAGCCGCTTGAAGGTGACGTGGAGGCGGAAATCTTCATGACCTTGTGCTCCGGAGGAGGAGGTTATCGAGGCGAATAAGGAGGAGGCAAAGGCAATGGCCGGCTTTCTCGGATTCATGGCTGGACATGGTGGTCGGGGCCCGACGATCGTTTAGATTAGGTTTACAGTACATTTTAGTATGGTTTGTGCAAAATATGTAATGAATTTCGTCTAGTTTTTAGGAGAAGTTCTCGAAGTGTAATGAATTTCATCCGGTCAATTTGAAATTTGCTTTGTTTGCACAAATTTTGTCCGGTTAGTTCATATAGTTGTCGAAAGGTATGCGGGCAGCATTGGATGGCATCCATCAGTGTCCTCCGACAGATGCCGGTGTAAATTTGAGGGCCAGCGCGGGAGATGCCCTAACTATCATGCTATAATCGCTAAGAGTGCTCCATTATTTCGCAGGGAACAGTTATCCCTCGATCAAAATCACATCCGCCGTGTTTCACACTCCTCCCACGTAAGAGTGTAGACTCTTGCTTACATAAAAATGGAGCAAGTGGATGGCACTGTAGCACATCATATCACTCAAACTAGCCCGCCTAACGCACGGGAAAGCACCGCCCTCTTCATTTTGTTCTGGATTTCTATCAATCGATCGCACGAAAATGTTACGCTTTGCAAGTTCAAAAGTAAAAGGCGGCACACTTACAACTCTTACGCGTCGCGTTCACGTCGCACCCCCGACAGTCCGGCTCGCACGCCGCTCACCAGAGGGGACACGCGTTGTCTTCCATTTTCACTGACATGTGGGACTGCAATTGAATAAACCGTCAATAGCCGAAATCTAATCGCTTGGCGGGCGTCGGCTGAGAGGAGAGAGACGGGGGAGGGAGAAGAGATCACCCGCCCGATGTGCACGGACTCCAATAAATATGTGGTTATAATGTGAGGTGGGCCATGCGGGAGTCCGCACCGCGTCCAAGTAGATGAGTTTACTTTGTACTACTAACTTTGAAATGGAGGGAGTACAAATCCTAGGTGGGCTAGTTTGCCCTAGTGGGTTTTAGTGATATGACGTGGTACAGTGCCGTCCAGTTTTCATGAAGAAGCGAAATTCAACGAAGTCATGATGGTTCTGTTGGAAATATGAGCAAATTACTATGATATTTAATCCGAATAAACAGGAAATAAATCATGACAACAGTAACACAGATTGTACTAAGCATGCTAACTAGCATAGCAGATGAACCAATCAAATCTAGGGCACATACTAAAAGCATGAATCATCAAATAAGCCCTGCTCATATGATAATTAGTTCAAACTTACATCTAAGCATGCCATATATTACATCAAAAGCTGGTGAGGATACATCTGTTTCCATAACTCGGAGAGGGTTCACATGATTCACTATCAAACAAAAGTAGCAAGTACCGTCCACACAAGACAGTGCACTAGCCCTAAGATGGTTTGATAACACACATCGTTCTGGTAATTAAACTCAGGGCAATGCAAACTACCCTGAAGGATTAGCGCGACCAACTATTTCTTGTCATCGATCTCTCGGGCAATGACCACAACACAGACAGCGACATGGGAATCGATCTCTGGGGCGATATCCATAGGACTGACTGCGACATCGGAATTAATCTCTGGGGCCATGTCCACATGATGGACAGAGGCATCAGAATCGATCTCCGGGGCGATGCCAACAGGATGGACCGCGACATCGAAAACGATCTCTAGGGCGTTGTCCACAGGACGGGCCGCGACATCGGAATCATCAAGGATGTCCACCGGCACCTGCACAACCCTAACATATTAGCAAGCACATTGCAAATAATCAAAAACCACAACTTTTGGTAATAAGCCATTATTTTTTACCTTGTGCAGCTCACCAGGGGATCCCATCCCTCCGGGGGCCATCTCCTCATCCTCGATGGGGGCCATCACCTTGCCAGGGGAATACTGCTTCTCAACGGCGACTATCTCCTCAAATTCGGCCTTGGGCCTCGCATAGGTGGCCATCAGAGTTTCTGGGGTAGGCACGATGGGGCCCTTGCTGTTCTTCCAACTTTCTTTGAGGAGTTCGTTCGCCAACGTCGTCAACTCTTTGGCCAGTGCTTGTTTCTTGGAGTTCTTCGTCTCCATGGGTTAGCCCGCCAACATGGTCAACTCGTTGGTCGGTGCTCGCTTGCTAGAGATCGCTGTCTCCAGTGGGTTGTCCGCCGGCAACTCTTTGCCTAGTGCTCCAGGATCCATCAATGAACTGGCAAACAAAAAGCAATCAAAAGGAAACCACAATCGCAATGAAAACGGGAAAAGAATAGGCTGTGAGAATCGCACGGTGCTTCACAAAAAGAAGATTCTTGGAATGAAAATATTGCAGCATCACTGATTCGCCCACCTTTCCTTCGTCGGTACAGAAGAAAAACGGCAGAAGTGAGTAGCCTGGAGTGAGGTTTTCTTCAAGAAAGGGGAGAAAGGGCTTCAACGAGCGTTCCAGCGAAATGATGGTTGCTTCGTCCAGTCCAACTTCGAGGCCACTTTACCACTACTGGTAAAGGTGTGGGTTTTGTGATATGACGGGTCATGACGGCCGCATCGGGGTGACCGGTGAGTTTCGACTGTAGCACCTCACTGTGATTTGGTGGATGGCACGCGGGACTGGAAGCTTTGATGTCCTGCATGTAGATAGAGCGGCTAGTCATATAGGAGTGGTCAATATTGTGCACCGCGACCAAGGTGGAGAGGAAAACGAGAGAACTACGTAATTATTGCATGAGTTTAATTAGGGTAGTTTTGTAAAGTACGAGATACATTCCTCCAATCGCAAAATGCCTTGGTTGATGAGATTTGAGATTTGAGCCCTATAAACCGGAAGGGAGATTTGAGATACTGCACGGTGTAGTCACTTGTTGGAATCTCTAGAAATACTTATACCGCATGATTCTTTGCTTCTTCTTACTACTACGTACTACTTCGCCGACATGTGGGTCAGCCAGCAGCATCCGGGCCGACGTAATACGTGTCATGCACCAGAATAGAGTGCAGAACGGAAGGGGGGCATAACCCCGGTCGTACCGCCTGGGCTTGTTTGGATACTCTAACTTAGTTAAAGGTTAGAGTTAGATTTTTTTGGGTTAGTTGAGTTCAAACTAACCCAAACTAACTCTAACACATGGATCCAAATCCCTCCTATTTGGATATTTTTGGGTTAGTTGAGTTCAAACTAACCCAAACTAACTTTAACACAAGGATCCAAACAGTAACCCAAACTAACCCTCCAGTTTGGATATTTTTGGGTTAGTTGAGTCCAAACTAACCCAAACTAACTCTAACACATGGATCCAAACAGTAACGCGTCGTCAAATCACACAGTTCGACCTTTCCAGCAGTAAGTAAGTTGAATCCGCTACTCCCTCACCCTCCTCGCCTCTTTGTCAACCGCATACGCGAAAACTGCCGCGCGTACTGCCCGGGAAAAGCCCCGCCCTCAACTTTTAACTACGCGAAAATAATTCGAGCTTGTTCGTTCTATATAAATACTAGTACTGTATGTTTATTAACCCGTGGGGTTGTTCAATGAATGGAGGGCCGGGGAGCACAAGTGAACAATACTACTACTAGTAGTAAGTAGGAGTCGTACATGTAGTCTCCTTAAATAGAGAGTTTCTTTTCTTTAATGCCACGTACACAAATTGAAACACTTGTTGTGGAGAGAAAAAGATAATCACTCCGCTATATATGTACGTAGGGGCCTGAGCGCTTGCTTTACTAGCGTTGCTCTCTTCATTCTCTCATCCTCTCCAGATCTAAACAAGACAGCGGTAGCAACATTTTTTCTCTACTCACCGCTGGTCACAGATCCGGCCAGATCCCTTCGACCGGTGTGTGTAGAGGACTAAAAGGTGCATCGTTCACGCGGTCATCGCAGGCGAGGGACGAAACCCACAGCTGCCGGAGGGGCCCAATCCTCTGCCCATGCCGTTCTCTCCGACACAGCGCCGACTCGGGAGGTCCTCCGACCCTTCTTCCTCCCTGCCGTATTGTCCACATATCCGACCTGCCGCCGTCGACATCCCAACGACCCTCAGGTATAAGTTCTTTGAAAGTGGCCTTGCTCTACTGCCCCAGCTCCCCACGTGTCTGCATGTGCATCTTTTTCTACTCCCATCAGCTCTTCCAAAGCCACCTAAATTTTTAGTATTATTGGAGGTAAAGCTACTTCATGCATTTGAATCTAGGGCTGTGTTCAAACGACGAAGAAAGGGAGGAAAGTTGTAGCATGAATCTAGGACTTGATTCAAAGAGAAAATAATATGGTGAAAGTAGTAGAGACCGGATACCCAACCGATCTCTTGGTTGAATAGGGAAATAATGGGAAAACGCAATACAAACTGGATAAGGAACATATCTATTATTGGTTGAAAAAAGGATAGAAAGTGGTGGCTGGTGGACAAGTTAACAGAGTAAAAGGTCTCAGGATTAGATTTGCTGCTCTCACATAGTAAAAGGTCTCTAGGATTAGAATTGCTGCCCTCACATAGTAAAAGGTCTCAGTATTAGATTTGCTGCCCTCACATAGTAAAAGGTCTCCAGGATTAGGTTTGCTGCCCTCACATAGTAAAAGGTCTCCAAGATTAGATTTGCTGCCCTCACATAGTACAAGGTCTCCAGGATTAGGTTTGCTGCCCTCACATAGTAAAAGGTCTCCAGGATTAGATTTGCTGCCCTCACATAGCATGAATAAACTTGGCATCACCACTTTATGCCTCCTTGTAGGTACATTGTGCTGATGCGTCCACTTCGCATGTCCTTATACCAATCTTTTGCTATTGTTAATGTAAGGGCGCATGTAAAATGAAGCGATCACACTGTTACCTTAGGTACATGTCTAACCAGTGTTATTGTTAATCTAATGCCTCCAGTGATAAGATGCAATTAAACTGTGTTACAAATGGTACTCCTGCTGTTTTCCCCAGTATGATAAGTAAGTTGCTCCTTTACGCTGCTGAGTGTCCTGGTGTCCCCACGGTCCCATGCCCTTAAAACCAACTCTTTAGCTGTTGTTGATTTACTGTATCTGGTAAACAAGCCATGCCACCATTAAAGTAATCCCATATTTGAGGAATCTCATTGTTGATCGTAATGCGTCTGGTAACATGAAGCATTGTTGACGTTTTAAAATTTCTACTGTCCTTGCGTGATTGCCATGAACATAATTAAGATGCTTCTTTTCCTTTCGTATATGTTTCATATATTCTTATTGACCAGCAACTGTTTACTTTCTATCTTTTTGTGTAGATAGGGATATCCATTTCACCTTGTTGCTATTGTGACCTTTTGGTGAACTGCACAAAACACTTTTTTTGGAATGAGTGTCTTGTGCAGTTCAACTAAAATGTCACATGGGTAACATCTCTCAATTTTGGTGGAACTGCACAAAATGGTGATTGGAGTTTCCAAAATCTCCATCAAATTCTGCTAGTAATCTCATGCAACATTTTATTAGTCTTTGCAAGATCACTGTCACCACAATGGCACTTTATTTTAGTGGAACTGAACAAAAGGACAACCAACCTTAATGTTGCTCAATTTTTGTGTAACTACTAAAGAAGAACCTGCCATCTCACAAGAGCAAGTACTTCTTGCTAGCTCAATGATGCAATCTTTGCTTCATTTCAGGTGAACTACAGAAAAAGGCGCATGAATTGAGTCATGGATATGCAGGTTGGCCTAATCTGAGTGGATTTGCAGGTTCACCACATCGAGTCGTGGCGGCATAGGGCCCCTCACACCGGCCAGTACTGTCCTTTATCAACATGATTGTGCTTTGTCATACTGTGCTAATGTTCTATTTTTTAATTAAAGCTATTCTATCGCAATCTTTTCTCGTTTTGGAAATAAAGTTTGCTTCAACTAGTGCCACTATTATAGTAATCATGCTCTTTCTTATCTGTGCAAACATGAATACTCAATTACATATGTTGTGATGGTCAAGAGCATTCACCAAGTTCTTGGGTTGTATGACACGAATAGCCAAGATGGATTTAATCCCGATACTCACTTTATCAAAAGGCTCTTGTCTTGCAAGCTGGGAATCAATGAGATGTGTAGGCATCTTATTTGTACTTATTATTTGGATCCTATTTGTTGGTTCTGAATCTTGCAAGCTGGGAATCAATGAGATGTGTAGGCATCTTTGTTGTACTTATTATTTGGATCTTATTTGTTGATTCTGAATCTTGCAAGCTGGGAAACACGGCATGATGATGCAGAGGACAACAACCATAACAAACAGTTCAAACTTGGTAGTATTATCTTTGTGAAAGTGCGACAAATGTGCTAATCGTGTGCGTCATGAGAATAATAATTATAATTGTTGTGCATGTTGATCCTGTGGCACTGATAGAACGAGCCAATGCATTGCTTGTTTTAAGTACAAATTTCTATTAAAGCTAATTAAATTTAAGTAAAGTGACCACTAACTCCTGTTATTACAGTACCAATACAGACCCGATCGTGAACCAACGTGTGGCCGGAGTAGGTGTTTCTTAATGGAGGCGTTTGAATGCGCCGAGGGTGCATCTTCTGCCGGGCGTGCAACGGACGAGGGAGGGGTAGTAACTGTTGTTGCCTGTGCACACTCAGTTTACTGTTGAATCCAGTTCCCCAAGAGCTGAAAAATGAACTGTTGTCGCCGCCTACACACTCGTCCACTTGAAGAGACTCCAATGGCGATCCGAGGGGTGAGCCTGCTGGATATGGACTTTAGCAAGGAGTTCCCCTTTGAGTTCGCCGTTCAGTCCTATAGCTGCACCAAGTTGAATGTGATGTACACCAACGATCCGGACTCGGTGAAGCTTTGCCTCGCCGATTTCAAGCAGTACCTACAGGAAGAGAAAGCACAAGGTTGCAGGACTAGACCTTGCGCCGATCCATTAGTCTCCTGACAGGGACCAGCGGATCGCCGTGGCCAAGGTATGTGTGCGGGACGAGGTTCTCATCTACCACTTCGGTAGGGCCATTAGAGGTTCTGGAGCATTCGCCCGTTTCATCGGCAGCGCCGACTGCACCTTCGCTACGGTGGAGAGAAGGAAGAATGCGGCGATTCAGCCATCTGGTGCAACAAGATTGTTGACATCCAGAAGCAATACAAGATCATCAGCAACGGGCAGGAGAAGGACTCTATGGTTGACCTCGCCGAGACCATCATCGACCCGTGTTATGCCAACATGAAAGAAGACACCGATACCATTGACCTGAACACATGGGAGGTACATCTGAATCTAGCCTACATAACCTATGCGGCCAGGAGGGCATGGGAGGTACCTCTGAATCCACCCTGCACCCGAACAAGTCAACCCTCGTACTCCCCTCCGCCTGCGTCTTCCCCCACTTTGGTTCGTTAGAACCGAGGTTTCGACGTCGTCCTCCGCCTTGGTGCTCTAGCCGCGGCGCCGCCGTCTGTCGTTCCCAACATGGTCAGCAAAACAAGAGGAATTGGGAGACAACTGTTCGTCGAGAGGCTGACAGTCCCGGGCCCACCAGGTCCATGGCCTAGGTTTTGTTGTTTAACATGGGCAGCCCACGACATGTTTCAACATTTTTTGGATCCAGCAAGTATCAAGCGGCATCTGGGCCTCTCAACCTAGCTTGTCTATAACATCAGCAACCCAAGTTATGTTTGTTTTTTCAAGACAACGCGCAGCTCAGTTCTATTTTTCGTTTTTATTAATCCTATATCTAAATTTTCTCCCACTTTCTTTTTCGATGTAAACTAAGTTTTCTCCCAATACATTTCCCTAGAACCAACTCAACTGTCCCACGTCTAGCCTAAAAAATAATAATACCCCACGTACTATTAACTCATCAAAATTAAATGATATTTTATTTCGTAAGTTTTTTTTGCGAGAGATTTTATTTTATTTCGTAAGTTGAAAGTTTCTTACAAAAAATAATAATAATTGTTTATATATAACTTGGCAAGTTAACTCCTAGTGATGCGTACATAAGCTTGCAAAGATTTTACTGACCAATGCAGTAATAGACGTGCAATCATGTGTTTATGTTTCTATAACATTTCTCTGTCTAGCCCAACATGATATTTTCACCCAGCCCAACAAGTCCGCGGATTTCGAGAAAAATGCAAATGGGCTTTAAATTCTACCATATATATAAACGGGCTGCATAGATGCTACATCATTGTTTCACCCAGCCCACCAAATGGACTAAAAAATTAAATGGACTGGCTGACATGGCCTCGCCGTCGTCCACCGCCTCGGTGCGCTCGGCGTGGCGTGGTCAACATACGAGAGTCATCGGAAGAAGACTGTACGTGGAGAGCCTGACGGCTGGGACCCATGAGGTCCATGGTCACACGCAAGGAAAGTTCCTCCTTATTACACACTGTATGTGGACTGTACGTGGGAAGGGCTTCTGTATTTCACGAAAAAAATTTCCCTCCACTGACAGGTCGGACCCACCAGCTATATGTTCGCACGCAAGGAAGTGCCTCCTTATTATGCACAAAAAAATGAATACCCCCCTGCTAGCTGGGAGCTGACTTGTGGGCCTACTAAGTTGACGGGGACGGAGGGCTTTGTCAACTTAGTCAATATAAACGATTCTGGCTCCAGTGACCGTACGATGTCCATCCAACGATCATAGTGCTTCTTCAACCTCTGGTCTTCTTGCTCCAGTCGTCCAAAGCAGCGCCGGTCGTGCCGCATGCTCCTGCCTCCCGTGGCCGGCTGTGATGCCGCGGAGGCCTCACCGCCCCCTACTACTCCCACCGCTGGCCAGGGCATCCCTCTACTCACCCACACCCCCTGTTATTCTGTGGAGACGGCAGCCTCACGCCGCAGACGAACCAGTGAACTCTCGTACTCCTCTCCGCGTGGGCATCCACTGCCACGTCTTCCCCGGCTCTGTGTCGTCCCCTTCATAGGCCTCGCCGTCGTCCGCCGCCTTGGTGCTCTCGGCGCGGCATGGTCAATGTGGTCAACGACCGACTTCCATCGGAAGAGTACTGTACGTGGAGAGGCGGACAGCTGGGTCCACGGCCACAGTCCAGTTTTTTGTGATTTGCCAAGTAAGTCGCTTTGTCAGGCCTGTTGGGCTGCAAATCTTTCAAGACGAGGAGAGGTTCATTGGGCTGGCCGAGAAAATGGCCTATCAGTAATGTGAAATGGGATGTACATTTTTAAAACACATCAAACTGACAATTAGTTTCAAATTACTTTTTTTCATTTCGAGATTTTAAATTGCATTGATTTTTATGCGTGGACAATTTGTTGGATTTTATATTGATATACATTTATTTTTAAAATCAGTTTGAATGTGACTCAAAATTTCATGATTAAAAACAGTTCGGACTGCACCGAAATATGCAAAATTTCGTATAATTTTTTAACCGTGGCCACAATATGGGCTGTAATGATAACAAAAAGATATGGGCTCCAAAAAAAGCTTAAGAATTAGCAAATGGGCTGTAAATTATTATTAATAATGGCAGATGGGATGTATGATGTTTTCCACAGATTTGAGGCTTTCCTAAAAAAAGGTTGACGCACAAGAAGTGACTGTTGGATGTCCATCCAACGGCTGTCGTGCTTCTTTAATCTCTGCTCTTCCTGCTCCAGCCGCTCAAACAAGCGCCCGAGGGACTGCCTGCTCTCTCCTCCCTGCGGTCGGCTGTGCTGCCGCGCAGGCCTCATCGCCCCACTGTACTCCCATCGCTGGCCTAGCCATCCCTCTACTCACCCACACCTGCTGTTTTCTCCGGGGACGGCAGACGAACCAGTAAACCCTCGTACTCCTCCGCGTGGGAAACAACTACCAAGTCTTCCCTGGATCCGTGTCGTTCCGTTCCTAGGCCTCGCCGTCATTCACCGCCCTGGTGCTCTCGGCGCGGCCTGGTCAACGTGGTCAACGACCGACATGCATCTGAAGTGGACTGTACGTGGAGAGGCTGACAGCTGGGTCCACGGCCGCACACAAGGAAATGCCTCCTTATTACGCTCAAAATAATGATTCCTCCACGTGACATCTGGGACCCACCGAAAGGGCCTCTGTATTTCGCGAAAAAACGTTACCGCCACTGACAGCTCGGACCCACCAGCTATATCTTCGCACATAAGGAAGTGCCTCCTTATTACGCACAAAAAATGTATACTCCCCCTGTTAGCTGGGACCCAGTATAGTGGCAGGCTGACTTGTGGGCCCACTAAGTTGACGGGGACGGAGGGCTTTGTCAACTTAGTCAATATGCACGATTCTAGCTCCAGTGACCGTACGATGTCCATCCAACGGCCATAGTGCTTCTTCAACCTCTGGTCTTCTTGCTCCAGATGCCCAAACCAGCTAGCAAACCAGCGCCGGTCGTGCCTCGTGCTCCTGCCTCCCGTGACCGGCTGTGCTGCCGCGGAGGCCTCACCGCCCCCTACTACTCCCACCGCTGGCCAGGCCATCCCTCCACTCACCCACACCCCCTGTTATTCTGCGGCAACGGCAGCCTTACACCGCAGCCGAACCAGTGAACCCTCGTACTCCTCTCTACGCGGGCTTCCACTGTTGCATCTTCCCCGGCTCCGCGTCGTCCCCTTCCTAGGCCTCGCCGTCGTTCACCGCCCTGGTGCTCTCGGCGCGGCGTGGTTAATGTGGTCAAGGAACGACTTCCATCGGAAGAATATTGTACGTGGAGAGGCTGACAGCTAGGTCCATGGTCGCAGCAAGGAAGTGCCTCCTTATTACGCGCAAAATAATTATTCCTCCACCTGACATCGGGGACCCACCGGACGGGCCACCGTATTTCGCGAAAAAATGTTTCCCCCTGACTGCTGGGACCCACCAGCTACATCTTCGCACACAAGGAAGTGCATTCGGGCAAAAAAAAAACGATTCACCCCCCTGACTGCTGGGACCCACCAGCTACATCTTCGCAGGCAAGGAAGTGTGTGACAGTCGGGACCCACCTGGTCGAAGCATACGTAGCGTTGCCATTCTGGTCGCGAATGTGTACGGACATACTGGTCGATGTAGAGGCACGCACGTGTCGTAGTAGAGGCGCGCACGTAGCATGTACACGTACATACAACGGCAAGTGTGCAAGAAAGAAAATACGGCCACTCACGTACATACGGGAAGGGTCTCGAATGCCTACTCGCGCATACGTATGGCTAGGGCTCGTGCACATGGCTGGGTCAGAACGGAGAAACAACGTCATCGTCGTGTTCATGGGGAGCCAACCAGCTGGGTCGGAACGGAATGCGTCGTCGTGTTCATCGGGAGGGCTTGGACGGAACAGCCGATGGAAACGAGGCGTGGCGTACCACAAAACGGAGGAAATGGCCTTATGTTCGAATGGCCACGTTCGAAACGGGATCCTGTTCATCGAGAGGGGTGTGGCGTACCGCAAAATGGAGGAAACGAACCTCCTACGGTCGAAACGGGGGCCTGTTGATCGGGGGGTGTGGCGTACGGAAAAACGGAGGAAACGAACTTGTGTTGGAGCACTACGGTCGAAACGGGGGTCCTGTTCATCGGGAGGGGTGTGGTGTACCGCAAAACAGAGGAAACGGGCTTGTGTTGGAGCGCCACGGTCGAAACGGGGGTCCTGTTCATCGGGAGGGGTGTGGCGTACCGCAAAACGGGACTCCACGGGATACTGTTCATCACCACCGTCGACCCCCTCCAGCCTCCACGGGCTACTGTGCATCCACCGTCGACCTCCTCCAGCCTCCATCTGCGACTGTTCAGCCTCCACTGCGCGCTACTCCACCGGCTACTGTTTAACCAGCCCTCTCCTTGGGCTCCTGTTCAACCACCCCTCCACGGGCTACTGTTCATCCAGCCCTCCATCATCTATTGTTCATGCAGCCCTCCACGGGGTGGCCCTGTTCATGCAGCCCTCCACGGGGTCCTGTTCATGCAGCCCCAACCGACTCGATCGAACGGGGTCCTGTTCATGCAGAGGCAACACCACAGAGTCCTATTCAACCACCCCCACCGGGAACTGTTCATCCAAACCCCCCCAGCAATGCTCACTGTTCATGCAGAGGCGGCATCGATCGGCTTCAGTTAGCAGCAGTAGCGAAGGAATCGCTCGATCGGGTTCAGTTAACAGCCATCGATCGATCGCTCGGGTTCTGTAAAGCATAGCCTGCAGTGCAATTGCTCGGGTTCAGTTAGAGCCCAACGCCTCACTCGGGTTTAGTAAGAGCCCAACGCCTCGCACCCACGCACATGCGTGTACGAGAGAAACGGACATCGCCCGGCCCCGACCACCCACCGTAACCGGGAACACCCCGATATTTTCCTCGCCCTCGCTTCTACCACGGTTTTTTCCGTCATGAACGGCCCAAAAAATGTCAAGCATCTGTGTCTCCGGCCCGCCGAGGACGAAAAGCCCATTTTATGTCATGATTTTTTGTCATAGAAGTAGGACCCCACCACATCTATGATGATACCATGTTTTTTCACAATTATCGTCATAGAGGTGTCATAAGTATGACAGAAAAAAGTTCCGTTCGGCCCAAAATGTCATGGATGTGTCTTTTTTTGTAGTGCTAGTTCCTCCCACATATTAGCATCTCCATATCGCAAAACTATTGCAAGGAATCAAACATATCATATTCAGCGATCTACAAGTTTATGTAGGATTTTATGACTAACCATGTGAATGACCAATTCCTGTCAACTCTCTAAATAGATATAAGTGAAGCAAGAGAGTTTTAGTTCTTTCTACAAAAGATATGCCCACGCTCTAACAAGTATAATTGAAGCAATAGATAATTCTACAAATGGCGGTTTTTTATGTGTGGAGAAACAGGCAATCCAAACTTCAAATGATATAAGTGAAGCACATGAAGCATTTTATAAAGCCATACTCAAAAGATATAAGTGAAGTGCAAAGAGCATTCTATAAATCAACCAAGGATTATATCATACCAGCATGGTGCATTTATTAAAATAAAAATAAAAATCACACAACGCTCCAAGAGTTTACACATATCATGTGAACGAAACGAATCCGAAAACATACCGATACTTGTTGAAGAAAGATGGGATGCCTTCCGGGGCATCCCCAAGCTTAAACTCTTGACTATCCTTGAATATTTACTTTGGGTGCCTTGGGCATCCTCAAGCTTGAGCTCTTGCCTCTCCTCCTTCTTCTCACATCGAGACCTCCTCGATATTCGTACACTTCATCCACACAAAACTTAACCGAACTTTTAGTGACGGGGTTAGTGCATATGATCAATGAAATCCCATCATGTACTGCTCTAACATTATTGTATAATTATAAACAAACATTACCTACTGTATGCTATCACAATTCTATGGCCCCAAGTCAAGGAGGCTTTAACAAGAATTCAAACATATGCAAATAATGAAGCTATAACAGCAATATGTGAAAACAGGACAGTCTGTAGTAATATGAACATTAACCATACTTCTGTAACTCTAAAAATTATGGCAAAATTATGAACAATAAACAAATTTTATAGCAAGACTTTGCAAAAAGTTTCAGATCCTTTCGTTGTTCCAGTAAAAAATGTAAAATCGCGCACTACAGCCAAAGTTTCTGTTTTTGCACCGCACAAAACAACAAGCAGTTTAATCATCCTAAGGAAACTCTTGGCACATTATTTTTATAATACAATGGAATTGTACAAGGGGATAATTATTTTTGTTGAAAAGTTTCTGTAATTCAAGATTGCAAAGTTTCCATGGGCATGAACAAAGTTCAAGGAGCTCCCCCATTTCAACGGTGCCCATCCTTCTTACTTTCACTCTTCTTTTTGAAGAAGTTTTAGGTTCCCCTCTTTATTTTTTTGTTTTTAAACTTTAGAAAAGCACACAACAGAAATAAATGACTCTCTAAAACTTCCGAATTGTCTCCCTGGCAGCGCTTTCTTTAAAGCCATTAAGCTAGGCATATAGTGCTCAAGTAGTAGATCCACCCGGATCCCAAGGTATATCAAAGCCAATTTTAATTAGCAATGATTTGGCATTTAGTAGTGAGCACAAAGTGATATGTGTCATGCAAAAACGAAGTCTCACTCTCTTCCTATGCATACACATGTCATACAAGAACAATTCATGCACATCAAGTAAAGGCCAATGCATAGTATAAGCAGTTTCTTGCAATTTTATTGTGTTGGAAACATAGAGAGGCGGAGATGTAGTTCCTCTCTCATAATAATTGCATGTAGGAGCAGCAAGAACATGCATATTATATTTATCAATAACATCATGTGCAACGGAAAAAGGCAACCCATCAATATAATCCTTAATAAGCGCAAACTTCTCCGATATAGTGTAGTTTGGAGAATTAAAAAAGATAATAGGACTATCATGCGTGGGTGAAATAGCAACAATTTCATTCATAACATAGGGAACTATAGCAAGTTCATCTCCATAAGCATAATTCATATTAGCATCTTGTCCATAAGCATAGCAAGCATCAAGTTAATCAAAAAGGGATATTTCAAACGAATCCAAGGGATCATAGCATTCATCCTTCGGTAAGCACGAAGGGAGATTAAACAATGTATGAGTTGAAGAGTTACTCTCATTAGAAGGTGGGCACAGGTAGCTAATCCTCTCTTCCTCCTTTTGTTCTTCGCTCTCCTCGTCATCTTTTTCATCTAATGAGCTCACAGTGTCAGCAATTTCCTCTTCCATAGACTCCTGCAAAATATTAATCTCTTCTTGGACAGCGGAGGAGTCCTCAATATATGGTTTAACATAGGAATTAGAAGCATAATTATCATAACAATATTTAAATATGGCAAAATTTTCAGATTTGTAAAGAGTAGCATCATACTTTTCAATCAAAGAAGCAATTTCATAAGCACCCTTAAAAGCAACAAATTCTTCAATTTGTTGAACATCATAGTAACTATAAACACCCTTAGCATATGAAGATACGATTCCATTATCAATAAACTCACATTGGTAGGGAAGGTGTTTCTTAGGGTCTTCAGAACAACAAGTAAAATCATATATTTCACATAAATTCCAAGCATAGCATTGCAAACGATGAATTTGATCTAGTAAAAGTTTCCCTTCTTGAGATAAGCGGTGTCGCACATAACAAGCATGCTCATCTAAGGAGTTGCCCTCAACTAAGCTAGTTGGGGTTTCAGCACGAGCACATAGGGATCAAAGATGATCCAAGTAAAAAGCTTCAGGAGTGTGATAGATTTTGAGTGGTTCTTCAACTATTGGTTCAGTAGGTACCACTACTTTTTTGGTATTTTGCATTTCCTACCCATAACTAAAGATAGAAAACAAGAGCACAAAATAAAAACTACTTAGTGATAAAGCAAACAAACACACACGAGAATATTCACCCCATGCTATTGCTCCCCGGCAACGGCGCCAGAAAAAGGTCTTGATAACCCACAAGTGTAGGGGATCAGTTGTAGCCTCTTTCGATAAGTAAGAGTGTCGAACCCAACGAGGAGCTAAAGGTAGAAAAATATACCCTCAAGTTCTATCGACCACCGATACAACTCTACGCACGCTTGACGTTCGCTGTACCTAGAACAAGTATAAAACTAGAAGTACTTTGTAGGTGTAAGGGGATAGGTTTGCAAGAATATAAAGAGCACGTAAATATAATCTAGGGGCTACTTAGGTAAAGAAGCAATAAATTTAATATAGCAAAGTGTGGAAAAGTGGTGGTAGGAGTTGCGAAATTATCCCTAAGCAATTAACTGTGTTACTAGACCGATAGCAAGTTTTATGTGGGAGAGGCCACTGCTAGCATGTCATCCCTGACTTCGAATTCTATGCACTTATGATTGGAACTATTAGCAAGCATCCGCAACTACTAACGTTCATTAAGGTAAAACCCAACCATAGCATTAAGATATATTGGCCACCCTTCAATCCCGTATGCATCAATTTCTATGCTAGGTTGAAGCTTCTGTCACTCTTGCCCTCCAATACATAGTCCTATCAACATACAACTAACCCTATGGTGTGATCCACACGCGTGCTCATATGCTGGGCACCAAAGGACATCAACATAGCCACAAGCAATTTAAACCAATCATAGCAATTCACCAATTACCGATAGGACAACGAAAATCTACTCAGACATCATAGGATGCAACACATCATTGGATAATAATATGAAGCATAAAGCACCATGTTCAAGTAGAGGGTACAACGGGTTGCGGGAGAGTGGACTACTGTATATAGATGGGTAAGGTTACGAAGATGTTGGTGAAGATGACGGAGGTGTTGGTGTAGATCGTCGTCGCATGATGATGGCTCCGATGGTACTCCGGCGCCATCGGGAGAGAGGTGGAGAGAGCCCCCCTTCTTCTTCTTCTTCCTTGACCTTCTCCCTAGATGGGAGAAGGGTTTCCCCTCTGGTCCATGGTCTTCATGGTGGCGGAGGGGCGAGATCCCCTCCGAGATTGGATCTGTCTCTCTGTCTCTCTCTGTTTCTGTGTTCTCAGATTCTAGCCTTTCATCGTTTCTTAAATTCCCGGAGATCCGTAACTCTGATTGGGCTGAATTTTTGACACGATTTTTATCCAGATATTAGCTTTCTTGCGGCGAAAGAAGGGCACTAACCGCCTTACGGAGTGGCCACGAGGGCCCAGGGCGTGCCCCTCACCCTCGTGGGCCACTCGGGCATCGTCTCACGTTGATTCCACTTCCCAAAATTCACATATATTCTAGAAAAAATCTCCATCCGTTTTTATCCCATTTGGACTCCGTTTGATATGGATATTCTGCGGAAAAAAAACATGCAACAAACAGGAACTCGCACTGGGCACTGGATCAATATGTTAGTCCCAAAAATAGTATAAAAGTTGCCAAGAGTATATGAAAGTTGTAGAATATTGGCATGGAACAATCAAAAATTATAGATACGACGGAGACGTATCAAAACCCAAGTCTGGAGCCAAGCCTGAAACTGAGTGCTTCTACTGCAAAGGAACTGGACACTAGAACCGGAACTGCCCCCAGTATTTGGTGGATAAGAAGGATGGCAAAGTGAACAAAGCTATATTTGATATACATGTTATTGATGTGTACCTTACTAATCCTCGTAGTAGCACCTGGGTATTTGATACTGGTTCGTGATACATCTCCAACGCTATTATTTATGAAGTCTTGGATGTTTAATGGACTTTATCATTCACTTTTATATCATTTTTGGGACTAACCTACTGATACGTCTCCAACGTATCTATAAGTTTTTATTGTTCCATGCTATTATTTATGATGTTTTGGATGTTTAATGGGCTTTAGTATACACTTTTATATTATTATTGGGACTAACCTATTAACCCATAGCCCAGTGCTAGTTTATGTTTTTCTCCTGTTTTAGGGTTTTACAGAAAAGGAAATTCAAACGGAGCCCAATTGACCTGAAAATCAACGGAGGCTGTTTTTGGACCTAAAGAAGCCCAGGAAGTGCCGGAGGGGGATGAGAGGACCCACGGGCTGCCCACGAGGGTGGGGGTGCGTGCCCCTCCTCGTGGACAGCCCGTAGCCCCCCTTTGCTTGGCCCCGACTCCAACACCGCCTATATGTACTGAAACCTCCAGAAAGAAACCTAGACCGGGAGTTCCGCCGCCGAAAGCCTCTGTAGCCACCGAAAACCAATCTAGACCCGTTCTGGCAGCCTGTCAGAGGGGGGGAATCCCTCTCCAGTGGCTATCTTCATCATCCTGGCGCTCTCCATGATGAGGAGGGAGTAGTCCACCCTCGGGGCTGAGGGTATGTAAGTAGCTATGTGTTTGATCTCTCTCTCTCTCTCTCTCTCTCTCTCTCTCTCTCTCGTGTTCTTGAGATACCACGATCTTGATGTATCGCGAGCTTTGCTACTCTAGTTGGATCTTATGATGCTTCTCCCCCTCTACTCTCTTGTAATGGATTGAGTTTTCCCTTTGAAGTTATCTTATCGGATTGAGTCTTTAAGGATTTGAGAACACTTGATGTATGTCTTGCACGTGTTTATCTTTGGTGACAATGGGATATCATGTGATCTACTTGATGTATGTTTTGGTGATCAACTGGCGGGTTTCGTGACCTTGGGAATCTATGCATAGGGGTTGGCACACGTTTTCGTGTTGACTCTCCGGTAGAAACTTCGGGGCACTCTTTGAAGTTCTTTGTGTTGGTTGAATATATATTTCTGAGATTGTGTGATGCATACCGTATAATCATGCCCACGGATACTTGAGGTGACAATGGAGTATCTAGGTGACATTAGGGTTTTGGTTGATTTGTGTCTTAAGGTGTTATTCTAGTACAAACTCTATGATAGACTGAACGTTACTACGGACTCTTGAATAGATCGACCAGAAAGAATAACTTTGAGGTGGTTTCATACCCTACCATAATCTCTTTGTTTGTTCTCCGCTATTAGTGACTTTGGAGTGACTGTTTGTTGCATGTTGAGGGCTAGTAATATGATCCAATTATGTTATCCTTGTTGAGAGAACTTGCACTAGTGAAAGTATGAACCCTAGGCCTTGTATACTATCATTGCAACACCGTTTATGCTCACGTTTACCTTTAGTTACCTTGCTGTTTTTATATTTTCAGTTTACAAAAACCTATATCTACCATCCATATTGCACTTGTATCACCATCTCTTCGCCGAACTAGTGCACCTATACAATTTACCATTGTATTGGGTGTGTTGGGGACACAAGAGACTCTTTGGTTGCAGGGTTGTTTGAGAGAGACCATCTTCATCCTACACCTCCCACAGATTGGTAAACCTAGGTCATCCACTTGAGGGAAATTTGCTACTGTCCTACAAACCTCTGCACTTGGAGGCCCAACAACTTCTACAAGAAGAAGGTTGTGTAGTAGACATCAAGCTCTTTTCTGGCGCTGTTGCCGGGGAGGTGAGTGCTTGAAGGTATATCTTTAGATCTTGCAATCAAATCTTTTAGTTTCTTGTTATATCACTAGTTTAGTTTATAAAAGAAAACTACAAAAAAAAAGAATGGAATTAAGGTTACCTCATATGCTTCATCTTTTTAATATCTTCGTGAAAATGATGGGAAGGAAAATTGTGCTCAAGTACTAGAAGAAGAATTACATAGAATGTTTGGCATAAAATAAGTGCATGATGAGCATGATTGCAATGTTGTTAGTGTGAATCCTTTGAATATCCATGATGCTAATGATATGCAAAGCCACAAGCTTGGGGAAGCTATGTTTGATGAAGATGATATTTTTAGTCCCCCAAGTTTTAATGAGCAAATTTACTGTGATGAAAGCATGCCTCCGATTTATGATGATTATATTGATGAAAGTGGATTTGGAGAGGTCATGACTTTATTTAGTGATGAAACCGCTATTTTGTCAGAGGTTCCAATTGATTATGAGAACAAAGTTGCTATCTATGATGATTATTGTGATGACTATGCTACTAAGAATAATGATAACCATGAAACTTGTCATCATGATTTTAGTTTTCAATTGGATTATGCTTCACATGCTAGTTATTTTGTTGAGTTTGCTCCCACTACTATTAATGAGAATAATTTTGCTTATGTGGAGAGTAATAAAATTTATATGCTTGGGGATCATGACAAAAATTATGTATGTGCTGGTTATATTCTTGAGTTCATTCATGATGCTACTGAAAATTATTATGAGGGAGGAACATATGCTTGTAGGAATTGCAATAATTTCAAGTTTCCTCTCTATGTGCTTAAAGTTTTGAAGTTATGCTTGTTTTGCCTTCCTATGCTAGTTGATTATCGTTCCCATAAGTTGTTTGCTCACAAAACCCCTATTCATAGGAAGTGGGTTAGACTTAAATGTGCTAGTCATATTCTTCATGATGCTCTCTTTATGTTTCAATTCTTATCTTTTATGCGAGCATCATTGAAATCATCATGCCTAGCTAGGGGCGTTAAACGATAGCGCTTGTTGGGAGGCAACCCAACTTTATTTTATTTTCTTTGCTTTTGCTTCTTTTTAGGAATAAATATTGCATCTAGCTTCTGTTTAGATGTGGTTTTGTGTTTTGTTTGGTGTTTGTGCCAAGGAGAACCTTTGGGAAAACTTGTGTGAAGTTTATTTGATCTTGCTGTGAAAAACAGAATCATTAGCGCTCGCTAGAATGGTCATCAGATTTTACTGGAGTGTGCTATTTAGTTGATACTTTTTGAAGATGATTATTAGACAAATTCCTCACGTTTACCAATTTAGTTTGAATATTTTGGAGTTCCAGAAGTAGGCGAAACCTGCAGATTACTACAGACTGTTCTGTTTTTGACAGATTCTGTTTTTCGTGTGTTGTTTGCTTATTTCGACGCATCTATGAGTAATATTGGAGGATATGAACCATAGAGAAGTTGGAATACAGTAGGTTTAAAACCAATGTAAACAAATAATGAATTCATTGCTGCACCTTTGAGTAGTGGTTCGCTTTCTTATACTAACGGAACTCACGAGAATTTTTGTCTAAGTTTTGTGTTGTGAAGTTTTCAAGTTTTGAGTATTGCTTTGATAGACTATGGAACAAGGAGTAGCAAAGGCCTAAGCTTGGGGATGCCCATGGCACCCCAAGGAATTCAAGATAATCAAAAGCATAAGCTTGGGTATGCCCCGGGAAGGCATCCCATCTTTCGTCTTCATCCATCGGTAACTATACTTGGAGCTATATTTTTATTCGCAACATGATATGTGTTTTGCTTGTAGCGTCTTGTATAATTTGAGTCTTAGCTTGTTAGTTTGCCACAATCATCCTTGCTGAACACACCTATTTGAGAGAGTTAAATATGGCCTAGAAATTGTTAGAACACTCTATGTGCTTCACTTATATTTTTCGAGTTGAATAGTTTTTGCTCTAGTGCTTCACTTATATCTTTTACAGCACGGTGGTGGTAATATTTTGTAGAAATTGTTGAACTCTCATGCTTCACTTATATCTATTTGAGAGTCTATTAAAACATCATGGTAATGTGTTTAGGCTAAAGAAACTAGTCTTCACATGATAGACATCCAATGTCAATGTAGTAAAAAAATCACACCAAGTGCATTGAGTAGAATGAGATGTTGGATGCTTGATAATTGTTTTGAGACATGAGGATAGTGATATTAGAGTCATGCTAGTGGAGTTATTATGAAATTGAGAAATACTTGTGTTAAGGTTAGTGATTCCCGTAGCATGCACGTATGGTGAACCGCTATGTGACGAAGTTAGAGCATGAGGTATTTGTAGAGTGCCAACCTTTGTGTGGAGGTCGGGGGCGCGCGATGGTTAAGTCCTACCAACCTCCCCCCTAGGAGCATGCGTTGATTGCTTTGTTTTGATGACTCGTAGATTTTTGCAATAAGTATATGAGTTCTTATGACTAATGTTGAGTCCATGGATTATACGTACTCTCACCCTTCCACCATTGCTAGCCTCTCTTGTATCGCGGAACTTTCGCCGGTGCCATAAACCCACTATATATCCTTCCTCAAAACAGCTACCATATTATTCCTCAAAACAGCCACCATACCTACCTATCATGGCATTTCCATAGCCATTCCGAGATATATTTCCATGCAACTTTCCACCATTCCTTTCATATGACACGCATCATATTGTCATATTGTCATGCATGATCATGTAATTGACATCGTATTTGTGGCAAAACCACCATGCGTAATTTTTCATACATGTCACTCTTGATTCATTGCACATCCCGGTACACCGCTGGAGGCATTCATATAGAGTCATACTTTGTTCTAGTATCGAGTTGTAATATTGAGTTGTAATTCAATGAAAAGTGTGATGATCATCATTATTAGAGCATTGTCCCATGGGAGGAAAGGCTAAATCAATAAAGCCCCTCCGCAAAAAAAAGGCCAAAGAAAAAAAAAAGAAAGGCCCAAAAAAAAGAAAAAAAGAAAAAGAAAAGAAAAAAGGGACAATTGCTACTATCTTTTTTTCACACTTGTGCTTCAAAGTAGCACCATGTTCTTCATGATAGAGAGTCTCATGTTTAGTCACTTTCATATACTAGTGGGAATTTTCATTATAGAACTTGGCTTGTATATTCCAACGATGGGCTTCCTCAAATGCCCTAGGTCTTCGTGAGCAAGCAAGTTGGATCCACACCCACTAGTTTCTTTTGTTGAGCTTGCATACATATTTAGCTCTAGTGCATCCGTTGCATGGCAATCCCTACTCACTCACATTGATATCTATTGATGGGCATCTCCATAGCCCGTTGATACGCCTAGTCGATGTGAGACTATCTCCCTCCTTTTTGTCTTCTCCACAACCACCTCTCTATTCCATCCATAGTGCTATGTCCATGGCTCACGCTCATGTATTGCGTGAAAGTTGAAAGTTTTGAAAGAATAGAGTATGAAAACAAGTGCTTGGCTCAAATGGGGGTTGTGCCTGATATGAATATTTTGTGTGATGAAGAGGGAGCATAGCCAGACTATATGATTTTGTAGGGATAACTTTATTTAGCCATGGTATTTTGAGAAGACATGATTGCTTTGTTAGTATGATTGAAGTATTATTATTTCTTATGTCAATATAGACTTTTGTCTTGAATCTTTAAGATCTGAACATTCATGCCACAATTAAGAGAATTACATTCAAAATTATGTTGGTTAGCATTCCACATAAAAAACTCTGTTTTTACCATTTACCTACTCGAGGACAAGTAGGAATTAAGCTTGGGGATGCTGATACGTCTCCAACGTATCTACAATTTTTTATTGTTCCATGCTATTATTTATGATGTTTTGGATGTTTAATGGGCTTTATTATACACTTTTATATTATTTTTGGGACTAACCTATTAACCCAGAGACGAGTGCCAGTTTTTTGTTTTTCTCCTGTTTTAGGGTTTTACAGAAAAGGAATTTCAAACGGAGCCTAATTGACCTGAAAATCAACGGAGGCTGTTTTTGGACCTAAAGAAGCCCAGGAAGTGCCAGAGGGGGACAAGAGGACCCACGGGCTGCCCACGAGGGTGGGGGGCGTGCGCCCCCCTTGTGGACAGCCTATAGCCCCCCTTTGCTTGGCCCCGACTCCAACACCTCCAATATATACTGAAACCTCCAGAAAGAAACCTAGATCGGGAGTTCCGCCGCCGAAAGCCTCTGTAGCCACCGAAAACCAATCTAGACTCGTTCTGGCAACCTGCCGGAGGGGGGAATCCCTCTCCCATGGCTATCTTCATCATCCCGGCGCTCTCCATGACGAGGAGGGAGTAGTCCACCCTCGGGGTTGAGGGTATGTATCAGTAGCTATGTGTTTGATCTCTCTCTCTCTCGTGTTCTTGAGATGGCACGATCTTGATCTATCGCGAGCTTTGCTATTCTAGTTGGATCTTATGATGCTTCTCCCCCTCTACTCTCTTGTAATGGATTGAGTTTTCCCTTTGAAGTTATCTTATCGGATTGAGTCTTTAAGGATTTGAGAACACTTGATGTATGTCTTCCACGTGTTTATCTGTGGTGACAATGGGGTATCATGTGATCTACTTGATGTATGTTTTGGTGATCAACTTGTGGGTTCCGTGACCTTGGGAATCTATGCATAGGGGTTGGCACACGTTTTCGTCTTGACGCTCCGGTAGAAACTCGGGGCACTCTTTGAAGTTCTTTGTGTTGGTTGAATAGATGTTTCTGAGATAATGTGATGCATATCGTATAATCATGCCCACGAATACTTGAGGTGACAATGGAGTATCTAGGTGACATTAGGGTTTTGGTTGATTTGTGTCTTAAGGTATTATTCTAGTATTAACTCTATGATAGATTGAACGTTACTACGGACTCTTGAATAGATCGATCAGAAAGAATACCTTGAGGTGGTTTCGTACCCTACCATAATCTCTTCATTTGTTCTCCGCTATTAGTGACTTTGGAGTGACTCTTTGTTGCATGTTGAGGGCTAGTAATATGATCCAATTATGGTATCCTTGTTGAGAGAACTTGCACTAGTGAAAGTATGAACCCTAGGCCTTGTCTACTATCATTGCAACACCGTTTATGCTCACGTTTACCTTTAGTTACCTTGTTGTTTTTATATTTTCAGTTTACAAAAACCTATATCTACCATCCATATTGCACTTGTATCACCATCTCTTCGCCGAACTAGTGCACCTATACAATTTACCAATGTATTGGGTGTGTTGGGGACACAAGAGACTCTTTGGTTGCAGGGTTGTTTGAGAGAGACCATCTTCATCCTACGCCTCCCACGGATTGATAAACCTTAGGTCATCCACTTGAGGGAAATTTGCTACTGTTCAACAAACCTCTACACTTGGAGGCCCAACAATGCCTACAAGAAGAAGGTTGTGTAGTAGACATCACCTACTAACCTAAAAGCCCAGTCCAGATTGCTGTTTTTTTGCCTACTTCAGGGTTTTGCAGAAAAAGAATATCAAACGGAGTCCAAACGGAATGAAACCTTCGCGAGAGTTATTTTTGGAGGAAATCACGCACGAAGAACTTAAGAACCACGTCAGAAGAGCCACGAGGGTCCCACGAGGGTGGGGGCGTGCCCCCTGCCTCGTGGAGCCCCCGTGACTCCCCCGGTGCCCTCCTTCTTCCTATATAAGTCTGCGTACCCCAGAAACTCCATGAATAGAGAGAAAACCATAATTCCACCACCGTACCTTCTGTTCCCATGGAGATCCCATCTTGGAGCCTGTTCCGGAGCTCCACCGGAGGGGGACCCATCACGGAGGCCTTCATCATCATCATCATCGCCCTCACCATGAGTTGTGAGTAGTTTACCACAGACCTTCGGGTCCATAGGTAGTATCTAGATGGCTTCTTCTCTCTTTCTGGATCTCAATACAAAGTTCTCCTCGGTCTTTGAGGAGATCTATTCGATGTAATCTCTTTTTGCGGTGTGTTTGTCGAGATCCGATGAATTGTGAGTTTATGATCAAGGTTATCTATGAAAGATATTTGGTTCTTCTCTGAAATTTTTATGTGTGCTCATAATATCCTTGCAAGTCTCTTCAAATTATTGGTTTGGTTTGGCCTACTAGATCTCTAGTTCTTGCAATGGGAGAAGTGCTTGGCTTTGGGTTCAATCTTCCGGTGTCCTTTCCCAGTGACAGTAGGGGCAGCAAGGCACGTATTGTATTGTTGCCATCGAGGATAAAAAGATGGGGTTTATATCATATTGCTTGAGTTTATCCCTCTACATCATGTCATCTTGCTTAAGGTGTTACTCTATTCTTATGAACTCAATACACTAGATGCATGCTGGATAGCGGTCGATGTGTGGAGTAATAGTAGTAGATGCAGAATCGTTTCGGTCTAGTTGTCTCGGATGTGATGCCTATATACAATGATCATGCCTAGGTAGTCTCATATTTATTCGCTTTTCTATCAATTGCTCGACAGTAATTTGTTTACCCGCCGTAGAATATCGCTATCATGAGAGAAGCCACTAGAGAAAACTATGCCCCCCGGGTCTATTCTCAACATATCAATCTACATCTAGTTTACTTTTATCGCTTTTATTTGCTGTTTTTATAAACTAAAAAAATACCAAAAATATAAACTATCATCTCTATCAGATCTCACTTTCGTAAGTGACCGTAAAGGGATTGACAACCCCTTATCGCGTTGGTTGCGAAGTTCTTATTTGTTTGTGCAGGTGCGAGGGACTCGCACATGATCTTCTACTGGATTGATACCTTGGTTCTCAAAAACTGAGGGAAATACTTACGCTACTGTGCTGCATCTCCCTTTCCTCTTCAAGGGAATACAACGCAAGCTCAAGAGGTAGCAGTTCGGTTGCTAATATTTGTAACTCAAAACAGGGCCTACGGATTAAACGAAGATTAGCTAAGGACGAGGTGACGATCTGCGTGGGAAATGGTTCCAAAGTCGATGTGATCGCTGTCGGCACGCTACCTCTACATCTACCATCGGAATTAGTTTTAGACCCGAATAATTGTATTTGGTGCCAGCGCTGAGCGTGAACATTATATCTGGTTCTTGTTTGTTGCGAGACGGTTATTCATTTAAATCAGAGAATAATGGTTGTTCTATTTATGTGAGTAATATCTTTTATGGTCATGCACCCTTGAAGAGTGGTCTATTCTTGTGAGATCTCGATCGTAGTGATACACATATTCATAATATTGAAGCCAAAAGATGCATGGTTGATAATGATAGTGCAACTTATTTGTGGCACCGCCGTTTAGGTCATATTGGTGTAAAGCGCATGAAGAAACTCCATACTTATGGACTTTTAGAATCACTTGATTATGAATCACTTGGTGCTTGCGAACCATGCCTCGTGGGCAACATGACCAAAACTCCGTTCTCCGGAACAATGGAGCGAGCAACTGATTTGTTGGAAATCATACATACTGATGTATGTGGACCGATGAGTGTTGAGGCTAGCAGTGGGTATCGTTATTTTCTGACCTTCACTGATGATTTGAGCAGATATGGGTATATCTACTTAATGAAACACAAGTCTCAAACATTTGAAAAGTTCAAAGAATTTCAGAGTGAGGTAGAGAATCATCATAACAAGAAAATAAAGTTTCTCTGATCTGATCATGGAGGCGAATATTTGAGTTACGAGTTTGGTCTTCATTTGAAACAATGTGGAATAGTTTCACAACTCACGCCACCCGGAACACCACAACGTAATCGTGTGTCCGAACATCGTAATTGTACTTTATTAGATATGGTGCGATCTATGATGTCTCTTACCGATTTACCACTATCGTTTTGGGGCTATGCTTTAGAGACAGCTGCATTCACGTTAAATAGGGCACCATCTAAATCCGTTGAGATGACGCCTTATGAACTGTGGTTTGGCAAGAAACCAAAGTTGTCATTTCTTAAAGTTTGGGGCTGTGATACTTATGTGAAAAAGCTTCAACCTGATAAGCTCGAACCCAAGTCGGAGAAATGTGTCTTCATAGGATACCCTAAGGAAACTATTGGGTACACCTTCTATCACAGATCCGAAGGCAAGATATTCGTTGCGAAGAATGGATCCTTTCTAGAGAAGGAGTTTCTCTCAAAAAAGTGAGTGAGAGGAAAGTAGAATTTGATGAGGTAATTGTACCTTCTCCCGAATTGGAAAGTAGTACATCATAGAAACTAGTTCCAGTGATTCCTACACCATTCAGCGAGGAAGCTAATGATGATGATCATGAAACTTCAGATCAAGTTACTATTGAACCTCGTACGTCAACCAGAGTATGTTCCGCACCAGAATGGTACGGTAACCCAGTTCTGGAAGTCATGTTACTAGACCATGATGAACCTATGAACTATGAGTAAGCGATGATGAGCCCAGATTCCGCAAAATGGCTTGAGGCCATGAAATCTGAGATGGGATCCATGTATGAGAACAAAGTGTGGACTTTGGTTGACTTGCCCGATGATCGGCAAGCCATTGAAAATAAATGGATCTTCAAGAGGAAGACAGACGCCGATGGTAATGTTACTGTCTACAAAGCTTGACTTGTTCTGAAAGGTTTTTGACAAGTTCAAGGAGTTGACTACGATGAGACTTTCTCACCCGTAGCGATGTTTAAATATGTCCAAATCATGTTAGCGATTGCCACATTTTATGATTATGAAATCTGGCAAATAGATGTCAAAACTGCGTTCCTTAATGGATACCTCAAAGAGGAGTTGTATATGATGCAACCAGAAGGTTTTGTCGATCCTAAAGGTGCTAAAAAAAAGTGTGCAAGCTCCAACGATCCATCTATGGACTGGTGCAAGCATCTCAGAGTTGGAATATACGCTTTGATGAGGTGATCAAAGCATATGGTTTTATACAGACTTTTGGAGAAGCATGTATTTACAAGAAAGTGAGTGGGAGCTCTGTAGCATTTCTGCTATTATATGTAGATGACATATTGTTGATTGGAAATGATATAGAATTTATGGATGGCATAAAAGGATACTTGAATAAGAATTTTTCAATGAAAGACCTCAGTTAAGCTGCTTATATATTGGGCATCAAGATCTATAGAGATAGATCAAGACGCTTAATTGGACTTTCACAAAGCACATACCTTGATAAAGTTTTGAAGAAGTTCAAAATGGACCAGTCAAAGAAAGGGTTCTTGCCTGTGTCACAAGGTGCGAAGTTGAGTAAGACTCAATGCCCGACCACCGCAGAAGAAAGAGAGAAAATGAAAGTCATTCCCTATGCCTCAGCCATAGGAGCTATCATGTATGCAATGCTATGTACTAGACCTGATGTGTGCCTTGCTATAAGTTTAGCAGGGAGGTACCAAAGTAATCCAGGAGTGGATCACTGGACATCGGTTAAGAACATCCTGAAGTACCTGAAAAGGACAAATGATATGTTTCTCGTTTAAGGAGGTGACAAAGAGCTCGTCGTAAATGATTACGTCGATTCAAGCTTTGACACTGATCTTGATGACTCTAAGTCACAAACCGGATATGTATTTTTATTGAACGGTGGAGCTGTCAGTTGGTACAGTTCCAAGCAGAGCGTCGTGGCAGGATCTACGTGTGAAGCAGTGTACATAGCTGCTTCGGAAGCAGCATATGAAGGAGTCTGGATGAAGGAGTTCATATCCGATTTAGGTGTAATACCTAGTGCATCGGGTCCAATGAAAATCTTTTGTGACAACACTGGAGCAATAGCCTTGGCAAAGGAATCCAGGTTTCACAAGAGAACGAAGCACATCAAGAGACGCTTCAATTCCATCCGCGATCAAGTCAGGGAGGGAGACATAGAAATTTGCGAGATACATATAGATCTGAATGTCGTAGACCCGTTGACTAAGCCTCTTCCACGAGCAAAACATGATCAGCACCAAGACTCCATGGGTGTTAGAGTCATTACTATGTAATCTAGATTTTTGACTCTAGTTCAAGTGGGAGACTGAAGGAAATATGCCCTAGAGGCAATAATAAAGTTGTTATTTGTATTTCCTTGTATCATGATAAATGTTTATTATTCATGCTAGAAATGTATTAACCGGAAACTTAGTACATATGTGAATACATAGACAAAACAGAGTGTCCCTAGTATGCCTCTACTAGACTAGCTCATTGATCAAAGATGGTTATGTTTCCTAGCCATAGACATGAGTTGTCATTTGATCAATGGGATCACATCATTAGGAGAATTATGTGATGGACACGACCCATCCGTTAGCTTAGCAACTTGATCATTTAGTTTTACTATTATTGCTTTCTTCATGACTTATACATGTTCCTATCACTATGAGATTATGCAACTCCCGATTACCGGAGGAACACCTTGTGTGCTATAAAACGTCACAATGTACCTGGGTGATTATAAAGATTCTCTACAGGTGTCTCCGAAGGTGTTTGTGGTGTTGGCATAGATCGAGAATAGGATTTGTCACTCCGAGTGTCGGAGAGGTATCTCTGGGCCCTCTCGGTAATACACATAATAATAAGCCTTGTAAGCAAACAACTAATGAGTTAGTCACGAGATGATGTATTACGGAACGAGTAAAGAGACTTGCCGGTAAAGAGATTGAACTAGGTATGATGATACCGACGATCGTATCTCAGGCAAGTAACATACCGATGACAAAGGGCACACCGTATGTTGTTATGTGGTTTGACCGATAAAGATCTTCATAGAATATGTAGGAACCAATATGAGCATCCAGGTTCCGCTATTGGTTATTGACCAGAGATGAGTCTTGGTCATGTCTACATAATTCTCAAAATGTAGGGTCCGCACGCTTAACGTTCTATGACGATCGGTATTATGAGTTTATGTGTTTTGATGTACCAAAGGTAGTTCGGAGTCCCGAATGTGATCACGGACATGAGGAGGAGTCTCTAAATGTCCGAGACACAAAGATTCATATATTGGAAGGTTATATTCGGACACCGGATGAGTTCCGGGGGTTATCGGATAAATACCGGAGTACCGGGGGGCTACTCGAACCCCACGGGGGGTTAATGGGTCTACATGGGCCTTAGTGGGAAAAGAGGGCAGCAAAGGCAGTGTGGGGCGCCCCCCCCCTGGCCCAAACCGAATTGGTTTAGGGCAAGGGGGGCCGGCCCCCTCTTTCCTGTTGGAAATATGCCCTAGAGGCAATAATAAAATGGTTATTACTATATTTCCTTGTTCATGATAATTGTCTATTTTTCATGCTTTAATTGTATTATCCGGAAACAGTAATGCATGTGTGAATACATAGACCACAATGTGTCCCTAGTAAGCCTCTAGTTGAGTAGCTCATTGATCAATAGATGGTTACTGTTTCCTAACCATGGACATTGGATGTCATTGATAACGGGATCACATCATTAGGAAAATGATGTGATGGACAAGACCCAATTCTAAGCCTAGCACAAGATCGTGTAGTTCGTATGCTAAAGCTTTTCCAATGTCAAGTATATGTTCCTTAGACCATGAGGTTGTGCAACTCCAGGATACCATAGGAGTACTTTGGGTGTGCCAAATGTCACAACGTAACTGGGTGGCTATAAAGGTACACTACGGGTATCCCCGAAAGTATCTGTTGGGTTGGCACGAACTGAGACTGGGATTTGTCACTCCGTATGACGGAGAGGTATCTCTGGGCCCACTCGGTAGGACATCCTCGTAATGAGCTCAATGTGACTAAGGGGTTGGTCACGGGATGATGTATTACGGAACGAGTAAAGAGACTTGCCATAACGAGATTGAACAAGGTATCGGTATACCGACAATTGAATCTCGAGCAAGTACTATACCGCTAGACAAAGGGAATCGTATACGGGATTGATTGAATCCTTGACATCTTGGTTCATCCGATGAGATCATCGTGGAACATGTGGGAGCCAACATGGGTATCCAGATCCCGTTGTTGGTTATTGGCCGGAGATATGTCTCGGTCATGACTGCATGGTTCCCGAACCCGTAGGGTCTACACACTTAAGGTTCGATGACGCTAGGGTTATAGGGAATGTAGTATGTGGTTACCGAATGTTGTTTGGAGTCTCGGATCCTGGACGTCACGAGGAGTTCCGGAATGGTCCGGAGGTAAAGATTTATATATGGGAAGTCCCGTTTTGGTCACAGGAAGTGTACTGGGCGTTATTGGTAACGTACCGGGACCACCGGAAGGGTTCCGGGGGTCCACCGGGAGGGGCCACCGGCCCCAGAGTCTTGCGTGGGCCAAGTGTGGGAAGGGACCAACCCCTAGGTGGGATGGTGCGCCCCCACCAAGGCCCAGGCCGCAGGAGAGAGGAGAGGGGGCAAACCCTAGGTGTAGATGGGCCTTAAGGCCCACCCTAGGGGCGCCCCTTGTCTCCCCCTCCCGGCCACCCCCCAGATGGGATCTGGGGCTGCCGCCACCCCTAGGGAGGGAACCCTAGATGGGGGCGCAGCCCCTCCCCTCCCCCTATATATAGTGGGGGTTTCGGGGCTGCCAGACACAAGAGTCTCCTCTTCCCTTGGCGCAGCCCTACCCCTCTCCCTCCTCGTCTCTCGCAGTGCTTGGCGAAGCCCTGCTGGAGTGCCACGCTCCTCCACCACCACCACCACGCCGTCGTGCTGCTGCTGGACGGAGTCTTCCCCAACCTCTCTCTCTCCCCTTGCTGGATCAAGGCGCGAGAGATGTCATCGGGCTGCACGTCTGTTGAACGCGGAGGCGTTGTTGTTCGGCGCTTAGATCGGATTTGATCGCGATCTGAATCGCTTCGTGTACGACTCCAGCAACCGTGTTCTTGCAACGCTTCCGCATCGTGATCTTCAAAGGTATGAAGATGCACTCCCCTCTCGTTGCTAGTAATCTCCATAGATTACTTTTGTGGGCATAGAGCATGTCAATTTACTTGCATAGGAATTTTTTTGATTTTCTGCAACGATCCCCAACAATGGTATCAGAGCTAGGTCTATGCGTAGTTACTTTGCACGAATAGAACACAAGATTATTGTGGGCATAGAGCATGTCAATTTACTTGCCGCTACTAGTCTTATCTTGATTTGGCGGCATCGTGGGATGAAGCGGCCCGGACCGACCTTACACATACGCTTATGTGAGACAGGTTCCATCGACTGACATGCACTAGTTGCATAAGGTGGCTAGCGGGTGTCTGTCACTCCCACTTTAGTCGGATCGGATTCGATGAAAAGGGTCCTTATGATGGGTAAATATAAATTGGCATATCACGTTGTGGTTTTGTTATAGGTAAAGAAACCTTCTTGCTAGAAACCTATAGCAGCCACGTAAAAACTTGCAACAACAATTAGAGGACGTCTAACTTGTTCTTGCAGCATGTGCCGTGTGATGTGATATGGCCAAAAGGATGTGATGAATGATATATATGTGATGTATGAGATTGATCATGTTCATGTAATAGGAATCATGACTTGCATGTCGATGAGTATGACAACCGACAGGAGCCTTAGGAGTTGTCTTATTTTATTGTATGACCTGCGTGTCATTAAAAATGTCATGTAATTACTTTACTTTATTGCTAACCGTTAGCCATAGTAGTAGAAGTAATGTTTGGCGAGACAACTTCATGAAGACACGATGATGGAGATCATGGTGTCATGCCGGTGACAATGATGATCATGGAGCCCCGAAGATGAAGATCAAAAGGAGCAAAATGATATTGGCCATATCATGTCACTATTTGATTGCATGTGATGTTTATCATGTTTTACATCTTATTTTCTTAGAACGACGATAGTAAATAACATCATCTCTCACTAAAATTTCAAGAGTTGTGTTCCCCCTAACAGTGCACCGTTGCTAAGGTCCGTTGTTCCGAAGCACAACGTGATGATCGGGTGATAGGTCCTAATGTTCGCATACAATGAGTGTAAGGCAGATTTACACACGCAATACACTTAGGGTTGACTTGACGAGCCTAGCATGTACAGACATGGCCTCGGAACACGGAAGACCAAAAGGTCGAACATGAGTCGTATAGAAGATACGATCAACATAAAGATGTTCAGCGTTGATGACTAGTCCGTCTCACGTGATGATCAGACATGGCCTAGTCGATTCAGATCATGTATCACGTCGATGACTAGAGAGATGTCTATCTGAGTGGGAGTTCATTAAATTTGTTTAGATGAACTTAATTGTCATGAACATAGTCTAAAATCTTTACAATATGTCTTGTAGATCCATTGGCCCACGCTAATGTTGCCCTCAACTTCAACGCGTTCCTAGAGAAAACCAAGCTGAAAGACGATGGTAGCAACTATACGGATTGGGTCCGTAACTTGAGGATCATCCTCATAGCTGCCAAGAAAGCATATGTCCTTGAAGCGTCACTAGGTGATGCACCTGTTTTCCCAGCAACTCAAGACGTTATGAACGCCTGACAGTCGCGTAGTGACGATTACTCCCTGGTTCAGTGCGGCATGCTTTACAGCTTAGAATCGGGGTTCCAAAAGCGTTTTGAGCAACACGGAGCATATGAGATGTTTCAAGAGCTGAAAATGGTTTTCCAAGATCATGCCCGAGTCGAGAGATATGAAGTCTCCGACAAGTTCTACAGTTGTAAGATGGAGGAGAATAGTTCTGTCAGCGAGCATATACTCAAAATGTCTGGGTTACATAACCGCTTGTCTCAGTTGGGAGTTAATCTCCCAGATGACGCGGTCGTTGACATAATCCTTCAGTTGCTCCCACCTAGCTACAAGATCTTTGTGATGAATTTCAATATGCAAGGGATGGAGAAGTCCATTCCCAAGGTATATTCAATGCTGAAATCAGCGGAGGTGGAGAATCAAGAAAGAACATCAACTGTTGATGGTGAATAAAACCACTCAGTTCAAGAAAGGCAAGGGTACGAAGAACTTCAAGAAGGATGGAAAAGGAGTTGCCGCGCCCGGTAAGCCAGTTGCCGGGAAGAAGCCAAAGAATGGACCCAAGCCTGAGACTGAGTGCTTTTATTGCAAGGGAACGGGTCACTGGAAGCGGAATTGTCCCAAATACTTGGCGGATAAAAAGGCCGGAAACGTCAAAGGCATATGTGATATACATGTTATTGATGTGTACCTTACCAGCGCTCGTAGTAGCTCCTGGGTATTTGATACCGGTGCAGTTGCTCACATTTGTAACTTAAAGCAGGAGCTGTGGAATAAGCGGAGACTGGCGAAGGGCGAGGTGACGATGCGCGTCGAGAATGGTTCCAAGGTCGATGTGATCACCGTCGACACGCTACCTCTGCATCTACCTTCAGGATTAGTGTTAAGCCTCAATAATTGTTATTTAGTAGCAGCTTTGAGCATGAACATTGTATCTGGATCTCGTTTGATGCGAGATGGCTACTCATTTAAATATGAGAATAATGGTTGCTCTATTTATATGAGAGAAATGTTTTATGGTCATGCCCCGCTGGTCAATGGTTTGTTCTTAATGAATCTCGAACGTGATGTTACACATATTCATAGTGTGGATGCCAAAAGATGTAAGGTTGATAATGATAGTCCCACATACTTGTGGCACTACCGCCTTGGTCATATTGGTGTCAAACGTATGAACAAGATCCATGCATATGGACTTTTGGAGTCTCTTGATTATGAATCATTTGACACGTGCGAACCATGCCTCTTGGGCAAGATGACCAAGACTCCGTTCTGCGGAACAATGGATCGAGCAACCAACTTATTGGAAATCATACATACTGATGTGTGCGGTCCAATGAGTGTTGAAGCTCGCGGTGGCTATCGTTATGTTCTCACCCTCACTGATGACTTAAGTAGATATGGGTATGTCTACTTGATGAAACACAAGTCTGAGACCTTAGAAAAGTTCAAGGAATTTCAGAATGAGGTCGAGAATCAACATCACAGAAAAATAAAGTTCTTACGATCAGATCGTGGAGGAGAATATTTAAGTCACGAATTTGGCACGCACCTAAGGAAATGTGGAATTGTTTCAGAATTGACGCCGCCTGGAACACCTCAACGTAATGGTGTACCCGAACGTCGTAATCGTACTCTGTTAGACATGGTGCGATCCATGATGTCTCTTACCAACTTACTGCTATCATTCTGGGGTTAAGCTTTAGAGACTGCAGCATTCACTTTAAATAGGGCACCGTCTAAATTCGTTGAGACGACATCGTATGAACTATGGTTTGGGAAGAAACCTAAGTTGTCATTTCTAGAAGTTTGGGGATGCGATGCTTATGTCAAGAAACTTCAACCTGAAAAGCTCGAACCCAAATCAGAAAAATGCGTCTTCATAGGATACCCTAAGGAAACTATTGGTTATACCTTGTACCTCATATCCGAAGGCAAGATATTTGTTGCCAAGAATGGATCCTTTCTGGAGAAAGAGTTTCTCTCGAAAGAAGTAAGTGGGAGGAAAGTGGAACCTGGTGAGGTGATTGTCACTCCTTCCGAACCAGAAAGTAGCGCAGCGCAGGAAGATGTTTCTGTGGTGCCTGCACCGACAAGAGAGAAAGTTAATGATAATGATCATGAAGCTTCAGATCAAGTTATTGCTGAACTTTGTAGGTCCACAAGGACACGTTCCGCACCAGAGTGGTACGGCAACCCTGTCATGGAAATCATGTTGTTAGACAACGGTGAACCGTCAAACTATGAAGAAGCGATGGCGGGCACGGATTCCAACAAATGGCTTGAAGCCATGAAATCCGAGATAGGATCCATGTATGATAACAAAGTATGGACTTTGGTTGACTTGCCCGATGATCGGCAAGCCATAGAAAATAAATGGATATTTAAGAAGAAGACTGACGCGGATGGTAATGTGACAATCTATAAGGCTCGGCTTGTCGCTAAAGGTTATAGACAAGTTCAAGGAATTGACTACGACGAGACTTTCTCTCCCGTAGTGATGTTGAAGTCTGTCCGAATCATGTTAGCAATTGCCGCATTCTATGATTATGAGATATGGCAAATGGACGTCAAAATGGCATTCCTTAATGGCTTCCTTAAGGAACAACTGTATATGATGCAGCCGGAAGGTTTTGTCGATCCTGAGAATGCTAACAAGGTATGCTAGCTCCAACGCTCCATCTATGGGCTGGTGCAAGCATCTCGGAGTTGGAACATTCGCTTCGATGGGGTGATCCAAGCATTTGGGTTTATACAGACTTGGGGAGAAGCCTGTATTTACAAGAAAGTGAGTGGGAGCTCTTTAGCTTTTCTCATATTATATGTGGATGACATAGTGCTGATGGGAAATGATGTAGAACTCTTGGAAAGCATAAAGGCCTACTTGAATAAATGTTTTTCAATGAAGGACCTTGGAGAAGCTGCTTACATATTAGGCATCAACATCTATAGAGATAGATCGAGACGCCTCATTGGTCTTTTACAAAGCACATACCTTGACAAGATATTGAAGAAGTTCAATATGGATTAGTCCAAGAAAGGGCTCTTGCCTGTATTGCAAGGTATGAGATTGAGCACAGCTCAATGCCCGACCTCGGCATAAGATAGAGAAAAGATGAGTGTCATCCCCTATGCCTCGGCCATAGGTCCTCTTATGTATGCCATGCTGTGTACCTGACCTGATGTGAACCTTGCCATAAGTTTGGTGGGGAGGTACCAAAGTGATCCCGGTATGGAGCACTTGACAGCGGTCAACAACATCCCGAAGTACCTGAAAAGGACTAAGGATTTGTTTCTCGTTTATGGAGGTGACGAAGAGCTCGTCGTAAAGGGTTACGTCGATGCTAGCTTCGACACAGATCCGGATGACTCCAAGTCACAAACCGGATACGTGTATATTTTGAATGGTGGGGCAGTCAGCTGGTGCAGTTGCAAGCAAAGTGCCGTGGCGGCATCTACATGTGAAGTGGAGTACATAGCTGCTTCCGAAGCAACGCGGGAAGGAGTCTGGATGAAGGAGTTCATCACCGACCTAGGAGTTATTCCAAGCGCGTCGGGCCCGATGACTCTCTTCTGTGACAACACATGAGCTATTACCATTGCCAAGGAGCCCAGCTTTCACAAGAAGACCAAGCACATCAAGTGCCGTTTCAACTCCATCTGAAATTATATTCAAGATGGAGACATAGATATTTGTAAAGTGCATACGGATCTGAATGTCGCGGATCCGTTGACTAAACCTCTTCCACGAGCAAAACATGATCAACACAAGAACTCTATGGGTGTTCGATTCATCACAATGTAACTAGATTATTGATTCTAGTGCAAGTGGGAGACTGTTGGAAATATTCCCTAGAGGCAATAATAAAATGGTTATTATTATATTTCCTTGTTCATGATAATTGTCTATTGTTCATGCTTTAATTGTATTATGTGGAAACAGTAATGCATGTGTGAATACATAGACCACAATGTGTCCCTAGTAAGCCTCTAGTTGACTAGCTCATTGATCAATAGATGGTTACGGTTTCCTAACCATGGACATTGGATGTCATTGATGACGGGATCACATCATTAGGAGAATGATGTGATGGACAAGACCCAATTCTAAGCCTAGCACAAGATCGTGTAGTTCGTATGCTAAAGCTTTTCCAATGTCAAGTATCTGTTCCTTAGACCATGAGGTTGTGCAACTCCCGGATACCGTAGGAGTACTTTGGGCGTGCCAAACGTCATAACGTAACTGGGTGGCTATAAAGGTACACTACGGGTATCCCCGAAAGTATCTGTTGGGTTGGCACGAACCGAGACTGGGATTTGTCACTCCGTATGACGGAGAGGTATCTCTGGGCCCACTTGGTAGGACATCATTGTAATGAGCTCAATTACTAAGGGGTTGGTCATGGGATGATGTGTTATGGAACGAGTAAAGAGACTTGCCATAACGAGATTGAACAAGGTATCGGTATACCACGATAGAATCTCCGGCAAGTACTATACCGCTAGACAAAGGGAATCGTATACGGGATTGATTGAATCCTTGACATCATGGTTCATCCGATGAGATCATCGTGGAACATGTGGGAGCCAACATGGGTATCCAGATCCCGCTATTGGTTATTGGCCGAAGATATGTCTCGGTCATGACTGCATGGTTCCCGAACCCGTAGGGTCTACACACTTAAGGTTCGATGACGCTAGGGTTATAGGGAATGTAGTATGTGGTTACCGAATGTTGTTTGGGGTCCCGGATGAGATCCCGGATGTCATGAGGAGTTCCGGAATGGTCTAGAGGTAAAGATTTATATATGGGAAGTCCCGTTTTGGTCACCGGAAGTGTTCTGGGCGTTATCGGTAACGTACCGGGACCACCGGAAGGGTTCCGGGGGTCCACCGGGAGGGGCCACCGGCCCCAGATGCTTGCGTGGGCCAAGTGTGTGAAGGGACCAGCCCCTAGGTGGGCTGGTGCACCCCCACCAAGGCCCATGGCGCAGGAGAGAGAGAGAGGAGAGGGGGCAAACCCTAGGTGCAGATGGGCCTTAAGGCCCACCATAGGGGCGCCCCCGTCTCTCCCCCTCCTGGCCGTCCCCCAGATGGGATCTGGGGCTGCCGCCACCCCAAGGGAGGGAACCCTAAATGGGGGCGCAACCCCTCCCCTCCCCCTATATATAGTGGGGGTTTCGGGGCTGCCAGACACAAGAGTCTCCTCTTCCCTTGGCGCAGTCCTACCCCTCTCCCTCCTGGTCTCTCGCAGTGCTTGGCGAAGACCTGCTGGAGTGCCATGCTCCTCCACAACCACCACGCCATCGTGCTGCTGTTGGACAGAGTCTTCCCCAACCTCTCTCTCCCCTTGCTGGATCAAGGCGCGGGAGACGTCACCGGGCTGCAGGTGTGTTGAACACGGAGGCGTCGTTGTTCGGCGCTTAGATCGGATTCGACCGCAATCCAAATCCCTTTGTGTACGACTCCACCAACCGCGCTCTTGCAACGCTTCTGCATCACGATCTTCAAAGGTATGAAGATGCACTCCCCTCTCATTTCTAGTAATCTCCATAGATAGATCTTGGTGATGCGTAGGAATTTTTTTGATTTTCTGCAACGATCCCCGACATTCTCCTCCTCTCTCCCTTCCTTCCCCCTCTCCTACTCCTACTAGGAAAGGAGGAGTACTATTCCTAGTGGGAGTAGGACTCCCCTCATGGCACGCCCCCTAGGCCGGCCGCCTCCTCCTCCCCTCCCTCCTTTATATACGTGGGGAGGGGGGACCCCATAGACACACAAGTTGATTTTAGCCGTGTGCGGTGCCCCTCCACACAGATACACACCTCGGTCATACCATTGCAGTGCTTAGGCGAAGCCCTGCACCGGTAGCTTCATCATCACCGTTACCACGTCGTCGTGCTGACAAAACTCTCCCGTGACGCTCAACTGGATCAAGAGCTCGTCGGACGTCATCGATTTGAACGTGTGCTGAACATGGAGGTGCCGCACGTTCGGTACTTGGATCGGTTGGATCACGAAGACGTTTGACTACATCAACCGCGTCACTGGATGCTTCCTCTTTCGGTCTACGAGGCTACGTAGACACACTCTCTCCTCTCGTTGCTATGCTTCTCCTAGATAGATCTTGCGTGATAGTAGGATTTTTTTTTCAAATACTACGTGCCCCAGCATCTTGTTTGGTTCTTCTCCTTGTGAGTTTTGGAACTTTTGTTCATCTTGGTGACAAGCTCGGGTTCATCGAAAACGGAGTTCACTCATGCATCCTCTATGTTGTTTTCGATGTTGGAGGTTATGCCAGTTCTTCTCTGATGGAGGGTTCACTCCTCTATATCCTAGGCATACCTCCCTGCCTCTCCTTACTATAAATGGTCGCTGTTTTGATGCTACTCGTCTTCCTCTATCCATCAAGCTTGAGTTTGCTTAATTCGGAGTTCATTTGCAGAAGTTATGGCAGTTCTGGGCTTTCTTGTTGCTCCTGTGGTAGTACCGTTAGGGCGGAGAGGTAGTACCGCTTATAGCCTCAAGCGGTAGTACCGCCCATGGCAGTGGGAGCGGCAGTACCGCTTATAAGTGGTAGTACCGCCCCACCACCGCTACTAGTGCCGCTCCGGGGCTCTCTCTCTGTTCTTCTCACTTTGGCGTTGTGTGTGGTCCCAGCGGTAGTACCGCTGGGCCGAGCAGAAGTACCGCTGCAGCCAGCGGTAGTACCGCTCGCTGTGGGCCGGTTGGTGGGGATAACGGTTGGATTTTCTTCCCCCTATAAAAGGGGGTCTTCTTCCCCATTGAGCCTTATCCTTTGTAGCTCGTGTTCTTCCCCCATTGTTGACCTTATTCGAGCTTGCTTTCTCTCAATCCCTCCAGGGATTCTTGCTAGTTTTGGGGGGAAAAGAGAGAGGAGATCTAGATCTACATTTCCACCAATCACTTTCTCCTCTACGTGAGGGGAACCCTTTGGATCTAGATCTTGGTGTTCTTCGTGTTCTCTTCTTCGTTCTTCCTCTCATTTCCCTCCCTAGCATTAGTTGCTTTGGTGGGATTTGGGAGAGAAGGACTTGGGCACTCCGTGTGCCCTTGCCATTGCATTTGGTGCATCGGTTTGAGTTCTCCACGGTGATATGTGGAAGTGAAATTCAGAAGCTTATTACTCTTGGGTGCTTGGTACCCTTGAGCTTGTTCCTCTTGGGTGCTTGGGCGCCCTAGACGGTTGTGGTCACCTCGAAGCTATATTCCATTGTGGTGAAGCTTTGTGGTGTCGTTGGGGAGATAGCCCCAACCTTTGTGGTGTTTGGAGCTCAATCATTGTGGTGTAAAGCTCCAGGCAAGCGTCGGGGTCTCCAATTAGGTTGTGGAGATGGCCCCGAGCAATTTGACGGGTTCCGGTGACCGCCCCCAAGGGTTGTGAAAGTGTACGGGTTTGGTGACCGCCCCCAAGGGTTGCCATTTGTACGGGTTCGGTGACTGCCTCAAGGGTCCCTTAGTGGAATCACGGTATCTTTCCTTGTGCGAGGGCGTGAGGATATTACGGTGGCCCTAGTGACTTCTTGGGGAGCATTGTGCCTCCACACCACTCCAAACGGAGATTAGCATCCGCAAGGGTGTGAACTTCGGGATACATCATCGTCTCCATGTGCCTCGGTTATCTCTTACCCGAGCCCTTTACTTATGCACTTTCCTTTGTGATAGCCATATTGTTTCTTGTCATATATCTTGTTATCACCTAGTTGGTTATCTTGCTTAGCATAAGTTGTTGGTGCACATAGGTGAGCCTACTTGTTGTAGGTTTTGTGCTTGACAAATTAACAATTAGGTTTTTTCCGCATTTGTTCAAGTCTAAACCGTAATTATTTTAAAACGCCTATTCACCCCCCCTCTAGGCGACATCCACGATCTTTCACCCTGCACGATATCAGTGGTCATGTTTTTTTCTTTAAAGATCAACTTTGCTAGGCTATTTCTGAATATATATTTCCCGTTAAATTTAGAGCCAATCATACGTTTTCTTCTTAAAATATTTTGGCCGCAATGAAGGACACCAAGTCATCCATCGTACAACTATCTTAGTAACTTTACATTCACGTATTTTCATTACAGCATGAATTTCAACAATCTTAGAGCATCTCTAGCAAACCTCTTAAACCGCGGAACTGAAAACGTGTTTTAAGAATCGTTTTGAGTTGCGGCCGAACACACCCCTCAAACTTAAACTGTAAAACCGAATATTCTCTTATATTTTTTTCCCACGTCTTATTCTTCCTCTCGCCCGTGTCCATGATCAGCTAGCTTGCTCCTACTAAACCGGCGGACAGCAGACGAAGCAGACAAATACAAAGCCACCGGCATCCAACTAGCTCGAAGTTGCCAAATACGAAGCCGTCGTCGGCCAAATACAACGCACGAAGCACGAATCAATCCAGGAGCTAGCTACTTCGTCCGCCGAATCGATCGATTCAGCTAGCTAGCTAGATCCTTCATCCTCCGAATAGATTCAACCTAGCTAGCTCGCTCCTCCGTCGAGAGAGACGAGGGATGGCGTGGAAGCCGAGGCGGACGGCCGGCGAGCGCGACGACCGGGGCGGGTGGTTGGTGACCGGGGGGCTGGGGCGGGCGATCGGCGTCCATGGACAGGTGGACGGGAGCGAGCCATGAAGGTTCTGACGGTAGTTGGACTCCCACCAATGGTCTTTCGCATATACAGGGCACCCTCGGGTTGGCTGTGGAATCCTTATTTTCACAGCATCGGCGGGGATATTTTCCGCGCCCCTTGATTTTTTTACAGGTCTGAGTCATTTACGGGTTCAATTTGGGTCACTTTTTCCACCTAAAACTGTAAACCGGAGGTTATTTTACAGTTTTGTGCATATTCAGGGGTCTACTAGAGATGCTCTTAGTACCCTTTATTGGGTGTGGACGGGAGTCTCATCACGAGCGATAGATTTACAACACAAATTTGTGGCTTCTAAGTGTTTTTTGTTGAGAAAACTCGCTTAACCTATAAAAAGGCATATTCACTAAAAAAAGGCACATATGTTACATTATGGCTTGAACGAAAACTTTTTTTATCATGAATGTGCAACTTACAGAAAATGGGTTTTTCATCGTGGGCGGGCCAGAGGCAGACCGACACTACTGATTACCGAAGGAACTCCTAGCAATGGTGGGCGGAAAAAGCCTGGTAGTGGTGGGCAAGGCTCTCAGGGGCGCCCCCCACTAACCTTCTACCACTGGTAACATGCCATTAGTCACGTGTACTCGCCCGCTAGTTGTAGCCCATCAACAATGGCGGGTGGTTGCCCCTGCCCGTCGCAGGAGTTTTATGTAGAAATGACGAGCCCTTTGTGTAGGAATGAAGTATGTCTACCAAAGGGGGTGAATGGAAGATTTAAAATTTCTTTCGAAAACTTCAAATCTCTAAGTACCCAATAGTGTAGCGAACGAAAACAGAGTACAATAAATGAACAAGAACTACTGCATGCATTGAGGGGAATTACAAGATCGAAACTTAACATGCATTACATGGTGAAATTTAATACAGAGGGACAGATGTAACCAGTGATGCTTGATGGCAGCACATGATTTGATATACCAATCCGTTCTTCATAAGGACTACGTCTAGTTGGAGGGGTTGTGATTGAACACTGAAGAGAAACCCTCTTCGCCCTATTATCCTCGACAACTGATTCATCAATCAGTGTCGATCACTCATGGTAGATGCTTGAGGCGATCTTCGAACATTTATAGAGTTCTTCTTCGAGAACCACAATGACTCTTGGTCTCTGAAGAACTTGACACCTAACCGTCTAGATGTTGGGGAACGTTGCATGCAATTTCAAAAAAATTCCTACGCTCGTGCAAGATCTATCTAGGAGATTCATAGCAAAAAGAGGGGGAGAGCATCTTCATACCCTTGAAGATCGCTAAGCAGAAGCGTTTATCAACGCGGTTGATGTAGTCGTACACCTTCACGATCCGTCCCGATCAAGTACCGAAAGTACGGCACCTCCGCGTTCAGCACACGTTCAGCCCGATGACGTCCTCGCCTTCTTGATCCAGCAAGACGGGCAAAGTAGTAGATGAGTTCTGGCAACACGACAGTGTGGTGACGGTTGGTGGTGAAGAACAATCTCCGCAGGGCTTTGCCAAGCACTACAGAAACTAGACGGAGGTGAAATTAGAGGGACGGTGTGATGCCCCGAGACCGATGCGCCAGGTGTCAACCAGATATTCGATGTCATTGCCATGTCATCCACTTGGGTGTTGCACTTTGCCATGTCATCATGTGCATTGCATCTGCATAGTTTTCAAAACTTGCATCCGTCCGAGTCCGCTCGTCCTTTCCGTTGTCCGTTCTGAGCCCAGACACATTCGCACGCGCCCGCAGCACCTCCGAATATTTATTTTATGAGTGGCCGTAAAATGTTCTCGGAATGGGATGAAACTTTGCGTGTGTTCTTATTATAGTGTAGACAGACCGCCTGTCAAATTTCGTCGCATTCGGAGTTCGTTTGATAGTCCAACCGTTAAACTAGAGCGGTACCGTTGCGGGTTAATTCATCGGATGTTTTCGGTCTCTGAACCCCCCCCCCCCGCCGGGCCACTCTTCTTCCTTCTCTTCTCATCCTGAGGCCTCTCCACACAGCCCACCAACACCAGCTAGGCCCATCCTACCCCTCCTCGCGTCCCGGACCGTCCGATCGAGATCGGAGGGTCCAAAAACCCCCCCAAACCCTATTGCTAACCCCTCTTGCCTATAAATGGGCATGCCCACATCCAAAAATGGATCCCTAGACCCTTCCCCTACCTCCAGCCCCAGCCCCTCCTCGGAATCAGCACCGAGCCACCTCCACCATGCCACTTGGCGGCATCCCATTGGCTACCCAGCTCCCAAGCGTCGTCCTCCACCAACCAGGAGCCGCCACATCACCTCCCCGCCGCCAGCCAGCTCTCCACCACACCAGGCCTAGATCCGACTCGTCCCGGGCCGAACTGGGTCCAACTGGGCCCCGAGCGACCGCCGCAGCGGCGCCCGAGCCGCGCGCCCTTGTGCCTCTCGCTCCCCGCAGCCGTGCTCCTGTGCCCAACCCCGCCGCAGGAGTGCCCCGCTACCGCTGCCGTCGGTCCTCTTCGGGGCTCGCCGGAGGAGCAGCCGCCCCGCGTGCCCAGGCCCCGAGCACCCCGTGCCACTCCCCTGACTCCGCCGCCGACTAGCCTCGCCGTTGCCAACCTCCGCCGCGGCCATCGATGCCCGCCGCCGCGCGCCCAAGCTCCCTCGGCTCCCCTCGCCATCGCCCCACCGCCTCGAGCTCTGGCCGGCCCCGCCATCTTCGGATCCGCCGCCACCTGGACGAGCTCGCTACCAGCTTCCCTGGCATCCGCCCTGCCCCGCCAGTTCTAGCTCGCCGGAGCCGCGCCGCCGCCTCCCCTGCATCGGCCGCATCGAGCGAGGTGACCGCAACCACCCCTCCCTCTTGGGCCGATGCTCCCAGGCCCAGCGCCTCGGCCCCGCGAGCTAGGCCCAGGCCAGCGCGTCGGCCTGGCCCGAACTCCTCACCGACCGGGCCTGCCTCCCTCGCCTCCCCTGGGCCAAGCCCGCTTGAAGAGCCGCCTATTTCCCACTCCGTGCGACTTATAACTATCCAACGCCCGCGGATAGTTTTCTGTTTTTTTACTAAGTTTCTGTTACATCATATATTGTTGCATTCTTGTGGTGTATGTAATGTTGTGCTTGCTTGTCCAATGATGATGTTTAATATGTCAAAATGTTCGTCTCTCTGTGCTCTACATGTTAGTTTCATTTCCATGCATGTTAATGTTCATTTTGATGCCTTAATCTTCATTACAAAACTGCTATGTGATGTTACTGTCAAGTCCTTGTTGTCTGTCAACAATATGTATGCATGTTTAACATGGTGTAACTTTGTGCATGTTGGTCCAAATGGAGTGTATGATATGTCAAAATGTTCATTGTGAAGTGCTCTACATGATGGTGGCTGTTGCATTCATGTTAGGTGCCATATTGTCATGTTTATCTGTGTTGCAAAAGTGCATGTGGCTGTTAAGTCCTGAAGCTGTTATAAGATGCTGATTTGTCTTTTTCATATCTTTATGTGTGATTTTTGTTTGAGCAACATGTCAATATGTTTTAGAAGCACAATCATGCCATCTTTATTGTGGCGCAATCCACTTTTCATGTCATGCCTTGTGGTGAGTGCAACAAGCTTGCAAAGTGACCTACTCGTTGTTGCTGATTTCTACGACTTGTTGAAAAACTGCTAAGTCTGGAACTTTTATATCCTGATGCCATGTTTGCTTGATGCCCTACTCAAATCCATGAATTTTTTGGGATGTCCAATGATCCTGTCTTGATGTCCATGTTATGATCTATCCATTCATGCCCTTGTTTTCAAATATGGCCTGTTGTAGCTTGTTGTTTTCATGCTCTCAAGTTGCTATAAAATGTTTCCTTCAGCCTGTTAACAGTAAGTTCAGTTTTGCCATGTGAATAGCTAGTGTTCTATGCATCCTATGACCATGTTCTTGCCATGAATAGCTGCATAAACATGTCTTCTTGCTGTTGGTTATATTCACATGCCATGATATGCTCTGAGATGAGTTGCACAAGCTTCCAAACATGCCTACTTGTCGCTGTTGTTGCCATGTCTAGTTTATTTCACTAAGTTTGTGAATCTGTTATCTTTTGCAATCTGGCCATGATGTTTTGAGCATGTTCTAGTGGTGTTTGGTAGTAGCTCGGTGATCATGCTTGTAGTGCTTGACATGTACATGCTTGCCATGCCCTTTGATGCCATGTAATGTTATTGTATCATGTTGTTTTGATGTCAACTATATGCCTACTTGCTGTTTTGGACAGATTGTATTTCAAACTTGTTCCATGTGTATGTGATGAACCGTTGCTCCGTTTTTGAGCGTGTCCTATATGAAACTTGTGTGTTTTTGCATGTAGATGCATAATAACACGTTGTAAACCTGTTTGGAGTGTGTTTGCTTGATGTTTGGATGCATCTTGCATCTTTGCTATGCTTGACTTGTTTTGCTCATATCTTCTAGGCCGTAGCTCCGAATTAAATGAACCTTATATGTAACTTGACTAGAATTTCGAGTAGATCATCATGGTGCATGTTAACTTGCTGTTTAACTACTTTAACTTAAAGTTTTGTTCAGATCTGGACCATTTCGAAATTTGCATATGAGGACTTACCAGAATTGTTATAGGTTGTTTCCGGCCTCATTTAAACTTGTTTGGTTGTGTTGTTCTTGTGTGCTTTCATCCCTTGCCATGTTTTGCATCCTGTAGCCTTGTCATGCATCATACTGAGTTGAGCATCATGTCATGTTCTTGAGTGGTGTGTTTACCATGCTGTGTGCTTCTTCTCGCTAGATCATATTCTGTTGTGATCGTGAGGATTCGTTCGACTACGCTTGGTTCGTCTTCGTGGCTTCTTCTTCATCTTCTTCATGGACTCGTTCCTCTTCCTTGTGGGATCTTAGGCAAGATGACCGTCACCTTCGATCTCATTACTATCATTGCTATGCTAGTTGTCTCGATGCTATCGCTATATGTCGCGCTACCCACCTCTTGTTGTCAGCCTCTCCTTGTTGCCATGAAACCCGTAACCTTTGACACCATCCCAGCAAACTGTTGTTTGGTTATGTTACCGCTTGCTCAGCCCCTCTTATAGCGTTGTTAGTTGCAGGTGAAGAGGAAGATTGCTTCATGTCGGAACTTGGTTGTTGGAATATCACAATATCTATTACTATAATTAACACGCCTATATACTTGGCAATGGGTGGAAGGCTTGGCCTTTTTGCTCGGTGGTTTGTTCCACTCATGCCACCTTAAGAACCAATAAACCGGTGTTATGTTCCTTGATTTTGTGTTCCTAACGCGGTTGGGTTATTGGGGACCCCTTGACAGTCCGCTTTGAATAAAACTCCTCTAGCAAGGCCCAACTTTGGTTTTCCCATTTGACTCATAATAAAACTTAATTAATTAATTAATTGCATAGGGGGTCCTGTCCGCGGGTTCTTAATTCTACATAACAGGGGGGCAGTGCAGTTGCTGTTGGTCCCAAACTAGAGCCACTTGCGGTGCCACCCAGTTACTAGGGCTTCCGGTTGCTGTACGTGGTGCTCATCCGGTCGTGACCTGAGACGAGATACGCACGGCTACTATCAGGGTGTCGCCACGCCGGAAGGTCTTGCTGGACTTGTTTTACCATTGTCGAAATGTTTTGTGCACCGGGATTCCGAGTCTGATCGGGTTGTCCCTAAGATATGGGGTTTTTACCTCTGCTGATCGCGAGAGCTTGTGATGGGCTAAGTTGGGACACCCCTGCAGGGTTATAATCTTTCGAAAGCTGTGCCCGCAGTTATGTGGCAGATTGGGATTTGTTAATGTCCGGTTGTAGAAAACTTGGCAGAGGATCCGAAATAAAATACATGAACCGCGTGAATAACCGTGACCGTCTCTTTTCACTTTGAGAAGAGAACACGATGGGGTTATGTTTGAGTCGTAGGTAGTTCAGGATCACTTAGCGATCATTACTAGTTTGCGACCGTTTGTGTAGATGCTCATCTTATTCTTGTATCGGTAAGTTAGCCACCATATTATGCTTAGCCGCTGCTGCAACCTCACCACTTAACCTCTCCATACCCATTAAGCTTTGCTAGTCTTGATACCCATGGTTATGGGATTGCTGAGTCCCCGTGGCTCACAGATACTAAAACAACAGTTGCAGGTGCAGGTTTCCGATGACTTGACGCGAGAGCGATGTTATCTTGTGTTGGAGTTCTTTCTTCTTCCTCGTAAGTCTTGGGTTAGGTTCCGGGTCGGCAGCCTGGGATAGAAAGATGGATGTCGTCGTGCTATTCATGTTTGCATCCGTAGTCGGATGTCTTGTATTGATGTTGTTGTATTCATGTGACTTGTATGAATTATTGTATCCCTATGTATCATGTAATGGTACGATGTAATGATATCCATCTTACTAAGCGCCCGAAATGTGGTTGTGCCCCAATCATGAGTGTGTCACGTGATCGGGATATAATCGCATCTTGGGCGTTACAGACGGGCTTGCTAGCACACGGCTTGGTGTATCTTGATGTGTTCCAGGTGCTAGCCCCGCCCCTTGATACGTCTCCAACATATCTATAATTTTTTATTGTTCCATGCTATTATTTATGAAGTCTTGTATGTTTAATGGGCTTTATGATACACTTTTATATCATTTCTGGGACTAACCTACTAACCCAAAGGCCCAGTCCAGATTGCTGTTTTTTTGCATGTTTCAGGGTTTTGCAGAAAAAGAATATCAAACGGAGTCCAAACGGAATGAAACCTCGCGAGAGATATTTTTGGAGAAAATCATGCTCAGGGAACTTGAGAACCACGACAGGGGAGCATCGAGGCACCCACGAGGGTGGGGGGCGCGCCCCCTACCTCATGGGCCCCTCGAGCGTCCCCCGGTGTCCTCCTTCCTCCTATATAAGTCTACGTACCCCGAAACCTTCGACAACAGAGAGAAAACCCTAATTCCACCGCCGTAACCTTCTGTTCCCGTGAGATCCCATCTTGGAGCCTGTTCCGGAGCTCCACCGGAGGGGGATCCATCACGGAGTTTTTCATCATCATCATCATCGCCCTCACCATGAGTTGTGAGTAGTTTACCACAGACCTTCGGGTCCATAGCTAGTATCTAGATGGTTCTTCTCTCTCTCTAGATCTCAATACAAATTTCTCCTCGGTCTTCGAGGAGATCTATTCGATGTAATCTCTTTTTGTGATGTGTTTGTCGTGATCCAATGAATTGTGAGTTTATGATCAAGATTATCTATGAGAAATATTTGGTTCTTCTCTGAACTTTTTATGTGTGCTCATAATATCCCTGCAAGTCTCTTTGAATTATTGGTTTGGTTTGGCCTACTAGATCTATAGTTCTTGCAATGGGATAAGTGCTTGGCTTTGGGTTTAATCTTGCGGTGTCCTTTCCCAATGATAGTAGGGGCAGCAAGGCACGTATTGTATTGTTGCCATCGAGGATAAAAAGATGGGGTTTATATCATATTGCTTGAGTTTATCCCTCTACATCATGTCATCTTGCTTAAGGCGTTACTCTGATCTTATGAACTCAATACACTAGATGCATGCTGGATAGCGGTCGATGTGTGGAGTAATAGTAGTAGATGCAGAATCATTTCGGTCTACTTGTCTAGGACGTGATGCCTATATACAATGATCATGCCTAGATAGTCTCATAATTATTCGCTTTTCTATCAATTGCTCGACAGTAATTTGTTTACCCACCGCAGAATATCGCTATCATGAGAGAAGCCACTAGAGAACACTATGGCCCCCGGGTCTATTCTCAACATATCAATCTACATCTACTTTACTTTTATTACTTTTATTTGCTGTTCTTATAAACCAAAAATACCACAAATATAAACTATCATCTCTATCAGATCTCACTTTCATAAGTGACCGTAAAGGGATTGACAATCCCTTATCGTGTTGGCTGCAAAGTTCTTATTTGTTTGTGCAGGTGTGAGGGACTCGTGCCTGGTCTCCTACTGGATTGATATCTTGGTTCTCAAAAATTGAGGGAAATACTTACGCTACTTTGTTGCATCTCCCTTTCCTCTTCGAGGGAATACAACGCAAGCTCAAGAAGTAGCACCCCTCTATTTATATGTTGAGCCCCGGAGTCGTAACTTGGAACAAAAGCCTCCACAAAGTCGGTTTTGCCCATAAGGCAAGAGTCCCATTCAGAATCCAGGACGAAACGCCACAATCCTCTCCCCCACTTCACCCTTCCCATTTTATTTGCCCTTCTTCCGCCGTGTGTTTATCGTTCGCTTGCTTCTTGTTTGCTTGTGTGTGTTGGATTGCTTGCTTGTCACTATGGCTCTCCCTGTTAGTGTTGACCCTCACCTCAAGACGTTGGAGGAGATTGAAAACAATGTTAGACATTTTATGACTATACAATTTGAGCATAATGACTTTTTCAGAAGTGAGCTTAAAGAACAGAAAAAGGTTATGGAGTATATGAATAAAGACCTTGATGATATGTCTAAGGAATTTTATGGCTTGAAATCTAAGTTTGCTCATCTTGAGAACTTAATTGCCCAAATTTCGGATAAACAGTCCACCTTGATCAATAAGATGGCTGCTAAACCAGAAGAGCATGAAAATAAAGATGAAGCCCTAAAAGTTATTGATGTGTCTCCTATTAGATCCTTGTTTTCTAGTATTAATCTTGATGAAGATAGGATTGGAGATGATTCTGCTTTAAGGTGTCCCAATGATTCAGAGTTTTTAGATCTTGATGCTAAAATTGTTAAAAGTGGGAGTGAAGAGATTAAAACTTTGCATAGTGATGAACCCACTACTTTGGATTTCAAGGGATTCAATTATGATAATTGCTATTTGATTGATTGTATTTCCTTGTTGCAATCCGTGCTAAATTATCCGCATGCTTATAGTCAAAATAAAGCTTTCACCAAACACATAGTTGATGCTTTGATGCAATCTTATGAAGAAAAACTTGAGTTAGAAGTTTCAATCCCTAGAAAGCTTTATGATGAATGAGAACCTACTATCAAAATAAAAATAAAGGATCATGAATGCTATTCTTTGTGTGATTTGGGTGCTAGTGTCTCCACTATCCCAAAAAATTTGTGTGATTTGCTAGGGTTCCATGAACTTGATGATTGTTCTTGAAACTTGCATCTTGCGGATTCCACTATTAAGAAACCTATGGGGAGAATTAATGATGTTCTTATTGTTGCCAATAGGAATTATGTGCCCATAGATTTCATTGTTCTTGATATAGATTGCAATCCTTCATGTCCTATTATTCTTGGTAGACCTTTCCTTACAACGATTGGTGCAATTATTGATATGAAGGAAGGAAATATTAGATTCCAATTTCCATTAAGGAAAGTCATGGAACACTTTCCTAGAAAGAAAATCAAATACCATATGAATCTATCATGAGAGCCACTTATGGACTGCCTTCCAAAGATGGCAATACCTAGATTTATCTTGTATCGTGCCTAGCTAGGGGCATAAAACGATAGCGCTTGTTGGGAGGCAACCCAATTTTATATTTTTTTTGTTTTTGTTCCTGTTAGGGAATAAATATTGCATCTAGCCTCTGATTAGACGTGGTTTCAAGTTTTGTTTAGTGTTTGTGCCAAGTAGAACCTTTGGGAAGACTTGTGTGAAGTTTATGTGATCTTGCTGTGAAAAACAGAATCATTAGCGCTTGCTAAAGTGGTCGTCAAATTTTACTGGAGCGTGCTATTTAGTTGATTCTTTTTGCATATGATTAATAGACAAATTCCTCACGTTTACCAATTTAGTTTGAATTTTTTGGAGTTACAGAAGTATGCTAAACCTGCAGATTACTACAGACTGTTCTGTTTTTTATAGATTCTGTTTTTCGTGTGTTGTTTGCTTATTTCAATGCATCTATGAGTAATATTGGGAAGTACGAACCATAGAGAAGTTGGAATACAGTAGGTTTAACACCAATATAAACAAAGAATGAATTCATTGCAGTACCTTTGAGTAGTGGTTTGCTTTCTTATACTAACGGAGCTCACGAGATTTTTGTCTAAGTTTTGTGTTGTGAAGTTTTCAAGTTTTGAGTATTGCTTTGATGGACTATGGAACAAAAAATAGCAAGGGCCTAAGCTTGGGGATTCCCAAGGCACCCCAAGTAAAATTCAAGGACAACCAAAAGCCTAAGCTTGGGGATGCCCCGGGAAGGCATCCCCTCTTTCGTCTTCATCTATCGGTAACTATACTCGGAGCTATATTTTTATTCACAACATAATATGTGTTTTACTTGGAGTGTCTTGTATAATTCGAGTCTTTGCATATTAGTTTGCCACAATTATCCTTGCTGGACACACCTATTTGAGAGAGTTAAATATGGCATATGAATTGTTAGAACACTCTGTGTACTTCACTTATATCTTTTGAGTTGAATAGTTTTTGCTCTAGTGCTTCACTTATATCTTTTAGAACACGGTGGTGATACTATTTTGAAGAAATTGTTGAACTCTCATGCTTCACTTATATTCATTTCAGAGTCTATTAAAACAGCATGGTAATGTGCTTAGGCTGTAAAACTAGTCTTCACATGATAGACATCCAATATCAATGTAGTAAAAACTTTGACACTAAGTGCATTGAATAGGATGATAAGTTGTATTCTTGATAATTGTTTTGAGATATGAGGATAGTGATATTAGAGTCATGCTAGTGGAGTTATTATGAAATTGAGAAATGCTTGTGTTAAGGTTAGTGATTCCCGTAGCATGCACATATGGTGAACCGCTATGTGACGAAGTTAGAGCATGAGGTATTTGTAAAGTGTCAACCTTTGTGTGGAGGTCGGGGGCGCGCGATGGTTAAGTCCTACCAACCTCCCCCCTAGGAGCATGCGTTGAATGCTTTGTTTTGATGACTCGTAAATTTTTGCAATAAGTATATGAGTTCTTATGACTAATGTTGAGTCCATGGATTATACGCACTCTCACCCTGCCACCATTGCTAGCCTCTCTTATACCGCACGACTTTCGCCGGTACCACACACCCACTATATATCCTTCCTCAAAACAGCCACCATATATATTCCTCAAAACAGCCACCATATATATTCCTCAAAACAGCCACCATACCTACCTATCATGGCATTTCCATAGCCATTCCGAGATATATTGCCATGCAACTTTCCACCGTTCCGTTCATATGACACGCATCATATTGTCATATTGCCATGCATGATCATGTAGTTAACATCGTATTTGTGGCAAAGCCACCATGCATAATTTTTCATACATGTCACTCTTGATTCATTACATATCCCGGTACACCACTGGAGGCATTCATATAGAGTCATACTTTGTTCTAGTATCGAGTTGTAATTCAATGAAAGTGTGATGATCATCATTATTAGAGCATTGTCCCATGGGAGGAAAGGCTAAATCAATAAAGCCCCTCCAAAGAAAAAAGAAGAAAAGAAAAGAAAGGCCCAAAATAAGAAAAAAAGGAAAAGAAAAGAAAAAGGAACAATTGCTACTATCTTTTTCCACACTAGTGGGAATTTTCGTTATAGAACTTGGCATGTATATTCCAAGGATGGGCTTCCTCAAATACCCTAGATCTTCGTGAGCAAGCAAGTTGGATGCACACCCACTAGTTTCTTTTGTTGAGCTTTCATACATTTTTAGCTCTAGTGCATCCGTTTATGTGAGACTATCTCCCTCCTTTTTGTCTTCTCCACAACCACCTCTCTATTCCACCCATAGTGCTATGTCCATGGCTCACGCTCTTGTATTACGTGAAACTTGAAAGGTTTGAAAGAATAGAGTATGAAAACAAGTGCTTGGCTGAAATCGGGGTTGTGCATGATGTGAATATTTTGTGTGATGAAGAGGGAGCATAGCCAGACTATATGATTTTGTAGGGATAACTTTCTTTAGCCATAGTATTTTGAGAAGACATGATTGCTTTCTTAGTATGCTTGAAGTATTATTATTTCTTATGTCATTATAGACTTTTGTCTTGAATCTTTTAGATCTAAACATTCATGTCACAATCAAGAGAATTACATTGAAAAACAATGTTAGTTAGCATTCCACATCAAAAATTCTGTTTTTATCATTTACCTACTTGAGGACGAACATGAATTAAGCTTGGGGATGCTTGATACGTCTCCAACGTATCTATAATTTTTTTTATTGTTCCATGCTATTATTTATGATGTTTTGGATGTTTAATGAGCTTTGTAATACACTTTTATATTATTTTTGGGACTAACCTACTAACCCAAAGGCCCAGTCCAGATTGCTGTTTTTTGCCTGTTTCAGGGTTTTACATAAAAGGGATATCAAACGGAGTCCAAACGGAATGAAACCTTCGGGAGAGATATTTTTGGAGAAAATCACGCACGGGAGACTTGAGAATCATGGAGTAGGGCTTACGTGGTGCCCACAAGGGTGGGGGCGCCCCCTGCCTCGTGGGTCCCATGTACGGCCCCGGTGCCCTCCTTCCTCCTATATATTCCTACGTACCCCGAAACCATCAGAACAACAAGGAAAACCCTAGTTCCACCGCCGTAACCTTATGTTCCCATGAGATCCCATCTTGGGGCCTGTTTCGGAGCTCCGCCGGAGGGGGGATCTACCACTGAGTGCTTCTACATCATCATCATCGCCTCGCCATGAGTTGTGAGTAGTTTACCACACACCTTCGGGTCCATAGCTAGTATCTAGATGGCTTCTTCTCTCTCTTTGGATCTCAATACAAAGTTCTCCTCGATCTTCAAGGAGATCTATTCGTTGTAATCTCTTTTTGCGGTGTGTTTGTCAAGATCCGATGAATTGTGAGTTTATGATCAAGATTATCTATGAGAAATATTTGGTTCTTCTCTGAACTCTTTATGTATGATTATAATATCTTTGCAAGTCTCTTTGAATTATTGTTTTGGTTTGGCCTACTAGATCTATAGTTCTTGCAATGGGAGAAGTGCTTTGCTTTTGGTTCAATCTTGCGGTGTCCTTTCCGAGTGACAGTAAGGGCAGCAATGCACGTATTGTATTGTTGCCATCGAGGATAAAAAGATGGGATTTATATCATATTGCTTGAGTTTATCCCTCTACATCATGTCATCTTGCTTAAGGCGTTACTCTGTTCTTATGAACTCAATACACTAGATACACGCTGGATAGCGGTCGATGTGTGGAGTAATAGTAGTAGATGCAGAATCGTTTCGGTCTATTTGTCTCGGACATGCATGCTGGATAGCGGTCAATTATGAGACTATCTAGGCATGATCATGTCCGAGACAAGTAGACCGAAACGATTCTGCATCTACTACTATTACTCCACACATCGACCGCTATCTAGCATGAATCTAGAGTATTAAGTTCATAAGAACAGAGTAACGCCTTAAGCAAGATGACATGATGTAGAGGGATAAACTCAAATAACATGATATAAACCCCATCTTTTTATCCTCGATGGCAACAATACAATACGTGCCTTGCTGCCCCTACTATCACTAGGAAAGGACACCGCAAGATTGAACCCAAAGCCAAGCACTTCTCCCATTGCAAGAACTATAGATCTAGTAGGCCAAACCAAACCAATAATTCTAAGAGACTTGCAAGGATATTATAATCATACATAAAGATTTCAGAAGAGAACCAAATATTTCTCATAGATAATCTTGATCATAAACCCACAATTCATCGGATCTCGGTAAACACACCGCAAAAAGAGATTACATCGAATAGATCTCCTCAAAGACCGAGGAGAACTTGGTATTGAGATCCAAAGACAGAGAAGAAGCCATCAAGATACTAGCTATGGACCCGAAGGTCAGTAGTAAAATACTCACAACTCATGTTGAGGCGATGATGATGTAGAAGCACTCCGTGGTAGATCCCCCCTCCAGCGGAGCTACGGAACAGGCCCCAAGATGGGATCTCACGGGTGCAGAAGGTTGCGGCAGTGGAACTAGGGTTTTCTCTCCGTCTATGATGGTTTCGGGGTACGTAGGTATATATAGGAGGAAGGAGGGCACCGGGGGCCAGACGTGGGGCCCACGAGGCAGGTGGCGCGCCCTGTAGGGGGGTGCGCCCCCACCCTCTTAGACGCCACGTGTGCCCTACTCCGTGGTTCTCAAGTCTCCCGTGCGTATTTTTCTCCAAAAATATATCTCCCGATTTACCAATTTATTTCGAATTTTTTGGAGTTCCAGAAGTAGGCAAAACCTGCAGATTACAACAGACTGTTCTGTTTTTGACAGATTCTGTTTTTCGTGTGTTGTTTGCTTATTTCAATGCATCTATGAGTAGTATTGGCAAGTATGAACCATAGAGAAGTTGGAATACAGTAGGTTTAACACCTATATAAACAAAGAATGAATTCATTGAAGTACCTTTGAGTAGTGGTTTGCTTTCTTATACTAATGGAGCTCACGAGAATTTTTGTCCAAGTTTTGTGTTGTGAAGTTTTCAAGTTTTGAGTATTGCTTTGATGGACTATGGAACAAAGAGTAGCAAGGGCCTAAGCTTGGGGATGCCCATGGCACCGCAAGTAAATTCAAGATAATCAAAAGCCTAAGCTTGGGGATGCCCCGGGAAGGCATCCCCACTTTCGTCTTCATCCATCGGTAACTATACTTGGAGCTATATTTTTATTCACCACATGATATGTGTTTTGCTTGGAGCGTCTTGTATAATTTGAGTCTTTGCTTGTTAGTTTTCCACAATTATCCATGCTGGACACACCTATTTGAGAGAGTTAAATATGGCCTAGAAATTGTTAGAACACTCTATGTGCTTCACTTATATCTTTTGAGTTGAATAGTTTTGGCTCTAGTGCTTCACTTATATCTTTTAGAGCACGGTGGTGGTAATATTTTGTAGAAATAGTTGAACTCATGCTTCACTTATATCTATTTGAGAGTCTATTAAAACAGCATGGTAATGTGCTTAGGCTAAGGAAACTAGTCTTCACATGATAGATATCCAATGTCAATGTAGTAAAAAAATTCACACTAAGTGCATTGAATATGATGAGATGTTGGATGCTTGATAATTGTTTTGAGATATGAGGATAGTAATATTAGAGTCATGCTAGTGGAGTTATTATGAAATTGAGAAATACTTGTGTTAAGGTTAGTGATTCCCGTAGCATGCATGTATGGTGTATCGCTATGTGACGAAGTTAGAGCACGAGGTATTTGTAAAGTGTCAACCTTTGTGTGGAGGTCGGGGGCGCATGATGGTTAACACCTACCAACCCCCCC
>LR738709.1:121502526-121542788 GCA_902687465.1 Secale cereale | reverse complement strand
ATGCGTTGATTGCTTTGTTTTGATGACTCGTAGATTTTTGCAATAAGTATATGAGTTCTTATGACTAATGTTGAGTCCATGGATTATACGCACTCTCACCCTTCCACCATTGCTAGCCTCTCTTGTACCGCGCAACTTTTGCCGGTGCCATAAACCCACTATATATCCTTCCTCAAAACAACCACCATATTATTCCTCAATACAGCCACCATACCTACCTATCATGGAATTTCCGTAGCCATTCTGAGATATATAGCCATGCAACTTTCCACCGTTCCGTTCATATGAGATGCGTGACATTTTCATATTGCCATGCATGATCATGTAGTTGACATCGTATTTGTGGCAAAGCCACCATGCATAACTTTTCATACATGTCACTCTTGTTTCATTGCACATACCGGTACACTGCCGGAGGCATTCATATAGAGTCATACTATGTTGCAGTATTGACTTGTAATGAAAGTGTGATGATCATTGTTATTAGAGCATTGTCCCATGGGAGGAAAGGCTAAATCTATAAAGCCCCTCTGCAAAAAAAAGAAAGGCCAAAGAAAAAATAAAGGCCCAAAAAAAGAAAACAAGAAAAGAAAGAAAAAGGGGACAATTGCTACTATCTTTTTCCACACTTGTGCTTCAAAGTAGCACCATGTTCTTCATTGTAGAGAGTCTCATGCTTAGTCACTTTATATACTAGTGGGAATTTTTCGTTATAGAACTTGGCTTGTATATTCCAACGATGGGCTTCCTCAAATGCCCTAGGTCTTCGTGAGCAAGCAAGTTGGATGCACACCCACTAGTTTCTTTTGTTGAGCTTTCATTCATATTTAGCTCTAGTGCATCCGTTGCATGGCAATCCCTACTCACTCAAATTGATATCTATTGATGGGCATCTCCATAGACCGTTGATACGCCTAGTTGATGTGAGACTATCTTCCTCCTTTTTGTCTTCTCCACAACCACCTCTATTCCACCCATAGTGCTATGTCCATGGCTCACGCTCATGTATTGCGTGAAAGTTGAAAGTTTTGAAAGAATAGAGTATGAAAACAAGTGCTTGGCTGAAATCGGGGTTGTGCATGATATGAATATTTTGTGTGATGAAGAGGGAGCATAGCTAGACTATGATTTTGTAGGGATAACTTTCTTTAGCCATAGTATTTTTAGAAGACATGATTGCTTTGTTAGTATGCTTGAAGTATTGTTATTTCTTATGTCAATATAGACTTTTATCTTGAATCTTTCAGATCTGAACATTCATGCCACAATTAAGAGAATTACATTGAAACACTATATTGGTTAGCATTCCACCTCAAAAATTATTTCTTTATCATTTACCTACTCGAGGACGAGCAGGAATTAAGCTTGGGGATGCTTGATACGTCTCCAACATATCTATAATTTTTTATTGTTGCATGCTATTATTTATGAAGTCTTGGATGTTTAATGGGCTTTATCATACACTTTTATATCATTTTTGGGACTAACCTACTAACCGAAAGGCCCAGTCCAGATTGCTGTTTTTTGCCTGTTTCAGGGTTTTGCAAAAAAAGAATATCAAACGAAGTCCAAACGGAATGAAACCTTCGCGAGAGATATTTTTGGAGAAAATCACGCTCAGGGAACTTGAGAACCACGTCAGGGGAGCATCGAGGTGCCCATAAGGGTGGGGGGCGTGCCTCTTGCCCATGGCGCGCCCCTACCTCGTGGGCCCCTCGAGCGTCCCCTGGTGTCCTCCTTCCTCCTATATAAGTCTACGTACTCCGAAATCTTCGACAACAGAGAGAAAACCCTAATTCCACCGCCGTAACCTTCTGTTCCCGTGAGATCCCATCTTGGAGCCTGTTCCGGAGCTCCACTAGAGCGGGATCCATCACAGAGTTCTTTATCATCATCATCATCGCCCTCACCATGAGTTGTGAGTAGTTTACCGCAGACCTTCGGAACATAGCTAGTATCTAGATGGCTTCTTCTCTTTCTCTGTGGATCTCAATACAAAGTTCTCCTCGGTCTTCGAGGAGAACTATTCGATGTAATCTCTTTCTGCGGTGTGTTTGTCATGATCCGATGAATTGTGAGTTTATGATAAAGATTATCTATGGGAAATATTTGGTTCTTCTGTGAACTTATTATGTGTGCTCATAATATCCTTGCAAGTCTCTTTGAATTATAGGTTTGGTTTGGCCTACTAGATCTATAGTTCTTGCAATGGGAGAAGTGCTTGGCTTTGGGTTCAATCTTGCGGTGTCCTTTCCCAGTGACAGTAGGGGCAGCAAGGCACGTATTGTATTGTTACCATCGAGGATAAAAACATGGGGTTTATATCATATTGCTTGAGTTTATCCATCTACATCATGTCATCTTGCTTAAGGCGTTACTCTGTTCTTATGAACTCAATACACTAGATGCATGCTTGATAGCGGTCGATGTGTGGATTAATAGTAGTAGATGCAGAATCTTATCGGTCTACTTATCTCGGACGTGATCCCTATATACAGCGATCATGCCTAGATAGTATCATAATTATTCGCTTTTCTATCAATTACTCGACAGTAATTTGTTTACCTGCCGTAGAATATCGCTATCATGAGAGAAGCCACTAAAGAACACTATGGCCCCCGGGTCTATTCTCAACATATCAATCTACATCTACTTTACTTTTATTGCTTTTATTTGCTGTTCTTATAAACCAAAAATACCAAAAATATAAACTATCGTCTCTATCAGATCTCACTTTCGTAAGTGACCGTAAAGTGATTGACAACCCCTTATCGCGTTGGCTGCAAAGTTCTTATTTGTTTGTGCAAGTGTGAGGGACTCGCGCGTGGTCTCCTACTGGATTGATACCTTGGTTCTCAAAAACTGAGGGAAATACTTACGCTACTCTGCATCTCCCTTTCCTCTTCGAGGGAATACAACGCAAGCTCGAGAAGTAGCACCCCCTCTATTTATATGTTGAGCCCTGGAGTTGTAACTTGGAGCAAAAGCCTCCTCAAAGTCAGTTTTGCCCGAAAGGCAAGAGTCCCACTCGGACTCCAGGACGAAACGCCACAATCCTTGGCGTCTGGCCCAGATGCCATGGGCCTCGGCATCTGGCCCAGGGCCAGACGCCGGGTTCTCCGGTGTTTGGCCCCCTGGCCTCCAGAAAACTCCTTTTGCACCGACTTAATGCCCCGTGGGTTTGACCCTTCGGCCTAACCATATCATCCTATATATCAATCTTTACCTCCGGACCAATCCGGAGCTCCTCATCATGTCCGTGATCTCATCCGGGACTCCGAACAACATTCGGTCACCAACATACATAACTCATTCAATACTATATCGTCAACAAAACGTTAAGCGTGCGGACCCTACGGGTTCGAGAACTATGTAGACATGACCGAGACACTTCTCTTATCAATAACCAATAGCGGAACCTGTAAGCCCGTATTGGATCCTACATATTCTACGAAGATCTTTATTGGTCGAACCGTTATGACAACATACACAATTCCCTTTGTTTGTCAGTATGTTATTTGCCCGAGATTCGATCGTCGGTATCTTTATACCTAGTTCAATCTCGTTACCGGCAAGTCTCTTTACTCGTTCCGTAATACATCATCCCATGACTAACTCATTAGTCATTTGCTTGCAAGGTATATTATGATGTGTATTATCGAGAGGGCCCAGAGATACCTCTCCGATACTCAGAGTGACAAATCCTAATCTCGATTCATGCCAACCCAAATAGACACCTTCGGAGATACATATAGAGCATCTTTATAATCACCCAGTTACGTTATGACGTTTGATAGCACACAAGGCATTCCTCCGATATCCAGGAGTTGCATGATCTCATAATCAAAGGAATATGTATTTGGCATACATGAAAGCAATAGCAATATAACTGAACGATCAATATGCTAAGCTAATGGATGTGCCTTGTCCATCACATCATTCTCCTAATGATGTGACCCCGTTATCAAATGACAACTCATGGCCATGGTTAGGAAACCTTAACCATCTTTGATCAACGAGCTAGTCAAGTAGAGGCTCACTAGGGACTCAGTGTTTTGTCTATGTATTCACACATGTATTAAGGTTTCCGATCAATACAATTCTAGCATGAATAATAAACATTTATCATGATATAAGGAAATATAAAATAACAACTTTATTATTATCTCTAGGGTATATTTCCTTCAGTCCCCCACTTGCACTAGAGTCAATAATCTAGTTCACATCGCCATGTTATTAACACCCAAGAGTTTACTAGAGTCAATAATCTAGTTCACATCGCCATGTGATTAACACTCATAGTTCACATCACCATGTGACTAACACCTATAGTTCACATTGCCATGTGACCAACACCCAAAGGGTTTACTGGAGTAAATAATCTAGTTCACATCACCATGTGATTAACACCCAAAGAGTATTAAGGTGGGATCATGTTTTGCTTTGTGAGAGAATTTTAGTCAATGGGTCTGCTACATTCAGATCCGTATGTATTTTGCAAATTTCAATGTCAACAATGCTCTGCATGGAGCTACTCTAGCTAATTACTCCCACTATCAATATGTATCCAGATTGAGACTTAGAGTCATCTAGATCAGTGTCAAAGCTTGCATTGACGTAACTCTTTATGACGAACTCTTTATCACCTCCATAACCGAGAAACATTTCCTTAGTCCTCTTAGGTAACTAAGGATAATTTTGACTGATGTCTAGTGATCCACTCCTGGATCACTATCATACCCCCTTACCAAACTCATGGCAAGGTACACAATAGGTCTGGTACACAGCATGGCATACTTTATAGAACATATGGCTGAGGCATAGGGAATGACTTTCATTCTCTCTCTATCTTCTACCGTGGTCAGGTTTTGAGTCTTACTCAACTTCATACCTTACAACTCAGGCAAGAAATCCTTCTTTGACTGATCCATTTTGAACTACTTCAAAATCAAGGTATGTACTTATCGAAGGTCTTATCAAGCGTCTTGATCTATCACTATAGATCTTGATGCCCAATATGTAAGCAGCTTCACCGAGGTCTTTTTTTTTTGAAAAACTCCTTTCAAACACTCATCTATGCTTTCCAGAAAATTCTACATCATTTCTGATCAACAATATGTCATTCACATATACTTATCAGAAAGGCTGTAGTGCTCCCACTCACTTTCTTGTAAATACAGTCTTCACCATAAGTCTGTATAAAACTATATGCTTTGATCAACCTATCAAAGCGTATATTCCAACCCCGAGATGCTTGCACGAGTCCATAGATGGATCACTGGAGCTTGCACACTTTGTTAGCACCTTTAGGATCGACCCAAACTTCTGGTTGCATCATATACAATTCTTATTTAATAAATCCATTAAGGAATCATTTTTTGACATCCATTTGCCAGATTTCATAAAATGCGACAATTGCTAACATGATTCAGACAGACTTAAGCAATGCTATGGGTGAGAAGGTCTCATCATAGTCAACTCCTTGAACTTATCGAAAACTTTTGCGACAAGTCAAGCTTTGTAGATAGTAACACTACCATCATCGTCCGTCTTCCTCTTGAAGATCCATTTATTCTCAAAGGCTTGCCGATCATCGGGCAAGTCCACCAAAGTCCACACTTTGTTCTTCATACATGGATCCTATCTCAGATTTCATGGCCTCAAGCCATTTCGCAGAATTTGGGCTCATCATCGCTTCCTCATAGTTCGTAGGTTCATCATGGTCTAGTAACACGACTTCTAGAATAGGATTACAGTACCACTCTGGAGCGGAACATGCTCTGGTTGACTTACGAGGTTCGGTAGTAACTTGATCTGAAGTGTCATGATCATCATCATTAGCTTACTCACTAGTTGGTGTAAGCATCATGGGAACGGTTTTCTGTGATGAGCTACTTTCCAATTCAAGAGAAGGTACAATTACCTCATCAAGTTCTACTTTCCTCCCACTCACTTCTTTCGAGAGAAACTCCTTCTCTAGAAAGGATCCATTCTTAGCAACGAATATCTTGCATTCGGATCTGTGATAGAAGGTGTACCCATCAGTTTCCTTTGGGTATCCTATGAAGACACATTTCTTCGATTTGGGTTCGAGCTTATCAGGTTGAAGCTTTTTCACATAAGCATCGCAGCCCCAAACTTTAAGAAGCGACAGCTTAGGTTTCTTGCCAAACCATAGTTCATACGGTGTCGTCTCAACGCATTTAGATGGTGCCCTATTTAACATGAATGCAACTGTCTCTAATGCATAACCCCAAACTGATAATGGTAAATCGGTAAGAGACATCATAGATCGCACCATATCTAATAAAGTGCGGTTATGACGTTCGGACACACCATTACATTGTGGTGTTCCAGGTGGCATGAGTTGCAAAACTATTCCACATTGTTTTAAATGAAGACCAAACTCGTAACTCAAATATTTGCCTCCACGATCAGATCGTAGAAACTTTATTTTCTTGTTACGATGATTCTCTACTTCACTTTGAATTTTTTTTAACTTTCCAAATATTTCAAACTTGTGTTTCATCAAGTAGATATACCCATATCTTCTCAATTCATTTGACCTAACGTCAGAAAGTAACGATACCCACCGCGAGCCTCAACACTCATCGGACCTCATACATCTGTATGTATTATTTCCAATAAGTCATTGGATCACTCCATTGTTCCAGAGAACAGAGTTTTAGTCATCTTGCCCATGAGGCATGGTTCGCAAGCATCATATGATTCATAATCAAGTGATTCCAAAAGTCCATCAGCATGGAGATTCTTCATGCGCTTTACACCAATATGACCTAAACGGAAGTGCTACAAGTATGTTGCACTATCATTATCAACTATGCATCTTTTGGCTTCAATATTATGAATATGTGTATTACTACGATCGAGATTAATTAAACCATTCACCTTGGGTGTATGACCATAGAAGGTTTTATTCATGTAAACAGAATAACAATTATTCTTTGACTTAAATGAATAATTGTATTGCAATAAACACGATCCAATCTTGTTCATGCTCAACGCAAACACCAAATAACATTTATTTAGGTTTAACAATAATCCCGAAAGTACATGGAGTGTGTGATGTGATCATATAATTATTGGAACTACTTCCAACACACATCGTCACCTCACCCTTAACTAGTCTCAGTTTATTCTGCAACTCCTGTTTCGAGTTACTAATCTTAGCAACCGAACATATATCAAATACCCAGGGGCTACTACGAGCACTAGTGAGGTACACATCAATAACATGTATATCAAATATACCTTTGTTCACTTTGCCATCCTTCTTATCCGCCAAATATTCGGGGAACTTCCGCTTCCAGTGACCATTTCCTTTGTAGTACAAACACTTCTTTACAGGCTTAGGTCTAGCTTTGGGCTTCTTCACGGGAGTGACAACTTGCTTGTCATTCTTATTGAAGTTCCCTTTCTTCCCTATGCCCTTTTCTCAAAACTAGTGGTCTTATTAACCATCAACAGTTGATGCTCTTTCTTGATTTCTACCTTCATTGATTTCAGCATCACGAAGAACTCGGGAATCATTTTCGTCATCCCTTGCATATTATAGTTCATCACGAAGTTCCATTAACTTGGTGGTAGTGACTAGAGAACTCTGTCAATCACTATCTTATCAGGAATATTAACTCCCACTTGATTCAAGCGATTGCAGTACTCAGACATTCTGAGCACATGCTCATTGGTTGAGTTATTCTCCTCCATCTTGTAGGCAAAGTACTTGTCAGAGGTCTCATACCTCTCGACATGGGCATGAGTCTGAAATACTATGTTCAACTCTTGGCACATCTCATATGCTCCATGGCATTCAAAACATTTTTAAAGTCCCGGTTCTAAGCCGTAAAGCATGGCGCACTAAACTATCTAGTAGTCATCATACGGAGCTTGTCAAACGTTCATAACATCTGCATCTGCTCCTGCAATAGGTTTGTCACCTAGTGGTGCATCAAGGACATAATAGTTCTATGCTACAAATATTATTATCCTCAGATCACGGACCTAGTCTGCATCATTGCTACTAACATCTTTCAACTTAGTTTTCTCTAGGAACATATCAAAAACATAGGGGAGCTACAACGCGAGCTATTGATCTAAAACATAATTTGCAAATACTATCAGGACTAAGTTCATGATAAATTAAAGTTCAATTGATCGTATTACTAAAGAACTCCCACTTAGATAGACATCCCTCAAGTCATCTAAATGATCACGTGATCCAAATCAACTAAACCATGTCCGATCATCACGTGAGATGGAGTAGTTTTCAATGGTGAACATCTTATGTTGATCATATCTGCTATATGATTCACGCTCGACCTTTTGGTCTCCAATGTTCCGAGGCCATGTCTATACATGCTAGGCTCGTCAAGTTCAACCCGAGTATTACGCATGTGCAAAACTGTCGTGCACCCGTTGTATGTGAACGTAGAGCCTATCACACCCGATCATCACGTGGTGTCTCAGCACGAAGAACTGTCGCAACGGTGCATACTCAGGTAGAACACTTATACCTTGAAATTTTAGTAAGGGATCATCTTATAATGCTACCATCGTACTAAGCAAAATAAGATGCATAAAAGATAAACATCACATGCAATCAAAATATGTGACATGATATGGCCATCATCATCTTGTGCTTTTGATCTCCATCTCCAAAGCATCTACATGTTCTCCATCATCACCGGCTTGACACCTTGATCTCCATCGTAGCGTCATGGTCGTCTCACCAACTATTGCTTCTACTACTAATGCTAACTCATAGTGATAAAGAAAAGCAATTACATGGCGTTCGCAATTCATACAATAAAGAGACAACCATAAGGCTCCTGCCGGTTGCCGGTAATTTACAAATCATGATCATCTCATACAATAACATATAACTCATCACATCTTGACCATATCACATCACAGCATGCCCTGCAAAAACAAGTTAGACGTCCTCTACTTTGTTGTTGCAAGCTTTACGTGGATGCTACGGGCTTCTAGCAAGAACCATTCTTACCTACGGCACAAAAACCACAACGTGGTATAGTGAATGCTTTTTTATCTTCAGAAAGAACCCTGTTCATTGAATCCGATTCAACTAAAGTTGGAGAAACTGAAGGAAATATGCCCTAGAGGCAATAATAAAGTTATTATTTATTTCCTTATATCATGATAAATGTTCATTATGCATGCTATAATTGTATTAACCGGAAACTTAGTACATGTGTGAATACATAGACAAAACAAAGTATCCCTAGTATGCCTCTACTAGACTAGCTCATTGATCAAAGATGGTTATGTTTCCTAACCATAGACATGAGTTGTCATTTGATTAACGGGATCACATCATTAGGAGAATGATGTGATGGACTAGACCCATCCGTTAGCTTAGCACTATGATCGTTTAGTTTTACTGCTATTGCTTTCTTCATGACTTATACATGTTCCTATGACTATGAGATTATGCAACTCCCGAATACTGGAGGAACACCTTGTGTGCTATCAAACGTCATAACGTAACTAGGTGATTATAAAGATGCTCTACAGGTGTCTCCAAAAATTTTCGTGGTGTTGGCATAGACCAAGAATAGGATTTGTCACTCCGAGTGTCGGAGAGGTATCTCTGGGCCCTCTTAGTAATGCACATCATAATAAGCCTTGCAAACAAATGACTAATGAGTTAGTCACGAGATGATGTATTATGAAACGAGTAAAGAGACTTGCCGGTAACGAGATTAACTAGGTATGGTGATACCGACGATCGAATCTCGGGCAAGTAACATACCGATGACAACGGGAACAACGTATGTTGTTATGCGGCTTGACCGATAAAGATCTTCGTAGAATATATAGGAGCCAATATGAGCATCCAGGTTCCACTATTGGTTATTGACCAGAGATGAGTCTCGGTCATGTCTACATAGTTCTCGAACCCGTAGGGTCCGCACGCTTAATGTTTGATGACGATCGGTATTATGAGTTTATGTGTTTTGATGTACCGAAGGTAGTTCTGAGTCCCAGATAAGATCGGGGACATGACGAGGAGTCTCGAAAATGGTCGAGACGTAAATATCGATATATTGGACGACTATATTCGGACATCGGAAAGGTTCCGAGTGATTCGGGTATTTTTTGGAGTACCGGAGAGTTACGGGAATTCGCCGGGGAGTATATGGGCCTTATTGGGCTTTAGGAGAAAGATAGAGAGGAGGTTGCGCCCCCCAAGGCTTAGTCTGAATTGGACTATGGGGAGGGGTTGTGCCCCCTCCTTCCTTCTCTTCTCTTTTCCCTTTCCTTCTCTCCTACTCCTACTACTTGGAATGGCTCCTAGTTCTACTAGGAAAGGGGGAATCCTACTCTCGGTGGGAGTAGGACTCCCCTAGGGTGCGCCATAGAGAGGGCCGGCCCTCCCCCTCCTCCACTCCTTTATATACGGGGGTAGAGGCACCCCATAGACACACAAGTTGATCAGTTGATCTCTCCCAACCGTGTGCGGTGCCCCTCTCCATAGAAACACACCTCGGTCATATCGTTGCAATGCTTAGGTGAAGCCCTACGCCGGTAGCTTCATCATCTCCGTCACCACGCCGTCGTGCTGACGAAACTCTCCGGCGAAGTTCTACTGGATCAAGAGCTCGTGGGACGTCATCAAGCTGAACGTGTGCCGAACGCGGAGGCTCCGTACGTTCGGTGCTTGATTGGTTGGATCGCGAAGAAGTTCGACCACATCAACCGCGTCACTAGACGCTTCAGCTTTCGGTCTACGAGGGTACGTAGACACACTCTCCCCTCTCGTTGCTATGCATACTGTAGATAGATCTTGCGTGATCGTAGGAAAATTTTGAAATACTACATTCCCCAAACAGTGGCATCACGAGCCAGGTCTATGCATAGATGATATGCACGAGTAGAACACAAGTGAGTTGTGGACGATACTAGTCATACTGCTTACCAGCATGTCATACTTTGATTCGGCGGTATTGTTGGATGAAGCGGCCCGGACCGACATTACGCGTACGCTTACGCGAGACTGGTTCTACCGACGTGCTTCGCACACTGGTGGCTCGCGGGTGTCAGTTTCTCCAACTTTAGTTGAATCGAGTGTGGCTACGCCCGGTCCTTGTGAAGGTTAAAACATCACATACTTGACCAAAAATCGTTGTGGTTTTTGTATGCGTAGGTAAGAACGGTTCTTGCTAAGCCCGTAGCAGCCACGTAAAACTTGCAACAACAAAGTAGAGGACGTCTAACTTGTTTTTGCAGGGCATGTTGTGATGTGATATGGTCTAGACATGATGAGTTATACATTATTGTATGAGATGATCATGTTTTGTAAAGTTATCGGCAACTGGCAGGAGCCGTATGGTTGTCGCTTTATTGTATGAAATACAATCGCCTGTAATTGCTTTACTTCATCACTAAGCAGTAGCGATGGTCGTGGAAGCAATAGTTGGCGAGACGACAATGATGCTATGATGGAGATCAAGGTGTCGCGCTGGTGACGATGGTGATCATGACAGTGCCTTGGAGATGGCGATCAAAAGCACAATATGATGATGGCCATATCATGTCACATATTTTGATTGCATGTGATGTTTATCTTATTATGATTCTTATTTTTCTTAGCATGGCGGTAGCATTATAAGATGATCCCTTACAAAATTTCAAGGTACAAGTGTTCTCCCTGAGATGCACTATTGCGAAAGTTCGTCGTGCCGAGACACCACGTGATGATCGGGTGTGATAAGCTCTATGTTCAAATACAATGGGTGTAAGATAGTTTTGCACATGCATAATACTCGGGTTAAACTTGACGAGCCTAGCATATCCAGATATGGCCTTGGAACACTGGAGACCGAAAGGTCGAGCGTGAATCATATAGTAGATATGATCAACATAAGATCTTCACCATTAAAAACAACTCCATCTCACGTGATGATCGGACATGGTTTAGTTGATTTGGATCACGTGATCATTTAGATGACTAGAGGGATGTCTATCTAAATGTGAGTTCTTTAGTAATATGATTAATTGAACTTTAATTTATCATGAACTTAGTCCTGGTAGTATTAGCATATCTTTGTTGTAGATCAATAGCTCGCGATGTAGCTCCCCATTTGTTTTTATATGTTCCTAGAGAAAACTAAGTTGAAAGATGTTAGTAGCAATGATGCAGACTTGTTCCGTGATCTGAGGATTTTCCTCATTGATGCATAGAAGAATTATGTCCTTGATGCACCGGTAGGTGGCAGACCTATTGCAAGAGCAGATGCAGACGTTATGAACGTTTTGACAAAAGCTCGGTATGATGACTACTTGATAGTTTAGTGCACCATACTTTACGGCTTAGAACCGGGACTTCAAAAACGTTTTGAACGCCACAAAGCATATGAGATGTTCCAGGAGTTGAAATTTGTATTTCATACTCATGCCCGTGTCAAGAGGTATAAGACCTCTGACAATACATTGCCTACAAGATGGAGGAGAATAGCTCAACCAGTGAGCATGTGCTCAGATTCTCTGGGTACTACAATTACTTCAATCAAGTGGGCGTTAATCTTCCAGATAAGATAGTAATTGACAAAGTTCTCTAGTCACTATCACCAAGTTAGTAGAACTTTGTGATGAACTATAATATGCAAGGGATGATGAAAGTAATTCTCGAGCTCTTCGCGATACTGAAATTGGCGAAGGTAGAAATCAAGAAAGAGCATCAAGTGTTGATGGTTAACAAAACCACTTGTTTCAAGTAAAGGGCAAGGGGATAGAAGGGGAACTTCAAGAAGAATGACAAGCAAGTTGTCACGCTCGTGAACAAACCCAAAGCTAAACTCAAGCCTGAAACTTAGTGCTTCTACTGCAAAGGAAATGGTCACTGGAAGTGAAACTACCCTAGATACTTGGCGGATAAGAAGGATGGCAAAGTGAACAAAGGTATATTTGATATACAGATTATTGATGTGTACTTTACTAGTGTTCATAGCAACCCCTGGGTATTTGATATCGGTTCAGTTACTAAAATTAGTAACTCGAAACAAGAGTTGCAGAATAAACAGAGACTAGTTAAAGGTGAAGTGACGATGTGTGTTGGAAGTGGTTCCAAGATTGATATGATCATCATCGCACACTCCTTATACTTTCGGGATTAGTGTAGAACCTAAATAAATGTTATTTGGCATTTGCGTTGAGCATGAATATGATTTGATCATGTTTGTTGCAATATGGTTATTCATTTAAAGTCATAGAATAATTGTTACTCTGTTTACATGAATAAAGCCTTCGATGGTCATACACCCAATGAAAATAGTTTGTTGGATCTCGATCGTAGTGATATACATATTCATAATATTGAAGCCAAAAGATGCAAGGTTAATAATGATAGTGCAACTTATTTGTGGCACTGCCATTTAGGTCATATTGGCGTAAAACGCATGAAGAAACTCCATAGTGATGGACTTTTGGAATCACTTGATTATGAATCACTTGATGCTAGCGAACCATGCCTCATGGGCAAGATGACTAAAAACTCCATTCTCCGAAACAATGGAGCGAACAACAGATTTGTTGGAAATCATACATACTGATGTATGTGAACCAATGAGTGTTGATTAGGGATGGCAATTTTATCCATGGATCCGGATATCCACGGATACCCGACCCGGTTGGGCAAGGGTATGGAGCACATTTCTGCCCATGGATTAGTGGATTTGGATACCCGCAAATAGCCGGGTTGGGCATGGATATAATTTCTGCTCCATGGATATCCAATGGATACTCGTATGATAGGTGGGGCCAATGTCAGTCACACTGGACTAAGCAGACGTCCAACCCCAAGTGGTCGCCGTCACAGAAGGTCAAAGCCCAGCGCCCCGGCCCATGTTCACTGATCCCCCATAACCCCACTAACCTAATTACTTAAACCTAATCTAGCTAACCCCCAATGATCCCGAGTCTCCAGCAGTCCAGCTCCCTCCATAGCTTGAAGACAAGTTTTTTGCTATCAACTATTTGAGTTGTCATTCTGTGTGTGGACAATGTTTAAATAGTGCACTTGCTGCCTACTTATGCTTATACCTTATGTTGTCATTTGTGAATGAACGGGGATGCGTTAATTTGATATTTGGCAAGGCTTCATGCTGATTTTTTTATGCCCATGGAGCTCCATGGGTATCTGGATATCCAATGGGTTTGGGCATGGGCACAAGTTGTGCCCATGGATACTTTGGTGGATGGGTAGAAGGTAGGAATATGGGTCATGGGTTGGATTTGGACCAGCTCCACCCGCCCCAAACCCGACCCATTGCCATCCCTAGTGTTGATGCTCGCGGCGGGTATCGTTATTTTCCGACCTTCACTAATGATTTATGCAGATATGGGTATATCTACTTGATGAAGCACAAGTCTGAAAAATTTGAGAAGTTCAAAGAATTTCAGAGTGAAGTAGAGAATCATCGTAACAAGAAAATAAAGTTTCTACGATCTCATCGTGGAGGTGAATATTTGAGTTACAAGTTTTGTCTTCATTTAAAACAATGTGGAATAGTTTCACAGCTCACGCCACCCGGAACACCACAGCGTAATGGTGTGTCCGAACGTCGTATCCGTACTTTATTAGATATGGTGCGATCTATGATGTCTCTTACCAATTTACCACTATCGTTTTGGGTTATACATTAGAGACATCTGCATTCACGTTTAATAAGGGCACCATCTAAATCTGTTGAAATGACGCCTTATGAACTGTGGTTTGGCAAGAAACCAAAGTTGTCGTTTTTTAAAGTTTGGGGCTGCGATGCTTATGTGAAAAAGCTTCAACCTGATAAGCTCGAACCCAAGTCGGAGAAATGTATCTTCATAGGATACCCATGTGACGCCCCCGATTTGACCGTATGCTAATCATGCATGCAAATGTGTACGACCAAGATCAGGGACTCACTCGAAGATATCACAACACAACTCTAGATGCAAATTAAAAATAATACAAGCTTTATATTACAAGCCAGGGGCCTTGAGGGCTCGAATACATAAGCTCGAATACACAAGAGTTAGCGGAAGCAATAATATCTGAGTACAGACATAAGTTAATCAAGTTTGCCTTAAGAAGGCTAGCACAAATATAGCAACGATCGAAAAGGCAAGGCCTCCTGCCTGGGACCTCTTAACTACTGCTTGAAACCAAACTCCACGTAGAAACATCCTCGGGATCCTCAGGGTCCTGGACTCCACCATCTGGTTGCATCATCCGAGAAGAAGAGACAAAAGGGGAAAAGGGGGAGCAAAGCAACCGTGAGTACTCATCCAAAGTACTCGCAAGCAAGGATCTATACTACATATGCAATGGTATCTGTGTAAAGGGGGGATATATGTGGGTTAATCTGCAGAATGCCAGAATAAGAGGGGGATAGCTAATCCAATCGAAGACTATGCTTCTGGCCACCTCCATCTTGCTGCAGTAGATGAGAGTAGATGGACTAGTAACAAGTATCCAACTTCTGGCCGCCTCCGTCTTGAGTAGGTGGAAAGTTCACCAAGTGACATAGTATAGCATAATCCTACCCGGCGATCCTCCCCTCGTCGCCCTGTGGGAAAGCGATCACTGGGTTGTATCTGGAACTTGTCTGGGTGTGTTTTATTAAGTCTCCAGTGCTAGTTGTCATGAGGTCAGAGTATAACTCCGGGTCATCCTTTTACCGAGGGACACGACTATTCGAATAGATTAACTTCCCTGCAGGGGTGCACCACATAACCCAGCACGCTCGATCCCATTTGGCCGGACACACTTTCCAGGGTCATGCCCGGCCTCGGAAGATCAACACGTCGCAGCCCTACCTAAGCACAGCAGAGAGGTCAGCACGCCGGTCTAAGTCCTAGGCGCGCAGGCGTCTGGGCCCATCGCCCAACGCACACCTACACATTGCGTACGCGGCCGGTAAGCAGACCTAGCCGCTCCTAATACCAGAGCGGCATTCCAGTCCAATCCAACGCGCACCTCTAAGTCGCTGACGTCAAGAAGGCTTTGGCTGATACCACGACGTCGAGTGCCCATAACTATTCCCACGTAGCTGGTTAGTGCGTATAGGCCAATGGCCAGACTCAGAACAAATACCAAGATCTCGTTAAGCGTGTTCTTTTGAAGTAACCGCGGACAACGACCAGGGCCAGGCCCACCTGTCTCCTAGGTGGTCGCAACCCGCCTTGTCGCTCCGCCACAAAGTAACCATCAGGGGGCTGCCGGGAACCCATGCCCACCACTACCTGTGTGGAACCACCTGCCCCTTCAGCCCCCATATCCGAATCATCATCATGTGTATGAAATAGTATAATATATACCCGTGATCACCACCCGAGTGATCACGGCCCGATAGTATAGCATGGCAGACGGACAAGAATGTAGGGCCACTGATGGAATACTAGCATCCTATACTAAGTATTAGGATAGTAGGTAAAGGTATCAACAGATGTAGCAACAATGACATGCTATGCAACATAATAGGAGCTATCGAATCAACAACAGTAGCAACCTAATGCAAGAATAAGAGAGAGGAGAATGGGCGATATCTGGTGATCAAGGGGGGGGGGGGCTTGCCTGGTTGCTCTGGCAAGAAAGAGGGGTCGTCAACACCGTAGTCGATCGAGGCAGCAGCGAAGTCCGTCTCGTAGTCTACTGGGGAGAAGAGGGGGAAGAAACAATAAATACAGAGCAAACAAAGCATCACAAAATATAACAAGGCAATACGTGGTGCTACGTGTGACCTATCGCAGTGCTCGGTGATACAGGCGAAGACGAAAAACATCCGGGAAAGTATTCCCGGTGTTAGGCATTTTCGGTTAGATGGGACGGAGGGGGATTGCTCCATGTTCGGTATGATAGAGGTGTGTGGTGGACGAACCGACCGTGCATTCGGATTCGTCTCATCGTTCTGAGCAACTTTCATGTACAAAGTTTTTTCATCGGAGTTACGGATTATTTTCTATGAGTTTTCAAAGTTTTAAATGATTTTCTGGATTTTCTTATTTATTTTAAATTTTGAAAATCAGCAGTTAAAAACTGTGTGCACCCGGTGTAGTGCACCGGAGGTGCACCAGTGGGTCCAGTCAACTGCTGACTCAGAAGTTGACTGGTCCATGGTTGACCAATCAAAGGTCCCACGGGACCCATTTGTCATACTCTGTAATATTTTAACAGTGTTTAGTTAATTCTTAATTAAGCTTATTAGAGGGTGGCCCACCTATCATAAAGCTATATCTAATCTAGTAAGAAATTAACTTAATCAAATGGGGCACATACGTCATAGTGTAGCAACTAGTACTACCAATTAGTCCTAATCTAATTTGCCCGGCCAGCCGGTGTGGCTGTGCACACCCATGCACACAGCATGGCCGCCATGGCCATTGGTAGCAGCAAAGTAGCGTCGGCAGCGGCAGCAATTAAGCAATAGCAGCAGCACCAGAAGCTAAGCAGCTAAGCAACAAAGGGCAGCAGTTAAGCAGCGATAGAAGCAGAAGGCAGCAACAGGGGTGGCGCTAGGCGGCGGGCGGCCGCATGGCAAGCAATAGGCAATGGCCGGCGAGCAGCGACACGCGCAGGCGAGGTCAGGGTGGGGGCGTTTGGCAGCAGTACGTAGTAGCAACAGATGGCAGTTAAGCAGCAGCAGCTCAGACATGTATGTATGTACGCGTACGCGCGAGCTCAGATGTGCTCGGCAACGGCAAACGGCGACCAAATCGAGGCGGGGGGAGGAGGGATCCAGAGGAGTTGCTCACCACGAGTCCATTGGCACGCTGGGGAGGTTCGGGGTGGACCAGAGAGGCGGTGGTGATGGCGAGACGGCGACGACCGAACGAAGACTGCGTCGGCTACGCAGCTCCCCGCCTCGTTCCAATGCCCTGAACAGACGCGGTAGAGTGCGGCGAACCTCCAGGATGTGCTCCCTTACGCTGGAGAGGCCGGTGGACGCGTCAACGACGGCGAGGCAGTGGTGACCGCATGAACTTGCGAGCTCAAAATCTAGCCAGAGGAGAGGGGGGACGATGGGGATCGAGGGGGGAATGAACGAGGGTGAGCTAGGGTTTCCGGGGGACACCTTAGTAGGCCGAGGTGGGTTGCGGATGGCTGGCACGTGGCCCTGGCACCATGGATGACCGGCATGCACGGCTCTACCTCTCCTCTGCGAGAGGTAGGGGAAAAGGCTGGCCAGCTGGGCTGGGCCTGGTACAGTGTTAGTACTGGGCTTAAGTGAACATGGGGTATTTCTCCTTTTCTTGTCTTTTCTTTATCTTTTCTTGTTTTCCAAGTAAGCTATTATTTTTCTAAATAGTTTAGTGATCAAATGAATTTTTTATAATTATGAAACTTTGCACGAAAATGATATGCAATATTCTAGGGTTGCACAAAAAGTATTGAGGGCATTCATAATTATTTGATTTTCGGTTTGAATTTAAATGTGTTGGATAAGTGTTGCTGGGTCTGTTATAAATACTTTAGGGGCATTTTAACAACTCAAATAATGATAGTTTCTACATGAAAATTATATAGTGATTATTTCCAACCCAATGAACATTTTTGTTTTACCGTTAAAGAAATATTATTTTGACTTGAAATTTAAATTTGAATTTAACTTTGATTTTTATTAAGTGGGAATGTGCATACTAATCATGATGACATGGCCACCATTAGGGGGGAATTACTGTAGCTTAATTATCCGGGCGTCACAACCCAAAGGAAACTGTTGGGTACACCTTCTATCACAGATCCGAAGGCAAGATATTCGTTGCTAAGAATGGATCCTTTCTCGAGAAGGAGTAGGAAAGTGGAACTTGATGAGGTAATTGTACCTTCTCCCGAATTGGAAAGTAGTACATCACAGAAATTAGTTCCAGTGATTCCTACACCAATTAGTGAGGAAGCTAATGATGATTATCATGAAACTTCGGATCAAGCTACTACTGAACTTCGTAGATCAACCAGAGTACGTTCCGCGCCAGAGTGGTACGGCAACCCGGTTCTGGAAGTCATGTTACTAGACCATGATGAACCTACGAACTATGAGGAAGTGATGATGAGCCCAGATTTCGCAAAATGGCTTGAGGCCATGAAATCTGAGATGGGATCCATGTATGAGAACAATGTGTGGACTTTGGTTGACTTGCCTGATGATCAGCAAGCCATCAAAAATAAATGGATCTTCAACAGGAAGACCAACGCTGACAGCAATGTTACTGTTTACAAAGCTCGACTTGTTGCAAAAGGTTTTCGACAAGTTCAAGGAGTTGACTACGATGAGACTTTTTCACCCGTAGCGATGCTTAAGTCTGTTCGAATCATGTTAGTAGCTGCCGCATTTTAAGATTATGAAATCTCGCAAATGGATGTCAAAACTTCATTCCTGAATGGATATCTTAAAGAAGAGTTGTATATGATGCAACCAGAAGGTTTTGTCGATCCTAAAGGTGCTAACAAAGTGTGCAAGCTCTAGCGATCCATCTATGGACTGGTGCAAGCATCTTAGAGTTGGAATATACGCTTTGATAAGTTGATCAAAGCATATAGTTTTATACAGACTTGCGGTGAAGCCTGTGTTTACAAGAAAGTGAGTGGGAGCACTACAGCCTTTCTGATAAGTATATGTGAATGGCATATTGTGGATCAGAAATGATGTAGAATTTTCTGGAAAGCATAAATGAGTGTTTGAAAGGAGTTTTTTTCAAAGAAAAACCTCGGTAAAGCTGCTTACATATTGAGCATCAAGATCTATAGAGATAGATCAAGACGGTTGATAAGTTTTTTCAATGAGTACATACCTTGACAATATTTTGTAGTTCAAAATGGAACAGTCAAAGAAAGAGTTCTTGCGTGTGTTGCAAGGTGTGAAGTTGAGTAAGACTCAATGCCTGACCACTACAGAAGATAGAATGAAAGTCATTCCCTATGCCTCAACCATAGGTTCTATAAAGTATGACATGATGTATACCAGACCTATTGTATGTTGTGCCCTGAGTTTGGCAAGGGAGTACAATTTTGATGTAGGAGTAGATCACTGGACAACGGTCAAAATTGTCCTTAGTTACTGGATGACTAAGGAAATGTTTCTCGATTATGGAGGTGATAAAGAGTTCGTCGTAATGAGTTACACCGATGCAAGCTTTACACTAATCCAGATGACTCTAAGTATCAATCTAGATGCATATTGGAAGTGGGAGCAATTAGCTAGAGTAGCTCCATGTAGAGCATTGTAGACATAGAAATTTGCAAAATACATACGGATCTGAATGTGTCAAACCCGTTGACTAAACTTCTCTCGCAAGCAAAACATGATCACACCTTATTATTCTTGGGTGTTAATCACGTAGCGATGTGAACTATATTATAGGCTCTAGTAAACCTTTGGGTGTTGGTCACATGGCGATGTGAACTATCGGTTTTAAATCACATGGAGATGTGAACTAGATTATTGACTTTAGTGCAAGTGGGAGACTGAAGGAAATATGCCCTAGAGGAAATAATAAAGTTATTATTTATTTCCTTATATCATGATAAATATTTATTATTCATGCTAGAATTGTATTAACCAAAAACTTAGTACATGTGTGAATACATAGACAAAACAGAGTATCCCTAGTATGCATCTACTAGACTAGCTCATTGATCAAAGATGGTTGTGTTTCCTAACCATAGACATGAGTTGTCATTTGATCAACGGGATCACAATATTAGGAGAATGATGTGATGGACTAGACCCATCTGTTAGCTTAGCACTATGATTGTTTAGTTTTACTGCTATTGCTTTCTTCATGACTTATACATGTTCCTATTACTATGAGATTATGCAACTCCCGAATACCAGAGGAACACCTTGTGTGCTATCAAATGTCACAACGTAGCTGGGTGATTATAAAAATGCTCTACAGGTGTCTCCAAAAGTGTTTGTGGTGTTGGCATAGATCAAGAATAGGATTTGTCACTCCGAGTGTCGAAGAGGTATCTCTGGGCCCTCTCGTTAATGCACATCATAATAAGCATTGCAAGCAAATGACTAATGAGTTAGTCACGAGATGATGTATTTCAGAACAAGTAAAGAGACTTGCCGGTAACGAGATTAACTAGGTATGGAGATACCGACGATCGAATCTCGGGCAAGTAACATACCGATGACAAAGGGAACAACGTATGTTGTTATGCGGTTTGACCGATAAAGATCTTCGTAGAATATGAAGGAGCCAATATGAGCATCCAGGTTCCGCTATTGGTTATTGACCGGAGATGAGTCTCGGTCATGTCTACATAGTTCTCAAACCAGTAGGGTCCGCACGCTTAATGTTTGATGACGATCGGTATTATGAGTTTATGTGTTTTGATGTACCGAAGGTAGTTCAGAGTCCCAGATGAGATCGGGGACATGACGAGGAGTCTTGAAATGGTCGAGACATAAAGATCAATATATTGGACGACTATATTCGGACATGGGAAAGGTTTTGAGTGATTCGTGTATTTTTCGGAGTACCGGAGAGTTACGGGAATTCGCCGGGAGTATATGGGCATTATTGGGCTTTAGGGGAAAGAGAGAGAGGAGGCTGCGCTACCCCAAGGCTTAGTCCGAATTGGACTAGGGGGAGGGGCTGCGCCCCCTCCTTCCCTCTCTTCTCTTTTCCCTTTCCTTCTCTCCTACTCCTACTACTTGGAAGGGCTCCTAGTTCTACTAGGAAAGGGGGAATCCTAATCCCGGTGGGTGTAGGACTCCCCTAGGGCGCACCATAGAGAGGGCCGGCCCTCCCCCTCCTCCAGTCCTTTATATACGGGGTTAGAGGCACCCCATAGACACACAAGTTGATCAGTTGATCTCTCCCAACCATGTGCGGTGCCCCTCTCCACAGAAACACACCTCGGTCATATCGTTGCAGTGCTTAGGCGAAGCCTTGCTCCCGTAGCTTCATCATCTCCGTCACCATGCCGTCGTGCTGACGAAACTCTCCCGCAAAGTTCTACTGGATCAAGAGCTCGTGGGACATCATCAAGCTGAATGTGTGCTGACCGCGGGGGCTCCGTACGTTCGGTGCTTGATCGGTTGGATCGCTAAGAAGTTCGACTACATCAACCGCGTCCTAGACGCTTCCGCTTTTGGTCTACAAGGGTACGTAGACATACTCTCCCCTCTCGTTGCTATGCATCTAGTAGATAGATCTTGCGTGATCGTAGGAAAATTTTGAAATACTACGTTCCCCAATAGTAACAGACACCCGCCAAACACCTGTGTGCAAAGCACGTCGGTAGAACCAGTTCATGAACGCGGTCATGTAATGTCGGTTCGGGCCGCTTCATCCAACAATACCGCCAAATCAATAAACAACTAGTGACGGCAAGCAATATGTATATACCCACGCCCACAACTCCTTTGTGTTCTACTCATGCATATCATTGCTACTTCTCGAGCTTGGTTGTATTCCCTCGAAGAGGAAAGGGTGATGCAGCACAGTAGCGTAAGCATTTGCCTCATTTTTTGAGAACCAAGGTATCAATCCAATAGGAGACCACGTGCGAGTCCCTCGCACCTGCACAAACAAATAAGAACTTCGCAGCCAACGCGATAAGGGGTTGTCAATCCCTTTACGTCACTTACGAAAGTGAGATCTGATAGAGATGATAGTTTGATATTTTTGGTATTTTTGGATATAAGAACATAAAGTAAAACCAGAAAAGTAAAGTAGATTGTAGATTGATATGTTGAGAATAGACCTGGGGGCCATAGGTTTCTCTAGTGGCTTCTCTCATGATAGCATAATTCTACGGTGGGTGATCAATTGATAGAAAAACGAATAATTATGAGACTATCTAGGCATGATCATTATATATAGGCATCATGTTCGAGACAAGTAGACCAAAATGATTATGCATCTACTACTATTACTCCACACATCGACCGCTATCCAGCATGCATCTAGAGTATTAAGTTCATAAGAACAGAGTAACGCCTTAAGCAAGATGACATGATGTAGAGGGATAAACTCAAATAACATGATATAAACCCCATCTTTTTATCCTCGATGGCAACAATACAATACGTGCCTTGCTGCCCCTACTGTCACTGGGAAAGGACACAACAAGATTGTACCCAAAGCCAAGCACTTCTCCCATTGCAAGAACTATAGATCTAGTAGGCCAAACCAAGCCAATAATTCGAAGAGACTTGCAAGGATATTATAATCATACATAAAGAGTTCTGAAAAGAACCAAATATTTCTCATAGATAATCTTGATCATAAACCCACAATTCATCGGATCTCGACAAACACACCGCAAAAAGAGTTACATCGAACAGATCTCCTCAAAGACCGAGGAGAACTTGGTATTGAGATCCAAAGAGAGAGAAGAAGCCATCTAGATACTAGCTATGGACCCGAAGGTCTGTAGTAAACTACTCACAACTCATGGTGAGGCGATGATGATGATGTAGAAGCACTTCGTGGTAGATTCCCCCTCTGGCGGAGCTCTGGAACAGGCCCCAAGATGGGATCTCACGGGTACAGAAGGTTGCGGCGGTGGAACTAGGGTTTTCTCTCCGTCTCTGATGGTTTCGGGGTACATAGGTATATATAGGAGGAATGAGGGCACCGGGGGCCAGACGTGGGGCCCACGAGGCAGGGGGCGCGCCCTGTGGGGGGGGGGGCCACCCTCGTGGACGCCACGTGTGCCCTACTGAGTGGTTCTCAAGTCTCCCATGCATATTTTGCTCATAGATATCTCTCCCGAAGTTTCATTCCGTTTGGACTCCGTTTGATATTCCTTTTCTGTAAAACCCTGAAATAGGCAAAAAACAACAACCTGGAGTGGCCCTTTGGGTTAATAGGTTAGTCCCAAAAATAATATAAAAGTGTATTATAAAGCCCATTAAACATCCAAAACATCATAAATAATAGCATGGAACAATCAAAAATTATAAATACGTTGGAGACGTATCAAGCATCCCCAAGCTTAATTCCCGCTCGTCCTCGAGTAGGTAAATGATAAAAACAGAATTTTTGATGTGGAATGCTAACCAACATAATTTTCAATGTAGTTCTCTTATTTGTGGCATGAATGTTCATATCTGAAAGATTCAAGACAAAAGTCTATATTGACATAAGAAATAATAATACTTCAAGCATACTAACAAAGCAATGATGTCTTCTCAAAATACTATGGCTAAAGAAAGTTATCCCTACAAAATCATATAGTCTGGCTATGCTCCCTCTTCATCACACAAAATATTCATATCATGCACGACCCCGGTTTCAGCCAAGCACTTGTTTTCATACTCTATTCTTTCAAACCTTTCAACTTTCACGCAATACATGAGTGTGAGCCATGGATATAGCACTATGTGGAATAGAATGGTGGTTGTGGAGAATACAAAAAGGAGGGAGATAGTCTCACATCGACTAGGCGTATCAACGGGCTACGGAGATGCACATCAATAGATATCAAAGTGAGTGAGTAGGGATTGCCATGCAACGGATGCACTCGAGCTAAAAATGTATGAAATCTCAACAAAAGAAACTAAGTGGGTGTGCATCCAACTTGCTTGCTCACGAAGACCTAGGGCATTTGAGGAAGCCCATTGTTGGAATATACAAGCCAAGTTCTATAATGAAAATTCCCACTAGTATATGAAAATGACTAAACATGAGACAATCTATCATGAAGAACATGGTGCTACTTTGAAGCACAAGTGTGGAAAAGGATAGCATCAATTGTCCGTTTTTTCTTTTTTTTTCTTTTTTTTTCTTTTTTTGTAGGGGCCTTTTCTTTTGCTTGGCCTTTCCTCGCATGGGACAATGCTCTAATAATGATGATCATCACCCTTACATTGAATTACAACTCGATATTACAACTCGATACTAGAACAAAGTATGACTCTATATGAATGCCTCCGGCGGTGTACCGGGATATGCAATGAATCAAGAGTGACATGTATGAAAAGTTATGCATGGCGGCTTTGCCACACATACAATGTCAACTACATGATCATGCATGGCAATAAGACAATATGAAGCGTGTCATATGAACGGAACGGTGGAAACTTGCATGGCAATGTATCTCGGAATGGCTATGGAAATGCCATGATAGGTAGGTATGGTGGCTGTTTTGAGGAAGATATATGGTGGCTATTTTGAGGAAGGTATATAGTGGGTGTATGGTACCGGCGAAAGTTGCACAGTACAAGAGAGGCTAGCAATGGTGGAAGGGTGAGAGTGCGTAATATCCATGTAGTCAACATTAGTCATAAGAACTCATATACTTATTGCAAAAATTTACGAGTCATCAAAACAAAGCAATCAACGCATGCTCCTAGGGGGGAGGTTGGTAGGAGTTAACCATCGCGCGCCCCCGACCTCCACACAAAGGATGATACTCTACAAATACCTCATGCTCTAACTTCGTCACATAGCGGTTCACCATACGTGCATGCTACGGGAATCACTAATTTTAACACAAGTATTTCTCAATTTCATAATAACTCCACTAGCATGACTCTAATATCACTATCCTCATATCTCAAAATAATTATCAAGCATCCAACTTCTCATCATATTCAATGCACTTAGTATGAAAGTTTTTTTACTACATTCATCTTGGATGCCTATCATGTTAAAGCTAGTTTTATGGCCGAAGCACATTACCATGCTGTTCTAATAGACTCTCAAAAGGATATAAGTGAAGCATGAGAGATTAACAATTTCTTCAAAATAAAATCACCACCGTGCTCTAAAAGATATAAGTGAAGCACTAGAGCAAAAACTATTCAACTCAAAAGATATAAGTGAAGCATATAGAGTGTTCTAACGATTCCTAGGCCATATTTATCTCTCTCAAAAAGGTGTGTCCAGCAAGGATGATTGTGGCAAACTAACAAGGAAAGACTCAAATAATACATGATGTTCCAAGTAAAACACATATCATGTGGTGAATAAAAATATAGTCCCGAGTATGGTTACCGATAGATGATGACGAAAGAGGGGATGCCTTCCTGGGGAATCCCCTAGCTTAGGCTTTTGGTTGTCCTTGAATTTTACCTTGGGGTGCCTTGGGCATCCCCAAGCTTAATCTCTTGCCACTCTTTGTTCCATAGTCCATCAAAGCTTCCCGGGGAATCCCCAAGCTTAGGCTTTTGGTTGTCCTTGAATTTTACCTTGGGGTGCCTTGGGCATCCCCAAGCTTAGGCTCTTGCCACTCTTTGTTCCATAGTCCATCAAAGCAATGCTCAAAACTTGAAAACTTCACAACACAAAACTTAGACAAAAATCTCATGAGCTCCGTCAGTATAAGAAAACAAACCACCACTCAAAGGTACTGTAATGAACTCATTATTTGTTTATATTGGTGTTAAACCTACTGTATTCCAACTTATCTATGATTCATATCCTCCAATACTACTCATAGATTCATCAAAATAAGCAAACAACACACGAAAAACAGAATATGTCAAAGACAAAACAGTCTGTAGCAATTTGTAACTTTCGCATACTTCTGTAACTCCAAAAAATTGATATAAATTGGTAAACGTGAGGAATGATACGTCTCCAACGTATCTATAATTTTTTATTGTTCCATGCTATTATTAATGATGTTTTGGATGTTTAATGGGCTTTGTCATACACTTTTATATTATTTTTGGGACTAACCTACTAACCCAAAGGCCCAGTCCAGATTGTTGTTTTTTGCGTGTTTCAGGGTTTTACAAAAAAGGGATATCAAACGGAGTCCAAACGGAATGAAACTTTCGGGAGAGATATTTTTGGAGAAAATCACGCACTGGAGACTTGAGAACCATGGAGTAGGGCTTACGTGGTGCCCACGAGGGTGGGGGGCCCCCCCTAGGGCGCGCCCCCCTGCCTCGTGGGTCCCACGTACAGCTCCCGGTGCCTTCCTTCCTCCTATATATGCCTATGTACCCCGAAACCATCAGAACAACAGAGAAAATCATAGTTCCACCACCGTAACCTTCTGTTCCCGTGAAATCCCATCTTGGGGCCTGTTCCGGAGCTCCGTCGGAGGGAGGATCTTCCACGAAGTGCTTCTACATCATCATCATCGCCTCACCATGAGTTGTGAGTAGTTTACCGCAGACCTTCGGGTCCATAGCTAGTATCTAGATGGCTTCTTCTCTCTCTTTGGATCTCAATACAAAGTTCTCCTCGGTCTTCGAGGAGATCTATTCGATGTAATCTCTTTTTGCGGTGTGTTTGTCGAGATCCGATGATTTGTGGGTTTATGATCAAGATTATCTATGAGAAATATGTGGTTATTCACTGAACTCTTTATGTATGATTATAATATCCTTGCAAGTCTCTTCGAATTATTGGTTTGGTTTGGCCTACTAGATCTATAGTTCTTGCAATGGGAGAAGTGATTGGCTTTGGGTTCAATCTTGCGGTGTCCTTTCCCAGTGACAGTAGGGGCAGCAATGCACGTATTGTATTGTTGCCATCGAGGATAAAAAGATGGGGTTTATATCATATTGCTTGAGTTTATCCCTCTACATCATGTCATCTTGCTTAAGGCGTTACTCTGTTCTTATGAACTCAATACACTAGATGCATGCTGGATAGCGATCGATGTGTGGAGTAATAGTAGTAGATGCAGAATCTTTTCGGTCTACTTGTCTCGGACGTGATGCCTATATATAATGATCATGCCTAGATAGTCTCATAATTATTCGCTTTTCTATCAATTGCTCGACAGTAATTTGTTTACCCGCCATAGAATATCGCTATCATGAGAGAAGCCACTAGAGAACACTATGGCCCCTGGGTATATTCTCAACATATCAATCAACACCTACTTTACTTTTTCCGCTTTTACTTTCTGTTCTTATAACTAAAAAATACCAAAAATATCAACTATCATCTCTATCAGATCTCACTTTTGTAGGTGACCGTAAAGGGATTGACAGCCCCTTATCGTGTTGGTTGCGAAGTTCTTATTTGTTTGTGTAGGTGCAAGGAACTCGCCTGTGGTCTCCTACTGGATTGATACCTTGGTTCTCAAAAACTGAGGGAAATACTTACGCTACTGTGCTGCATCTCCCTTTCCTCTTCGAGGGAATACAACGCAAGCTCGAGAAGTAGCAAGAAGAATTTCTGACGCCGTTGCCGGGGAGGCTTACGCAAAAGTCATATACCAAGTACCTATCACAAACCCTTATCCTTCGCATTAAATTTTTGCCTCTCGTTTTCCTCTCCCCCACTTCACCCTTGCCGTTTTATTTGCCCTTCTTCTGCCGTGTGTTTATCGTTCGCCTTGCCCTGTCGTCATGGCTAGGCCCTTATCCGTTCCTTTTTCTCCCGAGTTTGAAGTTCTTCACTTCAAGCAAAAGATAGGAGAAAATTTAAAATATGCTTGCTTTAGGATGATGGAATCTTATTGTAAGTGCACCTTAGAGCTGAATTTTAGAATCTTGCTTCGCAATTTATATGTTGGTTTGAATATGTCTCATAGACAACTCTTGGATTGCGTTGCCAAAGGGAATTTTATCGAAATTGATCCTAGTATTGCTCATGAAATTATAGAGGGAATAGTGGGAACACTACCTCCCCAAAATGGGTAACATCCAACCCAGGAAGGGACGCAAGTTTTTGAGAAAATTTGCGAAGTAACAAAAATACTACAAAAGTCACTTGAACCTAAGAGTGTTAGTGGAAATTTCCACCGCATGAATATGTTGATCACCCTTTGTAATAAGCGGTTGGATTCTTTAGATCTAAAGATTTCGGAATATCTAGGGAAACGTAAAGAACCTTCCGGATTCGAGCTTGACCCCATCAAAAGGGTGAAGATTAAAGATGGCAATACCTCCATCTATCATGTATCGTGCCTAGCTAGGGGCGTAAAACGATAGCGCTTGTTGGGAGGCAACCCAATTTTATATTTTTTGTTTTTTCTTCTTCTTAGGAATAAATATTGCATCTAGCTTCTGTTTAGATGTGGTTTTGTGTTTTGTTTAGTGTTTGTGCCAAGTAGAACCTTTGGAAAGACTTGTGTGAAGTTTATGTGATCTTGCTGTAAAAAACAGAATCGTTAGCGCTAGCTAGAATGGTCATCAGATTTTACTGGAGTGTGCTATTTAGTTGATTATTTTTGCATATGATTAATAGACAAATTCCTCACGTTTACCAATTTAGTTTGAATTTTTTGGAGTTACAGAAGTATGCTAAACCTGCAGATTACTACAGACTGTTCTGTTTTTGACAGATTCTGTTTTTCGTGTGTTGTTTGCTTATTTCAGTGCATCTATGAGTAATATTGGGAAGTACGAACCATAGAGAAGTTGGAATACAGTAGGTTTAACACCAATATAAACAAAGAATGAATTCATTGCAGTACCTTTAAGTAGTGGTTTGCTTTCTTATACTAACGGAGCTCACGAGATTTTTGTCTAAGTTTTGTGTTGTGAAGTTTTCAAGTTTTGAGTATTGCTTTGATGGACTATGGAACAAAGAATAGCAAGGGCCTAAGCTTGGGGATTCCCAAGGCACACCAAGTAAAATTCAAGGACAACCAAAAGCCTAAGCTTGGGGATGCCCCGGGAAGGCATCCCCTCTTTCGTCTTCATCTATCAGTAACTATACTCGGAGCTATATTTTTATTCACCACATAATATGTGTTTTACTTGGAGTGTCTTGTATAATTCGAGTCTTTGCATATTAGTTTGCCACAATTATCCTTGCTGGACACACCTATTTGAGAGAGTTAAATATGGCCTAGGAATTGTTAGAACACTCTGTGTACTTCACTTATATCTTTTGAGTTGAATAGTTTTTGCTCTAGTGCTTCACTTATATCTTTTAGAACACGGTGGTGATACTATTTTGAAGAAATTGTTGAACTCTCATGCTTCACTTATATTCATTTCAGAGTCTATTAAAACAGCATGGTAATGTGCTTAGGCTATAAAACTAGTCTTCACATGATAGACATCCAATATCAATGTAGTAAAAACTTTCACACTAAGTGCATTGAATAGGATGATAAGTTGCATGCTCGATAATTGTTTTGAGATATGAGGATAGTGATATTAGAGTCATGCTAGTTGAGTTATTATGAAATTGAGAAATGCTTGTGTTAAGGTTAGTGATTCCCGTAGCATGCACATATGGTGAACCGCTATGTGACGAAGTTAGAGCATGAGGTATTTGTAAAGTGTCAACCTTTGTGTGGAGGTCGGGGGCGCGCGATGGTTAAGTCCTACCAACCTCCCCCCTAGGAGCATGTGTTGATTGCTTTGTTTTGATGACTCGTAAATTTTTGCAATAAGTATATGAGTTCTTATGACTAATGTTGAGTCCATGGATTATACGCACTCTCACCCTGCCACCATTGCTAGCCTCTCTTGTACCGCGCGACTTTTGCCGGTACCACACACCCACTATATATCCTTCCTCAAAACAGCCACCATATATATTCCTCAAAACAGCCACCATACCTACCTATCATGGCATTTCCATAGCCATTCCGAGATATATTGCCATGCAACTTTCCACCGTTCCGTTCATATGACACGCATCATATTGTCATATTGCCATGCATGATCATGTAGTTAACATCGTATTTGTGGCAAAGCCACCAAGCATAATTTTTCATACATGTCACTCTTGATTCATTACATATCCCGGTACACCGCTGGACGCATTCATATAGAGTCATACTTTGTTCTAGTATCGAGTTGTAATTCAATGAAAGTGTGATGATCATCATTATTAGAGCATTGTCCCTTGGGAGGAAAGGCTAAATCAATAAAGCCCCTCCAAAGAAAAAAGAAGAAAAGAAAAGAAAGGCCCAAAAAAGAAAAAAAAAGAAAAAGAAAAGAAAAAGGAACAATTGCTACTATCTTTTTCCACACTAGTGGGAATTTTCGTTATAGAACTTGGCATGTATATTCCAAGGATGGGCTTCCTCAAATGCCCTAGATCTTCGTGAGCAAGCAAGTTGGATGCACACCCACTAGTTTCTTTTGTTGAGCTTTCATACATTTTTAGCTCTAGTGCATCCGTTTATGTGAGACTATCTCCCTCCTTTTTGTCTTCTCCACAACCACCTCTCTATTCCACCCATAGTGCTATGTCCATGGCTCACGCTCATGTATTGCGTGAAAGTTGAAAGGTTTGAAAGAATAGAGTATGAAAACAAGTGCTTGGCTGAAATCAGGGTTGTGCATGATGTGAATATTTTGTGTGATGAAGAGGGAGCATAGCCAGACTATATGATTTTGTAGGGATAACTTTCTTTAGCCATAGTATTTTGAGAAGACATGATTGCTTTGTTAGTATGCTTGAAGTATTATTATTTCTTATGTCAATATAGACTTTTGTCTTGAATCTTTTAGATCTAAACATTCATGCCACAATCAAGAGAATTACATTGAAAAACTATGTTAGTTAGCATTCCACATCAAAAATTCTGTTTTTATCATTTACCTACTTGAGGACGAACATGAATTAAGCTTGGGGATGCTTGATACGTCTCCAACGTATCTATAATTTTTTTATTGTTCCATGCTATTATTTATGATGTTTTGGATGTTTAATGAGCTTTGTAATACACTTTTATATTATTTTTGGGACTAACCTACTAACCCAAAGGCCCAGTCCAGATTGCTGTTTTTTGCCTGTTTCAGGGTTTTACATAAAAGGGATATCAAACGGAGTCCAAACGGAATGAAACCTTCGGGAGAGATATTTTTGGAGAAAATCACGCACGGGAGACTTGAGAATCATGGAGTACGGCTCACGTGGTGCCCACAAGGGTGGGGGTGCCCGCTAGGGCGCGCCCCCTGCCTCGTGGGTCCCACGTACGGCCCCGGTGCCCTCCTTCCTCCTATATATGCCTACGTACCCCGAAACCATCAGAACAACAAGGAAAACCCTAGTTCCACAGCTGTAACCTTATGTTCCCATGAGATCCCATCTTGGGGCCTGTTTCGGAGCTCCGCCGGAGGGGGGAATTTCCACTGAGTGCTTCTACATCATCATCATCGCCTCGCCATGAGTTGTGAGTAGTTTACCACACACCTTCGGGTCCATAGCTAGTATCTAGATGGCTTCTTCTCTCTCTTTGGATCTCAATACAAAGTTCTCCTCGGTCTTCAAGGAGATCTATTCGTTGTAATCTCTTTTTGCGGTGTGTTTGTCAAGATCCGATGAATTGTGGGTTTATGATCAAGATTATCTATGAGAAATATTTGGTTCTTCTCTGAACTCTTTATGTATGATTATAATATCTTTGCAAGTCTCTTTGAATTATTGTTTTGGTTTGGCCTACTAGATCTATAGTTCTTGCAATGGGAGAAGTGCTTTGCTTTTGGTTCAATCTTGCGGTGTCCTTTCCGAGTGACAGTAAGGGTAGCAATGCACGTATTGTATTGTTGCCATCGAGGATAAAAAGATGGGCTTTATATCATATTGCTTGAGTTTATCCATCTACATCATGTCATCTTGCTTAAGGCGTTACTCTGTTCTTATGAACTCAATACACTAGATGCATGCTGGATAGCGGTCGATGTGAGGAGTAATAGTAGTAGATGCAGAATCGTTTCGGTCTACTTGTCTCGGACATGCATGCTGGATAGCGGTCAATTATGAGACTATCTAGGCATGATCATGTCCGAGACAAGTAGACCGAAATAATTCTGCATCTACTACTATTACTCCACACATCGACCGCTATCTAGCATGAATCTAGAGTATTAAGTTCATAAGAACAGAGTAACGCCTTAATCAAGATGACATGATGTAGAGGGATAAACTCAAATAACATGATATAAACCCCATCTTTTTATCCTCGATGGCAACAATACAATACGTGCCTTGCTGCCCCTACTATCACTAGGAAAGGACACCGCAAGATTGAACCCAAAGCCAAGCACTTCTCCCATTGCAAGAACTATAGATCTAGTAGGCCAAACCAAACCAATAATTCTAAGAGACTTGCAAGGATATTATAATCATACATAAATATTTCAGAAAAGAACCAAATATTTCTCATAGATAATCTTGATCATAAACCCACAATTCATCGGATCTCGGTAAACACACCGCAAAAAGAGATTACATCGAATAGATCTCCTCGAAGACCGAGGAGAACTTGGTATTGAGATCCAAAGAGAGAGAAGATGCCATCAAGATACTAGCTATGGACCCGAAGGTCAGTAGTAAAATACTCACAACTCATGGTGAGGCGATGATGATGTAGAAGCACTCCGTGGTAGATCCCCCCTCCGGCGGAGCTCTGGAACAGGCCCCAAGATGGGATCTCACGGGTACAGAAGGTTGCGGCGGTGGAACTAGGTTTTTCTCTCCGTCTATGATGGTTTCGGGGTACGTAGGTATATATAGGAGGAAGGAGGGCACCGGGGGCCAGACGTGGGGCCCACGAGGCAGGGGGGCGTGCCCTGTACGGGGGCGCGCCCCCACCCTCGTGGACGCCACGTGTGCCCTACTCCGTGGTTCTCAAGTCTCCCGTGCGTATTTTGCTCCAAAAATATATCTCCCAAACTTTCATTCCGTTTGACTCCGTTTGATATTCCTTTCCTATAAAACCCTGAAATAGGCAAAAAAACAGCAATCTGGACTGGGCCTTTGGGTTAATAGGTTAGTCCCAAAAATAATATAAAAGTGTATAACAAAGCCCATTAAACATCCAAAGCATCATAAATAATAGCATGGAACAATCAAAAATTATAGATACGTTGGAGACGTATCAATCATCTACGCATAGACCTGGATCATGATGCCACTCTTGGGCAACGTAGCATGCAATTTCAAAAAAAATCCTACGCTCACGTGATACGTCCAAAACGTATCTATAATTTCTGCTTGCTCCATGCCTCTTTTGGGTGATATTGCTATGTTATTTATACACTTCCATACACTTTTGATCATATTTGGACTAACCTATTAACTCAGTGCACCCCAGTGCCAGTTTCTGTTTTCGGCTGTTTTTGTATTTCAGGTTTTCCCATTACGAGAACTGCCAGAAAAATCCAAGAAAAATTATATAAAAAATCAGCGTTCCAGAAGCTTCCCGGCACCCGAAGTACAGCCGGAGGGGGGCCACCAGGGCTCCAGGCGCCCTGGTGGCGCGGCCCCCCTGGCAGCGCCGGGGGGGGCTGGGCCCCCCGAGCCTCCGATGATGCCCCCCTTTGGCATATATTTATATCGTGTCCCGAAACCCTCGAGACGGGAACCCTTTTTCGCGATCTCATCTCTGTTCCGCCGCCGCCGTGCTGATACGTCCAAAATGCATCACTATTTTGTATCATAATTTATCCTTATTCATTGATATATTTCACGTTACGGTGATGTTCTTATGTTGTTTTGGTCTATTTTACACAGTTTGCAAACTTTCCGATGCCGAAGCAGCAGACGCAGGATTCAGCAGTAAAAAGTGGACGCTGAGTTGCTGAAGAAGAATACCTCCAAATTACCTGAAAATTGACGGGAGATATGTTTCTGACGAATCACGAAGACACGCAAAAGAGGAGCCAGAGGGGGGCCACAGGGTGCCCAGGTGGCCTGGGGGCGCGCCCCCCCTGGCCGCGCCGGGGGGGGGGCGCCTGGAGCCCCTGGCCCACCTCCGGATGCCCCCTTTTGCATATATGCTCTCCATTATCCAAAAACCCTAGGGACGGGACTTTTTACGGAGTTCCGCCGCCGCTCCGAGGCGGAAACCTACAGAGAAGAAAAGGGCATCTCCGGCGGGCAGATTCCGCCGGGGAGATCACCTCCCGGAAGGGGAGATCGTCGCCATCGTCATCACCATCGTCACGGGCATCATCGAGATCATCGTCAACATCATCCCCAACACCAGCACCATCTCCATCTTCATCCAAATCTCATCTTACAATCGCAACTTGTGTTGTAACTCATACTACCTATCCTCTCTACTCCATCTGTGTTGATTACTGCTTTGTGGTGAATGCTATTGAGTTTTGTTGGAGAAATATTATCATGTCCAGATTGTTTATCACATATTTATCCCCACTAATCATGATCTCTTTTATGTCTTGTGAGTAGTTACCTTAGTTCTTGAGGACATGGGGAAAGTCTTGTTGTTAGTAGTCATATGTTGTTGAAGTAATATGTGTTGTTTGATACTTAAGTTGTGTTGTCATTCTACTAGTGGTGTTGTGTGAGTCGAACACCCAACACTTCGCCTTATTAAGGACCTAGGAGAATACATTGTGTATAAATAATGCTTATGGTGGGTTGCCGGAGTGACAGAAACCTGAACCCCAGTTCGCACGCTTTTGCATAAGGGAATAATGGATCCTCGATCGTATTGCTATGGTTAGGCTTTTGCCTTAAATTCTACCTTGTATTTGCGGATGCTTGCAAGGTGTTTAATCATAAGAGTGCATTCATCTTAGTCTAGAGAGTGCACTAGCATAGATCCACCCACTCAACACTTATCAACACATAACATAGTATCGATATGGAATATGGTGAAAGCACATGACTACCTCTCCCGTGTGTCCTCAAGAACGCTTTAGTCTTTATAAGTTCAGTTGCTAGGCCTCTCCTTTGCTAAGAATGGATTGGGCCACTTGTTACTATCAGTACCTTTTACATTACTTGCTTTTACCTTCCTGTTGCTTATACCAAGAAAACCCCTAAAAGTTATCTTTCAGTGCTTGCAGTAATTTCTTGCTCAAAATCGCTTATCAATACCTTCTGCTCCTCGTTGGGTTCGACACTCTTACTTATCGAAAACGCTGCAATAGATCCCTTACGGTTGAGGGTCATCAAGTACCGTTTTCTGGCGCCGTTGCCGGGGAGCGTAGCGCTATTGGTAAAGTGAAACTGGTAAGAAAGTTTTTTATAATTCTGTTTTTATTTTTGCTATTTGCTGCTCCTTGTCCTTATGGACAACCCTATTATTGGATCGTTGCTTGCGGGAATACGCCCCACACCTATGGTGGTTGATCCTCCCCCTACTGAAATTGTGCCTTATAAAATACCAGCTGGTATTATCGATTATGTTTTGGCTAATCGTTACGCAGGAGACAGACATCCCGGTGAACACTTGCTATATCTGTCACAACTATGTTCATTATTTAAGCTTGCAGGTGTATCGAGGGAGTTTGTCATGAGGAAATTGTTTGTCGTATCACTTATAGATAAAGCTTCAGATTGGTATGGGCTTCTCGATAACTCACACTTGCTGGACTGGCAGGAGCTTATGTCTCTCTTTTATACTAAGTTTTATCCTCTTCATGAAATTCATCGAGACAGGAATTATATCTATAACTTTCGGTCTCGTGACGGAGAAAGCATTGCTCAAGCTTGGGGAAGATTGAAGTCCCTAATGCTCAAATGCCCTATTCATAAGCTTCCCAAGGAAATTATACTTACAAATTTTTATGCCAGGCTTTCTCGTCAGGATAAGGAGATGTTGGATGCCTCCTCTAGTGGGGTGTTTCAGAAGAAGAGTGTTGAAGAAAGGTGGGATCTCCTCGAAAGAATCCAGAGGAATACCGAAGATTGGGAAATTGATAAAGGTATTGAACCCGCTATAAATTATGAACATGATTATATTGAGAGCTATGTGGAAACTGATTACTTCAATACTTTTTGCTCTAAGATTGGTCTTGATTCCCATCTAGTGATTGATTTGTGTAAGAATTTTGCCTCTTACGTTGATTCTTTTAAAAAGAAGAGAGACCAGCAACATGAACCTTTTAAAGAACCACCTATTGCTATTTATGTTGCTGACCCTATTTTGCCTGTAATTATATATGAAAAGCCTCCTTTTCCCACGAGGATAAGGGAGCACTCTCTTGTGACAGGCATAATAAATAAAAGTGAGAGAAGAGTTGATGAGCCTGAGGACCAGATCAGGGTCGATCCTCAAGTTGCATTGATTAAAGATCTAGCTACTGATGATGTTTTGGATTCCAATATAATTTTTTGTGCTGTTTCCACTAACCTTGTCACAGCCAAGAATAAAGGCCCAATTTCAGGTACTCCAGTGGTATCTGTTAAAATAGGAGATCACAATTATTATGGGCTATGCGATTTGGGATCGAGTGCAAGTGCTATTCCTTATTCACTTTATGAAGAAATCATCGGTGAGATTTCCCCTTGTGAACTTGAAGAAGTTGATGTTACTATTCATCTTGCAAACAGAACAACTATCTCTCCTATCGGAATTGTGAGGGACGTTGAAGTCCTATGTGGAAAGGTAAAATACCCTACCGACTTTCTAGTACTTGGTTCAGAGAGGGACAATTTTTGTCCAATTATTTTTGGTAGACCTTTTCTTAGAACTTGTGGAGCTATAATAGATTGCAAGAAAGGTAAAGTTTCTGTTGAATTCGATGGTGAGCCATATGAATTTAATTTTTCTAAGTTCTCTAAGCAGCCTCGTGGTACTGATTTACCTAGTGATGATAAAATTATTGAAAGTATTGCCTCTATTGCTATTCCCCCTAATGATCCTTTGCAGCAATACATGGAGGACCACGAGAATGATTTGCATATGCAGGAAAGAAATGAACTAGATGAAATATTCTTGAGGCAGCCTGCTATCCTGAGGCACAACCTTCCGGTTGGACCTTTGGGAATTTTATCAAAACCGAAAGAAGACCCGGTGTTCGATCTTAAACCTCTTCCCGATACGCTCAAGTATGCTTATTTAGATGAAAAGAAAGTATATCATGTTATTATCAATTCTAACCTTTCAGGATATGAAGAAGAGCGATTATTGGAAGTACTTCGTAAACACCGAGGCGCAATTGGCTACACCCTTGATGACCTTAAGGGGATTAGTCCATCTATCTGTCAACACACTATCAACCTTGAGCCTGATGCTAAACCAGTTGTTGATCATCAACGACGGTTGAACCCGAAGATGATGGATGTTGTGAGAACTGAGATTCTCAAGCTTCTAGCCGCAGGTATTATCTACCCTATAGCTGATAGTAAGTGGGTAAGTCCGGTACATTGTGTTCCCAAGAAAGGAGGTACAACTGTGGTTCCTAATGATAAAAATGAATTAATACCTCAGAGAATGATTATTGGATATAGAATGTGTATTGATTACAGGAAGTTGAACAAGGCAACCAGGAAGGATCACTACCCGTTGCCGTTCATCGACCAAATGCTTGAAAGGTTATCCAAAAATACCCACTTTTGTTATCTCGATGGTTATTCTGGCTTCTCTCAAATTCATGTTAACACTGCCGATCAAGAGAAGACCACTTTTACTTGTCCCTTTGGTACTTATGCTTACAGGCGTATGCATTTTGGTTTATGTAATGCCCCTGCTACTTTTCAAAGGTGTATGTCTGCTATCTTTCATGGTTTCTGCGGGGATATTATGGAAGTCTTCATGGACGATTTCTCCGTCTATGGAACATCTTTTGACCATTGTCTTCACAACCTTAATAAAGTTTTGCAGAGATGCGAGGAGACAAATTTGGTACTCAACTGGGAGAAGTGCCACTTCATGGTTAATGAAGGGATTGTTCTTGGTCACAAGATTTCCGAAAGGGGAATTGAAGTGGACAAGGCCAAGATCGAAGCTATTGAGAGGATGCCCTATCCAAGGGACATCAAAGGTATTTGCAGTTTTCTCGGTCATGCAGGTTTTCATAGAAGATTTATTAAAGACTTTTCTAAAACCTCGAGACCCCTCACTAATCTTCTCCAGAAGGATGTTCCTTTTGTATTTGATGAAAATTGTAAGGAAGCTTTTGAAGTCCTTAAGAAAGCTTTAATAACTGCTCCTATAGTACAACCACCTGACTGGAATTTACCTTTTGAGATTATGTGTGATGGAAGTGATTTTGCTGTTGGAGCTGTTTTAGGACAAAGAGTTGATAAGAAATTGAATGTTGTATATTATGCTAGTAAAACCCTTGATAGTGCTCAAAGAAATTATGCTACTACTGAGAAGGAATTCTTAGCTGTAGTTTTTGCTTGTGATAAGTTTAGGCAGTATATTGTTGATTCCAAAGTTATTATTCAGACTGATCATGCTGCCATTAAGTATCTTATGACAAAGAAGGATGCCAAGCCAAGGCTTATCAGATGGGTACTCCTTCTACAAGAATTTGATTTGCAGATTGTTGATAGGAAAGGGGAAGACAATCCCGTGGCGGACAATCTTTCAAGGATGGAAGATATACCGCATGATCCCATCCCAGTCAACGATAGTTTTCCAGACGAGCAACTTGCCGTTGTAAAAGTACAATCTCTTTCCGATCCTTGGTATGCAGATTATGCTAATTTTATTGTTGCAAAGTATTTGCCTCCAGGTCTAACATTTCAGCAAAGGAAGAAGTTCTTTCATGATTTGAGGCACTACTTTTGGGATGACCCACATCTTTTCAAAGAAGGTCCCGACGGGATCGTGAGAAGATGCATTCCGGAACATGAGCAGAAGGACATTCTCAGACGGTGTCATGATAGTCCCTATGGAGGACATCATGCCGGTGAGAGGACTGCACATAAGGTTCTTCAATCAGGTTTTTATTGGCCTACTCTCTTTAAAGATGCTAGAAATTATGTTTTAGCCTGTGATAAATGTCAGAGAGTTGGTAACATTAGTAGGAGGAATGAGATGCCTATGAATTACTCACTAGTGATTGAACCTTTCGATTGTTGGGGTTTTGATTTTATGGGTCCTTTTCCTTCTTCACACAAGTACACTCACATTTTAGTAGCTGTTGATTATGTGACCAAGTGGGTTGAAGCAATCCCCAGTGAAAGTGTTGATCACAAGACATCCTTGAAAATGCTTAAAGATGTAATATTTCCTAGGTTTGGTGTACCAAGGTATCTCATGACCGATGGAGGATCACACTTCACGCACGGAGCTTTTAGAAAAGCTTTGGCTAAATACGATGTTAATCATAGAATTGCTTCACCATATCATCCTCAAACTAGTGGGCAAGTTGAGCTCACCAATAGAGAGATTAAGTTGATCTTGCAGAAAACAGTAAACAGAAATAGGAAGGATTGGTCAAATAAGTTAGGAGATGCTTTGTGGGCATATAGAACTGCTTACAAAAACCCCATGGGCATGTCTCCCTATAAGATGGTGTATGGCAAGGCTTGCCATTTGCCATTAGAGTTAGAGCACAAAGCTTTCTGGGCTGTTAGAGAGCTTAACGCTGACCCAAAATTAGCTGGTGAGAAGCGTCTCATGAACTTGACTTCTCTAGATGAATGGAGAAGTGAAGCTTACGAGAGCGCTAAAATGTTCAAGGAAAAGGTAAAAA
>LR738709.1:121439497-121502409 GCA_902687465.1 Secale cereale | reverse complement strand
AGGCCGCGCCGGGAGGCCGCCTGGACACCCGGGAGTCCGTCTCCGACCCCGCTTTGGTCCGTTACCTTCCTTTCTGTGCATAAATTTTTCCTATATATTTTCTCGGGTTGTTCCGGCAACGTATCTTATGATTTCGCGTGTTTTCTCTTCGATCTGTTTCTGCCAGGAAATCTTTCAGCTAAATTTAGGTGCCATGGCTTCTCCAAGTTCCCCCAAGGACAAGTTCGTCGTCAACGTCATCAACCCTTACCTCGCTGAGGTGAAGAAGCACCCTCAGGTTGTTCAGATGAAGGACGACGTCCTTCATCAAGAAGACCTAAAGGGACCTATCAAGGAGGGGAGCATCCAGGCCAGGCTGGAAGAAGTGGAGCAAGAAGTCTTCGAGTACAAGAAGATGATCGAGCGTGGTGTTGAAGCTAACTTTAACATCATCGACGAGCTGAAGACCTACTTCCTGAAGGAGATGATGAAAAGCATCACCGCGTCTGAAGAAAGAATTATAGAGCTCCAAGGGCAAATTAATGATCTACATAACCAGAACTGTGAGTATGAACTAAGGTTTCTGCGCATGGGTTTGGGTGCTGAATGCAGGATTCAGGAGACGAGCTTCTCATATGAGACTGGAGAACCCCTTCCATGGAAGCGTTTCGCCAAGGACTACGTGATCAACGCCAACAAGAATGATGAGTGAAATCTCCTGGGGTAATGGCATTCCCTTGGCTTGTTCCAAGCTTGGGGGAGTGCCCGGTATCTTTATCATTACCTTTTGTCTTTTAGAGTCAAGTAGAGTCGTATCATGTCTAGGGAGGTTATTATATGAGATAGGTGTGTGCATTGAGGTCTATCGCTCCTTCGGTGAAGAATTGTATCCGTGGGTGTGGAGTCGTTTATGATGGAATATTAATGAGAAGTTTATCGGTTCCTTTTGTTGCACTCGGTATTCTCTTCACGCAGTCGACCTTATATGATGATTCTTATGGGGAGTATTGACCTTATGTCAGGTATGGCCATGAAACTTTATTTAATCTTGGCAAACATAGCTTTGGTCATAACAACAAGCATGATTTTCTTAAAGTATCAACATAGCCAAAACCTTTATGTTATTATGCTTGAAGTGTTATGTTGACAAGGAAGACAACTTGATGTGTTATGCTTATTTCAATGTTTATGCTTTATATTGCTTTGCATCTTAGTCATCATCAATTGTATGTTCTCTCAAAACCTTTGCTAGCCTAACTCTGTACTAAGCGGAATTCTGCTTGTGCATCCATACCCTTAAGCCAATACCTTCCATATGAGTCCACCATACCTACCTACTCGTGGTATTCCAATACCACTTCCTAAAGTATATAATTTATGTGTTATCCTTAAATGTTCAAAATCTTTTATTTTGTGCCTCTGTTTTAGCTCATGAGGAAGTAATAGCTAATTCATAGTCTTCTTGAGATGGACAAGCTTCACCCCGGGATTGCATGTCTAATGTGCAAACCCATAATACGAGAAGGAACTGGCAAAGAGTGCGCCCGGCTTAAAAATAATATAACAAACAAACCCTCCTTCACGCTTTGTTCATGAGAAATCAGAAAACTTTGGCAGTGATAAACAAAGGAGAATAAGAGGATGTTATCGTCCTCGTGCGGGAGCCGTTCCTCGAAACTTGTCCAGTTCAAGAAGCAATTGAGTTATCTATTAGCATTCGTTGACAAATCATGCACCTCTCAAACTTGTTTTCATTCTGTTTGATTTGAGGATAGCACATGAGTTTTCCCTACTACCCTAGAGCAGGGCCTATCTTTTAATTTTAAATTGAGTCAGTTATTCCTACTTCCCTCTATTTCTCAAAGAGAGCAGACGTTTGATGTTGATAAGGATTCATTCATATAAAGCTGCATTAAGATTTGTCATATCATATCCTTGTTGACATTATCATTCGATAAGTAAGTTGTTTGTCATGCCCAGCTAAGGCAAATATCTTCCTTTGTGTTAACACTTTCACTTCTTGCCTATTAACATGTTATTTTCAAAAAGCTTCAATTGATCTCATCAAAATATAAGAGCAAAAGTTAAATCTATTTGTTGTTCTTTGACCGAAGGACATGTTTGCCATGATATAATGAGTTTCCTTAGCCCTACTTTTGAATATAAGTGTTATCACTCTTTCATAAGGGCCTTATGAGTTGAAGATTGCTGTTGAGGATATTTGAGTTGGTAAAGAAACTATGATGCTTCTTGTTCATATTCTATTTATCGACACTTCAACTCTAAACTTGTGGACAGGTTTACCGAGTTCATATTCGCTTGGGGACAAGCGAGGTCTAAGCTTGGGGGTGTTGATACGTCCAAAATGCATCACTATTTTGTATCATAATTTATCCTTATTCATTGATATATTTCACGTTATGGTGATGTTCTTATGTTGTTTTGGTCTATTTTACACAGTTTGCAAACTTCCCGATGCCGAAGCAGCAGACGCAGGATTCAGCAGTAAAAACTGGACGCTGAGTTGCTGAAGAAGAATACCTCCAAATTACCTGAAAATTGACGGTAGATATTTTTCTGACGAATCACGAAGACACGCAAAAGGGGAGCCAGAGGGGGGCCACAGGGTGCCCAGGCGGCCTGGGGGCGCCCCCCTGGCCGCGCCCGGGGGGCGCCTGGAGCCCCTGGCCCACCTCCGGATGCCCCCTTTTGCATATATGCTCTCCGTTATCCAAAAACCCTAGGGACAGGACTTTTTACGGAGTTCCGCCGCCGCTCCGAGGCGGAAACCTACAGAGAAGAAAAGGGCATCTCCAGCGGGCAGATTCCGCCGGGGAGATCACCTCCCGGAAGGGGAGATCGTCGCCATCGTCATCACCATCGTCACGGGCATCATCGAGATCATCGTCAACATCATCCCCAACACCAGCACCATCTCCATCTTCATCCAAATCTCATCTTACAATCGCAACTTGTGTTGTAACTCGTACTACCTATCCTCTCTACTCCATCGGTGTTGATTACTGCTTTGTGGTGAATGCTATTGAGTTTTGTTGGAGAAATATTATTATGTCCAGATTGTTTATCACATATTTATCCCCACTGATCATGATCTCTTTTATGTCTTGTGAGTAGTTACCTTAGTTCTTGAGGACATGGGGAAAGTCTTGTTGTTAGTAGTCATATGCTGTTGAAGTAATATGTGTTGTTTGATACTTAAGTTGTGTTGTCATTCTACTAGTGGTGTTGTGTGAGTCGAACACCCAACACTTCGCCTTATTAAGGACCTAGGAGAATACATTGTGTATAAAGAATGCTTATGGTGGGTTGCCGGAGTGACAGAAACCTAAACCCCATTTCGCACGCTTTTGCATAAGGGAATAATGGATCCTCGATCGTATTGCTATGGTTAGGCTTTTGCCTTAAATTCTACCTTGTATTTGCGGATGCTTGCAAGGTGTTTAATCATAAGAGTGCATACATATTAGTCTAGAGAGTGCACTAGCATAGATCCACCCACTCAACACTTATCAACACATAACATAGTATCGATACGGAATATGGTGAAAGCACATGACTACCTCTCCCGTGTGTCCTCAAGAACGCTTTAGTCTTTATAAGTTCAGTTGCTAGGCCTCTCCTTTGCTAAGAAAGGATTGGGCCACTTGTTACTATCAGTACCTTTTACATTACTTGCTTTTACCTTCCTGTTGCTTATACCAAGAAAACCCCTAAAAGTTATCTTTTAGTGCTTGCAGTAATTTCTTGCTCAGAATCGCTTATCAATACCTTCTGCTCCTCGTTGGGTTCGACACTCTTACTTATCGAAAACGCTGCAATAGATCCCTTACGGTTGAGGGTCATCACGCGCTTCCAAGATCGGGAGCACCAGGAGAACTCTTCCCGGCACCCTGCCGGAGGGGAGGATCACCACCGGGAGCTTTGTAATGCCCCAGATGTAATACTTTCCCTTTTGGGCATATAATATATCTCTGGCTTCATCTATTCCTTTCCGGGTACTTTGTCTTTCGGGTTTTCGTCGTTTTGTTGTGTGCGTGTGTGGCATTCATTCATATCATGTAGACATGTGCATCGCATTGCATTTGTGTTGTCGGTCGCATCCGGTTCCACGCGTTCCTTCCCGTTGTCCGTTTCGCGTTCCGGAGCTCCCTCACGTGTCCGTGGCGTCCCGTAGGCCTACTTTGGTGTTTGTCCGTGAAACGTTACCGGTTTGGCGCGAGACTTGTCGTGTGTTGTTGTTTTGGTGTGTGTAACCTGCCTGTCAAATCTCGTCGCTTTTCGAGTCCGTTTGCTACCCCAACAGTTATTCTCGTGGGCTCAAAGTGCCTCCACTTTGAGGCCCAAGACACCCCCTCCAACAGCCCACCAACCACTCCTAGCCACTTCTATCATCTAGCCATCCAAATCTGATCCTGTGGCCGAAAACCGCACTCCATTTGGATAACCCTAGCCCCTTGTGCCTATATATTTGTCCACTTCCCCCAATTTTTGCCCCAAATCAAGGAAACCCTAGCCCCCACCTTCTCCTTCCTCCAGCCACCACCACCTCGCCGGAGCTTCGCCGGAGTTCCGCCGGAATCTCACCGGAGCGTCGCCGGAGTACACCTCCTCCACCTCATCCTCTCCTCCGCGCCGTTCCACTTCTCCCCGCAGCAAAACCGCCACCTCACCGCCTCTTCCCGCCGCCGAGCCGGCCACCCCGCCGCCTCGCCGGCCGGCCAGGTCGCCGGAGCCACTTCCCGCAGATCCGCCGCCGCCAGGGTCGTAGACCAGCGCCGCCGCCTCAGATCGGGATCGGGAGGTGATGGGCCTCGAACCCCTCGTTGGTTATCCCAAGTGGAAGGTGTGAGATGCAGTAAGTAGAAGTGTTTTCCCTTAGCAAAGATGCCAAGGATCGAATCCCCAGAGACTCCTAGGTTCAACAAGTAGGTGTCAATTGCTAACGGCGCAATTAGTAATCAACGTGGACCTGCACACAGATACAAATAACTTTGCTCCCTACGAGTACAGAGAGGTTGTCAATCTCTCCGGCCTTGTAGTTCACAAAGGGTTAAAAGCAATGATAGTAGTGATAGATAGTTTTTGCAATAGTAAATAATAACGAAAAGTAAATAGTGGATGTGATCAATGATGGTAATATGGACCGGAGTCTCATGATGTTCACTAGTGATGTCTCTCTCCCAAAAGACGATAAAACAGCTATGTGAGGTAAACAAATTACAGCTGCGCAATTGACAGGACCACGAACGCAAACCAATGCTGACTACATTGCAAGAAAGGTTGAGGTTCAAAGCATGGGCGGTATGCCAAAGTAAGTAGACCGAAATCCATCAATATCTACTACTAATCATCCACCTTGAGATATCTATCCAGAACATCTCGCTGGTATTAAGTTGCGAGTCCCACCCATAGTGTAAACTCAATGCAACAGACAACTGCATTAAAAGAACTTTGCGTAAAGTAAACAATCCTTGCACCCGCGGGCACAAGCACCGTTGTTTTCCCCCTTGTGGCAACAGCACATCCCCTAGACTCATGTTTCGGTCACTCAAGCTAGTCATCGAGGGGCATGAACCCACAATCGAGCATAACGTTCCCTCTTGGAGTCACTACCTACTACTCGGCCAAAGCAATAAATAACAACGGAGAACATGCAAGAATTACTTATGAACTAAAATATAAAAGAGGTGAATCAAATATATTACTCAAGATCAATCTGAACATAATCTCATAATCCATCGGATCCCAGCAAACTCAACATAGCAACAGCATAAGGATTACATAGGTGCCTCGATCATGTAGGGTAGCTCACGAGGACTAATTAGTGAAGCACAAAAACGGGAGGAGAACATCACATAGCTACTGGTCATGGACTCATGGTCCAAGGGAGACTACTCACGAGTCATCCGGGAGGCGTCCATGGTGGTGGAGAAGCTCCCGGTGGTGATCCTCCCCTCCGGCAGGGTGCCGGGAAGAGTTCTCCTGGTGCTCCCGATCTTGGAAGCGGCGGCGGCGGCGGAACAGAGATGGGATCACGAAAAGAGTTCCTGTTCTGAGGGTTTCGGAGGGTCCTTTAAATATATGCCAAAGTAGGGCACCGGGGGAGTTTCGGGGGGCCCAGGCGCCCCCCCACCCCGGCGCGGCCCGGGGGGGGCGCCCACAGGGAGCTTGGAGCCCCTGTGCCCCCCCCCCAGGCTGCCCTTCGGACGCACTGTTGTTTCCGGATCGCTGATTTTTTATATAATTTTTCTGGATTTTTCTGGGCAGTTCTCGAAACGTGAAAACCTGAAATACAAAAACAGCCGAAAACAGAAACTGGCACTGGGGTGCACTGGATTAGTAAGTTAGTCCAAATATGATCAAAAGTGTATGGAAGTGTATGAATATCATAGCAATATCACCCAAAAGTGGCATGGAGCAAGCAGAAATTATAGATACGTTTTGGACGTAAAAGGAGGCACCCGATCCGATCGATCCGGACGCCTGGGCCTCGTTCCCAGCCGATCCTTGGATCCGCTTCGAGCCGCACGGCCCAGCCGCGATCTCCAGCGCCAGATCGCTCGATCGCCAGCGCCTGGGCTTGGTCGCCCGAGCCGGGCCTCGCCTTCCAGCGCCCGTGGGCCGACGCCGCTCCACCAGCCGATCCCGCATAGCCTCGCCGCTTCCAGGCCGGCCTCACCCCGCTCTCGTGGGCCGCGCCGCCCCGTTTCCCCATCGCCAGCCGGCCCACTCGCCAGTTCCGCCGCGTGCCACTGCTGGGCGCTCCAGCTGTAGCGCCCGAGCCTCCAGGCTCCCCAGCTGGGCCGCTGCCTCGCCCAGGCCCAGCCGGGCCACCTCCAGCCACCGCGGTGTGCCGCCTCCAGTGGGCTGCGCCAGCGCCTCCACCGGCCCAAGGCCGTCTCCTCCGCGCCGGGCCGCGCCACTTCGTCCACCCACGGGCCGCGTCAGATCCACCGCGGGCCCGAGCCCGTTTTGCTGCAGATCTGTGAGGTTGCCCCCAAATCTCTAAGTCCCAGATTTGTTTGTCTCTGATGCATGTTTCAAACGTGGATAACTTCTTGTGTGTAGCTCCGTTTTGTGCAAATGACATGTCCAGACGTTCGTGGTGACTAGCACTACGTTTCATTACATTGTGCCATGCATGTTTGAGATCATCTAGGTGCTTATTTTTCTGTTGCAAGAGTGCATCCCGTTATAAACTGCTGCTATGTGATGTTTTTATGCCATCTTTGCATAGTGGTAACTTTTAGCTCGTTTATCCGAATGATGCAAATGACATGTCCACGTGTTCGTCTTGCCGTGCTCTACATGTTGTTTGTGATAGGTTGCATGATAGATTTAATCTTGCCATGGTTATCCTCGTTGCAAAGTGCTATGTGGCTGCTTAGTTGTTTAACTTGTTATGAGATGCCATCTTGTTGAGCTCATTGCTATCGTTGTGGATATCTCCATGATGTATGCTTGTATGTTTCGGAATCACCATCATGTGTACTTTGATGTGGTGCTTACCACTTGCCATGTTTAGTTTCGAGGTGACTTAAACTTGCTCTCGAAGATGCCATGATGAAACTTCTGTTTTTAACACTTAGTGGATTTTCACTAAGTCTGGAATCTGTAATGTTCTGATGCCATGTTTGCGTGCTGTTCTAGGACAAACCATGATAGTTTTGGAGTGTCTCTTGATGGTTCCTTGTAGTATATATTGTTGGATTTCCATTAATGTCCTCACATGCTTATTTGAGTGGCTGTAGCACATTTAACTTTTGCTCCAAAGTTTCAATAAAATTCTGCTGTCAGGATTTTGTTGTCAAGTTCAATATGTCCAAGCTTGTTGCTATTGATCCGTGGCTCCTTTGGGGGTGCACCTTTGGACTTATTTGCTGTAGGATATGTCTAGTTTATGTTCATGCTCTTTGCCATGTTGTTTGAGTGTTGTAGCTTAATTATCTTGTGCTCCGAAGTTGCTATGTTGCTGTAATTTTCAGCTTTCGCCTATTTCTTGTTTCGGGCATAACTTTTAGCCCGTAGCTCCGATTTCAGCGAGTCTTAGATGAAACTTGATTGATTTTCCGTGTAGATTCTTAATAGCCTATTGTTGTCATGTTTTGAAGTGTTTTGCTTGAGTGCTATTTTTCGTGCTCCGTGTGCTCCCTTAGTGCATCCATCATGCATCCATCATTTTTGTGTGCGCATTGCATCTTGTTGATTCTTGCCTTGTGTGATTGTATTGTTTAGAGCCGGAAGCTGAGACCGAGTACGAGTACGAGCACGAGGTTACCAACGAGGTTGAGCACGAGGACCCTTCTTACGATCCGAACGACTACTCTTCAGGCAAGATGACCGAACCCGGATACCATTACTATTTTTGCCTATTGCTAGAAGTCTCGATCTATAGTTTTGCCTCGATGCCCATGTCTTTCATGTCAGCCTCCTACTTGTAACCATGATCATGTCTAACCACCCTACCTATGCAAACCGTTGCTTGGCTAAGTACGCTTCGCTCAGCCCCTCTTATAGCGTTGTTAGTTGCAGGTGAAGTTGAAGATGCTTGCTTCATGTTGAAGTTTTTGTTGGGTTATATCACACTATATATAATGCTTAAATGAAATCATCTATATATTGGCAAGGGTGGAAGGCTAAGCCTTTTGCTTGGTGATTTGTTCCACTCATGCCGCTAGGAACCGTTTAAACCGGTGTTATGTTCCTTGATTATGCGTTCCTCACACGGTTGGGGTGTATGGGACCCCCTTGATAAACCGCTAAGTGCTAAGTCTTTTCCAGCAAGTCCCAACATTGGTACTATTCGCCTAATAACTAATAAAACTTGCATAGGGTCTTGCAAACCCGAGTTCTTAATCAACAACCCCGGGCCAGTGCTCCTCATGAGTGTTGGTCCAAACCGGGGGTTCTGCGGGGTCACCACGAGGAAACCCGAGGATTGATATAAACCTGTAGAATCGCCCATCCGGTCGTGGCCTGAGACTAGATACGCGCGTCTATTGTCAGGGTGTCGGCACGCCGGGAGGATTTGCTGGATTAGCCTTACCTTAGTTCGGAGTATCTTGAGCACGGGATTCCGAGAATACTCGGGTCTTCCCACTTTGGAGTTGCGACTCCGCGGATCGTGAGCTTGTCATGGGCCAAGTTGGAACACCCCTGCAGGGTTGGGAACTTTCGAAAGCCGTGCTCGCGGTTATGTGGCAGATGGGAGCTTGTTAATATCCGGTTGTAGATAACTTGACACAATGTTCCAATACACTACCAGCGTGTGTACCGTGACTGTCAATTTCCGAATAGGGATTCGGGAGTTGAACACGGTGGGGTTATGTTTGAGGTGTTGTAGCTAGGATCACTTCGTGATCATCTCTCGACCGAGGCACTTCTCTTCTCGCACTCTTTCACGTAAGCTAGTGCTAGTTGCTGTTGCAGACACTTATTCTTTTCTTCAGCCTTATTCTCTCCCAAGGCTTAAATAGTCTTGTTACCCGGGAACGGGATTGCTGAGTCCTCTGTGGCTCACAGTTACTTCACCACACCAGATGCAGGTCCGATGGTGAGCTATCCAGGTGATGGCACCGAGCTAGACTGGGAGTATGACGAGGAGCGTAGTCGATACTATGTTCGTTATCCTGATGATCAGTAGTGGAGACTTCTACTAGGATTCGATCCGACCTGTGGATTTAAATTAAGTTTGGTATCTTGTCATTTGGATTTTACCCTTAGAGGGCTGTGATGTTTTATTGAATGATGATTTGGATATGTATTGTATTTGTGTGACGTGGCGAGTGTAAGCCAACTATTTTTATGTTTTCCATCCCCATCTTTTATATGAGTTGTGCAAAGATACCAGACTTGCGATCATTCCAGCATGGGGTTATGTCTCTAAGTCGTGCCTCGACACGTAGGAGATATAGTCCCATCCTGGGCATTACAAGTTGGTATTCAGAGCCTTCTCCGACCTAGGAGCCCCCACTGATTGATCAAATCGTTGACGGTCGAGTCTAGGCACACACTGAAAATATTTTGAGTCCTATATTTATATCGGAGAGTAGGATTTCTTTGCTTCTCATCCCCTTTCTCTCTGGTAAGGACTCCTGACGACTACTCTTGTCTCTTCTATCTTCAAAAATTGCACCAAATTTTTTTTAGGAATCTCGCGAGTATTCTGGGATTGTTTCGATGTTCTTGTGACGAGAATATTGTTCTCGATGCCTTCTGACATTAGGGGTTGTGGCAGTGTCCCAGGGAGTTGAGCTTCGGGGTATTGTCGTCACAAGCATATCGCGGCAGTACTAAATACTTAAGACGGCCGACATCGAAAATCTCTCCTATACGGTTAGTGGCAAGATAACCCCGACATCACCCAGTACTGGGGAGGTAGTTCGGGAGTATTGCCATAGCTTGTTATAGTGGATGCTTTTCGAATGTCCGAGGTAGACAGTTTCCGAGAAAGACTGGTTATGTGTTGAAGGATGGATATAGCTGGATGTAGGTTTAGAGTTGATTGCGCGGTGCTTCCCCTGTATCCCCAACACCTGATTGCATAACTGGAATCTTTCGGAAATTCATAGGTGGGTTAATCCAGTAGATCGTAGGCATTCTTCCAACGAATGCATGTTAGCGAGTTCGGGGTTCTACATTGAGTGAAGTGGTTTTATGACCGATGTTCCGATCGGGAGTTGCATCTTAAAGGGTCCTTGGCTATGCTGATCCGGGGATTGCAAAACCCTTTCGTAACGCGTTCATATGCTTTCAGCACGAAAATGTCGAACGAAGCTCCTATCTTGTGTTTGTTTCCATCCGTACCTTGTTGTTTTTCTTATTTTACCTTTTGTCCCCTATGTGGCTTCTCGTGAAGATTGATGTTATCATTTAACTGAGAATTTCATTCGTTCCTCTTGTTCGAATGTTTTCATTCGTTCCTATTGTTCGAATGATTATTGTGAAGACTTGTTGCAATTCATTCCATTGATTCAGCTTATACCTTCTGTCAATCAATTGCTGATTCGTGGTCATCTCTTTCAGGATGGCTCCGAAACGGGTTCCCAACGCTAACCCAGAGGGTGAAGAGGTTCCAGATCGTCCTCCTTCCCCTCCTCCTCCGTCTGAGGCTTGGAGAGCGATTATGCAGACTACAACTCAGAACACCCAGATGTTGATGCAGATGATGCAGCAGATACAAGCTAATCAAGCTAATCAGGGTGTTCCAGGGAATCAAGGCAACTTCTTCAACTAGCAGCACCATGCTACTCTCAACCAGTTCTTGGCCAATAATCCAAAAGCTTTCAGTTACTGTGTCGACCCTCTTGATGCTGAAGATTGGTTAACCGACATAAAGAAGCATTTTGAGTGCAGTAACGTGAAGGAAGAGGATTATGTGAAGTTTGCAGCCTTCTAACTCAAAGACCAAGTAGCTGACTGGTGGCAGCAGTACAAAGACTCCAGGCCAGGTCGTGTGATCTCTTGGGAGGATTTCTGCAATGACTTTCACTCTCACCACATTCCTACAAGTGTCATCGAGGGTATGCGTGAGCAATTCCGCAACCTGAAGCAGGGCTCTATGACAGTCTATCAGTATAATGTCAAGTTCCAAAACCTCGCCCGCTATGCTAAGCAAGACATTCCTGACGCCAAGAGCAAAATCTATCAGTTCCGTGGAGGTCTCAAAGATGAACTTCAACTTGCTCTCGCCTTGTTCGAGCCCGATGAATTCGACAAATTCTATAACATGGCTTTGAAACAAGAGGCAGCTCAGCTTAAGATGGAGGCTTCTAAGAAGAGGATTCGAGATGCCGCTCACTCCTCCTCATCGTCTCAGATGGTCTCGAAACAACAGAAATTTTGGCTTCCTTCTCCTCCAGTGATTCGAGCTCCTTACAACAACTCCAACAACTCCAACAACAAGAATTCTAGTGGTCGTGGTTTCTCCCACCCACACAACTCCAACAAGCAGTCCAAGCAGCAGTTCCAAGCTCCAAGACTAAGTGTTCCTCCTGCCCGTCCACTTTCTGAGGTGACTTGCTACAAGTGTGGCCAGAAGGGTCATTATTCCAACAAGTGCAACAACCCAAGGCGCCTTCCACCTCCTCCACCTGTCGGTACCGCTATGGTCAAGCATGATCCAAAGGCAGCAAGGGTCAATCTGATGAGTGCAGCGCAAGCGGAGAATTCTTCTGATGTCATTTTGGGTAACCTTCCAGTTAACTCTATACCTGCTAAAGTGTTATTTGATTTGGGTGCTTCACATTCTTTCATGTCATACCCATTTGCATCCAAGCATAGTGTGACCACAGCAGCTTTACCAAGGCAGTTGGCAGTTTCTTCTCCGGCAAAGCAGATGCATTCCAGTATATATGCTCCGAATGTATCCATTCGCATGGGTGATTATCGCTTTCTGGCTAATCCGGTGGTTCTTGGTAATTCTGACATCGACCTCATCCTCGGGATGGATTGGCTTTCTTAGCATGATGCTCACATTGATTGTGCACAGAAAGAAGTCAAGATGACTCATCCTGATGAAGATGTGATTATCTTCGCCTCCAGGGATAACACTATCAGGTTTTTCTCTCTCAATGATAAGGGCGAAATTAATGCGATATCTCAAATTCCGGTGGTTAACGAATATCAAGACGTCTTTCCTGAAGAACTTCCAGGCATGCCTCCACACCGTCAGGTGGAATTCGTCATTGAACTCGAGCTTGGTACTGAGCCAGCATGCCGGCGTCCGTACAAGCTCTCTCCTAAAGAATTGAAGGAATTGAAGAAGCAGCTTGATGAACAGGAGCGTATGGGTCTCATCAGGCCTAGTACGTCTCCTTGGGGCTGTGGTGTCTTATTTGTCAAGAAGAAAGATGGCACGGAGCGTCTCTGTGTTGATTACCGGCCATTGAACAAGAAGACAATAAAGAACAAGTATCCGCTCCCCAACATCAATGAACTCTTCGAGCAGCTCAAGGGAGCTAAAGTGTTCTCTAAGCTCGACCTCCGAATGGGCTATCACCAAATTCGCATTCGCGAGCAAGACATTCCCAAGACGGCCTTCAGAACGAGCTACGGCTCATACGAGTATACGGTCATGTCCTTTGGTCTCGCCAATGCTCCTCCTACCTTTTCGAGGATGATGCACTACATCTTCAACCCCTATACCGGCGAGTTTGTGCTTGTGTATCTGGATGATATTCTGGTATTTTCCAAGAATGAAGAAGATCACGAAAAGCATTTACGTCTGGTTCTTGATCGGCTCCGTGAGCATAAGTTCTATGCCAAGTTCTCCAAGTGCGAATTTTGGCTCGATAAGGTTTTGTACCTGGGCCATATCATCTCAGCTGACGGTATTGCGGTAAATCCCGAGAAAGTTGAAGCAATTGTCAACTGGGAAGCTCCTCAGAACGTGAAGCAACTCCGCAGTTTTCTGGGTCTTGCCAGCTATTGCAGAAGGTTCGTTGAGAACTTCTCCAAGATTGCCAAGCCTCTTTCCAACTTGCTTCAGAATAATGTCAAATACTTTTGGTCTCCAGAGTGTGAAGTGGCATTCAGAACTCTCAAATAAAAGCTCGTCTCTGCTCCAGTTCTTACTCCTCCAGATGAGTCCAAGCCCTATGAAGTATTCTGTGATGCTTCTCTTCAAGGACTTGGTGGTGTGCTTATGCAAGATAAGAGAATTGTGGCATATACTTCTCGTCAGCTCAAGCCAAGTGAGAAGAACTATCCCAGACATGATCTCGAACTAGCAGTTGTGGTACATGCTTTGATTACGTGGAGACATCTGTTGTTGGGCAGAAAAGTAGACATCTTCACTGATCACAAGAGTTTGAAGTATATCTTCACACAGCCGAATCTGAACCTCCGCCAGACTCGTTGGGTTGAAATGATCCAAGAGTATGATCCCAGCATTGAATACACTCCTGGCAAGGCGAATGTGATTGCAGATGCTTTGAGCAGAAAGGCATATTGCAACAGCCTTCTTATCAAGCCGTTCCAGCCTGAGCTTTGTGAAGCATTCAGGAAACTCAACCTCCAAGTTGTTCCGCAGGGTTTTCTTGCAAATCTTCAAATTGCTCCTACCTTGGAAGATCAGGTCCGTGAGGCCCAACTCAGTGATGCCATGGTGCAGAAGGTGAAACATGGTATTACAAAGGGCACTCCAAAATACAAGTGCTTTCGTGTTGATGAGAGAGATACCTTGTTCTTCGAGGACAGACTCGTTGTTCCTAAAGGTGATCTCAGGAAGCTCATAATGGAAGAAGCACGTGATTCTCTCCTTTCCATTCATCCTGGCAGTTCCAAGATGTACCAAGATCTCAAGCAGTCTTAGTGGTGGACACGCATGAAAAGGGAAATTGCCCAATTCGTGAATGAATGTGATGTTTGCAGAAGAGTGAAAGCAGAACATCAACGTCCAGCCGGTCTTCTCCAACCTCTTCCTATTCCCGAGTGGAAATTCGACCACATTGAAATGGATTTCGTCACTGGTTTTCCTAAGTCCAAGAGAGGGAATGATTCTATCTTCGTGGTGATTGACAAGCTTACCAAAGTCGCTCACTTCCTTCCAGTCAAAGAATCAATCAATGCAGCTCAATTGGCAGAGTTGTACACTTCCAGAATTGTGTCCTTACATGGCATTCCTCAAGTTATCTCCTCAGACCGTGGAAGTTTGTTCACATCCATGTTCTGGGACTCCTTTCAGTCCACCATGGGCACTAAGATCAGGTTCAGCACTGCTTTTCACCCTCAGACTAGTGGTCAAGTCGAGCGAGTGAATCAGATTCTAGAAGACATGCTCAGAGCCTGTGTCATCTCTTTTGGCATGAAATGGGAAGACTGCCTTCCATTTGCCGAGTTCTCTTACAACAACAGCTTTCAAGCAAGTGCAGGCAAAGCTCCGTTTGAAATCCTCTATGACAGAAAGTGCCGTACCCCTCTCAACTGGTCTGAAACAGGCGAACGTCAACTTCTTGGCAATGACTTGATCTCAGAAGCCGAAGAAATGTGCAAAGTCATACGTGAGAATCTCAAGGCCGCTCAGTCGCGTCAGAAGAGCTACTATGACGGCAAGCATCGTGATTTGGCCTTCAACATTGGTGATCATGTCTATCTCCGTGTTTCTCCGATGAAAGGCACCCAAAGATTCGGTATCAAAGGAAAGCTTGCTCCTAGATACGTCGGGCCTTTCAAGATCCTTGGCAAAAGAGGCGACCTAGCCTATCAACTTGAGCTCCCTCCCAACTTCGCCAATGTTCATGACGTGTTCCATGTGTCTCAACTCCGCAAATGCTTCAAGGCACCTGAATGCATGATTCCGTTTGAAGAGATTGATCTTCAACAAGACTTGTCCTACCGAGAGCATCCCGTTGCTATTCTCGAAGAAACCGAGCGCAAGACCCGCAACAAGTCCATCAAATTCTTGAAAGTCAAGTGGTCACATCACACCGACCGAGAAGCTACGTGGGAACGAGAAGATCATCTTCGTTCCGAGTACCCTTCCTTTTTCCAGTCCTAGATCTCGGGACGAGATCTTTTTGTAGTAGAGGAGAGTTTGTAATGCCCCAGATGTAATAATTTCCCTTTTGGGCATATAATATATCTCTGGCTTCATCTATTCCTTTCCGGGTTCTTTGTCTTTCGGGTTTTCGTCGTTTTGTTGTGTGTGTGTGTGTGGCATTCATTCATATCATGTATACATGTGCATCGCATTGCATTTGTGTTGTCGGTTGCATCCGGTTCCACGCGTTCCTTCCCGTTGTCCGTTTCGCGTTCCGGAGCTCCCTCACATGTCCGTGGCGTCCCGTAGGCCTACTTTGGTGTTTGGCCGTGAAACGTTACCGGTTTGGCGCGAGACTTGTCGTGTGTTGTTGTTTTGGTGTGTGTAACCTGCCTGTCAAATCTCGTCGCGTTTCGAGTCTGTTTGCTACCCCAACAGTTATTCTCGTGGGCTCAAAGTGCCTCCACTTTGAGGCCCAAGACACCCCCTCCAACAGCCCACCAACCATTCCTAGCCACTTCTATCATCTAGGCCATCCAAATCTGATCCTGTGGCCGAAAACCGCACTCCATTTGGACAACCCTAGCCCCTTGTGCCTATATATTTGTCCACTTCCCCCAATTTTTGCCCCAAATCAAGGAAACCCTAGCCCCCACCTTCTCCTTCCTCCAGCCACCACCACCTCGCCGGAGCTTCGCCGGAGTTCCGCCGGAATCTCGCCGGAGCTTCGCCGGAGTTCCGCCAGAATCTCGCCGGAGCGTCGCCGGAGTACACCTCCTCCACCTCATCCTCTCCTCCGCGCCGTTCCACTTCTCCCTGCAGCAAAACTGCCACCTCACCGCCTCTTCCCGCCGCCGGGCCGGCCACCCCGCTGCCTCGCCGGCCGGCCAGGTCGCCGGCGCCACTTCCCGCAGATCCGCCGCCGCCAGGGTCGCAGAACAGCGCCACCGCCTCAGATCGGGATCGGGAGGCGCCCGATCCGATCGATCCGGACGCCTGGGCCTCGTTCCCAGCCGATCCTTGGATCCGCTTCGAGCCGCACGGCCCAGCCGCGATCTCCAGCGCCAGATCGCTCGATCGCCAGCACCTGGGCTCGGTCGCCCGAGCTGGGCCTCGCCTTCCAGCACCCGCGGGCCGACGCCGCTCCACCTGCCGATCCCGCATCGCCTCGCCGCTTCCAGGCCGGCCTCACCCCGCTCGCGTGGGCCGCGCCGCCCCGTTTCCCCATCGCCAGCCGGCCCACTCGCCAGTTCCGCCGCGTGCCGCTGCTGGGCGCTCTAGCCGTAGCGCCCAAGCCTCCAGGCTCCCCAGCTGGGCCGCCGCCTCGCCCAGGCCCAGCCGGGACACCTCCAGCCACCGCGGTGTGCCGCCTCCAGCGGGTCGCGCCAGCGCCTCCACCGGCCCAAGGCCGTCTCCTCCGCGCCGGGCCGCGCCACTTCGTCCACCCATGGGGCGCGTCAGATCCACGGCGGGCCCGAGCCCGTTTTGCTGCAGATCTGTGAGGTTGCCCCCAAATCTCTAAGTCCCAGATTTGTTTGTCTCTGATGCATGTTTCAAACGTGGATAACTTCTTGTGTGTAGCTCCGTTTTGCGCAAATGACATGTCCAGACGTTCATGGTGACTAGCACTACGTTTCATTCCATTGTGCCATGCATGTTTGAGATGATCTAGGTGCTTATTTTTCTGTTGCAAGAGTGCATCCCGTTATAAACTGCTGCTATGTGATGTTTTTATGCCATCTTTGCATAGTGGTAACTTTTAGCTCGTTTATCCGAATGATGCAAATGACATGTCCACGTGTTCGTCTTGCCGTGCTCTACATGTTGTTTGTGATAGGTTGCATGATAGATTTAATCTTGCCATGGTTATCCTCATTGCAAAGTGCTATGTGGCTGTTTAGTTGTTTAACTTGTTATGAGATGCCATCTTGTTGAGCTCATTGCTATCGTTGTGGATATCTCCATGATGCATGCTTGTATGTTTCGGAATCACCATCATGTGTACTTTGATGTGGTGCTTACCACTTGCCATGTTTAGTTTCGAGGTGACTTAAACTTGCTCTCACAGATGCCATGATGAAACTGCTGTTTTTAACACTTAGTGGATTTTCACTAAGTCTGGAATCTGTAATGTTCCGATGCCATGTTTGTGTGCTGTTCTAGGACAAACCATGATAGTTTTGGAGTGTCTCTTGATGGTTCCTTGTAGTATATATTGTTGTCTTTGCCATTCATGTTCTCACATGCTTATTTGAGTGGCTGTAGCACATTTAACTTTTGCTCCAAAGTTTCAATAAAATTCTGCTGTCAGGATTTTGTTGTCAAGTTCAATATGTCCAAGCTTGTTGCTATTGATCCGTGGCTCCTTTGGGGGTGCACCTTTGGACTTATTTGTTGTAGGATTGTCTAGTTTATGTTCATGCTCTTTGCCATCTTGTTTGAGTGATGTAGCTTAATTATCTTGTGCTCCGAAGTTGCTATGTTGCTGTAATTTTCAGCTTTCGCCTATTTCTTGTTTCGGGCATAACTTTTAGCCCGTAGCTCAGATTTCAGCGAGTCTTAGATGAAACTTGATTGATTTTCCGTGTAGATTCTTAATAGCCTATTGTTGTCATGTTTTGAAGTGTTTTGCTTGAGTGCTATTTTCCGTGCTCCGTGTGCTCCCTTAGTGCATCCATCATGCATCCATCATTTTTGTGTGCGCATTGCATCTTGTTGATTCTTGCCTTGTGTGATTGTATTGTTTAGAGCCGGAAGCTGAGACCGAGTACGAGTACGAGCACGAGGTTACCAACGAGGTTGAGCACGAGGACCCTTCTTACGATCCGAACGACTACTCTTCAGGCAAGATGACCGAACCCGGATACCATTACTATTTTTGCCTATTGCTAGAAGTCTCGATCTATAGTTTTGCCTCGATGCCCATGTCTTTCATGTCAGCCTCCTACTTGTAACCATGATCATGTCTAACCACCCTACCTATGCAAACCGTTGCTTGGCTCAGTACGCTTCGCTCAGCCCCTCTTATAGCGTTCTTAGTTGCAGGTGAAGTTGAAGATGCTTGCTTCATGTTGAAGTTTTTGTTGGGTTATATCACACTATATATAATGCTTAAATGAAATCATCTATATATTGGCAAGGGTGGAAGGCTAAGCCTTTTGCTTGGTGATTTGTTCCACTCATGCCGCTAGGAACCGTTTAAACCGGTGTTATGTTCCTTAATTATGCGTTCCTCACACGGTTGGCGTGTATGGGACCCCCTTGATAAACCGCTAAGTGCTAAGTCTTTTCCAGCAAGTCCCAACATTGGTACTATTCGCCTAATAACTAATAAAACTTGCATAGGGTCTTGCAAACCCGAGTTCTTAATCAACAACCCCGGGCCAGTGCTCCTCATGAGTGTTGGTCCAAACCGGGGGTTCAGCGGGGTCACCACGAGGAAACCCGAGGATTGATATAAACCTGTAGAATCGCCCATCCGTTCGTGGCCTGAGACTAGATACGCGCGGCTATTGTCAGGGTGTCGGCACGCCGGGAGGATTTGCTGGATTAGCCTTACCTTAGTCCGGAGTATCTTGAGCACGGGATTCCGAGAATACTCGGGTCTTCCCACTTTGGAGTTGCGACTCCGCGGATCGTGGGCTTGTCATGGGCCAAGTTGGAACACCCCTGCAGGGTTGTGAACTTTCGAAAGCCGTGCCCGTGTTTATGTGGCAGATGGGAGCTTGTTAATATCCGGTTGTAGATAACTTGACACAATGTTCCAATACACTACCAGCGTGTGTACCGTGACTGTCAATTTCCGAATAGGGATTCGGGAGTTGAACACGATGGGGTTATGTTTGAGGTGTTGTAGCTAGGGTCACTTCGTGATCATCTCTCGACCGAGGCACTTCTCTTCTCGCACTCTTTCACGTAAGCTAGTGCTAGTTGCTGCTGCAGACACTTATTCTTTTCTTCAGCCTTATTCTCTCCCAAGGCTTAAATAGTCTTGTTACCCGGGAACGGGATTGCTGAGTCCTCTGTGGCTCACAGTTACTTCACCACACCAGATGCAGGTCCGATGGTGAGCTATCCAGGTGATGGCACCGAGCTAGACTGGGACTATGACGAGGAGCGTAGTCGATACTATGTTCGTTATCCTGATGATTAGTAGTGGAGACTTCTACTTGGATTCGATCCGACCTGTGGATTTAAATTAAGTTTGGTATCTTGTCATTTGGATTTTACCCTTAGAGGGTTGTGATGTTTTATTGAATGATGATTTGGATATGTATTCTATTTATGTGATGTGGCGAGTGTAAGCCAACTATTTTTATGTTTTCCATCCCCATCTTTTACATGAGTTGTGCAAAGATACCACACTTGCGATCATTCCAGCATGGGGTTATGTCTCTAAGTCGTGCCTCGACACGTAGGAGATATAGTCCCATCCTGGGAATTACAAGCTTCTCCACCACCATGGACGCCACCCGGATGAGTTGTGAGTAGTCTCCCTTGGACCATGGGTCCATGACCAGTAGCTATGTGATGTTCTCCTCCCGTCCTTGTGCTTCACTAATTAGTCCTCGTGAGCTGCCCTACATGATCGAGGCACATATGTAATCCTTATGCTGTTGCTATGATGAGTTGGCTGGGATCCGATGGATTATGAGATTATGTTCAGATTGTGTTTGAGTAATATATTTGATCTACCTCTTTTATATTTATGTTCGTAAGTAATTCTTGCATGTTCTCCGTTGTTATTTATTGCTTTGGCCAAGTAGTAGGTAGTGACTCCAAGAGGGAACGTTATGCTTGATTGTGGGTTCATGCCCCTCGATGACTAGTTTGAGTGACAGAAACATGAGTCTAGGGGATGTGCTGTTGCCACAAGGGGGAAAACAACGGTGCTTGTGCCCGCGGGTGCAAGGATTGTTTACTTTACGCAAAGTTCTTTTAATGCAGTTGTCTGTTGCCTTGAGTTTACACTATGGGTGGGACTCGCAACTTAATACCAGCGAGATGTTCTGGATAGATATCTCAAGGTGGATGATTAGTAGTAGATATTGATGGATTTCGGTCTACTTACTTTGGCGTACCACCCATGCTTTGAACCTCAACCTTTCTTGCAATGTAGTCAGCATTGGTTTGCGTTCGTGGTCCTGTCAATTGCCCAGCTGTAATTCATTTACCTCACATAGCTGTTTTATCGTCTTTTGGGAGAGAGACATCACTAGTGAACATCATGGGACTCCGGTCCATATTACCATCATTGATCACATCCACTATTTACTTTCTGCGTTTACTTACTATTTGCAGCAAAACCTATCACTATTATCACTTGCGTTTGATCCTTTGTAAACGACAAGGCCGGAGGGATTGACAACCTCTCTGTACTCGTTGGGAGCAAAGTTATTTGTATCTGTGTGCAGGTCCACGTTGATTGCTAATATCTGGCGCCGTTAGCAGTTGACACCTTCTTGTTGAAACTAGGAGTCTCAGGGAAATCGATCCTTGGTATCTTTGCCAAGGGAAAACTTCCGCTACACTACATCTCAAACCTTCCACTTGGGGTAAGCAACGAGGGGCGAGAAGCCATCAAGCAAAGTTTTCTGGCGCCGTTGCCGGGGACTCCACTCTTCAGGATAGGGGAGTCGCACGCTATCTTTTACCTTTGCTTTTTAGTCTTGTTAGTTTACCTTTCAGTTTTTGCTTTAGTATCTTTTATCGAAAACCACAAAAAATTATATATTAATTATTTGCTAGTAGTCCTTTCTATTTAGTCAAGCATGTTAGGATTTGGTGCTTTGAGGGAATCAGAAGTTTTAGATTTCCATCAAAAGGATGGAGAAAATATGAAGAAGGCATGGGACAGAATTTCTGATGCACATAGGAGAATTATGCCTTGGATACCTATAAAAATTGTGCTTAGAAATTTTTACCATGGTCTTTTTAAATGGTGTAAACACTCTCTTGATATTATAGCTAAGGGAGATTTCCTAGAGTGTGATGAAGCTAGAGCTCTTGAAATTATACATGGTCTATCTAGTTACTTTGTTTATGATCATAATTTTGATACTATCATAGATAGACTTGCTACTATTGAGAAGAGAATGGATGCTCTAGACTTAATGAAGGTAGAGAAACCCAAACCCAATAAGAGAGATGTTTTGGAAATAGACAATGATTGGGAGCCTTTTGTTAGGATTAGCATCTCTAATCAAGACTTCCTTGCTTATTGTGATATTGGATCTATGGTTTCTACTATGCCAAAAATTGTTCATGATTCTTTAAAATTTAACATGGATAGATTACCATCTTATCATGAACACACTAATGGAGATATTTCTGAAATCCAGGGAAGAGTAAAAGACGTGCCAGTTAAATTCCTTAAAGGGATTGCAATGATTGATTTCTTCGTCATGGAGCCAAACCAAGGAAATATAGTGCTTGGAAGGGACTTCCTCCGAGCGGTAAAAGGCTTCATCGATATAGGTAAGGGACAAATCCACTTGAGCGGAAAGGCAAAAGGTGTGTACCCCTTTCCTAGAAGGAACAAGAGTGAACTTGTTGAGGAACCATTTGAAGCAATTTATAGCTCCGATTATTATGATGGTTATTGATTCCTCTTTGCATTATGCCTAGCTTAAAGGCATAAAAGAAAGCGCTTTTGGGAGGCAGCCCAATGAATAAATTTTATTTTGCTTTTGTTGTGTATTGATGTTGTTACTACAGTAGCATCATCATTGTATCTTTGCTTTTCAATTTTGTGCCAAGTGTAGCCTCTGATTGCAAGAAAGTTCAAAAGTTGTGACGTGCTGTCCAGGAAACAGATTCTGTCCTTGGATAGAAAAAATCGTATAAAATCACCAGATCATCTTTTTGGTCTGAATTTTTTCGAAAGCGTGCCCTATATAATTTTCTTTCGTGCGTCTGTTTTGAGTTTTTTGATTAGAGTTGCAGAAGTACCCCGAAAAAATCATTTACTACCTGCTGTTCTGTTTTTCACAGATTCTGTCCTGTTTTGCCTTTCCTTCATTTTGCAAACCTAGAGCTTGCTTTTTCTTTGCAAAAACCTTTTGGAAATCTTGAGAAACAGTAGATCTTCAAGAATATCCTTATTTCCAGCAAGGAACAATTATTTTATTAAGGGTACTAACCTCGCTAACCAGATTATGATGAGTTATGTATGAAGGGGGTTTTCAAGTGTGCGAGGGAAGATGATAAAAAGATTCAGGAGTGTCAAACGCTCAAGCTTGGGGATGCCCCCATGCACCCCCAAGAAATATTCAAGGAGACTCAAGTGTCTAAGCTTGGGGATGCCCCCGTGCATCCCCTTCTCCATCAACATTATCAGTTCGTGTTTCGTTCCACTATATTTTAATCACTTCATGTGTTATGTGCTATGCTTGGAGCGTCTTGCTTTTAGTTTTCCTTTTTTAGTTTTCTTTAGATTTTCATAACGAGTCGGAACTCAGCTTTCTTTATGTGGGAGAGAAACACTCTCCACTTCTACCTAGAACATAACATAGAATTTTCATGTCTATCTTTGTTGTGTGTGTTCTTTGTCTTTCAATAGCTACTATCATGCTTAGCTCTTAACTTTCATGCTTATCTTTCTAAAGAGCTTTTGTTTAGTTGGTTGCTTGAACTCTCTTTATTTAGCATGATTATCTTATTAAGAGAGTTTGCTTCCGTTGCATTGGTTGATATGTCTATGATAAAGATGCTACGTGCATAATGGCGCTTAGTAGTTCATGTTTTCTTATGGTTAGTCTCAAATAGCTGGGGGGTTCCCAATGTGTTATTGGAGTACCAACATGATTTGTTTGCCTATGATGTGGTATGGTTTAGTAATATCTTCCTTCAAGAATTTATTTTGATTGACTTGGCGTATGCTCACGCATATTTAAGACTGTAAAGAAAGTCTGTCAAGCCTTGATGATCTTTTGTTTCTGAGTAGCGATATAACTTCCATGCATGATTGAATGTTTCTTTGTCTCTCTGCATGATTATGACCGTCATTGCTCTCTTAGTTGGTCGCTCCCAGTCTTTTGCTAACCTCCACCTGTACTAAGCGGACTGACTGCTTGTGCATCCAAATCCTTTAAACCAGTTATGCCATATGAGTCCAGGCGCATTGTCTTTTGTATGATTGTGATATCGTTTATTCTGAAATGATTGTATCTAGTCATCACTTAAACCTTGAAGGTGCCCTTGCATTTATGTTTTGCATCACTAAAGGGGGCAAGCTAGATATCACTTTATCATATTTGCACATCATGTTCATTGCAAATCTTTTCGATGTTTCAGTTTCATATTGTAAAACTTTCAGTCATTTGTGATTTTCTCTTGAGGCAACTTAATTACTTTAGAATCATTGTCTCAGTAAGCTTTTGTCATATGACTATGAGAAAGTCCTATATGGTTAATAGCATGTCACCACAGAAATTATTCTTGTTATCATTTACCTACTCGAGGACGAGCAGCAATTAAGCTTGGGGATGTTGATACGTCCAAAACGTATCTATAATTTCTTCTTGCTCCATGCCACTTTTGGGTGATATTGCTATGATATTCATACACTTCCATACACTTTTGATCATATTTGGACTAACTTACTAATCCAGTGCACCCCAGTGCCAGTTTCTGTTTTCGGCTATTTTTGTATTTCAGGTTTTCACGTTTCGAGAACTGCCCAGAAAAATCCAGAAAAATTATATATAAAATCAGCGATCCGGAAACAACACTGCGTCCGAAGGGCAGCCTGGGGGGCCACAGGGGCTCCAGGCGCCCTGTGGGCGCCCCCCCCCCCCCCCTTGGGCCGCGCCGGGGGGGCGCCTGGGCCCCCCGAGGCTCCCCCGGTGCCCTACTTTGGCATATATTTAAAAGGACCCTCCGAAACCCTCAGAGGAGGAACTCTTTTCGCGATCCCATCTCTGTTCCGCCGCCGCCGCCGCTTCCAAGATCGGGAGCACCAGGAGAACTCTTCCCGGCACCCTGCCGGAGGGGAGGATCACCACCGGGAGCTTCTCCACCACCATGGACGCCTCCCGGATGACTCGTGAGTAGTCTCCCTTGGACCATGAGTCCATGACCAGTAGCTATGTGATGTTCTCCTCCCGTTCTTGTGCTTCACTAATTAATCCTCGTGAGCTGCCCTACATGATCGAGGCACCTATGTAATCCTTATGCTGTTGCTATGTTGAGTTTGCTGGGATCCGATGGATTATGAAATTATGTTCAGATTGATCTTGAGTAATATATTTGATTCACCTCTTTTATATTTTAGTTCATAAGTAATTCTTGCATGTTCTCCGTTGTTATTTATTGCTTTGGCCGAGTAGTAGGTAGTGACTCCAAGAGGGAACGTTATGCTCGATTGTGGGTTCATGCCCCTCGATGACTAGCTTGAGTGACAGAAACATGAGTCTAGGGGATGTGCTGTTGCCACAAGGGGGAAAACAACGGTGCTTGTGCCCGCGGGTGCAAGGATTGTTTACTTTACGCAAAGTTCTTTTAATGCAGTTGTCTGTTGCATTGAGTTTACACTATGGGTGGGACTCGCAACTTAATACCAGCGAGATGTTCTGGATAGATATCTCAAGGTGGATGATTAGTAGTAGATATTGATGGATTTCGGTCTACTTACTTTGGCGTACTGCCCATGCTTTGAACCTCAACCTTTCTTGCAATGTAGTCAGCATTGGTTTGCGTTCGTGGTCCTGTCAATTGCCCAGCTGTAATTTGTTTACCTCACATAGCTGTTTTATCGTCTTTTGGGAGAGAGACATCACTAGTGAACATCATGAGACTCCGGTCCATATTACCATCATTGATCACATCCACTATTTACTTTTCGTTATTATTTACTATTGCAAAAACTATCTATCACTACTATCATTGCTTTTAACCCTTTGTGAACTACAAGGCCGGAGAGATTGACAACCTCTCTGTACTCGTGGGGAGCAAAGTTATTTGTATCTGTGTGCAGGTCCACGTTGATTTCTAATTGCGCCGTTAGCAATTGACACCTACTTCTTGAACCTAGGAGTCTCTGGGGATTCGATCCTTGGCATCTTTGCTAAGGGAAAACACTTCTACTTACTGCATCTTACACCTTCCACTTGGGGTAACCAACGAGGGGTTCGAGGCCCATCAAGGAGTATTTTCTGGCGCCGTTGCCGGGGACTCCACTCTTCAGGATAGGGGAGTTGAATGCTATCTTTTACCTTGGCTTTTTAGTCTTGTTAGTTTACCTTTTCAGTTTTGCTTTCTGTACCTTTTTATCGAAAATCACAAAAATAGTTATCTTGCTTGCTTGCTACTATGGGTTCTACAGAGAACACCAAGTTGTGTGACTTCACTAGTCACAAAAACGATGACTTTATCAGCACACCTATTACTACACCTGCCACTTCAGCACCTTCATATGAAATTAAACCTGCTTTACTTAACTTAGTCATGAGAGAACGATTCTCCGGTGCTGGAGATGATGCTGCTTTACACTTGAACAACTTTGTAGAACTTTGTGATATGCAAAAGTACCAAGAAATAGATGGTAATATTGTTAAGCTTAAGCTTTTTCCTTTCTCCTTGAGAGGAGGAGCTAAAATTTGGTTTCAGTCTTTGCCTAGAAATAGCATAGATTCATGGGACAAGTGCAAAGATGCTTTTATCGGAAAATACTATCCACCTGCTAAAATTATCCAACTTAGAAGTAACATCATGAATTTTAAACAATTGGATAATGAACACGTTGCCCAAGCTTGGGAACGTATGAAGTCTCTTATCAAGAACTGCCCTACTCACGGTTTGACTACTTGGATGGTTATCCAAACTTTTTATACAGGCTTGAACTTTACCTCGCGGAACTTGTTAGACTCGGCCGCGGGAGGAACTTTTATGTCGACTACACTTGGTGCTGCCACAAAGCTTCTCGAAGAGATGATGACCAACTATTCCCAATGGCACACCGAACGCGCTCCAACAGGTAGGAAGGTAAACTCTGTCGAGGAGATTTCCTCCCTTAATGAAAAAGTTGACTTGATCATGTCTCTACTTTCGAAGCAATCTACTATTGATCCTCGTGATGTTCCTTTAAATTCTTTGATTGCTCGAGAACAAGTAGATGTGAACTTTATCTCTAGAAACAATTTTAACAACAATGCTTATATGAGTAACTTTGGTAACAATCCTAGACCGTTCCCCTCTAACTCTTATGGGAACAACAATGCTTATCCTAGTACCAAGAACTCCAATACTGAACTAGAGACCATGCTTAGAGATTTCATCACTACCCAAAAAGCCTTTAATAAGAATGTAGAAGAGAAACTACATAAACTAGATGATCTTTCTTTTAAGGTAGACCACTTAGCCAATGAGGTAAAATTGCTAAAAGTTGAAACTTCTCCTCTTAAGGAGAGGGAAGTCATCCCTATTAATGCTACTCAAGTACAAATTAATGAAAATATCAGGATGATGGCTAAGCTAAAAGAAAGATGGGCTAGAGAAAGGGAGGAAGAGGAAAGAATTATGAGCCTTCCTACCCACCACAATGTTGCTACTATCCAAGTTATTGAGGATGTTCACACTCTTAGCACCCAATGTACTCCTGGTCCCAATGGACCTATTAATGAAGATGCTATAGAAACTACCAACCAAGTGAACCTTAAGGACACCACTACCACTTTACTTGATGCTCGTGACCTTGATTTTGATAATTGCACTCTTACCGAAGTTATTGATTTCCTTCACAAGATGTCTAGAGATCCCCGCACTAGCACGCTTAACCTTGCCTTCACAGAGCATGTCACTAATGCTCTCATCAAAGCTAGGGAGGAGAAACTTAGAGTAGAAGCCTCCATACCTAGAAAGCTAGAAGATGGTTGGGATCCTATGATAAAAAAATATTTGAATGACTTCTCTTGTTATGCATTATGTGATGTTGGTGCTAGTACCTCTGTTATGCCCAAAAGGATATATGATATGCTTAACTTGAAACCTTATGATTCTTGTTCTTTTGGTGTTCGTCTCGTTGATTCTTCCATAAAGAAACCTTTGGGGAGGATCGACGATGTTCTTATTGTTGTCAATGATAATTATGTTCCCGTTGATTTTACTATTATGGATATTGAATGTGATCCTTCATGTCCAATTATTTTGGGACGTCCCTTTTTGCGCACCGTTGGTGCTGTCATTGACATGAAAGAGGGTAATATAAAATTTCAGTTTCCTCTCAAGAAAGGGATGGAACACTTCCCTCGTAAGAAGGTCAAGTTACCTTTTGAGTCCGTTGTACGGGCTAGCTATTCTTTTACTCTTGATAAAACTTGATCTATGCATTATGCCTAGCTTAAAGGCATAAAAGAAAGCGCTTTTGGGAGGCAGCCCACATGAAAATAAATTTTGCTTTTGTTGTGTCTTTATGTTGTTTACTGCTGTAGCATCATCATTGTATCTTTGCTTTTCACATTTGTGCCAAGTATAGCCTCTGATTGCTCGAAAGTTCAAAAGTTGTGAGGTGCTGTCCAGGAAACAGATTCTGTCCTTGGATAGAAAAATTCGTATAAAATCACCAGATCATCTTTTTGGTCTGAGTTTTTTCGACAGCGTTCTCTATATCATTGTCTTTCGTGCGTCAGTTCTGAGTTTTTTGATTTGAGTTGCAGAAGTATCCCGAACAGATCAATTACTGCCTGCTGTTCTGTTTTTCACAGATTCTGTCCTGTTTTGCCTTACCTTCACTTTGCAAATTAACAACTTGCTTTTTCTTTGCAAAAACCTTTTGGCAATCTTGAGAAACAGTAGAACTTCAAGAATATCCTTATTTCCAGCAAGGTATAATTATTTTATTAAGGGTACTAACCTTGCTAATCAGATTATGATGAGTTATGTATGAAGGGAGTTTTCAAGTGTGCGAGGGAAGATGATAAAAAGATTCAGGAGTGTCAAGCGCTCAAGCTTGGGGATGCCCCCGTGCACCCCCAAGAAATATTCAAGGAGACTCAAGCGTCTAAGCTTGGGGATGCCCCCGTGCATCCCCTTCTCCATCAACACTATCAGTTCGTCTTTCGTTTCGCTATATTTTTATCACTTCATGTGTTATGTGCTATGCTTGGAGCGTCTTGCTTTTAGTTTTCTTTTTAGTTTTTCATAACGAGTCGGAACCCAGCATTCCTTTATGTGGGGGAGAAACACGCTCCACCTCTACCTAGAACATTACATAGAATTTTCATGTCTATCTATGCTGTGTGTGTTCTTTGTCTTTTAATAGCTACTATCGTGCTCTGCTCTTAGTATTCATGCTTATCTTTTCAAGAGCTTTTATTTAGTTGGTTGCTTGAACTCTCTTTAATTACCATGCTCACCTTATTAAGAGAGTTTTCTTCCGTTGTATGGGTTAATGTGTCTATGATAAAGATGCTACTTTCATGATGGTGCTTAGTAGTTCAGGTTTTCTTTTGGTTAATCTCAAATAGCTCGGGGGTTCCCAATGTGTTATTGGAGTACCAACTTGGTTTGTTTGCCTATGATGTGGTATGGTTTAGTAATATCTTCCTTCGAGAATTTATTTTGATTGACTTGGCGTATGCTCACGCATATTCAAGACTGTAAAGAAAGTCTGTCAAGCCTTGATGATCTTTTATTTCTGAGTAGCGATATAACTACCATGCCTGATTCAATATTGCTTTGTCGCTCTGCATGATTATGACCGTCATTGCTCTCTTAGTTGGTCGCTCCCAGTCTTTTGCTAACCTCCACCAATACTAAGCAAACTAACCATGCAATACATAGCTCATGGGAAAGTAGCCTAAAAACTATTGTGGTAAAGAATATGTTGCCTATGTATCTTATTTCTTATAAGTTGCTTGCTGAGCGGTAACCATGTTTCTGGGGACGCAATCAACTGTCACACTTTTGTTGAATATCATGTGAGTTGCTATGCATGTTCGTCTTGTCTGAAGTAAGGGTGATTTACCGTGGGTTGAATAACTATGCATATTGTTAGAGAAGAACATTGGGCCGCCAACCAAAGCCATGCATCATGGTGGAAGTTTTAGCTTGGACCTTAATCCTCAATCTCTCATGAGAATATGCTTATGCATTAAAGATGAGTCCATCATCTATTTTCTATGTTGTCCCGGTATGGATGTCCTCAAGTTGAGATCTATCAAAAATGAGAAATCAAATGCGATCTATCTCCTTGGACCTTTGTACAGGTGGCATAGAGGTACCCCTTTGTGACACTTGGTTAAAACATATGTAATGCAATGATAACCCACGGGGATCCGAGCTAATTAGGACAAGGAGCGAGCACTATTGGTATTCGATGCATGAGGCTTGCAACTTATAGGATGTTTTATGCATGACACATATGAAGTACTACTACCGTTGACACAATTGCTTCCATGTTTTCAAATTAAAAAGCTTTAGCACTTAACCTTTCTTTTACCTTTATGTTGAAGCACCAACTACTGAGAGCATGATTGTCATTCTGAGTGTAATGTTGATACGTCCAAAACGTATCTATAATTTCTGCTTGCTCCATGCCACTTTTGGGTGATATAGCTATGATATTCATACACTTCCATACACTTTTAATCATATTTGGACTAACTTACTAATCCAGTGCACCCCAGTGCCAGTTTCTGTTTTCGGCTGTTTTTGTATTTCAGGTTTTCACGTTTCGATAACTGCCCAGAAAAATCCATAAAAATTATATAAAAAATCAGCGATCCGGAAACAACACTGCGTCCGAATGGCAGCCTGGGGGGCCACAGGGGCTCCAGGCGCCCTGTGGGCGCCACCCCCCCCCCCCCCGGGGCCGCACCGGGGGGGCGCCTGGGCCCCCCGAGGCTCCCTCGGTGCCCTACTTTGGCATATATTTAAAGGACCCTCCGAAACCCTCTGAGGAGGAACTCTTTTCGCGATCCCATCTCTGTCCCGCCGCCGCCGCCGCTTCCAAGATTGGGAGCACCAGGAGAACTCTTCCCGGCACCCTGCCGGAGGGGAGGATCACCACCGGGAGCTTCTCCAGCACCATGGACGCCTCCCGGATGACTCGTGAGTAGTCTCCCTTGGACCATGAGTCCATGACCAGTAGCTATGTGATGTTCTCCTCCCGTTCTTGTGCTTCACTAATTAGTCCTCGTGAGCTGCCCTACATGATCGAGGCACCTATGTAATCCTTATGCTGTTGCTATGTTGAGTTTGCTGGGATCCGATGGATTATGAGATTATGTTCAGATTGATCTTGAGAATATATTTGATTCACCTCTTTTATATTTTAGTTCATAAGTAATTCTTGCATGTTCTCCGTTGTTACTTATTGCTTTGGCCGAGTAGTAGGTAGTGACTCCAAGAGGAAACGTTATGCTTGATTGTGGGTTCATGCCCCTCGATGACTAGCTTGAGTGACAGAAACATGAGTCTAGGGGATGTGTTGTTGCCACAAGGGGGAAAACAACGGTGCTTGTGCCCGCGGGTGCAAGGATTGTTTACTTTACGCAAAGTTCTTTTAATGCAGTTGTCTGTTGCATTGAGTTTACACTATGGGTGGGACTCGCAACTTAATACCAGCGAGATGTTCTGGATAGATATCTCAAGGTGGATGATTAGTAGTAGATATTGATGGATTTCGGTGTACTTACTTTGGCATACCGCCCATGCTTTGAACCTCAACCTTTCTTGCAATGTAGTCAGCATTGGTTTGCGTTCGTGGTCCTGTCAATTGCCCAGCTGTAATTTGTTTACCTCACATAGCTGTTTTATCGTCTTTTGGGGGAGAGACATCACTAGTGAACATCATGAGACTCCGGTCCATATTACCATCATTGATCACATCCACTATTTACTTTTCGTTATTATTTACTATTGCAAAAACTATCTATCACTACTATCATTGCTTTTAACCCTTTGTGAACTACAAGGCCGGAGAGATTGACAACCTCTCTGTACTCGTTGGGAGCAAAGTTATTTGTATCTGTGTGCAGGTCCACGTTGATTGCTAATTGTGCCTTTAGCAATTGACACCTACTTGTTGAACCTAGGAGTCTCTGGGGATTCGATCCTTGGCATCTTTGCTAAGGGAAAACACTTCTACTTACTGCATCTTACACCTTCCACTTGGGGTAACCAACGAGGGGTTCGAGGCCCATCAAGGAGTATTTTCTGGCGCCGTTGCCGGGGACTCCACTCTTCAGGATAGGGGAGTTGCATGCTATCTTTTACCTTTGCTTTTTAGTCTTGTTAGTTTACCTTTCATTTTTGCTTTAGTACCTTTTTATCGAAAATCACAAAAAATAGTTATCTTGCTTGCTTGCTACTATGGGTTCCACCGAGAACACCAAGTTGTGTGACTTCACTAGTCACAACAACGATGACTTTATCAGCACACCTATCACTACACCTGCCACTTCAGCACCTTCATATGAAATTAAACCTGCTTTACTTAACTTAGTTATGAAGGAACAATTCTCCGGTGCTGGAGATGATGCTGCTTTACACTTGAACAACTTTGTAGAACTTTGTGATATGCAAAAGTACCAAGAAATAGATGGTAATATTGTTAAGCTTAAGCTTTTTCCTTTCTCCTTGAGAGGAGGAGCTAAAATTTGGTTTCAGTCTTTGCCTAGAAATAGCATAGATTCATGGGACAAGTGCAAAGATGCTTTTATCGGAAAATACTATCCACCTGCTAAAATTATCCAACTTAGAAGTAACATCATGAATTTTAAACAATTGGATAATGAACACGTTACCCAAGCTTGGGAACGTATGAAGTCTCTTATCAAGAACTGCCCTACTCACGGTTTGACTACTTGGATGGTTATCCAAACTTTTTATGCAGGCTTGAACTTTACCTCGCGGAACTTGTTAGACTCGACCGCGGGAGGAACTTTTATGTCGACTACACTTGGTGCTGCCACAAAGCTTCTCGATGAGATGATGACCAACTATTCCCAATGGCACACCGAACGCGCTCCAACAGGTAGGAAGGTAAACTCTGTCGAGGAATTTCCTCCCTTAATGAAAAAGTTGACTTGATCATGTCTCTACTTTCGAAGCAATCTACTGTTGATCCTCGTGATGTTCCTTTAAATTCTTTGATTGCTCAAGAACAAGTAGATGTGAACTTTATCTCTAGAAACAATTTTAACAACAATGCTTATAGGAGTAACTTTGGTAACAATCCTAGACTGTTCCCCTCTAACTCTTATGGGAACAACAATGCTTATCCTAGTACCAAGAACTCCAATACTGAACTAGAGACCATGCTTAGAGGTTTCATCACTACCCAAAAAGCCTTTAATAAGAATGTAGAAGAGAAACTACATAAACTAGATGATCTTTCTTTTAAGGTAGACCACTTAGCCAATGAGGTAAAATTGCTAAAAATTGAAACCTCTCCTCTTAAGGAGAGGGAAGTCATCCCTATTAATGCTACTCAAGTACAAATTAATGAAAATATTAGGATGATGGCTAAGCTAAAAGAAAGATGGGCTAGAGAAAGGGAGGAAGAGGAAAGAATTAAGAGCCTTCCTACCCACCACACTGTTGCTACTATCCAAGTTATTGAGGATGTTCACACTCTTAGCACCCAATGTACTCCTGGTCCCAATGGACCTATTAATGGTGATGCTATAGAAACTACCAAACAAGAGAACCTTAAGGACACCACTACCACTTTACTTGATGCTCGTGACCTTGATTTTGATAATTGCACTCTTACCGAAGTTATTGATTTCCTTCACAAGATGTCTAGAGATCCCTGCACTAGCACGCTTAACCTTGCCTTCACAGAGCATATCACTAATGCTCTCATCAAAGCTAGGGAGGAGAAACTTAGAGTAGAAGCCTCCATACCTAGAAAGCTAGAAGATGGTTGGGATCCTATGATAAAAATTTATTTGAATGACTTCTCTTGTTATGCATTATGTGATGTTGGTGCTAGTACCTCTGTTATGCCCAAAAGGATATATGATATGCTTAAATTGTAACCTTTTGATTCTTGTTCTTTTGGTGTTCGTCTCGTTGATTCTTCCATAAAGAAACCTTTGGGGAGGATCGACGATGTTCTTATTGTTGTCAATGATAATTATGTGCCCGTTGATTTTACTATTATGGATATTGAATGTGATCCTTCATGTCCAATTATTTTGGGACGTCCCTTTTTGCGCACCGTTGGTGCTGTCATTGACATGAAAGAGGGTAATATAAAATTTCAGTTTCCTCTAAAGAAAGGGATGGAACACTTCCCTCGTAAGAAGGTCAAGTTACCTTTTGAGTCCGTTGTACGGGCTAGCTATTCTTTTACTCTTGATAAAACTTGATCTATGCATTATGCCTAGCTTAAAGGCATAAAAGAAAGCGCTTTTGGGAGGCAGCCCACATGAATAAAGTTTTTGTTTTTGTTGTGTCTTGATGTTGTTTACTGCTGTAGCATCATCATTGTATCTTTGATTTTCATATTTGTGCCAAGTATAGCCTCTGATTGCTAGAAAGTTCAAAAGTTGTGAGGTGCTGTCCAGGAAACAGATTCTGTCCTTGGATAGAAAAATTCGTATAAAATCACAAGATCATCTTTTTGGTCTGAATTTTTTCTACAGCGTTCTCTATATAATTTTCTTTCGTGTGTCAGTTCTGAGTTTTTTGATTTGAGTTGCAGAAGTATCCCGAACAGATCAATTACTGCCTGATGTTCTGTTTTTCACAGATTCTGTCCTGTTTTGCCTTACCTTCACTTTGCAAATTAAGAACTTGCTTTTTCTTTGCAAAAACCTTTGGGAAATCTTGAGAAACAGTAGAACTTCAAGAATATCCTTATTTCCAGCAAGTTATGATTATTTTATTAAGGGTACTAACCTCGCTAATCAGATTATGATGATTTATGTATGAAGGGAGTTTTCAAGTGTGCGAGGGAACATGATAAAAAGATTCAAGAGTGTCAAGCGCTCAAGCTTGGGGATGCCCCCGTGCACCCCCAAGAAATATTCAAGGAGACTCAAGCGTCTAAGCTTGGGGATGCCCCCGTGCATCCCCTTCTCCATCAACATTATCAGTTCGTCTTTCGTTTCGCTATATTTTTATCACTTCATGTGTTATGTGCTATGCTTGGAGCGTCTTGCTTTTAGTTTTCTTTTTAGTTTTTCATAACGAGTCGGAACCCAGCATTCCTTTATGTGGGAGAGAAACACGCTCCACCTCTACCTAGAACATTACATAGAATTTTCATGTCTATCTATGATGTGTGTGTTCTTTGTCTTTTAATAGCTACTGTAATGCTCTGCTCCTAGTATTCATGCTTATCTTTTCAAGAGCTTTCATTTAGTTGGTTGCTTGAACTCTCTTTAATTACCATGCTCATCTTATTAAGAGAGTTTGCTTCCGTTGCATGGGTTAATGTGTCTATGATAAAGATGCTACTTTGATGATGGTGCTTAGTAGTTCAGGTTTTCTTTTGGTTAATCTCAAATAGCTGGGGGTTCCCAATCTGTAATTGGAGTACCAACTTGGTTTGTTTGCCTATGATGTGGTATGGTTTAGTAATATCTTCCTTCGAGAATTTATTTTGATTGACTTGGCGTATGCTCACGCACATTCAAGACTGTAAAGAAAGTCTGTCAAGCCTTGATGATCTTTTATTTCTGAGTAGCGATATAACTACCATGCCTGATTCAATATTGCTTTGTCGCTCTGCATGATTATGACCGTCATTGCTCTCTTAGTTGGTCGCTCCCAGTCTTTTGCTAACCTCCACCTGCACTAAGCAAACTAACCATGCAATACATAGCTCATGGGAAAGTAGCCTAAAAACTATTGTGGTACAGAATATGTTGCCTATGTATCTTATTTCTTATAAGTTGCTTGCTGAGCGGTAACCATGTTTCTGGGGACGCCATCAACTGTCACACTTTTGTTGAATATCATGTGAGTTGCTATGCATGTTCGTCTTGTCTGAAGTAAGGGTGATTTACCGTGGGTTGAATAACTATGCGTATTGTTAGAGAAGAACATTGGGCCGCCAACCAAAGCCATGCATCATGGTGGAAGTTTTAGCATGGACCTTAATCCTCAATCTCTCATGAGAATATGCTTATGCATTAAAGAGGAGTCCATCATCTATTTTCTATGTTGTCCCGGTATGGATGTCCTCAAGTTGAGATCTATCAAAAACGAGAAATCAAATGCGATCTATCTCGTTGGACCTTTGTATAGGTGGCATAGAGGTACCCCTTTGTGACACTTGGTTAAAACATATGCAATGCAATGATAACCCATGGGGATCCGAGCTAATTAGGACAAGGAGCGAGCACTATTGGTATTCGATGCATGAGGCTTGCAACTTATAGGATGTTTTATGCATGACACATATGAAGTACTACTACCGTTGACACAATTGCTTCCATGTTTTCAAACTAAAAAGCTTTAGCACTTAACCTTTCTTTTACCTTTACGTTGAAGAACCAACTACTGAGAGCATGATTGTCATTCTGAGTGTAATGTGCATTGTCCCAAAGTAGCATTGTCTTTTGCATGATTGTGATATCGTTTATTCTTAAATGATTGTATCTAGTCATCACTTAAACCTTGAAGGTGCCCTTGCATTTATGTTTTGCATCACTAAAGGGGGCAAGCTAGATATCACTTTATCATATTTGCACATCAGGTTCATTGCAAATCTTTTTGATGTTTCAGTTTCATATTGTAAAACTTCCAGTCATTTGTGATTCTCTCTTGAGACAACTTAAGTACTTTAGAATCATTGTCTCAGTAAGCTTTTGTCATATGACTATGAGAAAGTCCAATATGGTTAATAGCATGTCACCACAGAAATTATTCGTGTTATCATTTACCTACTCGAGGACGAGCAGGAATTAAGCTTGGGGATGTTGATACGTCCAAAACGTATCTATAATTTATGCTTGCTCCATGCCACTTTTGGGTGATATTGCTATGATATTCATACACTTCCATACACTTTTGATCATATTTGGACTAACTTACTAATCCAGTGCACCCCAGTGCCAGTTTCTGCTTTCGGCTGTTTTTGTATTTCAGGTTTTCACGTTTCGAGAACTGCCCAGAAAAATCCAGAAAAATTATATAAAAAATCAGCGATCCGGAAACAACACTGCGTCCGAAGGGCAGCCTGGGGGGGCCACAGGGGCTCCAGGCGCCCTGTGGGCGCCCCCCCCTGGGCCGCGCCGGGGGGGCGCCTGGGCCCCCCGAGGCTCCCTCGGTGCCCTACTTTGGCATATATTTAAAGGACCCTCCGAAACCCTCAGAGGAGGAACTCTTTTCGCGATCCCATCTCTGTTCCGCCGCCGCCGCGGCTTCCAAGATCGGGAGCACCAGGAGAACTCTTCCCGGCACCCTGCCGGAGGGGAGGATCACCACCGGGAGCTTCTCCAGCACCATGGACGCCTCCCGGATGACTCGTGAGTAGTCTCCCTTGGACCATGAGTCCATGACCAGTAGCTATGTGATGTTCTCCTCCCGTTCTTGTGCTTCACTAATTAGTCCTCGTGAGCTGCCCTACATGATCGAGGCACCTATGTAATCCTTATGCTGTTGCTATGTTGAGTTTGCTGGGATCCGATGGATTATGAGATTATGTTTAGATTGATCTTGAGTAATATATTTGATTCACCTCTTTTATATTTTAGTTCATAAGTAATTCTTGCATGTTCTCCGTTGTTACTTATTGCTTTGGCCGAGTAGTAGGTAGTGACTCCAAGAGGGAACGTTATGCTTGATTGTGGGTTCATGCCCCTCGATGACTAGCTTGAGTGACAGAAACATGAGTCTAGGGGATGTGTTGTTGCCACAAGGGGGAAAACAACGGTGCTTGTGCCCGCGGGTGCAAGGATTGTTTACTTTACGCAAAGTTCTTTTATTGCAGTTGTCTGTTGCATTGAGTTTACACTATGGGTGGGACTCGCAACTTAATACCAGCGAGATGCTCTGGATAGATATCTCAAGGTGGATGATTAGTAGTAGATATTGATGGATTTTGGTCTACTTACTTTGGCGTACCGCACATGCTTTGAACCTCAACCTTTCTTGCAATGTAGTCAGCATTGGTTTGCGTTCGTGGTCCTGTCAATTGCCCAGCTGTAATTTGTTTACCTCACATAGTTGTTTTATCGTCTTTTCGGAGAGAGACATCACTAGTGAACATCATGAGACTCCGGTCCATATTACCATCATTGATCACATCCACTATTTACTTTTCGTTATTATTTACTATTGCAAAAACTATCTATCACTATTATCATTGCTTTTAACCCTTTGTGAACTACAAGGCCGGAGAGATTGACAACCTCTCTGTACTCGTTGGGAGCAAAGTTATTTGTATCTGTGTGCAGGTCCACGTTGATTGGTAATTGCGCCGTTAGCAATTGACACCTACTTGTTGAACCTAGGAGTCTCTGGGGATTCGATCCTTGGCATCTTTGCTAAGGGAAAACACTTCTACTTACTGCATCTTACACCTTCCACTTGGGGTAACCAACTTGGGGTTCGAGGCCCATCAAATGTGCATTGTCCCAAAGTAGCATTGTCTTTTGTATGATTGTGATATCGTTTATTCTGAAATGATTGTATCTAGTCATCACTTAAACCTTGAAGGTGCCCTTGCATTTATGTTTTGCATCACTAAAGGGGGCAAGCTAGATATCACTTTATCATATTTGCACATCATGTTCATTGCAAATCTTTTTGATGTTTCAGTTTCATATTGTAAAACTTTCAGTCATTTGTGATTTTCTCTTGAGGCAACTTAATTACTTTAGAATCATTGTCTCAGTAAGCTTTTTTCATATGACTATGAGAAAGTCCTATATGGTTAATTGCATGTCACCACAGAAATTATTCTTGTTATCATTTACCTACTCGAGGACGAGCAGGAATTAAGCTTGGGGATGTTGATACGTCCAAAACGTATCTATAATTTCTTCTTGCTCCATGCCACTTTTGGGTGATATTGCTATGATATTCATACACTTCCATACACTTTTGATCATATTTGGACTAACTTACTAATCCAGTGCACCCCAGTGCCAGTTTCTGTTTTCGGCTATTTTTGTATTTCAGGTTTTCACGTTTCGAGAATTGCCCAGAAAAATTATATAAAAAATCAGCGATTCGGAAACAACACTGCGTCCGAAGGGCAGCCTGGGGGGCCACAGGGGCTCCAGGCGCCCTGTGGGCGCCCCCCCCCCCCCCCGGGCCGCGCCGGGGGGGCGCCTGGGCCCCCCGAGGCTCCCCCGGTGCCCTACTTTGGCATATATTTAAAAGGACCCTCCGAAACCATCAGAGGAGGAACTCTTTTCGCGATCCCATCTCTGTTCCATCGCCGCCGCCTCTTCCAAGATCGGGAGCACCAGGAGAACTCTTCCCGGCACCCTGCCGGAGGGGAGGATCACCACCGGGAGCTTCTCCACCACCATGGACGCCTCCCGGATGACTCGTGAGTAGTCTCCCTTGGACCATGAGTCCATGACCAGTAGCTATGTGATGTTCTCCTCCCGTTCTTGTGCTTCACTAATTAGTCCTCGTGAGCTGCCCTACATGATCGAGGCACCTATGTAATCCTTATGTTGTTGCTATGTTGAGTTTGCTGGGATCCGATGGATTATGAGATTATGTTCAGATTGATCTTGAGTAATATATTTGATTCACCTCTTTTATATTTTAGTACATAAGTAATTCTTGCATGTTCTCCGTTGTTATTTATTGCTTTGGCCGAGTAGTAGGTAGTGACTCCAAGAGGGAACGTTATGCTCGATTGTGGGTTCATGACCCTCGATGACTAGCTTGAGTGACAGAAACATGAGTCTAGGGGATGTGATGTTGCCATAAGGGGGAAAACAACGGTGCTTGTGCCCGCGGGTGCAAGGATTGTTTACTTTACGCAAAGTTCTTTTAATGCAGTTGTCTGTTGCATTGAGTTTACACTATGGGTGGGACTCGCAACTTAATACCAGCGAGATGTTTTGGATAGATATCTCAAGGTGGATGATTAGTAGTAGATATTGATGGATTTCGGTCTACTTACTTTGGCGTACCGCCCATGCTTTGAACATCAACCTTTCTTGCAATGTAGTCAGCATTGGTTTGCGTTCGTGGTCCTGTCAATTGCCCAGCTGTAATTTGTTTACCTCACATAGCTGTTTTATCGTCTTTTTGGAGAGAGACATCACTAGTGAACATCATGAGACTCCGGTCCATATTACCATCATTGATCACATCCACTATTTACTTTTCATTATTATTTAATATTGCAAAAACTATCTATCACTACTATCATTGCTTTTAACCCTTTGTGAACTACAAGGCCGGAGAGATTGACAACCTCTCTGTACTCGTTGGGAGCAAAGTTATTTGTATCTGTGTGCAGGTCCACGTTGATTGGTAATTGCGCCGTTAGCAATTGACACCTACTTGTTGAACCTAGGAGTCTCTGGGGATTCGATCCTTGGCATCTTTGCTAAGGGAAAACACTTCTACTTACTGCATCTTACACCTTCCACTTGGGGTAACCAACGAGGGGTTCGAGGCCCATCAATATGTATTTGACATACATGAAAGCAATATCCATATAATTCATCGATGAACATGCTAATCTAACTGATGGGTCTTGTCCGTCACATCATTCTCCTAATGATGTGACCCCTTTATCAAATTACAACTCATGTCCATGGTTAGCAAACCTTAACCATCTTTGATCAACGATCTAGTCAAGTAGAGGCTCACTAGGGACTCAGTGTTTTGTCTATGTATTCACACATTTATTAAGGTTTCCGGTCCATACAATTTTGGCATGAATAATAAACATTTATCATGATATAAGGAAATATAAAATAACAACTTTATTATTGCCTCTAGGGCATATTTGCTTCACTAGAGGGCTCGCAGCTCTCAAGAGCAATAGGTGGAGCGTACTAGACTTAGATTCGAGTGATGCTAAATCATTGTCTAATTTTTTAGCTCTGTGTTTTCTCTCCATCAATTTTAAACTCAAACCACTCAAGAGAGAGAGCGCTCACACAATCTTCTTGGAATCACACGGAGCATTCAACATACAAGTTGGATCGGGGTGGCTATTTATAGCCCCAGCCTTCCCTGATGGGAAATGAACATTTTCCACACAAGGTCCAACCAATGGCCAACCGACATGTTCTCAACGGTCGGATTTCGAGCACAAAGGTAACATTACTTGAGGAACAAGTAATGCTAACTCCTCGGTCCGAATCAAATCTCTCGCTGCGAAGAAGAACACCATCTCTGGTTCGCGAGTATTTATTTGGAACACAAAGAGATTTCTCTAAACTCACATAGGATTCAGATTTAGCATTAGATAATTGTAAGTTTCGAACACTATACCCCTCTTAATAGTACAGTGGCCCTATGACGCGATAAACAGAAAGAAGAACAATGAAACAAATGATACGTCTTCGCTTTGTCTTCAAATTCTCGGCTACAGTCAATTTCTTCGGACATACACCAAACCAAATGCTTTCGTCAACATTTTGTGGGGGTCACTCTCGACAATCATAATCTTCGGTGATAATCCTCGCTGCAACGCAGGAGATTATCTTTAGAGATTGTACCAAACTCCACATGACTTCAAGACCTGTTACTCTGTGTGCACTAGCAAACACATTAGTCCCTCGCTGTTTAAGACAACAATCTACAGGAAGCAAATTATTGCACCAATAATCTCCCCCTTTTTGGATGATTGTTGAAAAAACAAATAATCATCAAAGCAAGGATAGATATGTGAAAGTATCAATCAGAAGTGAAATAATGTTACTTGTCATTGAATATATGGGCTACCCCTAAATGTATACATGGATATGATATTTGAGATTCCATTTCCTAAATCTGTTAGAACAACTTCATTGGAGGGGCATTTCATATCTTCGAAGATAATTGGATTGCATACCGACGAGTAATATCAAGAAATTGCACAGTGCAATCATTCGTAACTTTTGATAACATTACCACCTGCAAAATAGATTCTTCGAGAGATATGCAACGGGAGGGGTTATTAACGTTACATCACAAAAGTTATGGAGAGTTTTACAACTTAGCAAATGGCACAACGAGCGGCATAAGTCGTAAACCTGAGAGAAGACACGACCAAATAAACACTAAAAGGTGTAATCTATAAGAACATGCTGTAATCATCTACACTTTTGTCAACAAGTGGGAAAAGGTGACGAAGAGCTAGAAAGGAAGATCACTCTGAAGCATCGCTGGACGAGCTGTCAGAAAGTTCTTCTTCGGAGGTGACTGGAGACACGAGAATTTCTCTGCCTTTGGCAACAACTTTTCCTTCATGAGAGATAACACTGGGCTGAGCAGACGATCCAGGAAGATTCTGATCAGTGGTGGAGTGACTCGAGTCATAGCATTGCCTTCGTGCTATTTATGAGTCGATGAGGTGGCTTCGGACTCATTGAGAATCTTTCTGAGCTTTAGCTGAAGTAAAGTGGTATGATCATGAGCAGACAATGGAGGTGTACGACGCTCTTGAAGGTCTTGCACTTGAAAATATTTGTCAATGTAATCATAAAGCTCTTTGAGATGGACATATCAGAGATATTTTTCAGTGAAATACTTTCGAAGAAGCTTCCGGATGCATTTCTTGTTCTCATGAGCAACAGGATGCATCAGCCAAGTTCGACTGCTACTTCTTGAGCTTGCGTTGGTTTTTCCCTTGAAAAGGAAAGGGCGATGCAGCAAAGTAGAGATAAGTATTTCTCTCAGTTAAGAATCAAGGTATCAATCCGGTAGGAGGAACACACAATCCCCAATAGTTGCACCTGCACATAAAAAAATAGTTACACCTAACGCGATAAAGGGTTGTCAATCCCTTCACGGTTACTTGCAAGGATGAGATATGATAGAGATAGATACAAAAGATAAATAAAAGAGCAAAATAAACTAAAGGTAAATAAATTAAAGCAAGGTGTTTTTGTGTTTTTGGTTTTGTAGATCTGAAAATAGTATGATAAAAGTTAGACCCGGGGCCCATAGTTTTCACTAGAGGCTTCTCTCTTGAAAGAACGCATACGGTGGATAAACAAATTACTGTTGAGCAATTGATAGAAAAGTGAATATGACGATATCCAAACCAATGATCATCCATATAGGCATCACGTCCGTGACAAGTCAACCGACTCTTGCCTGCATCTACTAGAATTACTCCACACATCGACTGATATCCAGCATGTATCTTGTGTATTAAGTTAACAAGAACGGAGTAACGCCTTAAGAAAGATAACATGATGTAGAGGGATAGATCCAATCAACATGAATAAAGCCCATCTTTTTATCCTTAGTGACAAAAATACAAATGTAATGCCCAGGATGGAACTATACCTCCTACGTGTCGAGGCACGACTTAAAGGTATAAGCCCATTCTGGAATGATCTCAAGTTTGGTATCTTTGCAAGACTCATGTAAAAATAGGGATGAAATTGCAAAAGGATAGTTGGCTTACACTCGCCACGTCACACAATACATTACATAAGCAAATCATCATTCAAAACATCACAACCCGACTACGGGCGAAGATCCAAAAGAAAGATACCAAAAACATAAAGCCACAGGTCCGAATCGCCCCTAGTAGAAACCACTACTAATCGTCGAAACACGTCACACAACATACGGCCACTCTCTTCATCGAACTCCCACTGAAGTTCTGATCCATCTCCTGCATCGTACTCAGCTGTACCTGCATCTGGTGTTGTAGTATCTGTGAGCCACGAGGACTCAGCAATCCCATAACCATGGGTATCAAGACTAGCAAAGCTTTATGGGTAGGAGGAGGTAAAGTGGTGAGGTTGCAGCAGCGGCTAAGCATAATATGGTGGCTAACTTACGAGTACAAGAATAAGATGAGTATCTACGCAAACGGTCGCAAACTAGTAGTGATCGCTAAAGATCCTGAACTACCTACGAGTCAAACATAACCCCACCGTGTTCTCATCTCAAAGTGAAAAGAGACAGTCACGGTTACTCACACAGTTGTGTGTTTTACTTCGGATCTTCTGTCAAGTTTTCTACAATCGGACATTAACAAATTCCAATCTTCCACATAACCGCGGGCACGGCTTTCGAAAGATCATAACCCTGCAGGGGTGTCCCAACTTAGCCCATCACAAGCTCTCACGATCAGCTGAAGTGATGAATATAATATCATCACCCCTTATCTTAGGGAAATCCGACCAGGCTCGGCATCCCGGTGCACAAGACATTTCGACAATGGTAAAACGAGTCCAGCAAGACCTCCCGGCGTGCCGACACCCTGATAGTAGTCGCGCGTATCTCGTCTCAGGCCACAACTGGATGGGACATCCTACAGGAGCCAGATGCCTCGAGTTTCCCCGAGGCGGTCCCGCAGTCTGCCCGTTTGGGACCAACACCATCAGCACTGGCCCCCCTGCTATGTAGAAAGAATCCCCGGGGACGCGACCCCCTATGCAATTTTAATTAAATTAATTAAGTTGTTATTATGAGGCAAATTAAAACCAATGTTGGGCCTTGCTGGAGGAGTTTTATTCAAAGACGAAGTGTCAAGGGGTCCCCATATACCCAACCGTGTAAGGAACGCAAAATCAAGGAACATAATGCCGGTTTATCGGCGCCTAAGGTGGCATGAGTGGAACAAAACACCGAGCAAAAGGCCAAGCCTTCCACCCATGCCCAGTATATAGGTGTGTTAATAATAATAATAGATATTGTGATATTCCAACAACAAGTTCCCACCTGGAACGATCTTCATCTTCACCTGCAACTAACAACGCTATAAGAGGGGCTGAGCAAGCAGGTAACATAGCCAAACAATGGTTTTGCTAGGAAGGTTTCAAAGGTTAGAGGTTTCGTGGCAACAAGGAGAGGCTGACAATAAAGATGGGTAGCGCGACATATAACGATAGCATCGAGACACTAAGCATGGCAATGGTAGTAAAGGTATCCAAGGGTATGGTCATCTTTCCTGGGATTCCGCAAGGGAGAAGAACGGGTCCACGAAGTAGTCGAACAAACCTCACAACTCCGGAATGAACCCGAAGCTAACGAGGGAAGCAAACCGGAAAGAAACAAGCAACCCGGTAAACACGCAAGCATAAACATGGCATACGATGCACATCCAAGTATGATGCAAGATAGTTCTATATAGGATGCACCACAAGTCTATACAGGAAGCAAAACACGGCAAGGTAGGAAGCACAGAAAAACAACACAAGTCTATACATGATGCAATACATGGCAAGGTATGATGCAAGACAAGTCTATACAGGAAGCAATACATGGCAAGGTAGGAAGCACAGAAAAACAACACAAGTCTATACATGATGCAATACATGGCAAGGTATGATGCAAGACAAGTCTATACAGGAAGCAATACATGGCAAGGTAGGAAGCACAGAAAAACAACACAAGCAACATGACAATATGCTCAACCAAGTAGGATGCAAGACAAGTCTACATATGATGCACAACAAGTCTATATATGATGCAATACATGGCAAGGTAGGAAGCACACAAGAACAACACAAGTCTACATATGATGCAATACATGGCAAGGTAGGAAGCACTAAAAAACAACACAAGTCAATAAGTTTAAATGAGGCCGAAACTACAACAACAATTCCGGAAAATCCCCATATGCATGTTCAGCAATTTTAAGCAAACAACAATTCACACATTTTAATGTTGTTAACATGATGCGGATGACATGATCAAGTTTTATGCAATTTTTAGCAAAAGTTAACATGAAGAGATATGAAGTGTTTGTCACCGTGGTGGAAAGAAAGGGGCCACGGCGACGAAAACGGATACGATGCCACAACAACGTTCCAATGATCCGACACTCGTCGAGATGCCGGTGCAAAAGCAAGGTAGCGTGAGCGAGTCTAACAAGATGAAAGGTGGGGTGATCCCGTCACCGGGTTCCCACGGGTCGCCACCAAGGCAAACGAGGGCACAACGGACACGATGCAAACATTCGATACATCTCATACAACACATGCAGTCCACGGGTCATCGTCTCGGGGTTATACCTTCCGAACGTTCGTTTCGGGGCGGATCGAGATCGTCGAGGAAAGCAGTGGAAGTAGTCATTCTCGCGACGGTAGTGGTACAAGCCCGTAGTTGAACTTGACGGGTCAACGCGGTCGTCGTGGGAGGTAGAGGTACACGTTTTGTAGATGTTCTGTTCGTCGAGGTACTTGTCGCGTCCTAGGGGTACTTGTCGCCTTGGCGATTCCACGATGGCGGTAGACGTACACGTATCGTCTTGGTACTTGGCGAATCCATCATTTCCGGGGCGACGGTAGTTGTACACATGGCATTTTCGTTCACGGTTCTTCGGCGACGGTAGTGGTACTTGACGTGTCGCCGTGTAGGCGTTCTCGTTTCGAAGATGTACATGTCGTCGGGCGTAGTTGAACTTGACACATCGTCTTGTGTAGTCGTTCGGGCATCGATCTTGCCGACGGGGTACTTGTCGAGTCGTCGTTGACGTAGGGGTACTCGAGCCATAGACGTACACGGTGAGGAACTTGACGCATCACATCATGTAGTCGTACACGTGGTCGACGGTAGAGGTACTTGTCGCATCCAACAAGTGTAGTCGTACTCGTTTCGAAGATGAACTTGATCCGATGCCTTCGGGCTTCATGGTATTTGCCGTAGGGGTATTTGACGGTCTCGATCCGTAGTGGAACTTGCCGGTCTTGAGGGTCCAAACGCAGCAACAAAAGGGCATAAAAAGGGCGGCATCACGGGGAGATGCAGGGGAAGTCAACACGGAGATGCAATGCCGATCGTCTCGTTCGACCGAATCGGACAAGGCAGAGGCGTGGTTCTCGCCGGGAAGAAGCAGGAGGGCGGCAGCTAGGCGAGGAACGGCAGTGCGGGGGCGACGCAGAGGCCATGACGAGCAGGCGCCCGCTGGGCCGCGGCTGGAGGCGGCATCGCTCCTACCTGGCCGAGGCTGCTCGAGGGCTCCTCCCCTTGGGCGAGCTTGCGCAGGCGGCGAGCGGACGCGCTCGGGGGCGGGGCCAGTCCGCTGGAGGAACGGTGCGGGACGGCAGTGGCGCCTGGCGCCTGGAGGAGGTCGGAGGGTGGCCGGCGCGAGGTGGTGGAGCCGCGCGGCTCGGCGACGGAAGGAGGAGGGATGGCGGCGGTAGGGAGCTCCGAGGCTGCGGTAGGAAGGAGGAGCGGGTGGCGCGGCGGCTTACGGGCGATGCAGAGCGCAAAAGGAGGAGGGCCGACGAGGGGAACGGGATGCTCGAGGGGGCAGATCGAGCGGGAGAGCGTGAGGTGGCGGCGGGCTGCGGGTCGAGCGAGGGAGAGAGATAGGGATCAAGGTAGCTAGGTTATGGAGCTGGTGGGGGCAGCTGGGCCTTGGGCTAGAGGTGCGGCCGGCCCAGCTGGGCTGCCGGCGGGGGTTGGCCTGGGGCTGCAGAGGCTTCTTTCCTTTTTTCTTAAAAAAAGAAGATTCAAACACCCCGATGAAGAAAAGGAAAGAAAAGGACAGCGTGTTAGAGGGAGAATAAGAAGGAAGTAAAAATATACTTTAACTCCTAGATTTATGCACAATTTTAATAAACTAGTTTGGATATTTTAAGGATATAAAAATAATTCAAGTTTGAATTAAATTCAAACTTGAGCCATTTTTGAACCCGACCAAAACAAGTCCAAAGGAACTAAAATTTGGCAAGGATGTTGAAGGAATGGTTGAGAATTGATAGGAAAAGAATGAAAATTAAATTGGTGCAGGAAAAGAATGCCACAATTTAAAAGGACTAACGAAGAAGGAGAAGAAGATGATCAAGCAAGGTTGTGGGAGTCAAAACTTGGAGTGAAACAAACATGGGGAATATTATGCAAGTGTGTGATGGTTTCTTCCAACAATGGAATATTTTTATAATAACTCCATAAATATTAGGAGGATATGTTATAAAGAGAAGTCATCCTTCCCTCGATTTAAATAGATCAAACGATCTATGCAATTTATTTAGCTGAGATGCAAAGATTAAAGTCATGATGGCATGATGGCATGATGCAATTGCAAAATAAATAACACAAGCACAAATGAAACACATGGGAGAACCCGAAACATCTGGAATCTTCTGGGACGTCGGTCTTCGGGCGTCACAACTCTCCCACACTAACAGAGGATCTCGACCCGAGATCCTAGAGATGGCACCGGGTAAAAACGGAAGAGGAAGAGGTAAAACAAAGTTGCTTCTTCGACAAATGAGTGAAACCACGAACCTGAGAGGTTGACCAAATTGAAAGAAGAATACAACGGAGATGAACGAATATGAAAACGCTCCGTTAGAAAAGAGTAACAAGGAGCATTATGAGAACCTTGTAGGTTGAAAGACATGAAACAGGAGCTTACGAACCAAAAGAATATGAAACTGCAATGGTATAGCCAAGGAATAAGAATGACATAATTTGGACAGCACTCCATCTGAAAATGGAAGGAATTAACGTGAGCTTGAGGAGATGATATGATACTTGATGAAATCAACAGCATATTGCCTTCGAAACAATTAAAAGAATGGCACAAGGTTAAGAAAAATTTCAGATAGCACTCCGGTTGAAAAGAGAGGCAAAACTTGGTAAGATGAGAGAATTAAAATGGAGGTCACGACACTCCTGTTAAATGGACTAGAAAAGAAAAGAACATGATCTTGATATGACAAGATGAAGGTTCGAAGAGAGCAATATCACAAAGGCTCCGGAATGAATAATGGAGTGAAGAGATCGAAGAAGAAGAACATCTTCGACTATAAATGATTTTGAAAGCATCCTTACGAAGAAGGGTTGAATGGGGTTGATGGAAAATCAACAACGAAAACGAATAAGCTTGATGTGGGCTTATGGAAAACATCTCAAAATTAAGAGGTGACAACCAGACACTGACGAAAACATTTGATTGGATTGAGATCAACAAGGAGACGAAAAACTTATTTCACCGCAATGATAAATGAGAACTTGGGTCATTTATAAGCACCATAATAGCAACAATTCTCAGGGAAAGCTTTTAGGTGAATTATAACCCAAGATAACTCCAATTAATAATTGAAGGGTTGAAAAGATCTCCTGAACAAGGAAAATGGTGGTTTTAAATATCTCATTCTTGATAACTCGTGAATCATAATTCATGAAGGAATTGTCAAGAATGACATAACACCGTCTGAAAAGATAAGGTAGAAATGATTGCAATTGGAATGCATGATGAAGAATGCTTGAGCTCCAACAAGAATCTTGATGAAAACTTCGAGGATGAATTAAATCATAATGAACCACCATGAAGAACTCCGGTAACAAAAGGATGAGAAGTGAAAGATGAAAAGAACAAGATTCAAGGCCTGCGATGAATTAGATGGAGGTTTGGAATGGTATAATTGAAATAACTTGGAGCTCCGGAAAACAGGATGAACAACTTAGAACCGAGAATATGATATGATGAACAAGCTCCGGAAAAAAGAGATTATTCACTTCGAGGAAAATAAGAATAAGATTTACTGTATGCTTATCCTTCATCAAATTAAATTGATGACAAGCAACGGATTTGGCCTACTACTTATTCTCCTTGAAAAGGATTGGAGAGAGATATAGCCAAACTTGAGAATAATCTTGAACGACTCACCGGTAGGATTATGAAAAGAACAAATGAATTAATACGATAACAACGGAAGAGTAAACTTGAATGAACCACCGTAAGAATATTGAGACGAACGAAGAGGCATCAATTAAGAATAGTTGGAGGACGAAGTTGAAAACTGAGAACGAAGAAATCTTCTGAAATGATGGCCTTCGGAGGATCACAATGGAAAGAGTTCATGAAATGGTTCGGATGGGTATGAAAATAATTCCTCACAATCGAAACAATAATGAGGATGGCATGAAGCTAGAACCACGAATCTTGGAAGAACGGATAAGGATTCAAGAGGAACTCGTCTTCGGGTCTTCAAAATCTGAGAAGACGATGAGATACACCACCATGAATTGTATAGGCACTCCGTAATGAAGAATTAAAAGGTTGAACCAATGATGAAAAAGAATTTGAAAGCGGTCCTGGAGAAGGACTGTGACTGATGGGATTCATACTTACGTCACACTTTGAAAATAATTTTGGAATAACTCCAAAAAAAATAGAAGAGTCAGGTAAGATCCTGGAAAAAGACCTGTGGGTTAGGGCCCACTCAAAAGAAATCACCGTTGAAAAAGATTGCTTAAGAGATATTGCACCGGTTGAATTAAATGGCTTGAATAAGATAGCAATCCTCAAAATAGCTTGAACGGATTAAGAATGGAATTATGAATCTTCTGAGTTGTCTTGTACACTCTGGATAAGAATAGGAGAGATGTAAAGAAATAAGAGATCCTTGGATAAGAAATTCCCACATTGGAAAACATGTGAAACAAGAGGCACATATATGATCAATACGGAAGCTTAGATTTAGTCCACCGGAGAAGAATATTGGAATTGAGAATGATGAACTTGAAACTCTTGAGCATTTTCACGATAAAGCACCGGCTAAGAACATTGATGGAAAAGAATGAAGAAACATCACAAGAATAAAATGGATAATTCATTTGAGAATTTCTGGCTCCGAGAAGAAGAAGGGTGGGAGGGTGGGGAAAACAAAGACAACTTGGGATGAATGAAACAGACAAATCGTTAGATTTCTCAACGGCGTCCGTATGGAATAACTTGAAGAGAAGGCACACCGGTTGAAAAGGATTAACATGAAGATCTGGATGGTCAAGAAGAATTAGCACTCCCATATAAATATGAGAACACTGATTAGGAAGGTATGAAATCAACACTTGACATCGAAGCAACTCGAATACCAGAATCAAAACAAAAACAACGGATAGATATGTTGCAACATAATCTTTACAATATCATTCGAACAGAGAATTGAACAAATGAATTCCATAGCTTAATGGTACATCAACTTGTCGAGAAGCCACTTGGGAGAACAAAAGGTAAATAAAAACAACAAGGAGCAGATAGAACAAATACAAGATAGAAGTTTCGTTCCACATATTCGTGCTGAAAGCTCATGGAATGTGTTACAAAAGGGTTTTGCAATCCCTGGATCAGCATAGCCAAGGACCCTTTAAGATGCAACTCCCGATCGGAACAACGCCCATAAAACCACTTCACTAAATGTTGAACCCCGAACTTCATATCATGCACTCGTTGGAAGAATGTCTACGAGCTACTAGAATAACCCACCTATTAATTTCCGAAAGTTTCCAGTTATGCAATCAGGTGTTGGGGATACAGGGGAAGCATCGCGCACTCAACTCTAATCCTACATCCAGCTGTATCCATCCTTCAACACATAACCAGTTATTTCCGGAAACCGTTTATCTCGGACCTTCGAAACGCATCTGCTATACAAGCTATGGCAATACTCCCGAACTACCTCCCCAGTACTGGGTGATGTCGGGGTTATCTTGCCACTAACCGCATAGGAGAGTTTTCGATGTCGGCCATCTTAAGTATTCCAGAACTGCTGCGATATATTTGTGACGACAACACCTCGGAGCTCAACAACCCGGGACACTGCCACAACCCCTAAATGACAGGAGGAATCGAGAACAATGTTCTCGTCACAAAGACATCGGAACAATCCAAAAAATACTCGCGTGATCCTAAAAAAAATTGGTGAATTTTTGAGAGTAGAAGAGATAGAGTAATCGTCAGGAGTCCTCACCAGAGTGAAAAGAGATGAGGAGCAAAAGAAATCCTACTCTCTGATATATATATAGGAGTCAAAACATTTTCAAGTGTGTGCCTAGACTCAACCGTCAATGATTCGATCAATCAGTGGGGCTTCTAGATCGGAGAAGGCTCTGAATACCAACTTGTAATGCCAGGATGGGACTATACCTCCTACGTGTCGAGGCACGACTTAAAGGTATAAGCCCATTCTGGAATGATCTCAAGTTTGGTATCTTTGCACGACTCATGTAAAAATAGGGATGAAATTGCAAAAGGATAGTTGGCTTACACTCGCCACGTCACACAATACATTACATAAGCAAATCATCATTCAAAACATCACAACCCGACTACGGGTGAAGATCCAAAAGAAAGATACCAAAAACATAAAGCCATAGGTCCGAATCGCCCCTAGTAGAAACCACTACTGATCGTCGAAACACGTCACACAACATACGGCCACTCTCTTCATCGAACTCCCACTGAAGTTCCGATCCATCTCCTGCATCGTACTCAGCAGTACCTGCATCTGGTGTTGTAGTATCTGTGAGCCACAAGGACTCAACAATCCCATAACCATGGGTATCAAGACTAGCAAAGCTTTATGGGTAGGAGGAGGTAAAGTGGTGAGGTTGCAGCAGCGGCTAAGCATAATATGGTGGCTAACTTACGAGTACAAGAATAAGATGAGTATCTACGCAAACGGTCGCAAACTAGTAGTGATCGCTAAAGATCCTGAACTACCTACGAGTCAAACATAACCCCACTGTGTTCTCATCTCAAAGTGAAAAGAGACAGTCATGGTTACTCACACAGTTGTGTGTTTTACTTCGGATCTTCTGTCAAGTTTTCTACAACCGGACATTAACAAATTCCAATCTGCCACATAACCGCGGGCACGGCTTTCAAAGATCATAACCCTGCAGGGGTGTCCCAACTTAGCCCATCACAAGCTCTCACGATCAGCTGAAGTGGTAAATATAATATCATCACCCCTTATCTTAGGGAAATCTGATCAGGCTCGGCATCCCGGTGCACAAGACATTTCGACAATGGTAAAACGAGTCCAGCAAGACCTCCCGGCGTGCCGACACCCTGATAGTAGCCGCGCGTATCTCGTCTCAGGCCACAACCGGATGGGACATCCTACAGGAGCCAGATACCTCGAGTTTCCCCGAGGCGGTCCCGCAGTCTGCCCGTTTGGGACCAACACCATCAGCACTGGCCCCCCTGTAGAAATAATCCCCGGGGACGCGACCCCCTATGCAATTTTAATTAAATTAATTAAGTTGTTATTATGAGGCAAATTAAAACCAATGTTGGGCCTTGCTGGAGGAGTTTTATTCAAAGACGAAGTGTCAAGGGGTCCCCATATACCCAACCATGTAAGGAACGCAAAATCAAGGAACATAATGTCGGTTTATCGACGCCTAAGGTGGCATTAGTGGAACAAAACACCGAGCGAAAGGCCAAGCCTTCCACCCATGCCCAGTATATAGGTGTGTTAATAATAATAATAGATATTGTGATATTCCAACAACAAGTTCCCACCTGGAACGATCTTCATCTTCACCTGCAACTAACAACGCTATAAGAGGGGCTGAGCAAGCAGGTAACATAGCCAAACAATGGTTTTGCTAGGAAGGTTTCAAAGGTTAGAGGTTTCATGGCAACAAGGAGAGGCTGACAATAAAGATGGGTAGCGCGACATATAACGATAGCATCGAGACACTAAGCATGGCAATGGTAGTAAAGGTATCCAAGGGTATGGTCATCTTGCCTGGGATTCCGCAAGGGAGAAGAACGGGTCCACGAAGTAGTCAAACAAACCTCACAACTCCGGAACGAACCCGAAGCTAACGAGGGAAGCAAACCGGAAAGAAACAAGCAACCCGGTAAACACGCAAGCATAAACATGGCATACAATGCACATCCAAGTATGATGCAAGAAAGTTCTGTATAGGATGCACCACAAGTCTATACAGGAAGCAAAACATGGCAAGGTAGGATGCACATAAAAACAACACAAGTCTATACATGGCAAGGTATGATGCAAGACAAGTCTATACAGGAAGCAATACATGGCAAGGTAGGAAGCACAGAAAAACAACACAAGTCTATACATGATGCAATACATGGCAAGGTATGACGCAAGACAAGTCTATACAGGAAGCAATACATGGCAAGGTAGGAAGCACAGAAAAACAACACAAGCAACATGACAATATGCTCAACCAAGTAGGATGCAAGACAAGTCTACATATGATGCACATCAAGTCTATATATGATGCAATACATGGCAAGGTAGGAAGCACACAAGAACAACACAAGTCTACATATGATGCAATACATGGCAAGGTAGGAAGCACTAAAAAACAACACAATTCAACAAGTTTAAATGAGGCCGGAAACTACAACAACAATTCCAGAAAATCCCCATATGCATGTTTAACAATTTTAAGCAAACAACAATTCACACATTTTAATGTTGTTAACATGATGCGGATGGCATGATCAAGTTTTATGCAATTTTTAGCAAAAGTTAACATGAAGAGATATGAAGTGTTTGTCACCGTGGTGGAAAGAAAGGGGCCACGGTGACGAAAACGGATACGATGCCACGACAACGTTCCGATGATCCGACACTCGTCGAGATGCCGGTGCAAAAGCAAGGTAGCGTGAGCGAGTCGAACAAGATGAAAGGTGGGGTGATCCCATCACCGGGTTCCCACGGGTCGCCACCAAGGCAAACGAGGGCACAACGGACACGATGCAAACATTCGATACATCTCATACAACACATGCAGTCCACGGGTCATCGTCTCGGGGTTATACCTTCCGAACGTTCGTTTCGGGGCGGATCGAGATCGTCGAGGAAAGCAGTGGAAGTAGTCGTTCTCGCGATGGTAGTGGTACATGCCCGTAGTTGAACTTGACGGGTCGACACGGTCATCGTGGGAGGTAGAGGTACACGTTTTGTAGATGTTCGGTTCGTCGAGGTACTTGTCGCGTCGTAGGGGTACTTGTCGCCTTGGCGATTCAACGGCGGCAGTAGACGTACACGTATCGTCTTGGTACTTGGCGAATCCATCGTTTCCGGGGCGACGGTAGTCGTACACGTGGCGTTTTCGTTCACGGTTCTTCGGCGACGGTAGTGGTACTTGACGTGTCGCCGTGTAGGCGTTCTCGTTTCGAAGATGTACATGTCGTCGGGCGTAGTTGAACTTGACGCATCATCTTGTGTAGTCGTTCGGGCATCGATCTTGCCGACGGGGTACTTGTCGAGTCGTCGTTGACGTAGGGGTACACGAGCCGTAGACGTACACGGTGAGGAACTTGACGCATCACATCATGTAGTCGTACACGTGGTCGACGGTAGAGGTTCTTGTCGCATCCACCAAGTGTAGTTGTACTCGTTTCGAAGATGAACTTGATCCGATGCCTTCGGGCGTCATGGTACTTGCCGTAGGGGTATTTGACGGTCTCGGTCCGTAGTGGAACTTGCCGGTCTTGAGGGTCCAAATGCAGCAACAAAAGGGCATACAAAGGGCGGCAGCACGGGGAGATGTAGGGGAAGTCAACACGGAGCTGCAATGCCGATCGTCCCGTTCGACCAAATCGGACAAGGCAGAGGGGTGGCTCTCGCCGGGAAGAAGCAGGAGGGCGGCAGCTGGGCGAGGAACGGCAGTGCGGGGGTGACGCAGAGGCCATGGCGAGGAGGCGCGCGCTGGGCCGGGGCTGGAGGCGGTAGCGCTCCTACCTGGCCGAGGCTGCTCGAGGGCTCCTCCCCTCGGGCGAGCTTGCGCGGGCGGCGAGCGGACGCGCTCGGAGGCGGGGCCAGTCCGCTGGAGGAACGGTGCGGGACGGCAGTGGCGCCTGGCGCCTGGAGGAGGTCGGAGGGTGGCCGGCGCGAGGTGGAGGAGCCGCGCGGCTCGGCGACGAAAGGAGGAGGGATGGCGGCGGTAGGGAGCTCCGAGGCTGCGGTAGGAAGGAGGAGCAGGTGGCGCGGTGGCTTACGGGCGATGCAGAGCGCAAAAGGAGGAGGGCCGACGAGGGGAACGGGATGCTCGAGGGGGCAGATCGAGCGGGGGAGCGAGAGGTGGCGGCGGGCTGCGGGTCGAGCGAGGGAGAGAGATGGGGACCGAGGTAGCTAGGTTATGGAGCTGGTGGGGGCAGCTGGGCCTTGGGCTAGAGGTGCGGCCGGCCCAGCTGGGCTGTCGGCGGGGGTTGGCCTGGGGCTGCAGAGGCTTCTTTCCTTTTTTTCTTAAAAAAAAAGAAGATTCAAACACCCCGATGAAGAAAAGGAAAAAAAGGACAGGGTGTTAGAGGGAGAATAAGAAGGAAGTAAAAATATACTTGAACTCCTAGATTTATGCACAATTTTGATAAACTAGTTTGGACATTTTAAGGATATAACAATAATTCAAGTTTGAATTAAATTCAAACTTGAGACATTTTTGAACCCGACCAAAACAAGTCCAAAGGAACTAAAAAATTGGCAAGGATGTTGTAGGAATGGTTGAGAATTGATAGGAAAAGAATGAACATTAAATTGGTGCAGGAAAAGAATGCCACAATTTAAAAGGACCGACGAAGAAGGAGAAGAAGATGATCAAGCAAGGTTGTGGGAGTCAAAACTTGGAGTGAAACAGACATGGGGAATATTATGCAAGTGTGTGATGGTTGCTTCCAACAATGGAATATTTTTATAATAGCTCCATAAATATTAGGAGGATATGTTATAAAGAGAAGTCATCCTTCACTCGATTTAAATAGATCAAACGATCTATGCAATTTATTTAGTTGAGATGCAAAGATTAAAGTCATGATGGCATGATGGCATGATGCAATTGCAAAATAAATAACACAAGCACAAATGAAACACACAGGAGAACCCGGAACATCTGGAATCTTCTGGGACGTCGGTCTTCGGGCGTCACAACAAATGCGTGCCTCACTGCCCTTTCTGTCACTGGGTGAGGACACCGCAAGATTGAACCCATCACAAAGCACCTCTCCCATTGCAAGAAAAAACAATCTAGTTGGCCAAAGCAAATCAATAGATCAGACAGAAATACAAAGCTATCTTAATGATGCATAAAAGAGTTCAAAGAAGTCTCAAATAATATTCATAGACAATTCGATCATAAACTCACGATTCATCGGGTCTCAAACAATGCACCGCAACAGAAGATTACATCGAATAGATCTCCAAGAACATCAAGGAGAACATTGTATTGAAGATCAAAGAGAGAGAAGAAGCCATCTAGCTACTAGCTATGGACCCGTAGGTCTGTGGTAAACTACTCACACATCATCGAAAGGGCATCAAGGTCGATGTAGATGCCCTTCGTGTTCGAATCCCCCTCCGGAGTGAGGGGTAGGAGCTTCCGGAGCAGCGACGCCTCCTATGGCCATTGTACGTCACGGGGTCAGCGGAATGGAGCATGGCAGACCTCGTGACCGCCGTCATGTTCCTCTCAATGAGGTTTCGGATGCAGCTCTGCAAAACCCGCACCTCGTTCGTTGATCCCCAGTCCAACCCTTTATTAACCCACGATGCAAGCTGAATTGGGGGGCTGGATCGAAATACGGGCGCAACAGCCCACTTGGAGCCGCAGGGCTCGGTGATGTAGAACCACCCCTGCTACCATAAATCAGAAGACTTGGCAAAGGATCCTTTCAGCCAAATGGTACTCGCGAGCTTGCTCAATATGGCACCGCCACACTCTGCCCGCTCCCCCTACATCACTTGCGGCTTCACACCAAAGGTCTTGAGCCATAAGCCGAAGTGCGGAGGAGTTCGGTGGAAGGCTTCGCACGTGACGATAAACGTCGAGATAAGAAGAATAGAGTCCAGGGCCAGATCATGAAAATCTAGCCCATAATAGAACATGAGCTCGCGGATGAAGGGATTGAGTGCAAACCCTAACCCACAGAGGAAGTGGGATACGAACACGACCCTCTCGCCAGATCTGGGGGTGGGAATAACCTGCCCCTCAGCTGGAAGCCGATGAAGGATTTCTGCGATCAGATACCTCGCCGCTCGAAGCATTGCAATATCTCCCTCCGTGACAGAAGAAGCCACCCATCGGCCTTGACGACTGGATCCGAACATAACTGGAGCTTGTGGCGATTGAAACCTGGGTGTTGGAACTCGGGGTAGCAGAGGTTGAGAAAGAAGCAAGCGTGAAAGAAAAAGACGGGTATGTACCCTTATATAAAGGCCGCGAATATCGAGCGTCACCTCCTGGGCTTCGAAACTTGCCTGTTCCCAAGGAGTTGTACCCAAGCGACGGTTGGGTTACCCACGTCCGGGTTGATAAGAATCCCTTTAAAAAAGGGGAAGACTCGATCTCCGCTTGATAAGACATACCAATGAAACCATGTCTCGAGACGTGGGACGACGGGCGAGCTAACGGCTCGAAAATAATGACCGAGCATGCGTGATGTCATATTACCAAAAGGTCGTCAGCGGATCGGACTCATGAGATATTATATTCTCTGCAGTTATGTATACAGGTCCGGGTACTATTATCATGACCGAAGACTATCTTGGAGTACGGGAAGAAGGGAACCCTCCTTGCAATGCCGAAGACAATCTGCGCGCCGGACTCCTCGTCATTGAAGCCAGGTTCAGGGGCTACTGAGGGAGTCCTGGACTAAGGGGTCCTCGGGCGTCCGGCCTGTCATCTATAGGCCGGACTGATGGGCTGTGAAGACATGAAGGCCGGGGACTACACCCGTGTTCGGATTGGACTCTCCTTAGCATGGAAGGCAAGCTTGGCGACTAATTATGAAGATTCCTTTTTATGTAACCGACTCTATGTAACGCTAGATCCCCCGGTGTCTATATAAACCGGAGGGTGTAGTCTAGATGGGACATACATTACCATAGTCATACATGCTAGGCTTCTAGGGTTTAGCCATTACGATCTCGTGGTAGATCAACTCTTGTAATACTCATATTCATCAAGATCAACCAAGCAGGAAGTAGGGTATTACCTCCATAGAGAGGGCCCGAACCTGGGTAAACATCGTGTCCCCAGTCTCCTGTAACCATCAACCTTAGACGCACAGTTTGAGACCCCCTACCCGAGATCCGTCGGTTTTGACACCGACAGCCAGCCCACCCGTTCCGCACGCTGGTGCCCACGGTAGACCGCCTCCAAATGCTCGTGGAGCTCCTCACCGGAGTGCCGCGGAGGCCCACTCGCCGACTCCCACGCCTGTGTCGTCCCCTCGGATGCGCCTCTGAGCACCTCCGTGGTGCTGCCACCGGTCGACGCACCGTCGGAGGCCGTAGATGATCACGATCACAAGGACGAAATTAAGAATTTAGAGCCAGCGAAACTACGAACTGATCGTTTGAATGGAGCCGTAAAATCGATGTGCATATTTTCGAGTAGAGCTTATTTCGAATCGAAGCATCGTTATGTACATCAAGAGGGATGAGGAAGAAGGGGATTAGAGAGGAGGTTAATGGAGGTAGGATAAGATAGCACGTACTCGGTGTACAGTAGGTTGCATCCCTCCTGGATCCTCTCGTGCAACGGGACTCACTACTTGCGCTTAGACCTGGCCATGGGCAGCCCGGCCCGGCCCGACCTTATCCATGGGCCGGGCTCGGGCCTAGATTTTGAGCCCGAAGCTCGGGCCCGGCCAGGCCCGACATTTACTGAAGAGGCCTGGCCTGTGGCCTGAGGCCCACCGGGCTTTTTGACTGATGGGCCGGGCTCGGGCCTGATTTTTAGGCCCGACGGCCGGGCCGGGCTCGGGCCTAGGATTTTGCATCAGGCTTTCGTAGGCCCGGCCGGAGGGATGGCCGGGTCTATTTGCGCTTGATCTGGCTTGTCTCTCCGATTCGGTCGTTCCTAGCGGGCCTGTTAAGGGATGCTTTGAGATTCGTGCTATTCAAGATATACAGTAAACACAGGCAACCAAACAGCTTATTTTCATCGCGCGCGGACGTGATTGGCTTCTATGCATGCAACCAAACGCGCCCATAGAGATTTGTTCACTGATTTCAGTTCATACGTAGTCCATAGTACCACTACGTTCTCTTTGGCTTTCTTTAATTGAATTAATAATATGCCCGACTGTCAGAAACTCAGTTCACTCCGGTGGTCGGACGTGAAATCCAGAGAGAACTCAGGGCGCGCATCCGGGAGAAGTAGTCGCTGACCACGAGCACCGCTCGTGCGCACTGACGGGTGGTCAGTACCCGCCGCGTTTCCTCAAGAATCCGCAGTCGCAGATCATCAGCCTGCGAAACAGCAAATCACCAGGAAACAGTTCAGGAAAACCCCTGCATGTGAAGCGCACACGACTGTTCAAACTGAACACCCATGGCCTGCGCAAGTTGACCTGCCGCAGGAGGCTTTCCATGGCGCCAAGTTTTCCCACCGCCACCGCCATTTGGCCCGTGCAATCATCGTCGGAGCAGCTCAGGGACGACGATCCTGCCGCCGTGACGGTTTCCGTGACCGACTGCCGCAGCGCTTCCATCTCTCTCTCGAGTGCTTCTTCGGCTTGCAGGGAGGAACGTCGCAGCACGTCGATACTGTCGAGTTGCTTCTCGGTGAGGGGCTCCAGCCTGCTCGCCAGCAGCTGCAGCAGTGTCATGGACGCACGTCAGAAAGAGGCAAGGAAGCAGAATCTCTTGACAAGCTTCAACGATCGATGTTCGGAACCTTGAGAAGCTCCGACGGCCGGAAGCCGCCGAGCCAGAGGAAGCACCGCTCGACGGGGGTCGTCCACGTCCCCGACAGGACGCGGAAGGCGTCGGCCTTGGCCGCGGCGCCCTTGAGCCTGAATATCTCGTCGCAGCGTGCCATGATGGTGTCAACGATGGCCTGGAGGTCGCCGTCTCCGGCGTGGGCGCTGACGGCGGCCCTGAGCTCGTCCACCTGCTTGTGATGCTCCTCCAGCCACCGTGCGTATTCCACGTAGAACGAAGAAGCTGCTGGGGACCGAGAAACAGTACTAAATTTTTACGCAAAAAATACAAGAAGCAATCCCTGGACAGTAACAGTGGTTTATTAATTATTATTACCATTTCCATTCTCTGAACCATGCTGGTCCTCCAAAGTAGAAATGAGAAATCCCTGGATAGATAGATACACAAAACAAATTACTACCAATATGTTGGGTAACAAACTAACAATACATACGGGAATGAATTCTGTAAAAGAAAATGGAGAGATGAAGATGAGCATATATATACCTGTTGGCGAGCACGCTTGAGCTCCTGCTCCAGCCGAGCAAGCCTCAGGCCGCTGCTCTCGAGCTGCTGGACATATGCCTGAAGAGGGTCATAGAAAGGATGAACGTATTAAGGTTCCAAAACAATCCTCCTTGTACTATACGGTTTACCGACCTGGTACCAAATGATCGTACTACATTACCTTTTTTCTTAGACGGCTTCTCCTAGCAGCTTCACGGTTTTGGGCGAGGCGACGGAGCGTCTGTCAGTCAGTCAGCGAAGAATGAGAAGAAATCCTTAGCAGCTGAATGCGCCCGAGTTTTACTGGTCCTGTCGTATCGATACCTTTGGACTGGAGTCCGGAGGCGTGAGCCCAGCAGCAGCAGCAGCAGCATGCCCTTGTTCAAACTGAGGATCAGTACAGACAAGTTCAGTAAACATCATGTGTAGCGTAGCAGCATTTTGCCGTAACAAAAAATTGCAGCGGCTTTTCATTTTCCGGAAAAAACAGTTTCTGCACATGTGCGTTCAAACTCAGCCATCAAGGCTCATCAACAAGATCATCAGGGAAACTCCACAGCCACTGCTACAGAAACCGAGGTGCAGAACATCGAAATCGAGCGCGTATATAACAGACAGAGTTGACGAATGTGCTAGTGATCAGTACCTCCTGATTCTTGTCGACGTCTGGGTCCGTCGATGTGTCAGTCCCACCAGGGCTTGCGCAATCCATGGCGAAGCTAGTACCGCCAAGCACGCCTGTGGGTAATTAGCACGTTTTCTACTAGAGTGAGCAGCAGCAGAAGGAAGTAGAGAGAGTTGCACGGGCAGCAGCAGATGATTGGTCCTCGAGAGAACTGACAGGCAATTATATGCAGCAGCTGCGAACTGGTGACCGGAATGATACATGTGGCCGACAAATCTATGGGTGCGGCGAGCAAGCAAGCAAGCCAATATCTTCCCGGTATCTTTTCTTCTTCCAAGTGAGATATCGTGCGGTATCTCCTTGCGACCAAGGACGGTGGGGATAATAATGTGTGTATGTCTGGCCATCTAGGAGTAGGCCTCTAGCTACATGCGCTATATATGGCGGCAGATACAGAGCCTGTAGCTCATGCACGCGGCTTAGCATTCGTTGGTAGTCATTTTATATAGGTCCACGCATTTTAGCATAGTTTCTTTTCAAGTTATCATAAAATGCTCTCTTTTCTTTTTAATTATTTTGTCACATCATGTTTTTTCCCTATATGGTACGTTTAGTTGTACTCTGTTGAGACTGAAAAGGGTATCATGCACATGGGTGCCTTTGTGCTAACGTGCTGCCGACCGATGATGTGGGTGATCCGTGGCCAACATGATGCGATTGTTTTTCTGCCACGTATGGCGCGCTCCGACGAGGCAAACTGGAGGGGATTAGCAGTTTACCACAAACTACATTGTAATGTATTTTTATGAGTAGCAACGACGTTCATTTCATTGATGAAGAAGAAAAACGATTACATGAACAACAACAAAAATAGACAGACAGAGCCAACAAACCCACAACAATACACACACGAACAAAACAAACATCACCACCACAACGCCACACTCTCAAAGAGAAGGAACTCGGCTTCAAGGATCACAAAGTCTCGACAAGCGGAGGGAGGTCTTCGGCTTCCATCATCATCTAACCAAGCAAGGCGGACGCTTAAGCGCGTGGCCGTCTTGTTCCACCCGACAACAACCCTTAAAGAGAGGGAGGAGTGTTGTATGGAAACGAATAATCCGAGAAGGGTCACACTCACTAACCCGACTTCAAATGCAAACGTCAGACCTGCCCACCAAAAGATCAAGAACTCGGATCGCATCTGCATAACACCAACACCACCAACCACTGGTCCCTCCAACCGGTAGCCACTCCTAAGACGATGCCCCAAGAGGAGAATCGCACCGACGTCTTCATCGTCTGACTCCTAGATGACATGAGGTTTCCCGCGGAGTTGTCATCCCGGACGAAGAAGCGAGCACGCCACCTCGACGAAGCCTTCAAGAAGGAAGCGAATGCCCTCATACATTGCCATCATCAGTCCTGGACACAACTTGGAGCAAGGCCTTAGCCTAGCACAGTGTCATCGCCTCTCGCCCGAGCCCATACCGGTTAGGAGGCGGTTCCCATGGTTCCCACTTGACCAGGGGTGTCCGTGTGGCCCCCAGATGGCCTCTGGCCCCATATTCTTGCTTCGTAGGTCTTTTCTTCTTGAACAATTTCCATATTTTCTGGTGATTTATTGAGCTCCAGAAAATTACTTTATTTGCTACCATTTCTTTGCTCCTGTTTTCCAGGTAATTCCCCTCTTCGTGTAATTCATGCAAATTGAAGGGAAAATGCATTAGAATTGAGCTATGATGTGAAAAATCTCAATGATAAGTAGGAAATTATAATAGAAAATAATGGTGCAAAATGGACGTATCAAACAACCCCC
>LR738709.1:121390567-121439434 GCA_902687465.1 Secale cereale | reverse complement strand
CCCCCCCCCCCCCCCCACGGCGCTTAGACCTTGCAATTGCATGTATCCAAGCGAAAACCGAGCTTGGTAAACATGGCCGCGGATTTATGAAGTATGGACTCAATCACTGGCGGAGCTACGGCAAGGCCGATTGGGCCGTGGCCCGCCCAGCGTTGGAGAAAATAAATAAACTACACCTTGCTTAGCCTAGAACTGCAGGCCGTTGCAGCACACCAGCGAGAAGAGGTGCAGACGCGAGTACACAGCAGCCGCCTAGAGCTCCACGAGGCGACGCAGAAGGTCATCTCCTCTCTGAATCTGCATGTATACCTGAATGCTGAGTATGTATTTGATTTTTTTGTGCTCTCTGGCCCGCCCAGGTTTCTCATTGTAGCTCCGCCACTGGACTCAATAATAAAAGAATATGAAATTGACAACATCGCTATTTACTCTCATGATTGAACATTCCAAATAATAACCATTTCTTACAAAACTTCTTATGAGGTCATGACACCCTAGGTTGAACAAATAAAAGTTTTTCAGTATAAGAAACCATGTTCTCAGTCATTAAAAAATTGCATTCCTATTATTTTTTTCCGACGGCTTTATGTGAGAGTTATTTAATCAACAAATATCACATGCTCAACTATCTTTTAGTCGTTGCATAATTATCTAGCACTTAGGAGCAAATTTTAGAATAAATGTGTTTTAACCGGACACAAAGGAAAAATTATTTAGCAATTTCTTAGCTTCTCAACCTATTTGTCTCAAGGATAATGCCAACAGTAAAGAATCGAAATAATTGTGCTCATCAATAGTTTACATGTTCATGGATCTTTCTCCACCATGCTATGTTTACCTTAAGAGTTTTGAAGGATAAATGAATTGACTTAACATAAAAGTATTAGATAGGCCATTTGTATAGGGGAGCAGAGATTGACATGCGCTATTTTCGGTTTTGGTTGCACAAGAGATTACTGAAAAATAACCTTACTTTACATTGCCCCTTATGATGGCGCCCGTTTACATTATTATTACAATTTTACACCTCATCACAAGTTTGCGTAAAGGTTCAATTCCCTTTTAATAAAAAAATCATACTTAATTAAATGGCAACATCGATGCCTACACCAGTGATAACTTACTTGGAAGGACTTTCTTGACCCATAGGTATGCATATTGGATGCTCAGGAATGAAACTTGGTTTCAGGGTTTTTGGATGCACAAACATAATTCAAGCTTAGTGCATGATTTAGTCTAGCAAAGGTTGAAGTAAATCATGCATGTTGGAGGACACATTACATTTTTTTTTTCTCTCATTTCCTTTTTCTTTCTTTCCTTGGGTTTCTTTGTTCAGTTTTCGTCGATTTTCTTCCCTTTTTTCATTCCCTTTACCTTTTTAACACATATCTAACTTTTTCATACACATTCTATATTTTACTTATACATCAGGAACAACTGTTATATAGGTTTAACATTTTTGAAATACATTATTAATAATTTTCAAATATATGTTTTCATGTCTACTTTTTTCATACACACGGTACATTTTTCGTGTGAATCTATACTTGTCATACATGTTTTATTTAAATAATACTCCCTCCGTCCCAAATTAAGTGACGCAAAAGTGACTCAACTTTGTACTAACTTTAGTACAAAGTTGAGTCACTTTTGCGTCACTTATTTTGGGACGGAGGGAGTACACGATTAACATTTTATTCTAGTACATGTTTTTGAATACGTGTTAAAATTTTTCCAAATACATGTTTAAACGTTTTTTGGAATGACAAGTATAGATTCACACGAAATTTGACCATTTTTTAAAAATTCTACAAACATATTTTTCAAACGCGTAATTTTTAAAAACATAACATATATTTGTTTTGAATGATACAAAGCATTTTTCAATTACAGGAACAAATTTTCCATTTAATAACATTTTTCAGAAATGTTACATGCAGTTTTTTGAAATATGTTGACTTTTATTAATTTTCACGTACATTTTTTGAAAGCACAAAGGTTTTCTAAGAGTTGAGCTAATATTTGTCTACACTACATGAACATTTTTAAAATGTGTGACGAACACCATAGTATTTTTTAAATATACGAAAAGTAAAAGAAGACGCGTGTGACGTGAGCATGACAACATGACAAACCCACACGAGTACTTGGCCGGTGCACCACGCTACTGCCAGCTTCATATAGGCGAGCTGAGCGCGAGGCCAGCTACTGTGTCTCTCCAAACGAGATGGGGAAGTATCTAGGGCGTGTTTGGTTCCTTGCATAGCCTCACGCTGCATCGTATCCAGCATCTTGGCTGAGTCTAGCCTGACCAATCTCATGCAAAACTGTGTTGAGATGTATGTTTGGTTGTGTGCATGGCGTGGGGCTGGCCAATGTGAGATATTGATTGGTAGACTGTATGAGAAATCAGCCAGGTACTTTCCCAAAGCATGACAGCGACGGAATTCCATGACCAGACCAAGCCGCCACCAACGTGGGTTGTCTTGCCGAGCCGGCACAGCCAGGGCCTCCGTCTCCGACGCAGCTCCTGCACAGGCGCGCCTCCGCCTCCGACGCAGACTAAGCCGTTGAGCGGAGGAGCACGGATGTCCGGCGGCCGGTCGCAGCGGACGACGGAGCTCCGACGGGTGGCGAAAGAGGGTGTTCAGACGGCGGGGTTGAGGCGGATAGGGAAGTTCTCACCGGCTGTGGACCAGGGAGCTTCGACCGGCGGCATATAAAAGGGAGCTCCGACCGCGGTGGCGGCGATTGGTTTGGATGTTCGATCCGATCTGATGCGTGAGAGAGGGGAGGAAAGAGATATGATTGGTTGCGGTGGCAGTTTTCATGTAATTATGGAAAATAGCAAGGTCAATCTCATGTACCGCTTCGTTTTAAGTGGAGCCGCGGGTGTAGGCGCGAGGTTGCATCAGGGAAACGCTCGATTCCTGCGTTCCTTTCAGCCTGGCTGGGGACCTCATTTTGCATCTGTCGGGCCAGGCCCAGGAGGCCACACAGGTAACCAAACGAGCTGGTTTCTGCATGTGTGATGCGGGCCAGGTGCGAGCCACCCATCCAAACACGCCCACCGGTGCTTGTAGTGCTATCGGTGCACGGAACACCCTTAGCGTGTTTTAAAAATATTTTTTATTTTTATTTTTTTAGCACATTGACATAACATCGGTCTATGTTGTCGCAAGATTTCAGCTCAAAATTTGAAATATTGCTTGAGGTATAAAAATCAGAATGTCGACACTAAATATTACATAACATAAGTTGGGTTTTATATTTGGCCCATTATCACATTGATGCCATTTTTGTATTTTGTGTAATATTCTGAATTATTATTTGAATTTTTACGACAATATAGATCGATGTTGTGTTAATGTGCTACATTTTTTTAAGATTTTTTTTAAACATGGTTGAACGTGCTATGGTGCCCGGTAGCACCATAATCACTGGTGTAGCAGATACTTTTCCCGAACACGCCCTCACACTCTGTACGTTTCATTATTTATTTATTTTTATGACAAGGACCCTGGCATTGAAAGACACATCAAATAGTACAAAGCATCTCAATAAAAATGAAAATTACAAGAAAATCCTTGAGATGTCCTTCGTTTTGAACCTTCAGACCGTGTCGACGGGGCGCCGCCGCCGCCACCGCTCCTCCCCGAGCCGACCTGACATTGTTGGTTGCCGACGGGAAGTCATCTTCTTGACCATATAGACTCTGTGTGCGTGTGTGTGTGTGTGTTTAACGTTTAGGTTCGACAAGGGTTCAACAACATGTGCAACAACGTTTCCCTACGCATGATAGGTTTTTCCGCAAGATATTTCCGAACATCTTAAACGTGGTTTCCGCCTGATGGCATTGAACTGAAGTGCTCCTCCATCAGCTGAACCGATGGCAGTTCGTCGTCCTGTTTCTTCCCCGCTGCCGTCTCTCCCTCACAATTCCCTCCCAACTCCGAACTAACTGACCCTGTAGCCGCGGCTTCCGGAGACCGTCCTTAATGGCGACTGGCTCCATTAAAATGGCGTCCAGCGTGGCGTGGCCTCCGATCAAGCGGACGGCAGCCCTGCGAGCGGACGAGCGAGGGGGCAGGTCCGAGGAAGCGGCAGGGAGGATCGATGGCGAAGGGGAGGACGGAGATGGAGGTCGGGTCCGACGGCGTCGCCGTCATCTACATCGCCAACCCGCCCGTGAACGCCCTCTCCATCGACGGTGAATCCATCCCTTCTTCCTCTCCTCCTCCTTCAGCCGGCATTAGGGAGATTCCCAGCAGCCCTGCCTAGGGAATACTAATACTTTTTTGAAAAGGGGAATATATTAATATCGCGAAGATACCAATTACACCCGGCCTCTGCACCTACAAGATGTCACAAAGACATCCAGGATGCACACAGCCAAAAGAGAAAATAAAAAGAAAGAAAAAAGAATGGTCCCGCCAGAGCGATCGATGCCTCTCAACAACAGCATACCTACCACCACCTAATACAACACCCGGAAATCATAAAAGGTCCCCAAAAGCAACGCCTCCAAGAAGGGAACAGTGCACAAGCGCCGTCGTTGCCCGATCCAAGATCTTAGGTTTTCACCCTGGAGAAAATTCACGCTCTCAAAACAATTCCTTCAGCAAGGTAATCGCCAGACACAACCAATGAAGGTCAGACCTTAGGTTTTCACCCTGAAAGTCATGATTCGGCACCCGAGGAGTACCCCAAAAATGAAATCCGCCAGTGTTATCGCCCCCACTTATCACTGCTGCTCCTGAGAGTTATCTGACACCGCCTGTCAGACTCCATCGCCTCCAAGGCTCCGATCGTCTAACTGATCCTCCGATCTCGGCCACCGTGACCTTCTCCACCGCTGCCTTCACCATGGAAATCGAGAAGCCGACATGTCCCAAGGTGTCATCAACCAACAGAGCTTCGCGCCACACCCTCTGAACCTCGTAGGCTGATATGGGCGTGCACGACCGGAATCTAACCGATCCAGATACCATGAGCAAGATCTCCGGCGGTCGTCCCGGAACACGTCGATGGCCAGATCGAGGAGGACCAATCATGCATGCCATTGCCGTGATGCGAGAAGAGCACGAGGACCGCCACCTTAATCATCACGGCAACGGCCCCCACGCCGCCCCGATCCAGGCTGCCACCGCCAGGCCGGGCGCCGGCACCATCACGGTGTCTAGCAGCCAACGGCCCACGCTGCCACAGCCCGCGCCGCCCAAGTCACACAGGCCAGAGCGCTCCCATGCCAGAAGATCTGGCAGAGCCCCGCCGCTGCCCTGGGCGCGCCCCGCCCGCCCCACGCAGCCACCACGCCGCCTCGAGACCACAGCCCCGTCGCCGCAGCGTCTCACGCGCGCCGCCGTGGCCGAGCCCCGCACCGCGCCGCCGTGCCCCACGCGAGCCCGGCGCTCCGTCCTGGATGAGCTGCCCCGCCAGATCGATCTAGGCGCGAAGGGAAGGAGAGCCCCGCCGCCAGCCACCGCGAGGGGCTTTGCCCCTGCAGCTCCAGCCGGCGGCGGCGGCGGGGGGAGAGAGTGGACGGGGGCGGAGTTGGGCAGGCGCCGCCGCCACCCGAGTCGCCCGCGCGGGGGGCGACGCGGGGGCTAGGGTTGGGGTCACCGCAGGGTCGATATCTGAAGTTAGTTTCTGGGAATACTAATACTTAGATACATTTGGGGAATAGGTACAGTACTGACCATTGATCATTTAGATGCAAATTATTCTGTCAAGTTGATCAACAGGTTCTCACAAACACTATTTGCTCCTTCAGACCTTGAAGAAGAATATTAGCCATTAATTATTGAAGTTCTTTTGCCTAAGATCTTTCTCGTCATATATTTTCAGTCCTGTTTAGCTTGAAAGGGCACTATGAAGAGGCGCTCCGAAGGAATGATGTGAAAGCTATTGTTCTTACAGGTAATACACAGTTTAAGATACAAGTATCATTTTGCCGATAATGTGCACTTCAAAAAATCCTAAAAAAAATGCACGCACCACAATCTTGCCGATTTTTTTTCATCTGTTACTCTGTAGCAGTTTTCCTTCACTTGAATCTTTTTACAGATGTGTGTGGAAATTCTTTTTGGAGGGATTAATTTTCCCTATGTGTGGGAATTTGTAACAGGAAGTGGAAGGTCATTTTCTGCTGGACTCGACATTAGTGCCTTCGCTGATATTCGCAAACGTGAGATTAGCCCCCATTAAGAAAATTTTGTGTCGAGATCGTAATTTTACTGTGTCTCTACATACCTACTATACCAACATTGACATACAAAATTTATATGTTTCTAATAGCGGAGCAGCTAAAGGATCACTGCATATTGATTGAAGCCATGACCGATATTTTCGAAGGTGTTTGAGCAATTCATCATCTTTTCTCAAATATCTTTCTGGCAATACACGTACCATTAGACTAGTAGATTTAAAAGTTCCATAATACATTTTTCGCGGGCGTTATCTCTGTCAGATGCTGGGAAGCCATCAGTGGCTGCTATTGATGGCCCTGCTCTTGGTGGAGGTTTAGAAGTTTCCATGGTACAGAGTTGACCTCCTTCCTTGGTTCTTCACCTTACAAGAGAAGTTTTGAAATGACAAGTCTTACTAAGTTTGAATTCTTCTATTAGGTATGCCAAGCACGCATTTCAACTCCTAATGCTCAACTAGGCCTCACGGAGCTTCAGTTTGGAGTAATACCTGGATTTGGAGGTAGTGTCACTTCTATATTTCTTGCAGAAATAATGCTATTATTATCCATACTTGATGTTAGCTGATCCAGTGATTTCCATTGATTACACAAATATAGAGAGATAGTTAATGTATTTATGCATCTCAAAGCATAATTAAGTTATTTCCCTTCCGTTGTTACTTGTGTACCATGCAATAGATTATAAATTATTAATACGAAGAACTACTATCATGGTATTTTACTTTATACGATGTGTTTAGCACTGGTCCTACATTTCAGGAACACAGCGCCTTCCCCGCCTTGTTGGACTGACAAAAGCACTTGAAATGATGATGGTATGTTCATTTACTTCTCTCATTTCGAAAATTCTTTCATTCATTCCTACTCCCTCCGTTCAGAATTACTTGTCTCGGAAATGGATGTATCTACAACTAAAATACATCTAGATACATTCATTTTTACGACAAGTAATTCCGAACGGAGGGAGTATGTTATTGCACATTAACTTCTTGCATTGAAACCATTGAAACACACTCATTTTCACCAGCTTTCGAAGCCAATTAAAGCTGAAGAAGCCCATGAGTTGGGTTTGGTCGACGCTATTGTTTCACCAAACGATTTGTTGAATGATGCCCGCCGTTGGGCTTTGGATATCTGTGAGTCAAAAAGGCCATGGGTCCGAGCCCTCTACAAAACTGACAAGCTTGAATCCCCTGAGGTGGCCAGAGAGATCCTCAATTCTGCCAGAGTTCAGTTACAGAAGCAGGCTGCCAATCTTCAGCATCCACTCGTCTGTATCGATGCTATCGAAGAAGGTATAGTTTCAGGGCCACGAGCCGGGCTTCAAAAGGTATGATTTGCTTTAATGTTTAGCATTTGGCTTGACAAGAAAAATAGATTTAAGATTTCACCTGAGCTGTGTGCAACACAAATGCAGGAAGCCATGGCTTTTCAGGAACTCTTTTTCTCAGATACATGTAAAAGCTTGATTCATGTGTTCTTTTCACAACGTGCAACATCAAAGGTAAAGAACAAGGAAAAAACACTGCCTGTTCCAGATAAAATGTTATGCCTTTGAGTTGCATTGTTTGACGCCATGAGAGTTTGAGATATGCATTTTGTGGGCAGAATTGTATCCACTTACCTGTAGCTATATTATAATGTAGAATGCCAGTCTTTTATCAATTGCAGCAGGTTCCTGGGATCACAGACTTAGGTTTGATGCCAAGGAAGGTATCTAAAGTTGCCATTGTTGGTGGTGGGCTTATGGGTTCTGGAATCGCAACCGCGCTGATACTGAGCCATTATCCTGTTATACTCAAAGAAGTCAACGAGGAATTCCTAAACGCAGGAATTGACAGGATCAAAGGTAAGAGGATGGCTTAACTTTACCTCATCACTTCCTATCTGAATATTCTTTCATCTTGATGTCCAGACCAACCAGAAAACGGAAGGCGGTGCCTAACTATAACACTTTGATCAGAAAACTTGCAGAGTCGTGTAAGGAAAGGAAAAATGACCAAGGAGAAATATGACAAGACACTCTCACTTCTTACAGGTGTCCTCGATTATGAAAAATTCAAGAGTGTTGACTTAGCAATCGAGGCAAGTTCTATATGTAATTACCTTACATCTGGTGCATCAAGCAAAAATAGTAGTAGAGAGCCCTACTGAAATATATCGCCATTTTAGTTAACCCGGTCATCCTTATGCTGCTTGTTCAGGCAGTTGTAGAGAATCTGAAGTTGAAGCAGCAGATTTTTGCTGAATTGGAGCAACACTGTCCTTCCCATTGTATTTTTGCCACTAACACTTCCACCATTGATCTTAACCTAATCGGAGAGAAGACAAATTCTCAAGACCGCATTGTTGGCACACACTTCTTCACGTAAGGAAATGCTAATCAGGTTCAGAATAAACTCTGTAGTTCTGATTCCTGAACTACTTCCTAATACACTCCCTTTTTTCCGACAGTCCAGCTCATATCATGCCTCTTCTTGAGATAGTCCACACCCCTCGTGCCTCTCTGCAAGCAGTTGTCACCTTGCTGGATGTGGGGAAGAAGATCAAGAAGACACCAATAGTGGTCGGAAACTGTACCGGCTTTGCGGTCAACCGGATGTTCTTTCCGTACACTCAGGCGGCACTCTTGCTTGTTGATCATGGAATGGATGTTTACAAGATCGATCAGGCTTGTACTGAATTCGGGATGCCAATGGGTCCATTCAGGTATTTAGACAACACTAAATCTCTTTTGCGGTATCTAATCCCTCTCATTCCGATGATTCAAACGGGAATGCTCATCAGTGGGACTGTCGGCATCATTTCGCTTGCCTCATGCACTTATGCTGATCAAGTCATGTTGAATCACACACCATTTTCATTTAAAGAGCTTCTCTGCAGAATGACAGATCTGGTTGGTTTTGAAGTTTCTCTAGCCACAGGCATGCAGTACCTTGAAAACTTCCCTGAGCGGGTCTACAAGTCAATGCTGATTCCTCTCATGACTGAAGACAAAAGAACAGGTAAAACTAATCAATTATAACTTGCAACGCTTTCTTGGTTCCCATTAGTGAATGTCTTTTTTGGTTGCTGTTCCACAGGTGAAGCCTCCCAAAAGGGGTTTTACAAGTATGAGGGCAAGAGGAAGGCGAGCCCTGATCCTGAAATAATGAACTATGTCGAAGAGTCGAGAAGAATTGCAGCAGCCACACCTGATCCTGAGGTTTGGGTTCACTTTCCAGTGTTCTTACTAACATTCCTTTGTTCTTCACTTCAGCAATATGATCTTTTCTTGAGGGTTTGTGAAAGAAAATAGGAAACGTCAACATATGTTTTCTAGTACACATTAAAAAAAAGGTTCTTCATGAGGTTAGTATTGGCTTGTAGATAGTATGTGTCGATGGTTAAATAAGCAAGGCAGCTTTCAAATTAACCTGCTATCATTGGTGAAATCTCATTATTTGGTGGGCTAGATATAAGCTAAACTAGTTTCAGTATTGATGGCAGATAGATTGTCCCATTTATGCATAGTACATTTACTTGGACTGAAAGGATCTCTTTCTCTCCATATGCACACCATAATTCCAGATAAAGGCATAATGTTGCTAGATATCAGAAACACCAATGGCCATTTCTAACCGTCCTGATTCTTGTACATGGTGGCAGTTGCTTAAGCTTGACAACAGCGTGATAGCAGAGATGGTTTTCTTCCCGGTTATCAATGAAGCCTGCCGTGTCTTGGGCGAGGGCATTGCCCTCAAGGCCTCAGACCTCGACATCGCCTCCATCTTCGGCATGGGTTTCCCACCATACAGGTGATGTTTCCGAATCATCTATAATTTTGAAAGCTAATAAGATGATTCGTCGAGCTCCGTGACTGCCGACGAACTGCTGAAGAAACCAATTGTGAAATGCAACCAGGGGTGGCATCATGCACTGGGCGGATTCCATCGGCGCAAGGCGGATTTGCATGATGCTGTCGGAGTGGGAGATGAAGTATGGCCAGTTCTTCAAACCTTGCAGCCACCTGTTGGAGAGGGCATCTGGAGGTCTTCCTCTGGTGAGAATAATGTCTGGGCACATTGCAGTCTGGTTCTTCAGATATCCCAATTAAATTTGTGTGTGATATTTGCGCATGTATTTTCATTATTGTGTCCTGAAAATCAAATGAATTCCATTTGCAGAGCGCATCGGTGACGACAACGACAATGAACTAGGACAACACCAAGCTGTAGGTTTTTGTTCTTCATTCTACCATCATGTGTCCTTTGCTAAGGTTGGTGCAGAATGAGATTAACGTGGCTTCAAATCATTTCAGACTGGGGCTGCTGAATCATGGAAGGGAAGAGCCAGGATACTGAATAAACAAATAACGATTTGACAAGAAGTTCATTTTTATGAGTGAGGTGATTTCACATAAGCTGATCATGCAAAATGTGTCTGAATAAGAGTGATCAAAGATGTGCCGCACGGATTTCATACGAATTGTAACAAATTTTGATCATTGCATACATCATGTGTGACTGGATTATAAACGGGTTTAAATCTTGGTTTGTGAAAGAGGTGTTCAAGCAGAATGACCTAACAAGAGTTTGAACTCTGCACTCCTGTTTTACAAGTACGTAGTGCACTATTAAGTTCTGTTTTTATCATAAGCAGGTCACTCATCTGAGATCATAGCCAGGGCCGGTCCTAAGATTTCAGGGGCCCGGGGCGAAACTATAACCCGGGGCCCTTTAATACTTCATTAGATCTCTGGAGAACAAACGTCATAAAAATGATGATCAAGTTTCAATTCTATCAATTGGACCGAGGATACTTTTAAATTTAACAACGAAGCTAAAAGTAACCCATTGGCAAGAACGCGTGACAATTATTTTCTATATATTAGTCCATGATAAGTAACGATAACATAATGAGGCGAATGTAAATCTAATTTTCACACAACTCTTAGGAATTCTGGCTTAAGTGAAACTTCACACATTAGGAGGGCAAGAAGTTGAGATATCCATTGATAACCTTCTTTGTTGGTAAGATCCACCAATAATCTACCTTGAAAAAAAAAGAATCAAATAGATGCATACAGATAGGTGAAGCTTGTACATTGTATACTAGGAAAAATGAAGCATTTGCACATAAGTAAAATTTCCGTGCATGAGTGCAATGTAGCAAACATTGGAATTACAGCCACATTGAAACATCTGAAATTCCATGGTGCCGCTGCCATGAACTTGCTTTGAATAATATGGATAATTGTAAGAAAATTACTGGCTTACTTGGATAGTCTCTAACGGTTCCCTTGACATAAATCTCCCATGAGGATGAGAGTGAGACCTCAAAACGTGGCCACTACAGAACACAACCCGAAGAAGTCTAACTAATTGGGATAATCATAAATCACATGCCTACGATTACGCTGTTCGTAGCCATTATATTATTTAGAATAGAGAGATCCTCAGAAATGTGTAGGTACAATTGTGTGAATCATGTCCCCAAAGTTGTGAACAGCGAAATACGATCATTATATATCAACATTGAAGCCTCGGTTACGAACCATATATCCAATTGGATCACTAATTCAAGACCACATAGGAATAGCAGTCTCCAAAGTTACAGCAGTGAGATCGATTGCTTTTCTGGAAAGAGAAAATGAGATGGGTTGCCGCATTACCCGAGGCACCGGAGGAACATGAACGCGTCTGACGAGGTATGTCTCGGCGGCGGCATGGCTGACGTTCACCGGAACAGGAGACTCCCTCGTCTGCTCGTACAGGAAGGCGACTCTAGGGCCAGGCGTCGGTGCGTCTGCGGACAGGGCGATCTCATCTCCACTAGGACGCACAGGAGATAAAAATCAAGCACGGATCTCACCTGTGCGCAGCCGCAGCGGCGCATGGCGTCACCAAACCCTAGCGTCGTGACTGCGCTCGTCGCTAACTTCCTCCAAGGCCCACTAATGCAGAGCATGCCTCCTGCTGGGGGCCCCTTGGTTTCCGGGGGCCCGGGGCGGCCGCCCCGTTCGCCCCCCTCCAGGACCGGGCCTGATCATAGCGGTCTTGTTAAACCAAAATCCTAGGTGTCCCAGTATCAATACCAACACCAATTAAGACTAATCACATCGTCGTCTCTCATCTGTGAATATGCACTAAATAAATAGAACTAAATGTCTATCTCGTTGATTGTTAATATATTAAATGCGCTTTCAAGGGAATCAACCCTGTCGAATTCTTTGTATATTTTGATAAGCAAACTATTCCAACCCAGAAAGGATTGGTCATGGAACTACAACCAAAAATAGCTCTGTGTCCATGTCCTGATGGAGGCAACCTCCCTCCCCTTTCTTTGACCGAGCTCTCACTTCAGTTTCTTTTGATGCCAAAGACCAGAACCCGTCTTAGAGCATCTCCAACAGCGGCATAAAAAATCGGCGCCCAAAAAAAGTTTTAGTGCGCGCCCAATGCTCTTTTAGCGCGCCGGACCCAACATTGCTTTAGCAGATGCCTAAAAAATGCGCGCCCAAAAAACCACGCAGTGTAAATTGTGAAGCGCGCGCAATCCGGCGCCTCAAAATTACAGCTTTAGATGGCGCTTTTCAGCGCGCGCCCAATCCTTTTGCGCGCCCGCACTATTTTACAGCTTCTGTTGGAGCTGCCCGGCGCCCAAAAAACTCGAATTTTAGCGCGCGGAGGACTTTTTGGGCGCCTGTTGGAGATGCTCTTATTTGCTGAAAAAACAATTAACATACTTGCCTAGAACTGCTGAGCGCTTCCCTCTTTTCTTTCACTTTGACCACCACCAGCCATCGATCTAGACCAATTATTTTTTTATATAAATCCAAGTTAGATAGATGAATATATACTTATAAGAAAACATGCATAGGAGACAATTTAAGAATAAAAACTCCTCAATTTTCTAATCCATGTGGCTATTCAATATTAACAATCTATATATCTCATAGATCCTTACTACTACTAGCAACTACTCATGTTTTATTGCCCTGTGGTTCATCCACATCAACATGCTTTTCTGGGTCTAATTATTACTTTACAATTCGCTCTTCAGAATGTTTATTTCAGTTCACATAAATTTAGACATGCATATCACGACTTCACGAGTCTCGTGGCTTTAGGATAACGGACCGTATCAATATGCATTGCATGCACACCTATCAACTTGTACAACCAAATCTTCGGAATTGATTGAGACAATTGGCACAACCCCAGCTAGCAGTACATCAATAGAGAAGATGAGATTTCGCAAAAAAATAGAGAAGATGAGAACCTATATCACTAGTATAAATACACATTAGACCGATGAATGAAGCGTGGAAGAACATTACCAAAGTCAGATGCGTGTATATAGTTAGTGTATGTAGCCATGTAGGACTGAGAGGCATCGGTGATCTAGTGACGTATATATCTCGTAGCACAACAAGATGCAAAATTAGCCTTGGTGTAGCTTGTGAATATTTATCTGTGCCAGTGAATGTGGACTAGAAGCACATGGAGGTGATTGCCACGAGTAGTCCCTCTTCCTCAGACTGGACCCCAATGTTAGGAAATATGCAACTTGTATTACTAGGAGGCCAAAGCCATCATATATATGATGTACATCAGCATGCCAAAAGGCAAGAATACAAAAGGCCAAATGCCATCATCAATATAACTCTAACACCCCCCCTCAAACTCATGGTGGCTCGACAACACTGAGTTTGGAGAGGTGAAATCTATGTTGTGCTCTAGTCTGTGCCTTCGTGAAGAAGTCCGCTAGCTGTAACTCGGAAGGTACATACTGAAGAGCAATAACGTGATCCTGCACAGCAGCGCGCACATAATAAGCATCAACACCAATATGTTTGGTGAGCTCATGTTTCACAGGGTCCCGCGCAATACTGATAGCACATGTACTGTCGGACAAGAGGGTGGTAGGTGTAGTAACAGAAACACCAAAATCCTCCAGTAGCCATCGTAACCAAGTCACCTCTGCCGTCAGAAGAGCCATAGCTCTCAACTCGGCCTCAGCACTCGAACGAGAAACTGCAGTCTGTTTCTTCGTCTTCCAGGCAATGAGAGAACCACCAAGAAAAACACAGTAAGCAGAAAGTGAACGGCGATCTGAAGGATCACTGGCCCACGTAGCATCTGAATAGGCCTGGAGCTGTAACGAGCTAGAATGAGGAAAAAAGAGACGATGAGAGATCGTGCCACGAAGATATCGCAGAACACGAAGAAGGTGACTATAGTGAACTGAAGTGGGAGCGGAAACAAACTGGCTCAGAATATGTACAGGATAGGAGATATCTGGACGAGTGACAGCAAGATAGACAAGACTCCCAACAAGATGACGATAACGCGTCGGATCAGACAAGAGCTCACCATCAGAAGCACGAAGGTTAAGATTGACCTCCATAGGAGTCTCAGCAGTGCGCTCGTCAGTAAGAGCCGCACGAGCAAGAAGATCCTGGATATACTTTTCTTGGGAAATAGAAAAGCCATCAGAGGAGGAGGAAACCTCAATCCCAAGAAAGTAACGAAGAGGACCAAGATCAGACATAAGAAACTGCTCACTTAGACGGGCCTTGACAAAGGCAATGTACTCAGAATCATCGCCAGTGATGATCATGTCATCAACATATAGAAGAAGAAGAGTGCGACCACGAGCAGAAAGGTGGACAAACAACGCTGGATCATGAGCACTGGGAGAAAAAACAGCTGCAGTGACCACAGAGACAAAACGCTCAAACCAAGCTCGGGGGGCTTGCTTAAGGCCATATAGAGAGCGACGAAGACGGCAAACCATGCCATCAGGAACTGAATACCCAGGTGGTGGTTGCATATAAACTTCCTCACGCAACTCACCATTAAGAAAGGCATTCTTAACATCTAGTTGAGACACGGACCAGCGGCGAACAGAGGCCACGGCGAGAAGTGTGCGGACAGTGGTCATATGGGCCACAGGAGCAAAAGTCTCATCGTAATCACGACCATGCTCCTGCTGAAAGCCACGAGCCACAAGACGAGCTTTATAACGCTCAAGAGAACCATCAGACCGAGTCTTAATCTTATAGACCCACTTACAAGTGATGGGACGAACACGAGGGGGAAGAGAAACCAGGTCCCATGTGCCGTTGCGCTCAAGGACAGCAATCTCCTCTGCCATCGCGAACTGCCATTCAGGATGAATAATAGCATCTCGATAAGAAGTCGGCTCAAGAACGGTCGAAAGACCATAACGAGAAGGAGAATATCGGTCAGGGGGCGGACAAGGCCGAGAACGAAGACCATAAGTTGGGTGAGAGGAGGAAGACGACACATCAGAAGTAGAGGGCACATTGGTAGACTCATTCACAACACGCGAACGACGAGTATAATGGAAAGGAAACGACGGAAGAGGTGGAATCACTGGAGGTGGAGACGGGGAATGTATCGGTGATGAAGGTGGAGAAGGGGAAGCTATCGGTGATGAAGGTGGAGAATCATACGACGAGTGAGTCGAAGAAACCGTAGGAGAGGATGGTGTCGGATCTGCATCAGCGGGATGAGGAGTAGGAATACTATGCACAGAGGGAGGTGTATCTGGAAAAGTAAGAAAAGAGATGTCCTCCGTAGAAAAAGCCGAGGAGGATGGACGCGGGTAGAAGGGACGAGATTCATCAAAGGTCACATCCCGGGAAATACGCATCCGGCGACCGACAGGATCCCAACACCGATAGCCCTTATGCTCATCACTGTATCCAAGAAAGACACACTCAACTGACTGAGCAGTCAGTTTGGTGCGTTCACGAGGGGCAAGCAAAACATAGCAGACACAACCAAACAAACGGAGCACCGAATAATCAGGAGTACGGCCAGAAAGACGCTCGAGAGGAATACCACCTTGTAGAGCAGCAGATGGCTGAATGTTGATGAGATAGGTGGAAGTAGTAACAGACTCAGCCCAGAAGTGAGGCGGAAGAGAGGCGGCGATCATCATCGCTCGTGCCGTCTCAAGAAGGTGACGGTGCTTGCGCTCAGCCACACCATTCTGAGCATGAGCACCAGGGCAAGAGAACTGAGCAAGAGTACCCTGTTCAGCAAGAAATCCTCGCAGCGCATGGGAGATATACTCACCAGCTGAATCTGCGCGAAAAACACGAATAGGAGTGGAAAACTGGGTATGAACCATGGCAGCAAATTTTTTGTATATAGATAAGACCTCACTACGAGAAGACATGAAATAGATCCAAGTGTACCGAGAAAAGTCATCTATAAAGATAATATAGTAGCGATGACCCCCTTTCGAAGCGAAGGGAGCCGGACCCCAAACATCAGAGTGAACGAGATCAAAAGGACGCTCAGACACTGACTCACTGTGAGGATAGGGTAGCTGAATCTGCTTACCGAGCCGACAACCCATACAATCCAATGAAGCGTTACCAGAGACAGACCCCAGAACACCACGATGAACCAGAGACGAGAGACGAGAACCACATAAATGGCCAAGACGATGATGCCACTGTTGAAAGGAGCTGGTAGATGCAACAATAGGGGTTGCGAGACTGGCAGAGGTGGCAGCGGAGGGAAGACGAAGCCAGTCAAGCTCCAGAGACCATCAGAACGTCGAGGGCCAGCACCAAGTAGAGCACCCGTGCGACGATCTTGAACAGAACAAGAATCAAAGTCGAGAATGACCCTACAACTAGAGTCAACAATCTGACCACCAGATATGAGCTGCATGGTAAGTCGAGGAACATGAGCGACAGAGGGAACATGAAATGAAGAAGTGCTAAGAGTGCCTCGACTAGCTACAGGGAGGGGAGTGCCATCAGCCGTAAGGACACGAACAGGAGACTCGACAGGTCGAACGGAGGTCAAAAAGGAAGAATCATAAGTCATATGGAAAGACGCTCCAGTATCAAGAATCCATGGGGATGTACCTGAATGAGTAGGAAGTGGTTTCTCAATGCCGGAAGAGTCAGTCACGGAACCGACAGAAACTGTCGGTGAAGAATCCCAAGCATCAAGAAGGCATTGCAGCTGTGCAATCTCAGATGCAGACAGGGACATGACAGAAGACGTCGAGGTAGAAACATGTGTCGACGATGAGCAGTCGCCACCACCCGTGGAAGCCGAATGTAGAGTCGACCGAGAGTAGCGAGTCGACATAGAGCCACATGTGGAAGCCACATGGGGAGTCGACATAGAGCGGTCACCGCCGCGTGCACAAGCCCCAAGAGTAGTCGATGTAGAGCGACTAGCAGCACCGGTGGATGTCGCAATAGGTGTCGAAGTAGAGCGACAGCCACCACCTCCAAGTGGGTGAGCACCAAGCACCGAGGAACGACTCATGTGTGAGACGGGATCAATATATGGAACACCGTAAAAAAACATCGAACGGCGAGGGAGAGGTGTACCAGACGAAAGCATTGCACTCTTTTTTTTTTTTTTTTTAGGAAAAAATCACAGAACTGAAGCCAGGCAGCTGGAAGCAGAAGCAGGCCAAATCGAGCCCGGCTGCCCACAAGCAGCCCAAAGCAAGAGCGATGCACGGGCCGCGCAGGGAGGATGCGCACACACACTGCACAGAGGAAGCCGGTGAATTGATTCAGTCCACCCAGTCAAACCCCACGTCCTGAGATGAATCCAATGCCCAGCGGCCGATCTAGCACGAGAATCACGGGAATCCAGTTGACCGGCGGCCGGCGGCTGTTCTTGGACGGAATCCAGCGGACGCGTACGGCAGCGGAGCGGCCTGGAGGAGGCGGGGCGGACGCGCATGCGCACGGCCTGAGGCGGCAGCAGGAACCGGCGGACGCGGACGCGCACGGCCTGAGGCTGCTGCAGCAGGAACCGGCGGACGCGGACGGCCTGAGGGGCAGCAGGAACCGGCGGACGGCGGACACGGGTGGCAGCAGGAGCGACCTGGAGGAGGCGGAGCGGGGCGGACGCGGACGCAGACGGCCTGAAGCGGGGCGACAGCGGCTTGGCAGGGAGGAGGCGGGACCAGCGACCTGCGCGGGCGTCCCGATCGACCAGAAAACAAGCGGGCGTCCTGGACTCCTGGGTGATTTGGATCAGAAGAGCAGCGGACGAGAGGGAGCAGCGGCAGCGTATGTCCTTGGCATCGATCGATCTGACATCGATTGCTGCGAACAGATCGATCGAGAGAAGAACACTGAAAAAAAAACGATCGCAAGGCGAGTTGCAGCGCCGGAGGAAACCTAGGCTCTAATACCATGTTAGGAAATATGCAACTTGTATTACTAGGAGGCCAAAGCCATCATATATATGATGTACATCAGCATGCCAAAAGGCAAGAATACAAAAGGCCAAAGGCCATCATCAATATAACTCTAACACCCAAATCAATATAAACTGTGCAGTTCTATCTCTTGAACTTGAAGGGTAATCCAAGGGATGTCCTGGTATCTACTAGTATGGGCAACACCAAAATAGAATGCCGATTGAAACGATGCCTGATTGATCCATGTAATCTTCACCTCAGAAACTTCTTCCTCGAGAATATCTTCTTACCCACAACTTCACTAAAATCCTTCATTTTCCAGTTATTTGCCACACGCCATGTTGAGGAAGTCAGGCTATGCATGATTTCCGACTGGGTTCATGTTCATGCACTAGTTCATTTTTTTCATAAAGAAAAAAAATTGTACGATCTGAAGTTCTGAACACACCCAAGCTAAACCTGCGTCACCATCTGAAGTTCCGAGTTGCTTGGTGCGTGGGTAATGGCTTGGCTTTATCAAATGGTGAAAATGAATGCACAGCAATTGACACAGATTGTAAAGGGCAGGCTCAGAGCCAGGAGACTGCATAAGCGAGTAGCAATTTGGCAAAAGTTTTTTTTCTTTGGCGAGGCGGTTTTTCTTTTTTGACTGAAATGCTATCAGTGGAGCTTTCATTGCAATAAGGAGTTACAATCGGTGATAAACAAAATAGAAACAACGTCTGAACCACAACAACAGCCGGTTCAGCCACCATAATCTCTAGAGTCTAATCAGGATCCGTTGGTCTGTTTTTTAGCTCCACGATCTTTTGGTTTTCCAGCTGCCGACTACATCGACACATGATGACCTTACAAGAGTTTGCAATTTGTACCACTGATTAAGTTGTGTTTTGTTTCAGCAAAAAACAAAAGTTATGTTTTATCATAAGAAGTTCACTCGTTGAAATGACAATGGTCTTAGTATTCGTAACTAAATAAGCAGAACTGATCTCACTGCTTGTTAAATATCTTGGATTCTCTATTTCAATGAGCAAACTATTCCAATCGACAAAGGAGTAGGTCATGGAACCTGTCTTCACTTTCCTTGATCGAGCTCTCCCTTTAGTTTTGTTTTGTTGCAGAACACTAGACATGTCTTATTTGCTGACAACATGTTTGTCTAGGAACTCTTTCCTACTGACCATCGCTTCCCTCTTTTCTAATTCCTTCTCTTTGACCAGTGTTGGATATTTGATGCGTGCAAATCAACTTTTTCTTGCTAAATACAACTCACAAAAGCAAATGAACAATTTACCGAAATGGTCTTAGTATTTCATAATTAAAATTTGACAACAAGTTTGACCAATAATATATGAATCACACGCCCCCAAAAGTTATATCGCCAAAAACTATTTTCGAATGCTAATTAAAGCGTATAAATTTTTGTGACACATAACGCATGTTTTTTTGGTAAAATTGATGGTCAAAGTTGAACCTCGAAATATATTAGCGCCATGTAAATAGGGACAGAGGGAGTAGCAATACAAATATCATCAATTATATAAACCATGTGACCATTCAATATTAATAATCTATGTATCCAACGATCAATAATTACTCTTGTTTGACGCCATGTGGTTCACCCACATCAACAATTATTTTTCGCTAATTATTGACTTGCATTTTCTACCATGTTTTTTTTGGTGTCATGTCTTTATGATAACCGACCATAGCAATCTATGCTTTTTTTTACCTTAATCTATTATCTATGCGTCCCACGCACCAACCAACTAGTACAACCAAATGTTGCAAATTGATTGAGGTAATGACACAACCATAGCAAGTAGTACATCATGATGATGAAATATATACTCCTAAAGTTAGTCCCAACGAATGAATCGTCAAAAAGGATTGCCAAACGGCCAGGCGAAAAACCCAGCCCGCCGCCGCAGCCCCCCTCCACCCTCGCCCCCCTCCCTCGCCGCCGCCAGGGGACGGCGCCGGGCAAAGCCCGCGTGCACGTCGGCAGCGGCGGGGCCCTTCCCCTCCCCGCGAGGCGCCAGGACGGCGCGGGACGGCCGGTTTCGCGGCGGGGCGCGGCCCGACGGCGGATCTCCTCGGGTCGGTGGCGTTCTTGATGTTGGGTAACGTAGTATTTTAAAATTTTCCTACGATCACGCAAGATCTATCTACCAGATGCATAGCAACGAGAGGGGAGAGTGTGTCTACGTACCCTCGTAGACCGGGAGCGGAAGCGTCAAGTGACGCGGTTGATGTTGTCGAACTTCTTCGCGATCCAACCGATCAAGCACCGAACGTACGGCACCTCCGCGTTCAGCACACGTTCAGCTTGATGACGTCCCACGAGCTCTTGATCCAGTTGAGCTTCACGGGAGAGTTTCGTCAGCACGACGGCGTGATGACGGATATGATGTGTTCACCGGCACAGGGCTTCGCCTAAGCTCCACGACGGTACGACCGAGGTGTGATTCTGTGGAGGGGGGCACCGCACACGGCTAAAACAATTCAACTTGTATATCTTTGGGTGCCCCCCTGCCCCCGTATATAAAGGAGCAAGGGAGGAGGGGCCGGCCAACCTCTATGGTGCGGCTAGGGAGGGGACTCCTACTAGGAATAGGATTGCAATCCTATTCCTAGTAGGATTCACCGAAAGGAAGAAGGGGGAAAGGAATAGGAGAGGTGGCGCCCCCCCAATCCTAGTCCAACTAGGATTCCTAGGTGGGGGCGCCGGCCAGCCCTATGGGCTGCCTCTCTCTCACCCTTTAGGCCCACTATGGACTATCCCCTCTCGTAGGGGGTTCCGGTAACCCCCTCCGGCATTCCCGATAAATCCGAAACTTTTCCGGTATACTTCCGGTGTCCGAATATAGCCGTCCAATATATCAATCTTTATGTCTCGGACATTCCGAGACTCCTCGTCATGTCCGTGATCTCATCCAGGACTCCGAACTACCTTCGGTACATCAATACTCAAAAACTCATAATACCGATCGTCATCAAACGTTAAGCGTGCGGACCCTACGGGTTCGAGAACTATGTAGACATGACCGAGACTCATCTCTGGTCAATAACCAATAGCGGAACCTGGATGTTCATATTGGCTCCTACATATTCTACGAAGATCTTTTATCGGTCAGAACCGCATAACAACATACGTTGTTCCTTTTGTCAAACGGTATGTTACTTGCCCGAGATTCGATCGTCGGTATCTTTATACCTAGTTCAATCTCGTTGCTGGCAAGTCTCTTTACTCGTTCCGTAACACATCATCTCGTGACTAACTCATTAGTCTTTTGCTTGCAAGGCTTATTATGATGTGTGTTACCGAGAGGGCCCAGAGATACCTCTCCGACACTCGGAGTGACAAATCCTAATCTTGATCTATGCCAACACCACGAATACTTTCGGAGACACCTGTAGAGCATCTTTATGATCACCCAGTTACGTTGTGACGTTTGATAGCACACAAGGTGTTCCTACGGTATTCGGGAGTTGCATAATCTCATAGTCATAAGAACATGTATAAGTCATGAAGAAAGCAATAGCAGTAAAACTAAATGATCATAGTGCTATGCTAACGGATGGGTCTTGTCCATCACATCATTCTCCTAATGATGTGATCCCGTTGATCAAATGACAACTCATGTCTATGGCTAGGAAACATAACCATCTTTGATCAATGAGCTAGTCTAGTAGAGGCATACTAGGGACATACTGTTTTGTCTATGTATCCACACATGTACTAAGTTTCCGGTTAATACAATTCTAGCATGAATAAAAGACATTTATCATGATATAAGGAAATACAAATAACATCTTTATTATTGCCTCTAGGGCATATTTCCTTCAGTCTCCCACTTGAACTAGAGTCAATAATCTAGATTACAAAGTGATGATCCTCACACCCATGGAGTCTTGGTGCTGATCATGTTTTGCCCGTGGAAGAGGCTTAGTCAACGGGTCTGCAACATTCAGATCGTATGTATTTTGCAAATCTCTATGTCTCCCTCCTTGACTAGATCGCGGATGGAATTGAAGCGTCTTTTGATGTGCTTTGTTCTCTTGTGAAACCTGGATTCCTTCGCCAAGGCTATGGCTCCAGTGTTGTCACAAAAGATTTTCATTGGACCCGATGCACTAGGTACTACACCTAGATCGGATATGAACTCCTTCATCCAGACTCCTTCATTTGCTGCTTCCGAAGCAGCTATGTATTCCTCTTCACACGTAGATCCCGCCACGACGCTCTGCTTGGAACTGCACCAGCTGACAGCTCCACCGTTCAATAAAAATACATATCCGGTTTGTGACTTTGAGTCATCCGGATCAGTGTCAAAGCTAGAATCGACGTAACCGTTTACGACGAGCTCTTTGTCACCTCCATATACAAGAAACATATCCTTTGTTCTTTTCAGATACTTTAGGATGTTTTTGACCGCTGTCCAGTGATCCACTCCTGGATTACTTTGGTACCTCCCTGCTAGACTTATAGCAAGGCACACATCAGGTCTGGTACACAGCATTGCATACATGATAGATCCTATGGCTGAGGCATAGGGAATGACTTTCATTCTCTCTCTATCTTCTGCAGTGGTCGGGCATTGAGTCTTACTCAACTTCATACCTTGTAAAACAGGCAAGAATCCTTTCTTTGACTGATCCATTTCGAACCTTTTCAAAATCTTATCAAGGTATGTGCTTTGTGAAAGTCCAATTAAGCGTCTTGATCTATCTCTATAGATCTTGATGCCTAATATGTAAGCAGCTTCTCCGAGGTCTTTCATAGAAAAACTTTTATTCAAGTATCCTTTTATGCTATCCAGAAATTCTATATCATTTCCAATTAACAATATGTCATCTACATATAATATTAGAAATGCTACAGAGCTCCCACTCACTTTCTTGTAAATACAGGCTTCTCCAAAAGTCTGTATAAAACCATATGCTTTGATCACCTCATCAAAGCGTATATTCCAACTCCGAGATGCTTGCACCAGTCCATAGATGGATCGCTGGAGTTTGCATACGTTGTTAGCACCTTTTGGATCGACAAAACCTTCTGGTTGCATCATATACAACTCTTCTTTGAGATATCCATTTAGGAATGCAGTTTTGACATCCATTTGCCAGATTTCATAATCATAAAATGCGGCAATTGCTAACATGATTCAGACAGACTTAAGCATCGCTACAGGTGAGAAAGTCTCATCGTAGTCAACTCCTTGAACTTGTCGAAAACCTTTCGCAACAAGTCGAGCTTTGTAAACAGTAATATTACCGTCTGCGTCGGTCTTCCTCTTGAAGATCCATTTATTTTCGATGGCCTGCCGATCATCGGGCAAGTCAACCAAAGTCCATACTTTGTTCTCATACATGGATCCCATCTCAGATTTCATGGCTTCAAGCCATTTTGCGGAATCTGGGCTCATCATCGCTTCCTCATAGTTCGTAGGTTCATCATGGTCTAGTAACATGATTTCCAGAACTGGGTTGCCGTACCACTCTGGTGCGGAACGTACTCTGGTTGATCTACGACGTTCAGTAGAAACTTGATCCGAAGTTTCATGATCATTATCATCAACTTCCTCACTAATTGGTGTAGGAATCACTGGAACAATTTCCTGTGATGTACTACTTTCCAATATGGGAGAAGGTACAATTACCTCATCAAGTTCTACTTTCCTCCCACTCACTTCTTTCGAGAGAAACTCTTTTTCAAGAAAGGATCCGTTCTTAGCAACGAATATTTTGCCTTCGGATATGTGATAGAAGGTGTACCCAACAGTCTCTTTTGGGTATCCTATGAAGACACATTTTTCCGACTTGGGATCGAGCTTATCAGGTTGAAGGGTTTTCACATAAGCATCGCAGCCCCAAATTTTAAGAAACGACAACTTTGGTTTCTTGCCAAACCATAGTTCATAAGGCGTCGTATCAACGGATTTAGATGGTGCCCTATTTAACGTGAATGCAGCTGTCTCTAAAGCATAACCCCAAAACGATAGTGGTAAATCGGTAAGAGACATCATAGATCGCACCATATCCAATAAAGTACGGTTACGACGTTCGGACACACCATTACGTTGTGGTGTTTCAGGTGGCGTGAGTTGTGAAACTATTCCACATTGTTTCAAATGAAGACCAAACTCGTAACTCAAATATTCTCCTCCACGATCAGACCGTAGGAACTTTATTTTCTTGTTACGATGATTCTCTACTTTACTCTGAAATTCTTTGAACTTTTCAAATGTTTCAGACTTGTGTTTCATTAAGTAGATATACCCATATCTGCTCAAATCATCAGTGAAGGTCAGAAAATAACGATACCCACCGCGAGCATCCACACTCATTGGTCCACATACATCAGTATGTATGATTTCCAACAAATCTGTTGCTCGCTCCATAGTTCCGGAGAACGGAGTTTTAGTCATCTTGCCCATGAGGCATGGTTCGCAAGCACCAAGTGATTCATAATCAAGTGATTCCAAAAGTCCATCTTTATGGAGTTTCTTCATGCGTTTTACACCAATATGACCTAAACGGCAGTGCCACAAATAAGTTGCACTATCATTATTAACCTTGCATCTTTTGGTTTCAATATTATGAATATGTGTATCACTACAATCGAGATCCAGTAAGAATAGACCACCCTTTAAGGGTGCATGACCATAAAAGATATTATTCATCAAAATGGAACAACCATTATTCTCTGATTTAAATGAATAACCGTCTCGCAATAAACAAGATCCAGATATAATGTTCATGCTCAACGCTGGCACCAAATAACAATTATTTAGGTCTAAAACTAATCCCGAAGGTAGATATAGAGGTAGCGTGCCGACGGCGATCACATCGACTTTGGAACCGTTTCCCACGCGCATCGTCACCTCGTCCTTAGCTAATCTTCGTTTAATCCGTAGTCCCTGTTTCGAGTTACAAATATTAGCAACCGAACCGGTATCAAATACCCAGGTACTACTACGAGAGTTAGTAAGGTACACATCAATAACATGTATATCACATATACCTTTGTTCACCTTGCCATCCTTCTTATCCGCCAAATACTTGGGGCAGTTCCGCTTCCAGTGTCCAGTCCCCTTGCAGTAGAAGCACTCAGTTTCAGGCTTGGTTCCATAATTGAGGCTTTCTACGAGAACAGCAACAATCTTGCTATTCTCCTTGAAAATCCCTTCCTTGCCCTTTTTCTTGAAACTAGTGGTATTGTTAACCATCAACATTTGATGCTCCTTTTTGATTTCTACCTCCGCAGCTGTGAGCATAGCGAAGAGCTCGGGAATTGTCTTTTGTATCCCTTGCATATTATAGTTCATCACGAAGCCATTATAGCTTGGTGGTAGTGATTGAAGAATTCTATCAATAACACTATTCTCATCAACTTGGCAACCAAGTTGAGTCATATGATTGTAGTGCCCATACATTGTGAGCAAGTGTTCACTGATAGAACTATTCTCCTCCATCTTGCAGCTGTAGAACTTATTGGAAATCTTATATTTCTCAATCCGGGCATTTGCTTGAAATATTAACTTCAACTCCTGGAACATTTCATATGCTCCATGACGTTCAAAACGTCGTTGAAGTCCCGGTTCTAAGCCGTAAAGCATGGCACACTGAACTATCGTGTAGTCATCAGACCGCGACTGCCAGACGTTCAAAGCGTCTGCATCAGCGGAAGGGGGCTTGTCACCTAGCGGTGCTTCAAGGACATAATTCTTCTGTGCAGCAATGAGGATAATCCTCAGGTTACGGACCTAGTCCGTGTAATTGCTACCATCATCTTTCAACTTAGCTTTCTCTAGGAATGCATTAAAATTCAAAGGAACGGTAGCACGAGCCATTGATCTACAACGACATAGATATGCAAAACTATCAGGACTAAGTTCATGATAAATTAAAGTTCAATTTAATCATATTAATTTAAAGAACTCCCACTTAGATAGACATCCCTCTGGTCATCTAAATGATCACGTGATCCAAATCAACTAAACCATGTCCGATCATCACGTGAGATGGAGTAGTTTTCAATGGTGAACATCTTATGTTGATCATATCTACTATATGATTCACGCTCGACCTTTCGGTCTCCAGTGTTCCGAGGCCATATCTGTATATGCTAGGCTCGTCAAGTTTAACCCGAGTATTCTGCGTGTGTAAAACTGGCTTACACCCGTTGTATTTGAACGTAGAGCTTATCACACCCGATCATCACGTGGTGTCTCGGCACGACGAACTTTCGCAACGGTGCATACTCAGGGAGAACACTTATACCTTGAAATTTAGTAAGGGATCATCTTATAATGCTACCGTCGTTCTAAGCAAAATAAGAAGCATAATAAGATAAACATCACATGCAATCAAAATATGTGACATGATATGGCCATCATCATCTTGTGCTTTTGATCTCCATCTTCAAAGCACCGTCATGATCACCTTCGTCACCGGCTTGACACCTTGATCTTCATCGTAGCATCGTTGTCGTCTCGCCAACTATTGCTTCCACGACTATCGCTACCGCTTAGTGATAAAGTAAAGCAATTACATGGCGATTGCATTTCATACAATAAAGCGACAACCATATGGCTCCTGCCAGTTGCCGATAACTTTACAAAACATGGTCATCTCATACAAAACCGTATAACTCATCATGTCTTGACCATATCACATCACAACATGCCCTGCAAAAACAAGTTAGACGTCCTCTACTTTGTTTGTTGCAAGTTTTACGTGGCTGCTACGGGCTTAGCAAGAACCGTTCTTACCTACGCATACAAAACCACAACGATGTTTCGTCAAGTATGTGTTGTTTTAACCTTCACAAGGACCGGGCGTAGCCACACTTGATTCAGCTAAAGTGAGAGAGACAGACACCCGCCAGTCACCTTTAAGCAACGAGTGCTCGTAACGGTGAAACCAGTCTCGCGTAAGTGTACGCGTAATGTCGGTCCGGGCCGCTTCATCTCACAATACCGCCGAAGCAAAGTATGACATGCTGGTAAGCAGTATGACTAGTATCGTCCACAATCTCATTGTGTTCTACTCGTGCATATCATATACGCATAGACCTGGCTCTGATGCCACTGTTGGGTAACGTAGTATTTTAAAATTTTCCTACGATCACGCAAGATCTATCTACCAGATGCATAGCAACGAGAGGGGAGAGTGTGTCTACGTACCCTCGTAGACCGGGAGCGGAAGCGTCAAGTGACGCGGTTGATGTTGTCGAACTTCTTCGCGATCCAACCGATCAAGCACCGAACTTACGGCACCTCCGCGTTCAGCACACGTTCAGCTTGATGACGTCCCACGAGCTCTTGATCCAGTTGAGCTTCATGGGAGAGTTTCGTCAGCACGACGGCGTGATGACGGATATGATGTGTTCACCGGCGCAGGGCTTCGCCTAAGCTCCACGACGGTACGACCGAGGTGTGATTCTGTGGAGGGGGGCACCGCACACGGCTAAAACAATTCAACTTGTGTATCTTTGGGTGCCCCCCTGCCCCCGTATATAAAGGAGCAAGGGAGGAGGGGCCGGCCAACCTCTATGGTGCGGCTAGGGAGGGGACTCCTACTAGGAATAGGATTGCAATCCTATTCCTAGTAGGATTCATCGAAAGGAAGAAGGGGGAAAGGAATAGGAGAGGTGGCGCTCCCCCAATCCTAGTCCAACTAGGATTCCTAGGTGGGGGCTCCGGCCAGCCCTATGGGCTGCCTCTCTCTCACCCTTTAGGCCCACTATGGACCATCCCCTCTCGTAGGGGGTTCCGGTAACCCCCTCCGGCATTCCCGATAAATCCGAAACTTTTCCGGTATACTTCCGGTGTCCGAATATAGCCGTCCAATATATCAATCTTTATGTCTCGGACATTCCAAGACTCCTCGTCATGTCCGTGATCTCATCCAGGACTCCGAACTACCTTCGGTACATCAATACTCAAAAACTCATAATACCGATCGTCATCAAACATTAAGCGTGCGGACCCTACGGGTTCGAGAACTATGTAGACATGACCGAGACTCATCTCTGGTCAATAACCAATAGCGGAACCTGGATGTTCATATTGGCTCCTACATATTCTACGAAGATCTTTTATCGGTCAGAACCGCATAACAACATACGTTGTTCCTTTTGTCAAACGGTATGTTACTTGCCCGAGATTCGATCGTCGGTATCTTTATACCTAGTTCAATCTCGTTGCCGGCAAGTCTCTTTACTCGTTCCGTAACACATCATCTCGTGACTAACTCATTAGTCTTTTGCTTGCAAGGCTTATTGTGATGTGTGTTACCGAGAGGGCCCAGAGATACCTCTCCGACACTCGGAGTGACAAATCCTAATCTTGATATATGCCAACACCACGAATACTTTCGGAGACACCTGTAGAGCATCTTTATGATCACTCAGTTACGTTGTGACGTTTGATAGCACACAAGGTGTTCCTACGGTATTCGGGAGTTGCATAATCTCATAGTCATAGGAACATGTATAAGTCATGAAGAAAGCAATAGCAGTTAAACTAAACGATCATAGTGCTATGCTAACGGATGGGTCTTGTCCATCACATCATTCTCCTAATGATGTGATCCCGTTGATCAAATGACAACTCATGTCTATGGCTAGGAAACATAACCATCTTTGATCAATGAGCTAGTCTAGTAGAGGCATACTAGGGACATACTGTTTTGTCTATGTATCCACACATGTACTAAGTTTCCGGTTAATACAATTCTAGCATGAATAAAAGACATTTATCATGATATAAGGAAATACAAATAACATCTTTATTATTGCCTCTAGGGCATATTTCCTTCACTTGATTGGCTGCTGGAGGAGGCTTCGTCGGGCGGTGGGAGGCTGTTTCCGCGGCTTGCGGCGACGAGCTGCACGTCCTTGCGAGCGGATCTGGTGCGGCGCCCGGGAGATGGCGAGGTGGAGGAGGAGGGCGCCGAGAGGGGTCGTGGTAAAGGAGGAGGAGGGTGCGGGGAGGAGGGCCGGTGCGGATATGTCCGGCGGAGGGCTGGGCAGCGGTCCGGCGGTGGCAGTGGCGCAGATCTGGCGCGCTGCCGCCACGAGGGCAAGAGTTCCGCCCCGTGCTGCTCCTGGCCTGGCGCGGAGGTGGGCGCCGCGGAGGGCGGCGAGTGGAGGGCGTCGAGGGCTCTGATGGGCTGCGCTGGATCTGGGAGGGCTGCGCTTGCTGGAGCAGGGAGGCTCCAGCCGTCGTAGATGCGGGATGCAGGGCCCGATCTGGCCTCTGCATGCTCGCCATGGGGAGGTGGACCATGCCTTCACGGCTTCAACAACAAGGTGCTGCGGCGGCGGCGGTGTGAGACGACATGGACGAGCTCCCAAGGGCTTGAGCGGAGGTGTGCGACGATACGGACGAAGGTCCTGCACAACAAGAGCCGGTGCCGATGGCGCCTGCGGGTGTCATTTTCTTCCTTGGAGGCACCACCGAGGTGTGTCGGCATCTTCCTCGGGCTTGGTTGGTAGTGTCTCCAGGCGAAAGCCTAGGTCCGGAGCTGGATCGGCGTGATGGTGGCGTCTCCGACGTCGTTTCTCTGTTGGGAGCATCACGTTTTTGAGACACTGCTTGGAGGTTCTATGTGGTGCTCCTCCAGTGCTTGCCGCAGTTTTTGGTGAAGCTCCAAGCGCAATGTACGCCATCGCTACGAAGCTTTTTCTGTGACCGGCCGAGTTCCGCCATCTGCCTGCACTCTGCTCCAAGGGTGGATGGTGCGTTGACAAAGGAAGTCTCAGTTGGAGCTGCTGCTGTCTTCGGAGGATACCGGCATTGGTCAAGAGACGCGGCAGTGATGCTTAGCCTAGGACAGGCCCTTTTTGCTTTGTAGTCGTGTTGTCTATGGTGGGTAGCTCGGCAGCTAATAGGGCTGTCGTTTTCTTTTTCTTTGATCTTTGGATCTTCATCATGTTGTTCTTCCGCTGCTTCCTGCTAAATCGAATCAAGCCAGCATTTTGCTGGATCTTTCAAAAAAAGAAGTCATGTGTACGTATTATAGGATCGAAGCATGCATGTTGTGGTTGTGGTATAGGTAGTTCAAGTAGGATTGAGAGGCATCGGTAATCCAATCATTGTATGTATCTTGTAGTACAACGAGTAGCTTGTTTACTTAGAACATCTCCAGCTGCGCCCCCAAGAAGGCTCCCCAGGCATTTTTTCGTCCGCCGGTGCCAAAAATCGGCCCACTCACGCCCTCAAGAGCCCAGTTTTCGCCGGCTCGGGCCGAAATTGGCGCCGGCGGACCCAACCCGAACCCGGCACGCTGGGAGTCAGCCGGGGGCGCCGGGCGAATCGTTTTTGGCGCGAAGAGCCGCAGGCCCGCCGCGTCAACGACTCGACTCTCTTTTCGCCGCTTCGTCGTCCTCATCGCCTCGTTTCCCGTGGCGAATCAATGCCAAAGCTGCCGCGCGGTCAGCCTCCATTGATGCCTCACGGGCGGCGCAGTGAAGGCTGGGCGACGCGTCCCTCGGCCGCCACGCAATCACGCCACGCGTAACGCGCCAGCCAAGCCTACCACGCGGTGCCTCCGCCTATAAAAGCCGACCGCAAGCGCGCCGGAGAGACTCGCACCGATCATCCACCGACGACGCGCTCATTTCTCCCCCTTTCCTCCTCTCGCCGTCCCCAGTTGAGAAGCATGGCTGAGCGTTTCCCAGGCGACGGCGCGGCGGCGAACGGATTCGGGCGCCGTCATCTGCACGAGGACGAGGCTCGCCTCCTTTTCGAGGCCGAGTACCCGGTCCCGCCGGACATGCGGGTGCCCGGGGCGTGGAGCATCATCGCCGGCGGCGTGCCAATGCCCCCGCTACCCACCGGTGCGGCGCGGCGTGTGGAGGTCGCACGCATCCGCTCATCCCTGCCGCGTGCGGCGAGGGAGGGGCCCCGATACGTCCCCGACAGCCCAATCTGGGAGCCCTACTTCCGCCGCCGGCACGACAAGCAGCTCGAGGCCACCAACGGCGTCGTGCCCTCCGGCAGGTTCAACACCGACGGCAGGCGCCGGTGGTGGGGCGTGCCCGGGCGCACGTTGGAGTCCGTCCTCGAGTACATCGAGGGCGGCAACACGCCGCGCCTCGAGTACCCCGCTCCCCCGTCCTTCTCACGCCACCGGGGAAGCTCCTGGGCGCCGAGGTGCATGGAGGCCGGGGTGTCCTCCTCCTCGTCCGGCGGCTCTCCCTGCCTCCACCTCCGCCGCGTCAAGCTGGAGCCCCAGGACACGCCTGTCAGCGCGCGTACCCGCAACTTAGGCGCCCTCATTGAGCCCAAGACGGAGCCCGGCCTCCCCGCGGAGTACGAGGAGATAGCCCGGCGCGGCTTCTCCGACGAGGACGCCATGCGGTGGTCGCGCGATGACTACCTGCGCGAGGAGATGGTCCGGCAGTGCCGTGCCCTGGAGGAGATCGTCGCCCGCAAACGTGGGCGCGAGGATGAGAACGGTGTCGTCGTCCTCGATAGCGACGACGACGACGTGTTGGGGAACGTAGTATTTTCAAAATTTTCCTACGATCACGCAAGATCTATCTACCAGATGCATATCAACGAGAGGGAGAGTGTGTCTACGTACCCTCGTAGACCGGGAGCGGAAGCGTCAAGTGACGCGGTTGATGTAGTCGAACCTCTTCGCGATCCAACCGATCAAGCACCGAAAGTACGGCACCTCCGCGTTCAGCACACGTTCGGCTTGATGTCGTCCCACGAGCTCTTGATCCAGTTGAGCTTCACGGGAGAGTTTCGTCAGCACGACGGCGTGGTGACGGATATGGTGATGTTACCGGCGCAGGGCTTCGCCTAAGCACTGCGACAGTATGACCGAGCTGTGTTTCTGTGGAGGGGGGCACCGCACACGGCTAAAACAATTCAACTTGTGTGTCTTTGGGTGCCCCCCTGCCCCCGTATATAAAGGAGCAAGGGGGGAGGCCGGCCGGCCCCTTGTGATGCGCCTAGGAGGTGCAATACTACTAGGAATAGGATTGCAATCCTATTCCTAGTAGGAACTACCAAAAGGGAGAAGGGGGAAAGGAAATGAGAGGGAGAAGGAGAAGGAAAGGGGCGCCGCCCCCCCTCCCTCCTTGTCCAATTCGGACCAAGGGGTGGGGGCGCGCGGCCCAGCCCTGGCCCTCCTTTCCTCTTTCTCTTACGGGCCATTAAGGCCCATAGCTTCCCCAGGGGTTCCGGTAACCCCCCGGTACTCCGGTTAATTCCGAAACTTTACGGAACACTTCCGGTGTCCGAATATAGTCGTCCAATATATCAGCCTTTACGTCTCGGACATTCCGAGACTCCTCGTCATGTCCATGATCTCATCCTGGACTCCGAACTACCTTCGGTACATCAAAAACTCATAAACTCATAATATCGATCGTCATCAAACGTTAAGCGTGCGGACCCTACGGGTTCGAGAACTATGTAGACATGACCGAGACTCATCTCCGGTCAATAACCAATAGCGGAACCTGGATGCTCATATTGGCTCCTACATATTCTACGAAGATCTTTATCGGTCAAACTGCATAACAACATACGTTGTTCCTTTTGTCATTGGTGTGTTACTTGCCCTAGATTCGATCGTCGGTATCTTTATACCTAGTTCAATCTCGTTACCGGCAAGTCTCTTTACTCGTTCTGTAATACATCATCTCGTGACTAACTCATTAGTCATTTGCTCGCAAGGCTTATTATGATGTGTATTACCGAGAGGGCCTAGAGATACCTCTCCGACACTCGGAGTGACAAATCCTAGTCTTGATCTATGCCAACACCACGAACACTTTCGGAGACACCTGTAGAGCATCTTTATGATCACCCAGTTACGTTGTGACGTTTGATAGCACACAAGGTGTTCCTACAGTATTCGGGAGTTGCATAATCTCATAGTCATAGGAACATGTATAAGTCATGAAGAAAGCAATAGCAGTAAAACTAAACGATCATAGTGCTAAGCTAACGGATGGGTCTAGTCCATCACATCATTCTCCTAATGATGTGATCCCGTTGATCAAATGACAACTCATGTCTATGGCTAGGAAACATAACCATCTTTGATCAATGAGCTAGTCTAGTAGAGACATACTAGGGACATACTGTTTTGTCTATGTATTCACACATGTACTAAGTATTCGGTTAATACAATTCTAGCATGAATAAAAGACATTTATCATGGTATAAGGAAATACAAATAACATCTTTATTATTGCCTCTAGGGCATATTTCCTTCAGTCTCCCACTTGAACTAGAGTCAATAATCTAGATTACAAAGTAATGATCCTCACACCCATGGAGTCCTGGTGTTGATCATGTTTTGCCCGCGGAAGAGGCTTAGTCAACAGGTCTGCAACATTTAGATCCGTATGTATCTTGCAAATCTCTATGTCTCCCTCCTTGACTAGATCGCGGATGGAATTGAAGCGTCTTTTGATGTGCTTTGTTCTCTTGTGAAACCTGGATTCCTTCGCCAAGGCTATTGCTCCAGTGTTGTCACAAAAGATTTTCATTGGACCCGATGCACTAGGTATTACACCTAGATCGGATATGAACTCCTTCATCCAGACTCCTCCATTTGCTGCTTCCGAAGCAGCTATGTATTCTGCTTCACACGTAGATCCCGCCATGACGCTCTGCTTGGAACTACACCAACTGACAGCTCCACCGTTTAATAAAAATACATATCCGGTTTGTGACTTAGAGTCATCCGGATCAGTGTCAAAGCTAGAATCCACGTAACCGTTTACGACGAGCTCTTTGTCACCTCCATAGACGAGAAACATATCCTTTGTCCTTTTCAGGTATTTTAGGATGTTCTTGACCGCTGTCCAGTGATCCATTCCTGGATTACTTTGGTACCTCCCTGCTAGACTTATAGCAAGGCACACATCAGGTCTGGTACACAACATTGCATACATGATAGATCCTATGGCTGAGGCATAGGGAATGACTTTTATTTTCTCTCTATCTTCTGCAGTGGTCGGGCATTGAGTCTTACTCAACTTCATACCTTGTAACACAGGCAAGAACCCTTTCTTTGACTGATCCATTTTGAACTTCTTCAAAACTTTATCAAGGTATGTGCTTTGTGAAAGTCCAATCAAGCGTCTTGATCTATCTCTATAGATTTGATGCATAATATGTAAGCAGCTTCACCGAGGTCTTTCATTGAAAAACTCTTATTCAAGTATCCTTTTATGCTATCCAGAAATTCTATATCATTTCCAACAACAATATGTCATCCACATATAATATCAGAAATGCTACAGAGCTCCCACTCACTTTCTTGTAAATACAGGCTTCTCCAAAAGTCTGTATAAAACCATATGCTTTGATCACCTCATCAAAGCGTATATTCCAACTCCGAAATGCTTGCACCAGTCCATAGATGGATCGCTAGAGCTTGCACACTTTGTTAGCACCTTTTGGATCGACAAAACCTTCTGGTTGCATCATATACAAGTCTTCTTTGAGATATCCATTCAGGAATGCAGTTTTGACATCCATTTGCCATATTTCATAATCATAAAATGCGGCAATTGCTAACATGATTCGGACAGACTTAAGCATCGCTACAGGTGAGAAAGTCTCATCGTAGTCAACTCCTTGAACTTGTCGAAACCCTTTCGCAACTAGTCGAGCTTTGTAAAAAGTAACATTACCGTCTGCGTCGGTCTTCCTCTTGAAGATCCATTTATTTTCGATGGCATGCCGATCATCGGGCAAGTCAACCAAAGTCCATACTTTGTTCTCATACATGGATCCCATCTCAGATTTCATGGCCTCAAGCCATTTTGCGGAATCTGGGCTCATCATCGCTTCCTCATAGTTCGTAGGTTCATCATGGTCCAGTAACATGACTTCCAGAATTGGGTTGCCGTACCACTCCGGCGCGGAACGTACTCTGGTTGATCTACGATGTTCAGCAGAAACTTGATCTGAAGTTTCATGATCATCATCATTAGCTTCCTCACTAATTGGAGTAGGAATCACTGGAACAATTTTTTGTGATGTACTACTTTCCAATTCAGGAGAAGGTACAAGTACCTCATCAAGTTCTACTGTCCTCCCACTCACATCTTTCGAGAGAAACTCCTTCTCTAAAAAGGATCCATTCTTAGCAACGAATATCTTGCCTTCGGATCTGTGATAGAAGGTGTACCCAACAGTCTCTTTTGGGTATCCTATGAAGACACATTTCTCCGACTTGGGTTCGAGCTTATCAGGTTGAAGCTTTTTCACATAAGCATCGCAGCCCCAAACTTTAAGAAATGACAACTTTGGTTTCTTGCCAAACCATAGTTCATAAGGTGTCGTCTCAACGAATTTAGATGGTGCCCTATTTAACGTGAATTTAGCTGTCTCTAAAGCATATCCCCAAAACAATAGTGGTAAATCGGTAAGAGACATCATAGATCGCACCATATCCAATAAAGTACGGTTACGACGTTCGGACACACCATTACGCTGTGGTGTTCCGAGTGGCGTGAGTTGTGAAACTATTCCACATTGTTTCAAATGAATACCAAACTCGTAACTCAAATATTCTCCTCCACGATCAGATCGCAGAAACTTTATTTTCTTGTTACGATGATTCTCTACTTCACTCTGAAATTCTTTGAACTTTCCAAATGTTTCAGACTTGTGTTTCATTAAGTAGATATACCCATATCTGCTCAAATCATCAGTGAAGGTCAGAAAATAACAATACCCGCCGCGAGCTTCAACAATCCTTGGTCCGCCTCCTCCTTGTTCGGCGGCTCTCCCTGCCTCCACCTCCGCCGCGTCAAGCCGGAGCCCCAGGACATGCCTGTCAGCGCGCGTACCCGCAGCTTAGGCGCCCTCGTCGAGCCCAAGGCGGAGCCCGGCCTCCCCGCGGAGTACGAGGAGATAGCCCGGCGCGGCTTCTCCGACGAGGACGCCATGCGGTGGTCGCGCGACGACTACCTGCGCGAGGAGATGGTCCGGCAGTGCCGTGCCCTGGAGGAGATCGCCGCCCGCAAACGTGGGCACGAGGACGAGAACGGTGTCGTCGTCTTCGATAGCGACGACGATGACGTGTTGGGGAATGTAGTATTTTCAAATTTTTCCTACGATCACGCAAGATCTATCTACCAGATGCATAGCAACGAGAGGGAGAGTGTGTCTACGTACCCTCGTAGACCAGGAGCGGAAGCGTCAAGTGACGCGGTTGATGTAGTCGAACTTCTTCGCGATCCAACCGATCAAGCACCGAACGTACGGCACCTCCGCGTTCAGCACACGTTCAGCTTGATGACGTCCCACGAGCTCTTGATCCAGTTGAGCTTCACGGGAGAGTTTCGTCAGCACGACGGCGTGGTGATGGATATGGTGATGTTACCGGCGCAGGGTTTCGCCTAAGCACTACGACAGTATGACCGAGGTGTGTTTCTGTGGAGGGGGGCACCGCACACGGCTAAAACAATTCAACTTGTGTGTCTTTGGGTGCCCCCTGCCCCCGTATATAAAAGAGTGAAAGTGCAGCTAATCCCCGGGTGGTTTTGGTAATTAATAACAACATATATATCATTGAACTAATAGTTACTTGAGAATCATTTCAGAGAAGTTCGATGATATGGGTATGGAAATGTCTGAAGAAGTGGACCCCTCAAAATGCTAAGAGACTCCATTTTTGGTTTAGTGATCAAAGATCACATTGAGTCCATAGGGAAAGCCAATACTATTAAAAGGGGATGAGGTTGTGTTGATGATCTGGTTGCTCAAGTGCTTAGTGATTTAGCTCCTTCAACTATCAGCAACTTTCACTTCTATACACACTCATAAGTAATCTCGGACAAACCGATTCTTCCATCTCAGTCCCACCAAGATGAACCACCTCAGCAATATTCCAAACCCTAGAAATTTCGGTCAATCCGATTTTGAGTTCGGTCTCACCGAAACTGGACTGCCAACCTTCTGTAACCGTTTGTCATCATTTCGGAATATCCGAGTTGTTGATTTCGGCCCCACCGATTCTGGCAAGTTCCTACCTTTGACTCATATCGGACACACCGAGATGGTATTTTCGGTCCCACTGAAAACCCCAACGTTCACTATATTTGAACTTTCGGTCTGACCGAGTTTTCACTTCGGTCTCACCGAGATTGTTCAATTATGTGTGTAACGGTTGGATTTTGTGTGGAGGCTATATATACCCCTCCACCCCCTCTTCATTCGTGGAGAGAGCCATTAGAAAGTACTACCACTCCTACCTTACACTTTCTGAGAAGAGAACTACCTACCCTTGTGTTGAGATCAAGTTATTCCATTCCTACCATATGAAACTTGATTTCTAGCCTTCCCAAGTTGCTTTCCACTCAATCCTTTCTTCCACCAAAGCCAAATCAGTGAGGAGAGTTGAGTGTTGGGGAGATTATCATTTGAAGCACAAGAGCAAGGAGTTCATCATCATCAACAACATCTATTACCTTTTGGAGGGTGGTGCCTCCTAGATTGGTTAGGTGTCGCTTGGGAGCCTCCGTCTTCGAGATGTGGAGTTGAACCAAGAAGTTTGTAAGGGCAAGGAGATCGCCTACTTCGTGAAGATCTACCCCGAGTAAGGCTAGTCCTCCGTGGGCGTAGGCCATGATGGAATAGACAAGGTTGCTTCTTCGTGGACCCTTCGTGGGTGGAGCCCTCCGTGGACTCGCGCAGCCGTTACCCTCCGTGGGTTGAAGTCTCCATCAACGTGGATGTACGATAGCACCACCTATCGGAACCACGAGAAAAATCTCCGTGTCTCCAAATTGCGTTTGATCTTCTCCACCTCTCTTTACTACATGTGCAATTTACTTTCCGCTGCTTATACTCTAGAATTGCATGTGTAGGGTGATACTTGGATTGATCATAATTGTGAAACTGCCAAAAACTGTTCATGATAAAAAGGCAGAATTTTTATATTGTCAAGTAGTCTAATCACCCCCCCTCTAGACATACTTTCGATCCTACAAGTGGTATCAGAGCTTTGGTCTCCATTGTTTTGGTTTCCATTGCATTGGACTCCATAAGCTTGGTTTCACAACCTAGGAGAGTATGGCGTCTAGTGAGGGTAATTATCGTAGAGGTCCTTACTTTGATGGTACAAATTTTGCTAGTTGGAAGCATAAAATGAAAATGCATATTCTTGGTCATAACCCAGCCGCATGGGGCATTATTTGTGTTGGTATGCAAGGTGAATTCTTCGAGGAAGGAAAAGTTCCGGATCGCGAAGCTACACCGGAAGAGTTGCGGATGTTGCAAAACAATGCTCAAGCTTGTGACATTCTCTTCAATGCCTTGTGTCCCGAGGAGTTCAACAAAATCAGCCGTCTTGAGAATGCTAAAGAGATTTGGGATACTTTGGTTGAAATGCACGAAGGTACTGAATCTGTGAAGGAATCAAAGCTAGATATTCTTCAAGGTCAACTTGACAAGTTCAAGATGAAGGATGGTGAAGGAGTCGCTGAAATGTACTCTAGGCTTGCTCTCATCACAAATGAGATTGCCGGCTTAGGAAGCGAAGAAATGACCGACCGTTTCATCATCAAGAAGATTCTAAGAGCTTTGGATGGAAAATATGACACCGTGTGCACTTTGATCCAAATGATGCCAAACTACAAGACTCTCAAGCCAACTGAAGTCATTGGAAGAATTGTTGCTCATGAGATGCCACTTAAGGATAAGGAAGAGCTTCACAACAAGTCAAGTGGTGCTTACAAAGCTACAAGTGATGCTCCCACTACCTCAAGTGACAAGTTAATTTCCAATGAAGAGATAAGCCTAATGGTTAAGAACTTCAACAAGTTCTACAAGAATAGAGGCAAAGAAAGAAGCTCAAAGTCTAGATCATATGATGAAAAGAGATCTTCTAGTCGTGATCGAAACTGCTACAATTGTGGAAGACCCGGACACTTCTCAAATGAGTGTACGGCTCCCCACAAGAGAAGAGAAGAATCTCCAAGAAGAAGAGCAAGAGATGAGTCACCTCGGAGAGAGAGAAGGAGTAGAGATGATCGTTATGAACGAAGACCCTCTCGGAGAAGCAAGGATTCGGAGAGGAAAGACAAGTCATCAAGAAGCTACACAAGAAGAAGACATCAAGCTCATGTAGGTGAATGGGTCTCAGGCTCCGACTCCGACAATCAATCCGATGGAAGCTATCACTCCGACTCCGACTACAGTCAAGATGAAGGTGTTGCCGGACTTGCACTCGTATCCTCCAACTCCAACTCCTACGACATATTTGATTCACCAAACGAGGGAATTGGAAGATGCTTCATGGCTAAAGGCCCCAAGGTAACACACCCTGAATTCATTGACTTTGATAGTGATGAGGATGACTTACTTGGTGAAGATGAGCTCTTGCATGATAAATCTAGTGAGCTTAGTAATGATGAAAATGCTAGTAGTCTTTATAGTCGAGAAGAGTCGAATGACAATGCTATGAAGGAGATTGAGCGTCTAACTAAAGAACTAAACACTCTTAAGTTAGCTCATGAAACAACTCAAGAAGATCATAGAGAGCTCCTAAGATCTCATGAGAAGCTACGCTTCGAGAAGCTCACTCTAGAGCAAGAACATGAGTTTCTAAAAGCGATCAATGACGATCTTCGAAAGAAGAGTTCTTCATATCTTGCCAAACGACTTCTCTTGTCTAATTTCTTGCCACCTATTAAGACTAAGCATGACAAGCATAAGAAAAATTCTTCCTCTAGTAGTAACAATAACAATGTCAAATCTAATGTTGTTACTTCTAGCAGTTCTCTTGATTCCACTAACAATGTTTCAAGCCAAGTTACACTTGAGCAAGAAAATAGCTTATTGAAGGAAATCATAGAGAAAGGTGTCTACAAGAGTCTTGCCGGAAGCAAGAACTTTGAGGAAATTGTTCGCAAACAAGGAAGGCACCGGAAGAATCAAGGGATTGGTTTTGAGCGAAAGTTCAACGCCGAAGGTGTTGAGTGGGAAGAAGGTCAATACCCTACTCCACAGTTTGTTTCTCAAAAGGAGAAGTATGATCCTACTTCTTCCAATGTGGAACAAGCTCAAGATGACCTTCCACCACAAGACCACAAGCTAAAGGCCAAGGACAAGCTTCAAGAGGAGATTGATGCATTCATTGAAGCACCTCAAGCCATGGTCAAGTGGGTTCCCAAGGACACGTCAAGTTCTACTTCGTCAAGCTCAACTACAACTCCAAGGATTCCCATCAAGATGATGTGGATCCCAAAGAAGAAGAACTAGAAGGTTCTTGAGGGTGACTCCGCCAACATACTTCACTCACATTCTTTTTGGCAAGAACTTGTGCAATCAACTTCCACATCATGCACTAGTTCATGGAGTCACAAACCCTCTTGTTGGTAAGTCAAGGGACAAGGTAATCATTGCTTTCATGGACATCATCTTTTGTGTACTTCAATCTATGTCTATGGATATCCTTGTTTGTTCCTTGTGGGACTAACCCATGTAGGTATTGAAAGTGCCCTAATCCAAAGGATAGCTCCCAACTCTTGATGATCTACATCAACATTGAGCATCCACATCTTCAACATCTACATGAAGTCTTCTACGACAACCCAAGGTTAGTTTGACCCTTTAAAAGGGGTTCTCACATCTAGGGGAAGCTTTGCTCTAAAAAATTGAGCTAAAGCATCTCCAAATGATGTGAACACATCAATGCTTTATGTAAAAGTGGTAACCCCACTTGTGCTTAAACGATGAGTATGACCTATGATCAAATGTTCTCATTTGGCTCCTAAGTCAATATACTCATAGATAGATGACCTAGTCATCGACAAATTGTGTGCTAGTAGCTAGAGTTTTGGTTGTGCATGTTTGACACATATTTCATTTGCTATCTTATTGTGTGAGCATGTTGAATGCATGATTTTATCCATTCAAGGACATCCATTTGTTGTTTTGGTTGTTTTGATTTTTCTGGCCAAATGGATGGACAAGAATGCCTAAGCACCTTCCCTAGCTATCTATGATTTCTTGTCTCAAATTCCATTCATGCTCATATCACAACTTTGAACAAGTCATTTTCGGACCCTCCGAGTGAGGAGCACTCGGAGCCACCGATCCGTCTAAGGCTGACTTCCAAAACCTTCTAAGTCCATTTCGGTCTGACCAACTTCTCAATCTCGGTCCAACCGAAACACTTAGACTGATCTAGGTTTCATCTCGGTGAAACCGAGTTCAAAATCTCGGCGTGACCGATATGCGTAACTGCACATCAGTTATACATTTTGGTGTCACCGAGTTTTTCAACTCGGTCCCACCGACAGCAAGGGGATATATATACTGAGGGCAGCGCGCGATTACTTCTTCAAACCGTCTCGCCCCCAAGTCCCCTGCTGCCGTCGCCCTGGTCTTCGGATCGTCGCCGTCGTCGCCTGTGCGCCCTCGCCGCAGGTCTCCGCCGCCGTCAACGGTATTCTTCTCCGCGCCGTTGCCGCCGTAGAGGGACTTCACCAAGTTAGGGTGAGTCTCGATCCCTCTCGTGCTCCCCATCTGATTCTTGCACGATTGGTTTGCCCTGCATCTAGCCACGATTGGAAAATTCCTTAACATCAGATCAGATCGTTTTAGTTTCGAGCGAAATTCTTAGGTTTAGGTTTCCACGGAATACATCTCGGTGAAACCGATTTTGAAAACTCGGAATGACCGATTTGGCCTCTGGCCATTGCACTGCACTTTCGGTCTAACCGAGTTGTGCAAATTGGTGTGACCGAAACTCAGTTTTAGTGAAACCCTAGTTTATCGGCAGGACCGAAACCCATTTCGGTCTGACCGAAAGTGGTGTGTAGGTTTCTGTTATACACTTCGGATTCACCGAAACTGAAAATCGGTTTGACCGAAATGCATTCTGTGAAAACTCAAAACTAAGTTTTGAACTCATTTTTTTGCAAAAACCTCTGCAGTTGTGATAACTCTTCTACTCTGCCTATACCTTATCTTTTCACAGGTTGTCAGCCATGTCAGATGCCAGTGACAGCCAGAACAGGTCTGAGTCACCTTTTGCAGAGATCCCTGAGGCAGATACTAGTCCTGAAGCTAGTAGTCCTAGTGATGATGGTGAGAGGAGTACCCCTAGTGGTTTGCCTCCTGCAGCAACCAGAACCAGAAAGAAGAGAAATTCTGATGATGAGGACTCTGACTTCGTTGCTGAGGAAGTAACCTCCAAGCCCAAGAGGAATGTTGTTGCCAAAGAGCACCAAGGGCAGCAGTCGAAGAAAGGCACCAGCAAGGTCAAGCAGTCAGCTGTTGCAAAGAAACTAAACTTGGAAGAGCCAGCTCCAAGTAAAGTGAAGAAAACTTCCAAGAGGAAGAGGGTAGTATATGCTGAACCTCATGTTGATGCAGCTGCTGAAGAAGAAGAACAAGATGCACCCCAGCCTCCTCCTCAGAAGGCTAAGTTCATGGGTGATGCTATTAGGGCTCAAGCCACTTCTAAGCCCAAGAAGCCTGCTCAAGCCAAGGCAGCTCCAGCTAAGCCTTCTGCCAAGCCCAAGAGGACAACCAGGAACATCCCAGCCTCTGAGAAGAACAAAGGTGATATGCCACCGTCTGAGTCTGATGAAGAACATGTGTTGCTGAAGCTCCGTCCAAAGTTGCCACTCCACAACGATGCTCATCCTCAAGCCGAGGATATGAAGGCAAGGAAGGACAGAGGTCTCAGGCTATGGAGACAGTCTGATCCATATGCCGTGAGGAGAAGGACTGCTGTGGACCCCAGATTCCACACCAGAGAGCAGCAGGACTTCTATGAGACCGTGCTGATGGATAAGAAGCCTATTGTTGCAGACACCAGGTATGTTGACTGGAAGTACATTGACAGTGAAGAGCACCGAGACTTCTTTCCCCATGTGCATGAGAGCTTCACTGCATGTGGAGTTGATGAGTTCGTGGGTCAGAAGCTGACAGATTGGAATGACGAGATGATCATGCAGTTCTACGCCACAGCCCATTTCTATCCTGATGGCAAGATCACCTGGATGACTGAAGGTCAAAGGTTTTCTTCGTGTGTTGAAGAATGGGCAGAACTTCTGAATGCTCCAGTGCAGAGAGAGGACGACATTGATGTCTATGGGATTCCTAAGAAGAACCATGATTCCATGAAGAACATGTACAAGGAGATCCCCGCAACTGATTTGGAAGGATGGAAGCTTGGCTCAGTGTACTATCTCCAGGCAGGTCTCACCACCACAAACACTATTCTGAGGCATACCTTGATGCCCAAGTCTGGAGACCACCGCATGATTCGAGGCTATTCTATCAACATGCTGCACATTCTTGATGAGAAGGCACCTTTTAAGGTGATGGACTTAATGGTAGAGACCATTAAGAGGACTGTAGCTGACCAGAAGAGGTCGTGTGGATTTGCCCCGCAGATTCAGATGCTCATCAATGCCAAGTTTGGCACGGGCAAATTCATGTTGGATAGGAAGCACTTGCCACTGCAGCCAGAGCATGAAGATAACGTTGTTGTGATGGACGAGGAGGATCCAACTTCAGTTGAAGGTCAAGCCAAAATTGAAGCTGCTAAGAAAGCCAAAGCTGATAAAGAGGCAGCAGCAGCTAAACCAAAGAGCTTCGGAGAGCAGATTCTTGAAGCTACCCAGAGAGTTGAACAACGCTTGGCCAGCATTGAACAATCTCAGGAAAGCCTAGAGAGGATTGTTGAAGACAAGATCCACGCTCTGGACGTGAAGCTGACAGAGATTCAGGTGACCGTCAACAAGCTTGAGGCAGACATGGAGGAAGCAAGTCAAGAGAGAGCAGAGCTCATGCAGGATGATCTAGTCCAGGACTCTCATCGCCAGACTGCTCAGGTTCCCAGAGGATCCCGATCAGCAGCTATCCCAGTGACTGACTCCAGGGCTACCACTTCAGCACCTCCTACAGCTCCAGCAGTTACTCCAGCCACAGCTCCAGTATCTACTCCTCCAGCGCAGACATCAGCAGAAGTCTTCGCCGATGCCGTCATTTCTACTCCGACATCTACCCAGACGGGAGCCGCCAGCAGAGCCCACAGTGACGCTTAGTTCTATGCTTTTTCGAACTTTTTGGTAACTTGTTGCCAAAGGGGGAGAAATTGTATAGATCATAGGGCTTCGAGAGAGAGAGTGCTCTTTCGTTCTTTTGCCGGTCTTCTTTGAGATACATTTGGTTCTTTTGGTTCTTGAAATCTTCAGTGTGCTTGCTACTACGTTTGATGCTACCTTAATGAGTGCTTAGTCATACTATGCTTTAATGTGTGCTTAATGCTTATCATATGCTATTCCTTCTTGTATGGCTATTTACTCATGTCTTGGTGATTGAGTGCATGTTATTCATTCTTATCATTTTGTGCGCTCCACCAAGATGTATGTGACATGGAAGAGTGACCCATAATCCTAATCGATTGTGCATTTGCATTCAAACGCAAATTTTAAATAATGCACAAATTTAGGGGGAGCTCTTGTTTATCACATACTTCTCAAAGCGACGATATTATTCATTGATTATATCTTTTGTCGAAGCTTTGATCTATATGTTGTCATCAATTACCAAAAAGGGGGAGATTGAAAGTGCAGCTAATCCCCGGGTGGTTTTGGTAATTAATAACAACATATATATCATTGAACTAATAGTTACTTGAGAATCATTTCAGAGAAGTTCGATGATATGGGTATGGAAATGTCTGAAGAAGTGGACCCCTCAAAATGCTAAGAGACTCCATTTTTGGTTTAGTGATCAAAGATCACATTGAGTCCATAGGAAAAGCCAATACTATTAAAAGGGGATGAGGTTGTGTTGATGATCTGGTTGCTCAAGTGCTTAGTGATTTAGCTCCTTCAACTATCAGCAACTTTCACTTCTATACACACTCATAAGTAATCTCGGACAAACTGATTCTTCCAACTCAGTCCCACCGAGATGAACGACCTCAGCAATATTCCAAACCCTAGAAATTTCGGTCAATCCAATTTTGAGTTCGGTCTCACCGAAACTGGACTGCCAACCTTCTGTAACCGTTTGTCATCATTTCGGAATATCCGAGTTGTTGATTTCGGTCCCACCGATTCTGGCAAGTTCCTACCTTTGACTCATATCGGACACACCGAGATGGTATTTTCGGTCCCACCGAAAACCCCAACGTTCACTATATTTGAACTTTCGGTCTGACCGAGTTTTCACTTCGGTCTCACCGAGATTGTTCAATTATGTGTGTAACGGTTGGATTTTGTGTGGAGGCTATATATACCCCTCCACCCCCTCTTCATTCGTGGAGAGAGCCATCAGAAAGTACTACCACTCCTACCTTACACTTTCTGAGAAGAGAACTACCTACCCTTGTGTTGAGATCAAGTTATTCCATTCCTACCATATGAAACTTGATTTCTAGCCTTCCCAAGTTGCTTTCCACTCAATCCTTTCTTCCACCAAAGCCAAATCAGTGAGGAGAGTTGAGTGTTGGGGAGATTATCATTTGAAGCACAAGAGCAAGGAGTTCATCATCATCAACAACATCTATTACCTTTTGGAGGGTGGTGCCTCCTAAATTGGTTAGGTGTCGCTTGGGAGCCTCCGTCTTCGAGATGTGGAGTTGAACCAAGAAGTTTGTAAGGGCAAGGAGATCGCCTACTTCGTGAAGATCTACCTCGAGTAAGGCTAGTCCTCCGCGGGCGTAGGCCATGATGGAATAGACAAGGTTGCTTCTTCGTGGACCCTTCGTGGGTGGAGCCCTCCGTGGACTCGCGCAGCCGTTACCCTCCGTGGGTTGAAGTCTCCATCAACGTGGATGTACGATAGCACCACCTATCGGAACCACGAGAAAAATCTCCGTGTCTCCAAATTGTGTTTGATCTTCTCCACCTCTCTTTACTACATGTGCAATTTACTTTCCGCTGCTTATACTCTAGAATTGCATGTGTAGGGTGATACTTGGATTGATCATAATTGTGAAACTGCCAAAAACTGTTCATGATCAAAAGGCAGAATTTTTATATTGTCAAGTAGTCTAATCACCCCCCTCTAGACATACTTTCGATCCTACAAAGAGCAAGGGGGGAGGCCGGTCGGCCCCTTGTGGCGCGCCGAGGAGGTGCAATCCTACTAGGAATAGGATTGCAATCCTATTCCTAGTAGGAACTACCAAAAGGGAGAAGGGGGAAATGAAAGGAGAGGGAGAAGGAGAAGGAAAGGGGCGCCGGCCCCCCTCCCTCCTTGTCCAATTCGGACCAAGGGGTGGGGGGAGCGCGGCCCAGCCCTGGCCCTCCTTTCCTCTTTCTCTTACGGCCCATTAAGGCCCATAGCTTCCCAGGGGTTCCGGTAACCCCCCCCGGTACTCCGGTTAATTCCGAAACTTTACGGAACACTTCCGGTGTCCGAATATAGTCGTCCAATATATCAATCTTTACGTCTCGGACATTCCGAGACTCCTCGTCATGTCCGTGATCTCATCCTGGACTCCAAACTACCTTCGGTACATCAAAAACTCATAAACTCATAATACCGATCGTCATCAAACGTTAAGCGTGCGGACCCTACGGGTTCGAGAACTATGTAGACATGACCGAGACTCATCTTCGGTCAATAACCAATAGCGGAACCTGGGTGCTCATATTGGCTCCTACATATTCTACGAAGATCTTTATCGGTCAAACCGCATAACAACATACGTTGTTCCTTTTGTCATCGGTATGTTACTTGCCTGAGATTCGATCGTCGGTATCTCTATACCTAGTTCAATCTCGTTACTGGCAAGTCTCTTTACTCGTTTTGTAATACATCATCTCGTGACTAACTCATTAGTCATTTGCTTGCAAGGCTTATTATGATGTGTATTACCGAGAGGGCCCAGAGATACCTCTCCGACACTCGGAGTGACAAATCCTAGTCTTGATCTATGCCAACACCACGAACACTTTCGGAGACACCTGTAGAGCATCTTTATGATCACCCAGTTACGTTGTGACGTTTGATACCACACAAGGTGTTCCTACGGTATTCGGGAGTTGCATAATCTCATAGTCATAGGAACATGTATAAGTCATGAAGAAAGCAATAGCAGTAAAACTAAATGATCATAGTGCTAAGCTAACAGATGGGTCTAGTCCATCACATCATTCTCCTAATGATGTGATCCCGTTGATCAAATGACAACTCATGTCTATGGCTAGTAAACATAACCATCTTTGATCAATGAGCTAGTCTAGTAGAGGCATACTAGGGACATACTGTTTTGTCTATGTATTCACACATGTACTAAGTTTCCGGTTAATACAATTGTATCATGAATAAAAGACATTTATCATGGTATAAGGAAATACAAATAACATCTTTATTATTGCCTCTAGGGCATATTTCCTTCACGACGCCTCCGGACCGTCCAACCCGCCGCGCCAACCGGGGGAGGGATGCAGCAGGGACGGCGGAGGCGTAGGTGGGGGCGGGGACGATGACGACGACGACGACGGTGACTACACGCGGTTCTACAGCCTCCTCGGCATGTAGAACCGCGTGGGCGGGCGGCGAGGCGGGCGGCGAGGGAGACGGCGGGGATAGCCCACGGTAGTTTTTTCTTTTTCTTTTGTAAAATATGTTTAAATTTGAACGAACTCGCCCGTGTTTGCGTTGTGTTTGCGCCGAATTTGAACATTTTAAAAACCCGTGGGGGGGCGCGACTGGGGGGCATCACGCCCCCAGTGCGCGGTTTAGCGCCGGTGCGCCCCCAGGGGGCGATTTTTAGCCCCTCCTGAGGGGCCAACGGCTGGAGATGCCCTTAGTGTAGCCGGTGAACGCAAGGTTGTAGCAGAGAAGAGAGACAAGCACTGGTCCGATGAGTGCTACTGTTTCCATTCCCTGAAATTGGATAGAGTAAACCGTTCGGTTCTATCTCCTCCAGTGTAGAAATGCTAGGTCTGCAAGTATGGGCAAAATCAAAATCGAGGGCTCATGATGCTCTTGAGTATCTCTCCATAGAACTTGCTTAAATCGCTGTTTTACCGGTTATTTGCCTGTTTTGGCACACGCTCTCTAGAGGTAGCCGGGCTAATGCAAGACTTCATATTAGATTCATCCCCTGGTTCCTTTTTCTGAAAGAAAAATATTCATCCAAGCTAAACATGTGCGGCTGTGCCATTATCTAAAGTTCTGAATTGCCTGGTGCATGCATGACGAATGTCTTGGCTACTACTGTATTAGATTATAGATGTTGAAGGTGAATGTACACGAATTGACACAGTTTGTTAACGGAGGCGCAATTGCTTGTCTATCATGTGCTGAAGTGAGTGTTTAAGTTTGAAGATGTATGAATTACACGATGTATTGACTCGATGCAATGTGCAAGGTATATATAAGTACAAGGTATGGCCTCTACCTCAATCTATACAACAAACTAGAGAGGTGGGCCTAGTCAATATACGTGCACAAATAACATACTCAATACCCCCC